>OY754977.1:24049647-24695496 GCA_963576475.1 Molanna angustata
TATTTAGTAAAATTGGTAAACTTGATGATTTGAAAAATGGATAGTCTACAAACCGAAATTGAAAACCTGCAACTGATAGAAAGTAACAGCATAACAAACTCCGAAAATTTCCAAAATACCTTTTCAGATGAAAATTCGTTGAAAGTTATTAATACGAATATTCGTAGTATCTGGAAGAACTTCAACGAATTTTTCATCTTCTACCATCAGTTAATAATTAAACCTGATGTTATAATATTAACAGAGTGCTGGCTAGGTGAAAGTGATACTCTACCACAGATACAAGAATACGATTCCTTCCTTAGCCATAACCATGCAAATAGATCTGATGGAGTAGTTGTATATGCTAGACGAGCACTCAAACCAACCCGTAAGACTTCATACTTGCAGGATGCAAGTCATGTGTTGATAGCTATTGAAGAAAAGAAGGTAGTTATACTGGCAACATATAGATCCCCAAGCTACAGCGACCCTACACTTTTCTTAAATACATTAGACCAGTGTTTGAGTGAACTTAAGGGTAATTCCAACATAATTTTTGCTGGAGATAAATATTCTTGATGCACGTAATGAAATAACAAATAGCTATCTCGAAATAATGTGTGAACTAGGTCTCGCTTCAGCAATAAATGACCCTACTAGAGTCACCCATAACAATGCATCTTGTATTGATCACATATTTGTAAATACTAAAATGAAAGTTAAATCCAACACTGTTCACAGCAGCATTACAGATCACTTTATCACAACTGTAGAGTTATACACAGTCAAAATATAAAAATGATACAAGACGATAAATTAATGTAACTAACTACAAATCTCTAATAAATGTGTTGAAACAAGAGACGTGGCAAGCTGTTTATGACACAAGTGATCCAAATATTGCGCTCAATAATTTTCTATCTACTCTGGATAAATTACTCAAAAATCATACGTCAGTCAAAATTATTAATCATAGAACTCTTAAAATAAAACCTTGGATTACAGACGGTATTGTAAAGGCTATACACAAGAGAAACAAATTACATAAGCAAGCTCAAAGATTCCCTAATAATTACGCTTTACAATTATACTACAAACAATACAGAAATACTTGCTCTAATATTATAAAGAAAACAAGACAAGACTACTATAAAGAAAAGATACACCAGAGTACAAATAAGTCTAAAACAATATGGAATATAGTAAGAGATAACTTTGGGCAAAAGAAGGATCAGAAAAGAGTGGAGAAAATTAGGAACGGAAATGAAATTATTGAAAACGAACAGAAAATAGCTGACATATTGAATAATTACTTCACAAATATTGGAGACAACCTGGCCGAACACCTAATGAACACAATAAACAAAAATGAGAATGATCTTGTAAACAATCTAATAAATGAAAATGAGGTTCACATTAGATTTGATTTCTTAACTGTAATGATAGAACAGGTCAAGACAGTTATTAAAACGCTACGTAATGACTGTGCACTTGGACTAGATGGTATCAGTACCAAACTACTGAAACAAACTGTGGATTATATCTCGAAACCACTAACATATGCTATAAACTTAAGTATATCCCAAGGAATATTTCCTGATCATCTAAAACAAGGCCTCATAACTCCCATTTATAAGGGCGAAGATCACCAAAATCCTAAAAATTATAGACCAATAACCCTGCTCAATACAATATCTAAAATCTACGAAAAAATCGCCAACCAACAACTGATGACTTTTTTAGATTCTAACCATCTACTATCTAACGATCAATACGGCTTTAGAGGGGGTAGAGGTACAACGGATGCTATAAAGGAACTCACAGGATATTTAGCAAAGGAAATGGATAATGGACGAAAGTGCTTAGCTATATACTTAGATTTGACGAAAGCATTCGATACGGTATCCCATGTGATATTACTAAAAAAGCTGGATAACATAGGAATAAGAGATAACGGACTCCATTGGTTTAAGAGTTATCTTTCTAATAGGCAACAAATGGTCAAAGTTGGACAGAGTAAGAGTTATTCGAAAACAGTTCGATTTGGAGTGCCACAAGGCAGCGTCCTGGGACCCACTTTATTCCTTGTCTATATTAACGACTTATTAAAAAAAATCCAAACCGGCAAAGTTATTGCCTTTGCTGATGACACAGTGCTCACCTATAGCTCCGAATTATGGGAGACTACATTTGAGAAGGCACGTAGTGAGTTGTGTGGGGTAAAAGACTGGATGGACTATAACTTACTTACTATTAATACTACGAAGACAGAGTATATGACATTTAGTATTACCACTAGGACACAACCACAATATGACCAGACCTTAACAATACATAACTGCAGAACTTTGACAAACTGCCAATGTTTACCACTGAAAAGAGTCCCCAAGTACAAATACTTAGGAATATACATTGACGAAAATTTACGATGGCAAGACCATATAGAACACCAAACTAATAAATGTAGAAAAATGACTTATGTTTTTAGAATGCTACGAGATATGTTGGAAACTAATATACTACGAACAATCTACTTTGCACTTGTACAAACAACATTGGAATATGGAATTATAGGCTGGGGAGGAATGGCAAAAACAATTTTAGAACCACTAGAAAGAATACAACGTTCAATAATAAAAATTATGTACAAAAAACCTAAAAGATACTCCACGGACCAAATTTACACAGACAGTGGTTTTTTAGATATTAGACAGTTATACATGAAAACTATAATGACCTATCTTCATAAACATATGACGGAATTCTTACCTGACTACGTTTTCTCCAACAGTACCCGAAATAGACTACAGATAAGACCTCCACTAATAAGGACGACTTTTGCCCAGCGACATTACCCTTTTCTTGCTCCTAGACTCTACAATAAAATATTACCTGACATTGAACACAATATCTCAAGAGACGAAACAAACTTCAAAAAACTGGTAATTGATTGGCTGAAAAGAAATGGTAGAATACAATCTGCTCATGTCCTGTTAAATATCCTAACATAGTTCACTGCTCTGTGCCTTCATAACCTGAAAATCTTTGCCGCAGCTTGGTTCCATCAAACGTTTCCACTACAATTATATGGACTAAAATAAAATGAGAGTTCACGGTAAATTTTCTGATTCTTTTTCTTTCCTGTTAATGTTTATTTATTTATTTAAAACACTTATTGTACATGTACATTACTTAATAGCTAGTACAAATGGCGGACTTATTGCCTAACGGCAATTTGATTATGTCTGTTATATTTCAAAAACATGTAACCACTGGGCAAATTGAAACAGTACTGCCTCAGAACAGACTTGTCTAGTGAGGCAGTAAATTTCCAAATACGAAAAATTATATATAAGTACTATGTTTATGATAAGTATATATATTTTTTTTAAAATATAGCTATTTTTTTGTTATTGTTTTTATATATATGTGTAAATGGAAATAAATAATTTCATTTCATTTCATTTCAGATTGTATTCTGAAAGTTGTATCTGTCACAATGTATCTGTGTGTGTGTGTGTGTGTGTGTGTGTGTGTGTGTGTGTGTGTGTGTGTGTGTGCTATGTGCTGTGTGGTGCTATGTAAAGTCTGATTTTTTTAAAAGTGCCAAAGCTCATAGGGTGACCATGGTGTAAAAGAAAAAAAATATTATGGGATTTTTTTTATCATTTCATGATATAAAACGATTGCAACTTGCACATGCATATATCTTCAAAACCTTCAAATCTACTCATACCTATACTTACCCCCGGTACCATGCAGCTTTAATGGGTCTACATTATTAGGTATTTTCTGGAAATGTTAATGGGCATCTCCTGGGAAAGTCATATTTAAACAAAATATTTATTTGATACTTTTTATTAGGAATTTAATAATAATATAATTTTAATAAAAGAATTTTCTTTGTTTTTTGTTTAAAAGGTGCAGCATTTAGATCTATTGTTTATTTATATTTTCCTCATTCAGAACACATATTTGCTTCGGAAGAAAACTATAAAATAAACAAAAAATAAATTGGCTGCCTTAAAACAGGAATAATTCCTAGTTAGGCAGACAAAGGTAAACAATGGAACACAACCTATATACCTACCACAAAAATGGTTGAATTCATGTATCATATACATATTTATAAATGAATAGGTATATTATAATTTTTTTTTCTTTGTATACATTCAATATTGTTCCTATGTAATCTTTTTAAAAGTAAATAAACGATTAATATTATTATTAATATGAATATTATGAAGTAATTAATCCTTATAATAATAAACAGTTACATATTATTTTACAAAATAATAAATTGTATTGTACAAAATATTTACATAATAGTTCATTGAGGCAAACACACATACATAAATAATATAAATATGTAACTAATACAAATAAATAATGGACACTTATTCTTTACTAAGACGGTGATAACACATGTTTATAATAATAATTATATATCGATATAAAACTAAAAATACTAGTTGCATGTAACACATGAGATCCAACTGTCGATAGTGATAGTATGTATAGTTGAAGAATAAGTACCAAACTATAATCCCATAAATACAAATTATTAAATATTTTAAGATATTTGATTTTCTATACAACACATGTACCTACATATGTACATATGTATGTCAAGATAGGATAGTATGGAGGTCAGTCCTTTGATCCTACCCAGAATACGAAAACAGAATGATGGTATGTATGTATGTTTGGAGATTAGTATCAAACAATTAAGTCTTCTTAGATATTGTGTGTAGGCGATTGCCATACAAATTGTATGAAGCAATGTCGTCACTAAATTCAATTTTTATAAAAATTATTAAAAAAAATTGAGATGTGCTAAAACAATGTTTATATTTTTTATAGAAAATTAAATTATCTAGTTGGGATGTTTCGGCTTTTTTTGATATTTTTAAAAAATTTGGAAATATAGGCAGTTAAACTTAATACACCCCCTTTTGTAATTTAAAAAAAAAATATAATATATAGTTTAATTTTAATTATTTAAGAAGAAAAAAATATTTAAGAGAGAAAAGAATAATAATAATTGTAGGAGGGTATTAAGTTGTTTTACACAATACAGTTAGTAATTGTTGGTGAGAGTTGTGGAGGAATAAAACACATAATAGGTTATTTTAAATATGACCAGGGGTCATGTATATTGTAAAAAAAAATTATGCAACTAGGTTAGTAACCTAAGTACAAAAAAAAAATGAAAGCAGTAAAAATATTGAGACGTCGGTGCTTTGTGTAGTGGGTGCGTGTTAAGGCGAGTGATTTTGTTTGGTGCTGAGATGAGGCGCTGGTCGAGCGACGTCGGCTTGGCAGATGGTGCAAGCGGCTTTGGCTCGCGTGGCAGGATGTTGAGGCGAGAGACGAGCGGCTTTGGCTCGTGTTGTGGTGAGGCGATGAGATACGAGCGGCTTTGGCTCGTCGTGGATGCAGCAGACTCGCAGGCAGGGGTTGCTGACATCGTGGAGGACGTCGGATTGGAGCAGGGGCTCCGTGAAGCTGGACTGGCGAGGAGGCAGTCGCTGTAAGCTTCGCCGGGACGTCCAGGAGCGCTGGACTCCAAGGCAGGAGTCACTGGGCTCTGGATGAGGAGTCTAGCGGCCGTGAAATGTACCTATGCAAGGTAGAGACGCGCTAGAGATCCAAGAGTAGATATCGCCGGTTGTCGTATTGTTCGATTGTTCTGCCCGTGGTGTGTATGTTGACGTCGCGACGCGTCGTAATTATTGTGTCGGCTTTTAAAAACAATTGTAAAAAATTAAGACAAAAAAAATAACACTGACTGTGAGCTGTATATAAAACATGTAATTTAGGTAGGTAGGACACATCTGCCGAGGCACAGATGCCCGTCCGTCACTTGCTACACAAACTGAATTTAATTTTTTTTTTTGAACAAAGGTGATGAGAACTATTGAACTGTCTGTGGACTGACTCCACTGGTGGACTCCAGTTTACCGACTCATGATTGACTCATTACTGACTGTCTTCAACTCTCGAAACGTCTTCCTATCGAATTTTGTAGGAGGTGGTCAGAGCCTCGATCATTGGTCACTACGAGTAGGCTGTCCTAAGGACACCATTTTTTGTCCTTTATTGTCCTCGAGATAACAACCAATTACGATCTTGGTTGGGGCGTGTTAAGTATGAAATACCCTGGCGTAGACCAACCCAACATGTGTTTAGAAAGTCAGCCTCGACCGGGCAATATATCTTATTACTAGACGTTTTGGAGACTTGTAAAAAAATGTGAATTGGTTGTCTTCCGTTTCAAATATTAGGTATGTTCTTTTGTTGCATTTTAAGACAAAGAAGGATGCACATGTTGGCTATATCTTTAGAAAGAATGATGCTTAATGGATTTGCAGTTGTTACATGACTATAGAAATGCAATAAATCAGGAGATCTATTCAGTTGGACATTTTAAAATATAAATTAAATGCATTCTATAGTTTTGAAAGAATTATTTCGACACAATGTGAGCAGTAAATTATTATCTTGGCCCTAAGAAAAAAAATAATAACCCACTGCGAACATTTTATAAGTAGGCATTATTGCGTAAGAATTAATTCAAATTATTCGAACGCAACAAACTCATTAATTTATCATAAAAAAATATTTTTCTTAATAAAAAATTTAAAAAAAAACGTATTGGAGATTTTGTATCTGTCTACATTTGTATCAATTTTCAGCGTTCTAGCTTTTATGGTTTCTGAGATATATGGAAAAATAAACCAAAATTTCAAAAGTTGATAACCCCTGACTGAAACAAATATTCACAATTCTGAGTATAAAAGTTTTGTAGGCCTATAACTGTTTATATAAAATACTGTTTAATAAAATTTGGGCTTTGTAAATTGAGCGGGTCAAAAGTTATAAGGGGGGGACAGACACAGACACACACACACCACACACAGACAGACACACACACACAAAACTCACATAAAATGTTCTACTCCAAATTCTGAGTAAATCCATGTATGGGAACATATATGCTGCGAGGCCTCTAGTTGGTGTTATTAGCATGCAAAAAGTCCACTACACCATACAAAATTTTCCTTCGTACACGCATCTTGGCTTAATAATGTCGATTCATTAAGAGAATTGAATTCTCATGAACGAATCGACAGTTGGAAAATACAATTTTAAATAGGTACAATAGACATTAAAATTATTGTTTACAATTTACGATCATTCATCACAATCCGAGGTACAATCACTGTTGTCATCAGACACTTGGAAGACTAAATCACTATTATCGGTGAAGACATCAACGTCCCGATCCCAATATTGATCTTCAAAATGACAGGCATGCCGGCATGCATTACCCCACTCAACGCTGGTGATTGATGACACCTTCTCTTTTACCTAAATTTCGACGGAATTCAATGTCATGTCGACATTTTTTGATGCAACATACCCTTTTATGATTGCCCAGACTTTTTCGATGGGATTAAGGTCTGGGTGATATGGTGGAAGCCGTAATACATCATGACCATTCTCGGTAAATAGTTTGTCAATGGCGAATTCTTTGAATTTGCTTTTTTTCAAGCATATGAGCCGATATAACTCGGGTTTAAGCAGGTCATTCGAAAAAGGAATACCCCTCCGAGTCAACCATTGCTGCATATCGGCCTTCCTATGTGAACCATCAAAGTTGATCTCTTCTTGCAAAACGGGCAACAGTTTTGGTGTGGTTGGGATCATTTTTTGATTCAGGTAAAAATCATTAATACACCTTTTAATCACAGATTCATCAAAAGAATCCGCTGTGAATCGACTTACTCGGTTTCTCTTCTTTTTTGGCGACGAGATAGCATCGTCTTTCCCGTTTTTCTTAAGCGACGATATTATTGAACGCACTGACCTCGGGGAAACACCGCTGGCAGCTGCAACCTCTTAAGTAAGACTAATCTGAAAAAAGTTGTTACGTTTAAGATATTGACTAATTAAATAAAACAAAAGTATTGAAATGGTTCTTTTAAACGAGCTTATCGGCCGGCGTCACGTGATCTCTTGGCTTCACAGAATACTTATTCAAAATGTCACATTAATGGATTAAGAATGTGTCACTGATCATGCAAGCAAAATAATTAAAAAATAACCTTTTCAATTTCAATACTTATAGTAAGCAAGCCTTAGAACTTACAGTTTTAGGAGATATGCTGGAAGCTTCTGAATCTTTGCTATAAGATTCTACATAGTTGTTTTGCGATGTTCTGGAAAGAAAACATAGCAAAATATTAGAGAAATGTAAAAATTAATCCGTGTTTATAATAATTATTATAATTTCTCAGAAAAATAATGTTAAGACTTTTTTTAATATTGTTATTTAGAGGATTATTAAGTTTGATGAATATGTATTGCATTTTTTTTATTTTCTAACATCATTCCCTCTTTGCAGCTGATTCCAAATGATTCTAATTATTATAATAATGAAATTACATGTCTTTTCAAATTTTAACTAAATAAATTATTGTGAAAGTATTATAAGTTATTAATTTTTATAATTGTAACTATATATATACGTGTATAAAAATAATAATCACCTCTTTCATTACTGCTTCAAGTTTATCCTGGATGTATTTATAAACATTTAAAATTATTTCTTTCGCTTGTCCACACAAAGGTCTCCCTGTTCCTAATTTAGAACACATGGTCACCATAAAAAATCAAACGTGCGCTCACTTCGAGAGATAGATACGTACTGTCGGGTTTGTTGATGTTTGTTGTTAAGGACACCAAATGGTGTAAACCAATCAGCAACCACGATTCTACTAATACATTTACATGCGTAAATACTATGCATTTTTTTGTTTATGTATAGAATTGGAACGAGAGAACACACAATTTAGAATCTATGTATTGCAAATGTATAGAATTGGCACTTTAAAAAAATCAGACTTTACGGCGCGGCGTGTTCATTTTACTTTATCGATTATAGACTAAATTACTCATTAGATTCTATTCAAATTTTGCAAATTTGTATATCTGATACTCGCTTAGATCCCATTAGATTTTGAAGGATATCTGAATAGTGCTTCTCAATTTTCTTAAACGTCAAGTATTTAAAAGTACATAACCCCAAGCTCAGGAAATTTTAAATTTGATATTTTTATTTTCAAATTGGTAAAAAGACACATCAGTTTCATACAATGGCATTGGAGAATAATCAAGCTTTCATAATAAATTATTTAAATAAAAAATAATTTAACAAATTTTCCATACAAAATTTGAATAGTTAATGGAGTGAATTGTTAGTGAGGAATTAAGCGTTGGCCACAACCCACTCGTTTTACAAGTAATTTCAAAAAGTTAAAAAAAAGTGTAGGTACTAGAAATTTAATAACATGTGATTGGTATCTTGATAAAAGAAACGAGGTTAATTACATATATGTATGTGTTCTTGATTTTTGGTCTTTATATACATAATTCTTCTGTACGTGTGTATGTCACTGAACTTTTCCTAAACGACTGAATCGATTTTGATGAAACTTTATGTGTATATTTGTGTGAGTCTCTGAATGGTATAGATTAAAAAAATGAATTATTTTATACATAACTATAATAAAATAATAACAATCGTTATAAATAATTTCGGAATATGCATTTTGAATACTGGTAACATATTGTAAATATTTATTTTATGTTTGAAAGATATATACATACATAGATACTCTAATGGCATTTTGCAAATGATAACTAATTTATGTAACAAAATGGACGGGTATACACGCATGTGTCATGCTTCCTTTTATAAGGTAATCAACACCCTCACACCTGTCCCTGTGGGATATGCCGTGATATTGTGTTGTTTTTGTATGTTTGTTAAACCAGCTAATAACAGGCAAGCCAACTTTTGTGCAGGACGTCTGTCGGGTCCGCTAGTATTAATATATAATTTAACTTGAAGACGTATTCCTATAGACGGGAAATTTAAAGAAAGTTGAGCCTAGGTTTTTATTTGATGAAATACAAATAAATTTAATGATGCGCTCAATAATTTGAGCTCTGAGTACGTAGTTATTTGTTGATCCTTGGTAAACTCGGTCGTAACTCGTGTTAATTAGGTAGGTACATTTTATCAAAAAGAATGTTATTTTTTGTTCGCTTTAATGTTTCACGTTGAAAACGTATTTATTTTTAATGCTTGCTGGGAAAATATCATGAAATTTTTCACGACAATAATCATTACATTCAACAGTTATTACAATTTTATTATTTCAAATGTTTTTCTGTATGGCCAAAACAAAAAATATATATACATAAATTAGGGACACAGTTGTACCGACAAACAATTTGTTTTAAAATGAATTTTTGAGTATGTAGTGGAACATGGATTAAGAACTGAATTTCGTTGAATATTTCGATGATTGTGATTATCCGGATTTTGACGGAAACGTCCGAATCGGCAGTCGGCAACCGAACACTAGTTAATTGAAAAATCAAATTGAATCGACTGGGCAAAAGTTCATAACGATTCAACAATACATTTATTTATTTATTTATTTGTTTATTTATTTATTTGTTTATTTATTTATTTATTTATTTATTTATTTATTTATTTATTTATTTATTTATTTATTTATTTATTTATTTATTTATTTATTTATTTATTTATTTATTTATTTATTTATTTATTTATTTATTTATTTATTTATTTATTTATTTGTTTATTTATTTGTTTATTTATTTGTTTATTTATTTATTTATTTATTTATGTATTTATTTATTTATTTATTTATTTATTTATTTATTTTTTATTTTTTTTATTTGTTTATTTATTTGTTTATTTATTTATTTATTTATTTATTTATTTATGTATTTATATATTTATTTATTTATTTATTTAGTACCGCAATATTAAAAACAAAATATATTAAAGATAACTGCTTCACTAGACAAAGTCTCTTCCGACTATAGACTAAGACTAAGACATAGCGGTGTCCGGTAAGATCCTCAACATACTCTCATCTCTCTTACAGAGGGCACTAGACAGGATAACTCAGTGGTGTATTAATAGTGGGTTGGGAGTGAACCCAAAGAAAACAGAGTTGATCCGCTTTACAAATAAACGGGTAATCCCGGCATTTACATTGCCAACCCTAGAAGGGGTGACATTAGAGATCTCAGCTCAAGCTAAATACCTAGGTCTGATCCTGGATAGAAAACTGAGCTGGAAGCCTAACACGCAGGAAAGAGTACGGAAAGCTACAAATGCACTGTAAACCTGCAGAAAGATCGTGGGAAAACGGTGGGGACTACACCCCAAGATAACCCACTGGATGTACAAGGCGGTCATAAGGCCAGTCATGATGTACGGAGTGGTGGTATGGTGGCACTGCTTGAAAAAAGGAGTGCACCTAAAATAGCTGGCAAAAGTTCAAAGACTAGCAGAAGTGACAACCACTGGCTGTCTGAGAACTACACCATCAAAAGCCCTTGACACCATCCTGCATCTGATGCCGCTTGACCTCGTAGGAAAACAAATGGCAACGAAAGCTGCCATAAGAATGAATTGTGTCAACCCTTGGAGGGAGACACACATTGGACACTCCATGGTTCTTCAGGAGTTCAAAAAGCCATCCGAAGGTATCGACTATGTCATTCCCAAGCCTTTCTTCGAGAACAGGTTCTCAACCCAAATCCCCTCGCGGGAAATGTGGAAGGAGAGTCTGATTCGTCACGATGAAGCTCAGGTGTTTTTCACTGATGGGTCAAAACTGGAAGGTAAGGTGGGCGGAGGAGTCTTTTCGGAGCAATTAAATATTAATATTTCTTTCAGGTTGCCGGACCACTGTAGTGTTTTTCAAGCAGAGATCTTGGCAATCCAGGAAGCAGTAGAATGGATACAAGGCAATGCAGTATCAAACAGCATTGTCCGTATTCTCACAGACAGCCAAGCGGCTATTAAAGCCTTAAAAGGCGTAAGTACTACTTCTAGAGTGGCCCTGAACTGCCGCAACATCTTAAATGGGGCAGCGGAGCGGTTCAATCTACAAATCATGTGGGTGCCGGGTCACAGTAATATAGCGGGGAATTGTAGGGCAGACGAACTTGCCAGAGCAGGTACCCTGTTATCTCTAGACAATATCAAACACAGACCTGGAGTCCCCATGGCAACATGTAAACTCCGGGTCAGTGAGAAAATTATTGCTTGTGCTGACCAAAGGTGGTCTGAGGAGAGCACATGTCCATTGCCAGACAAACATGGCCAAAATATGATCTCAGAAGAACCAGAGAAATACTCTCGTTCAGAAGAGACTCACTCGCCAGAGTCATATCAGTATTAACGGGACACTGGGTTATAGGAAAGCATGCCAGAAGGCTAGGGCTGGAGGCATACGATTGCTGCAGAGCATGCCAAGACGAGGAGGAGAAGGAGACGGTGGTCCACTTCCTCTGTCACTGTCCTGCTCTCTCTAGAATTAGGAGAAGCTCCTTGGGAAGTTTCTTCTATGATGATTTAATTGACATAGCGTCGGCCGACATTGCAGACATTATGACATTCATTTGCCGCTCAGGTTAGTTCAAGGGGGATGAGTGAGTGGGAGGACAGCCCCAATGTGGTATCACAAAGGGCCAATTATGAAGCGTTAAAGTATAAAGCGTGATTTTTTTTATATTTACTTCTGTTTACAGATTCTGGTTGGTGGAAACCTCACCGACAGACACCTTTGAAGTCAAATCCTTTTAATTTGACTGAGTGGGGCTTAAAGTATTTATCACTACGCCTTTCGTGTGCTTGTGGTATAGAAATATGTACATCTAAAGTAATAAAGCAATCAAAATGTTAGTGTCTGTGTGTGTGTGTGTGTGTATGTGTGTGTGTGTATATGTGTGTGTGTGTGTGTTTGTCTCACGCCTTCTGAAAAACCAAGAGTATCTAAAAATCTAATTTAAGTGCGAACATGTACCAGTATACCTGATGCAGTGTCACAAAATGCTGAATTTTAAAAATATTTAAATAATTATTTTTTTCATACAATATTTTCCAAGTCATATCTGTCAAAAAAGTGTACATTTTGCACGCAAATATCTGTTAGTTTAAAAGTTAGAAGTACGTATTTACACAAAAAAAAATATATTTTGAAGTATAACTTAGCGTTTAAGTGAAAAACATGGTGAATATTTGGTAAAATTATAATGTTTAACTTATTTTAAAAGTAAGCCTTTTGTACATAAACGCCGCCATTTTAATATATTTTCATACAATATTTCATTTTCCCACCGAATGAATATGTTCTTGAAAATAATAAACCTTTGAAATAAATGTAATTATGAAATAATAAAATGAAACACAAGACATTACGGCAAGGTTTAAGACATATATTGTAAAAATGTGTTTTTTATTAGTAAAGATATAGGCATAATAAAATTGCACAACTTGTAAATAATATTTGATTTTTCTGACAATTTTCATTTTTATGGCATCGAACAAACCAATGTAGGTACCTACATATTCAAAAAATGTATCCGAACCATTCGATATACTTACGTGTTCGAATCGTTACCATGGCTACAGAAAGAATGTGATATTCAAATAAAATTTGTTAGGAATCGAATTTATTTTGAAGGTTGTTGTAGGTAGGTACCTACCTAATACTATTTACTTACAAATCAACAATAATATACCTATACTGATTTCCTATAGGAAAATTATTTTATTTATTTATTTATCAACCGTTTGTCCGATTTTAATGAAACTTTGGTGAATTGTCGAGCGTATGCCCGGAATGGTTTTTGGATTTAAACTTTTTTCTTATTCTTCTTCTTCTTCGTGTATTTGGTCGTTTTACCTATGAAGAGGGAGTATCCTGGGAAAAGAAGGTCCGACTGTCCCTCCATCTCTTCACAGGTCTTCCAGGACGGGTTCTGCATATAAACTTTTTTCTTCTTTTTCTTCAACGTGTACTTGGTCATCTTACCTATGAAGATGAACTATCCTGGGAGATGAAGGTCCAATTTTCCTTCCATCTCTTCGCAGGTTTCTGGATTTAAACTTTTTTCTTCTTCTTCTTCATCGTCTATTTGGTCATTTTACCTATGAAGGTGGACTAACCTGGGAGAAGAATGTCCAATTTTCCTTCCATCTCTTCGCAGGTTTCTGGATATAAACTTTTTTCTTCTTCTTTTTCTTCTTCATCGTGCATTTGGTCATTTAACCTATGAAGGTGGAATATCCTGGGAGAAGAAGGTCCAATTTTCCTTCCATATCTTCGCAGGTATCTGGGTTTAAACTTTTTTCTTCTTCTTCTTCGTGTATTTAGTCATTTTACCTATTAAGGTAGAGCATCCTGGGAAAAGAAGGTTCTTTCATCTCTTCGCGGTTCTTCCAGGATGGTTTCTGGATTTAAACTTTTCTTAACCGACTGATGGGACGGGATGTAATGAAGGGAAGGGAGGCACTAAAGGGCCTGAAGGGACGGGAGGTATAAAACTGCCTGAAGTGACGGAAGGTACTGAAGGGCCTGATGGGAAGGGACGTAATGAGAGATTAAAGGGACGGGAGGTACTGAAGGGCCTGAAGCGGCGGGTCCTGGAGTCTAATTCTTTTTCTTCTTAATTTTATGTAGACCTTTAGGGCAGTTTTTATACAAACTATTTCCTATTGTCTAATTCATCTTCTTCTTCTTTTATGTATACATTTGGGTCATTTTTTTATAAAAATTATTTCCTTTAGTCTAATTATTCTTCTTCTTCATTTAAGTACGTAGACATTTGGGAGAGTTTTAATACAAACTATTTCCAATAGTCTTATTCATTTTCTTTTATGTAGACCTTTTGGTCAGTATTTATACAAACTATTTCCAATAGTCTAATTATTCTTCTTCTTCTTTTTTGTAGAACTTTGGGTGAGCTTTTATACAATCTATTTCCAATAGTCTAATTCTTCTATTAGGTTTATGTATTTTTACTTATTTTATGTAGACCATTGGAATAGTTTTTTATACAAACTATTTCTTATGGTCTTATACTTTGGACATTACGTATTTTTCTCTACTTATTTTTCTCTACTTATTTTCTCTACTTATTTTTCTCTTTATTTCTCTACTTTTATTTTCTATACTTATTTTTCTCTTTTTTATTTAGTCTTTTGGGTTAGTTTTAAGTCTAAATGTCTATTGTGCAGAAATATTATTAACGATATGCACACTTGATGAAAATACATATGTAAAAATGAATGGGATGTGGGATGTGACGATGTAACCTGCACTAGAATCTTTTCAATACTTTTGTTTAATCAAATTTAAACCATTTATATCATCCTATTTTGAATAATTTTCAACACACTAATATTTAAAGAATGGGGGTTGAGGCCATTACTGAACTCTTCACAACGTTTATATTCAAATTAAAAACTATTTACTATAGTTTAAGTCTTATTCTTCTTCGTTAATGTAGACTTTCAGTCTAATGGTGCAAAAATATAATGCACACTTGATGAAAAAATATAAAAACGAATGGGATGTGACCAACACTAGATCTTTTCAGTACATTTGTTTAATCAAATTTTAACCACATCCCAACATCCAAAATTACTAAATTTTCAATAGGTACATACATATTACAATTTGTTTTCGATGATAATATTTAAAAATGGGGGTTGTGGCCAAACCAATCTCTTTACAACGTTGATAAACAGTCATATTTAAAATAATAAATAAATTTGGAATGGTAAAATAAAACCAAAGTTTTCAGTTCTACTAATTTAATGACACTGACTAGTTTCGGTCATCCAGTGACCATTTCACTTTGAAAATGGTCACTGGATGACCGAAACTAGTCAGTGTCATTAAATTAGTAGAACTGAAAACTTTGGTTTTATTTTACCATTCCAAATTTATTTATTATTTGAAATGGAGTTCTACCAAGAATTGTCCGTAGAAAAGTTAAAAAAAGTCATATTTAAAACCATTTCGCATAGTCCATGCGTGCAGAAATTGTATAGTATACTTCATTCACACTTTATAGCAATATATAAAAAATAATGAGTTGTGGCCATCAGTTGAACATTTTACAATCAAATTCAATCATATTTCAAACCACTTTTCATAGTCCGATTTTGCAAAATAATTGGGTGACAATATTATAAAAAAGATTGCTTTTTCCTTCAAAATTTTACATTCTTGGCCAACGGCGGGACATAAAAGCTAGTATGTAATATGTACCTTCAGCACGAACTGAGAAGACATAACATTTTACTAAACTTTAATTAATGAATTAATTTATATTTCTGTATACACACATACCTACTTATATAATTACAAGTTTCGAAAGATGTTCATCAAACTAAAAATCATTTACAATACGGAACATTTCATGATACATCTTGGTAATAATGTATTTTATTTCTTTTTTTTCAGAATCACTATGAAGCAATTTCCATTTCATATATCAAAACTCAGTCCACTGATTTTTGTGATATGGAGTTTTCTGCTTTCCGATTTCGTAAAAGGTACGTTATAATTTTCATTTAAATTTTTCTATATTTCCTTAAATTTATCCTTTTGAAAAATTGATAATTTTTCAACTGCCATTTCCAGCATTTTTAACAGCAATAGAAATAAAACGATCGCATTATTGGTTTCGAATTACATATTTGTGTGTGTGTGTGTGTGTGTGTGTGTGTGTGTGTGTGTGTGTGTGTGTGTGTGTGTGTGTGTGTGTGTCTGTGTGCCCCCCCTCTTATAACTTTTGATCCGCTCAATTTACAGAGCCCAAATTTTCAGAATATAGAAACAGTTATAGGCCTACAAAACTTTTATACTCATAATTGTTATTTTTTGTTTCAGTTATGAATTTTTGGTTTATTTTTCCATATATCTCAGAAACCATAATAGCTAAAACGCTGAAAATTGGTATAAACATAGACAAATACAAAATCTCAAATGAATTTTTTTTTACGAAAATTCCAGGGTTTCTCAAGCATTTTTTATTAAGAAAAATATTTTTTTTTATGATAAATTTATGAGTTTAATTGCCTATATTTCCATTTTTTTTTAAAAATATCGAAAAAAGCCGAAACACCCCAACTAGATAATTTAATTTTCTATAAAAAATATTCACATTGTATTAGGACATCTCAAATATTTTTAAACAATTTTTATAAAAATTGAATTTAGTGACTACATTGCTTCATACAATTTGTATGGCAGTAGCCTACACACAATATCTAAGAAGACTTAATAGTTTGATACTAATCTCCAACCGTACATACATACCATCATGCTGTTTTCATATTCTGGGTAGGATCACAGGACTGACCTCCATACTATCTTGACATACATACCTAGGTACATGTGTTGTATAGAAAACCAAATATTTTGAAATATTAAATAATTTGTATTTATGGGTTTATAGTTTGGTACTTATTCTTCAACTATACGTACTATCTCTATCGACAGTAGGATCTCATGTGTTACATACAACTAGTAAATAAATAAAATCTTTGAACAAAATGGTACTACATTTCATAGCCAATAAGGCTTAATAAAAGTTGTAAAAAAAAACTCTAAAAAGACGATAATAGAGAATGATTGATTTAATTTCTCATTTAAAATTCTTTTACCAACTTACTCGGTCACACGAAATGAAAATTATGACGGTATTTTTTTTGTCGTCGAAACGCCTTTTTTTTCCAACGCCATGGGGACTTAGAATATATGGCAGATTCATTATGGCGTAATATACGTAGGCCATACAATTTATTGGGACATATCCGTAGTAATTTTCCCGCATCCATGATAATAAACAGAATATGGACGATAAATTTTTGAAACGATTGGGTGATCAGCAAATAAAAAAATACCTATCTACCAAAATATTGCTTATCAAAGGAAAATTTTGCTCTTCTCACAACATGGTGGTATACGCCATGTTAAATAATAAAGAAAGTTTTCCTTTTTGCGAACTCTTGCTTTCCTTGGGTATACATGACTGATGATTTTATGTAATAAACAAAATCAGGTTTGTTGACAATAATTAAGTTTTTTTCAAATCTATTTTCAAAATTATTTGAATTTGTTTGTCAACTAATGCACTTGAATATAGACGATGGGCTTTGTGTGTGTGTGTATGCATGGGTGTATAATACATAAGTATGTCGATTGTTCAAAAGAATGTTATTTCTCTTAACATGTCGAGGAAGTATCAAACTAAGATACGTGAGATTTGAATGCGGGGTCTACACGGTTTTTTCAACTTTGAAGTCAATAAGCACCAACTTAGAGGCTTCGCAGTATACATGTTCTATATGTAGATTTACTCAGAAAAGAACATTTAATGTGTCAGTGTGTGTAAAAAATATCTTAAAACAGTCAATAATTTGGATTTATGGATTTATAGTTTGGTACGTATTCTTCAACTATACATACTATCGCTATCGCAGTTGGATCTCATGTTTAACATGCAATTAGCTGATAAAAATAATCGATTGGTTCTACAGAAGCATCTTTCTATGAATTCTTTCTTTTTCTTTACATACCTACTATACATACTATCGCTATCGCAGTTGGATCTCATGTTTAACATGCAATTAGCTGATGAAAATAATCGATTGGTTCTACAGAAGCATCTTTCTATGAATTCTTTCTTTTTCTTTTCTTTCTGCTATTGTAGGTACTGTCAATGAAACTTGGTACAACTCTGAATACACAATAAATCCATAACTATGTACATACGTTAGTGTCCCTTTTATGCCCTTATATTATTCATTTGGACAATGTACTCGGAAATAATTTTATAGCTCATTTAGAGCACCCGTTCCGATGCAAACATGTTCACTGAAATTAGCGTATTGTCAAAGATTTCATTGGAATTGAGGAGTACCTAATAAAAGTCTTATCTAACGCGACGTCCTACGTAGGCGATTCAAAGCGAAGGCGAAGCGGCGCGGCGCGGTGCGAAAATAACAAACAGTCGGTAACTATGGTAGTGTCCTACGTTACCGACCGCGAGTTGGTTTCGATGCGGCGCGGCGCGATGCGAAGCGAACGCGATCAGTTGGTTTGATATTTTCGTGCGAATTGATAGCGGCGTCATTGTTTTTTGACATGTCAGAAACAGAAATTTTAATTTCTGTCCAAGAACGTCCCATATTATAGGACAAATTACTATCAAACCGCGAATTTTAGGATTTGGCAAAAATAAATGGGACTACAAGTAAACACATTTATTTATTATTGCTTTTTTACAATAGGATGTGGTTCAAAACACACAAAGTTTCCTCTCGCTTGCACGAATGTCAAATTTTGATATGTTTCCCGGAAAGATGTAAATTCAGTCTCATTTATTATTTCAAGATCACGTAATTCTTCATACAAATTGGGATATCCCCCATAAATATGCCTCTCTAAGTACACAATATTAGTTTCACTTCTCTGCCGTACATACTTCTTGAGTATTTTATATACGTACATCCCATAGAATTATAATATATTATAATTCTATGGTACATCCATGACAGTAGCTGGCGGCAGAGGGAACGATTCGCGCATACGTAGGACAGAGCCGCCGAGTCGCACCGCATCGCATTGAATTCGCTTGTATCCGTTCCGCATCGCTTCGCAATCGCGTTCGCTTTGAATCGACTACATAGGACGTAGCGTTAGTTATATAGTAATAACGAGTGCTAAATTATCGCCTAATGCTAATTTGGAAAGGGGGGGGGTGTTAAAATAAGAGGACTCAGAACTGGAAGCTTGTTTTGCTAATTGATCAGCGATCTCGTTCCCATTGAAACCTATGAAGGACGGCATCCATTCAAATATACATAATTTCAAAGTCTTTCTTTATTAGATTCCATATGAGATAGCTAATTGAGCAAAGTAAGTCATTGTTATATGACTAAGAGAGATCGATTTGATAAGAAATCGCATATATACGATGATAAATTCGTTGATTATGTCAAAAAGTATGTATTCAAAAATATTTTAATTAGTATGTCATAAAGCAAAATAAGATTTTATTGATAAATAAATTAGAGAACCGTTTAATAAACCGAAGATAACTTGGAATATTTTTAATGCTGAAACTGGTAGACCAAAGGCTTGTGATTCTATTTTTTCTCTAAAAATACAAAAATAAAATAGTTACATGAAGTGAAGAAGCAGCAAACAAGTTTTTGGACTT
The DNA here is from genome assembly GCA_963576475.1 of Molanna angustata. Classification (NCBI taxonomy): domain Eukaryota; kingdom Metazoa; phylum Arthropoda; class Insecta; order Trichoptera; family Molannidae; genus Molanna; species Molanna angustata. The sequence goes on from OY754977.1 coordinate 24,069,769, forward strand.
TTTTACAAATATCCCGGTCATAACTACCGCAAAATTGAATTCATCTCCTGATTTGGCTACAAGATACCTTAAAATCTATTCCCGCATGTGACACCGTTTTTAAGTTAAAACATATTAAGGTCCAGAATATTATGTAACTAAAGCTTTTAAATCTCTTAAATCTAAAAAAAAATAGATTTATGGGGAACGTCAGTCATAGTTGTGAACTCAATCTTTCATATTATAACTCCACATTTTACAATCATATTTAATAAATGTGTTGATGTAGGGTTTTTCCTGAACTCATGAAATATGGTCGATTAATACCACTTTCAGAAGACCCAACAAATTTCAGAACTGTTTTTTGATTGCCAGTATTTAGCAAAAATTATGAAAAAATATTTTGAATCAAATTCTTTCTCATTTTAATAAGAACAGATTATTATATAGCAACCAGTATGGATTAACTAAAAGTAGATCTACGATCGATGCTGGAGCTAAACTAATTAAACATATATTTAGTGAGTGGGAGGCATCGCATGGTGCACTTGGTGTTTATTGCGATCTATCAAATGCATTTGATTGTTTAAATCATGACACGCTTTTAATTAAACTAATTCATTGTGGAATTAAAGATGAAGCTCTCAAACTGATTTTCTCTTATTTAAAATATTGGGTTCAAAAAGTAATGTTAATGGGGTTTTTTCTTCAGGATCGGCTATATAGATTGGCGTTCCGTTGGGATCGATATTGGGTCCATTTTTTTTTGTTTATATTGATGATCTACCTTATGCGGTGTAGGAATGGGTAAACATGGGTAGACATCGATGGCACTTCACTTATATTTAATACCAAAAAGAAAACTTGGAAGATGTGAACTCTGCTCTTGATTTTATTTTACATTAGTTCACTGATAATAATTTGGTTCTTAATTAAATAAATCAAAATATATTATATTTAAGATTCTAATTATAAGATGGTAATATTCAGGAATTTGTGACGGAATCCATCTTTCTGGGAATAACACTAGGCTCAAAACTACAATGGGTTTCTCAATTATCAAAAATGATAAAAACACTTAGCTTTGCTCTCTGTTTTTTGATTTGCTATTTAATTAGGCAAAAGATTAGGAAACTGGCGGACGTTGCAACGGTTTGATTAGTTTATTATAGTAACTTCCATAGTGTTATGTATGTGGCAACGGATTGATTAGTTTATAATAGTTACTTCAGCTGATGTGGAATTAATATTTGTACTCCAAAAGAGTTCAATAAACTTTTCAATCATCAATAAATCGTTATCGATGATTGAAAATATAATAATTAATTACCTAATAACCATCATATTAGCTTTCTCATGGCAGTTTCAAAAGCTGTGTATTTATATTTCATTTTTGTTAAAATTTAAATGGTAAAAACCCTGAACAGACACGTAAGCATATTCTATGAGAATGCAATAAATTCTTCGTGACAACATTTTTCTGCGAACACGAAAACGACATTCGAGAGGATTCCTTTAGACACATCGGACACGCGGACTTATGAAGTACCTATAAAAGACTTCAACGAATACCTAAAGTACCTTTTAAATTGAATTTAAATTTCCAGCGAACCTTTTCATAACATATTTAGATACATTTCAGGGTTCTGGATACGGTAGCTTTTAAAACTATATTTTTCAGATACACATTGCTTCCACTTCTTCTTGTCCGTGTTGTTACATCCGGACTAAACATCGGAACACATCCTGTGGTCGTGTTTCCACTCTATTTTGTCATTTTAAAGTTCAAAGTTTCTAATAACTGTCCGTGGGCCTCTTCAAGGTTCCACTTCTCATTTGTCTCATAACTGTCGGAAGACAATCAAGGAATTCGTTTTCAGAGATTTCGTAAAATCCCAGCCTAAAGCTATTTTATTTATGTATTTAATTTCTTTGGCAAGCTACAGATCATTTACAGTTTGATGATATAATATTATTTTTACAGTCTTAGTGCCAAAAAAAGCATTCCATCAACAGTTTACAAGTCAAAAATATTCATACACACACCTTTATACACACCCACACACACACACACACACTCATACACACCATCACACACATACATGCACACACATATATGCACACACATACATACATACGCACATATACAAATATATACGACAACTAGGGAAGGGAAGGAGAAAGGAGAGGAGAGAGACTAGGAGGACAGAATATAAGGATATTGGTTGCGCATCAGAACATCATGTCTAAATCTATAACATTTCGCGTTGAATATGTCTATCTCAGCTGAGAATGTATTACATTGGCTGCATATGCGTGTAATTGTGGAATTTTTCCTGATATTCGTTCTACTAGTTGGAACATGAAGTAATAATTGAGGTCTGCGTGCCATTCTACCTGGAACATGGATACCTACTTAGTTGACAAGTTCAGGCGAGTCTATGGCATTGTTCAAAATTTTATACAGCAGTGATTGGTTGTGTAAGACTCTCCTAAATTCAAGCGTATCAAAACTGTGATATTTAAGTGACTGTCGATAATTTATTATTGAAGTAAGGGTGAAATTTATGATTTATATACAAAGTTAATGATTTTTTGCTGTACTTTCTCGATTCTTCTGATTATTGTTTAATAAAGTGCTTAAAGAACAATCAATAAATTTTTGAAGAAGATTCTTTCGTAGGTTATTATTGAATTCAGATCTTATAACATGTACAACTTCAGAGAAATCACCAAGAACTCTTTAAATACTTGCCTAAACGGGAGTTCGATTATGATATTTTTCACTGCATATTATATTTAGTCGATTGAAATTATAGTCTCATAGACTCAAAATTTTGTTGGAATTGACATATCTATTAAAAAAAATTACAGCAGATTGCGAAAGTTATCTAAGAGATATACTAAGAGATATAAACTTGTTGCGTTCGAATTATTTGTATTAATTCTTACGCAATAATGCCTACTTATAAAATGTTCGCAGTGGGTTTTTATTTTTTTCTTAGGGCCAAGATAATAATTTACTGCTCACATTGTGTCGAAATAATTCTTTCAAAACTATAGAATGCATTTCATTTATATTTTAAAATGCCCAACTGAATAGATCTCCTGATTTATTGCATTTCTATAGTCATGTAACAACTGCAAATCCATTAAGCATCATTCGTTCTAAAGATATAGCCAACATGTGCATCCTTCTTTGTCTTAAAATGCAACAAAAGAACATACCTAATATTTGAAACGGAAGACAACCAATTCACATTTTTTTTTACGAGTCTCCAAAACGTCTAGTAATAAGATATATTGCCCGGCCGAGGCTCACTTTCTAAACACATGGTATTTCATACTTAACACGCCCCAACCAAGATCGTAATTGGTTGCTATCTCGAGGGCAATAAAGGACAAACAATGGTGTCCTTAGGACAGCCTACTCGTAGTGACCAATGATCGAGGCTCTGACCACCTCCACAAAATTCGATAGAAAGACGTTTTCGAGAGTTGAAGTGAGTAACAGTCAGTCAGTAATGAGTCAACTGGAGTCCACCATTGGAACAGTCGGTAAACTGGAGTCCACCAGTGGAGTCAGTCCACAGACAGATGAATAGTTCTCATCGCCTTGTTCAAAAAAAAAATAAATTCAGTTGGTGTAGCAAGTGACGGACGGGCATCTGTGCCTCGGCAGATGTCTCCTACCTGCCTAAGTCAAAAGTATTAAAGACAATTTAAATATACAGCGCACACTATCAGTGTTATTTTTTTTCGTCTTAAATTTCTAACATTGTTTTAAAAAGTAGACACCATAATTACGACGCGTCGCGACGTCAACATTCAGACCACGGGCAGAGCAATCGAACAACACCACAACCGGCGAAACCTACTTTCGGATCCCTAGCGCGCCTCTACCTTGCATAGGTATATTTCACGGCCGCTAGACTCCTCATCCAGAGCCCAGCGACTCCTGCCTTAGAGTCCAGCGTTCCACTGAGACAACTGAATGTCTCTGGACGTCCCGGCGAAGCTTACAGCGACTGCCTCCTCGCCAGTCCAGCTTCACGGAGCCCCTGCTCCAATCCGACGTCCTCCACGATGTCAGCAACCCCTGCCTGCGAGTCTGCTGCATCCACGACGAGCCAAAGCCGCTCGTATCTCATCGCCTCACCCCAACACAGCCAAAGCCGCTCGTCTCTCGCCTCAACATCCTGCCACGCGAGCCAAAGCCGCTTGCACCATCTGCCAAGCCGACGTCGCTCGACCAGCGCCTCATCTCAGCACCAAACAAAATCACTCGCCTTAACACGCACCCACTACACAAAGCACCGACGTCTCAATATTTTTACTGCTTTCATTTTTTTTTTTTGTACTTAGTTTTAAGGTTACTAACCCAGTTGCATATTTTTTTTTACAATATACATGACCCCTGGTCATATTTAAAATAACCTATTATGTGTTTTATTCCTCCACAACTCTCACCAACAATTACTAACTGTATTGTGTAAAACAACTTAATACCCTCCTACAATTATTATTCATATTTTCACTCCTAGAGATATTTTTTTCTTAAATAATAATTTAAATTAAACTATATAATTTTTTTTAAATTACTAAAGGGGGTGTATTAAACTTTATATACTTAGTGAAAATCATGCATCTCTACTGTCTTGAATATCACCATAATTATTATTTTTTTTATTAACATAGCATTCTTTTTCGCTTAAAAATATAACAAAAATAAATTTACAACACATACTTTTATTTTGTATATTCTATGAAATCGAAAATGTCAAAGATATATAATTTTTAATTATGTTTTGCCGTTTTATTTTATACAGTCTTTTTCAATACATATTTATCAAAGAGTTCACGGAATACTTCATTTCAAAAAATCTCCGTCAAGAGAAAAGATGATTTCTCTTATTAAAATATTCTCCGAGAGAGAATTTTGTAATATCTATGCAATGAAACATCCACAGATTGTCCTATGCTGTGCTATTAAATCATCTTCTTACTTTATTCTCTTCTACATCCTCTCTGACGTTCGAAGAAAATTAATTTAGTCCAACAACAATTTCATTTTTAACAAGTGTTCAGTTTTCAGATCTCCATTATGTAAAATTAATTAAAATGTTCGTCAGTTTACTGGGAAGATAAACCGACACGCTCAAATATAAGGAGGTACAAATTATTTGTTGTTTCCCAAATTTAATAATGAAATTCAATATTGAATGTGAGAGATAAAACGAACAAACATTGTTATAAATCCATTCAAATTTGGGCAAGTACAAATAATGTTATATAACGAGGTGAATTTAGTTTTTTTTTCAAATTTGGGCAAGTACAAATAATGTTATATAACGAGGTGAATTAAGTTTTTTTTTTCAATTACTAACAATCCTTGATGATCTTAAAATTATAAAAAAAATATTTAATTCACTTTCACAATTTATTTGTTTTTTTATCCAACTAACGATTCTCTCAAAAGAATTTATTTCTCTTAAAAAATCGAATGTATTAAGCCAAAATATGCGAAATTAATATGTCAGGTCTATATTTTTCGTGTTTTCGAATTTCCGGTCAAAAAACAATAAATTAGAGTCTACGTAATATATAATATGTTCCACACATGGGTTAACTCAAAATTCAGAGTAGAATATTTAGTGAGTCTCCCTTTTGCTCCGCTTGAAACACAGAGCCTTAACCCGTAGATGCATGATTTTTTGTATTTTATCGAAAAAAATATATTCAAATTACTTTTAGAGCTGTGATACAGGGAAAAATGGAAAAAAAAATATTTGGAAATTTTTCATATATAAATTCAATAAAAAACACTTTGTCGTATATTTACGACACTATGCATTAAGGCCATTAAGACAATACATATATAATACAATAAAATATATTTTTTATGAAACAATTGTGATTTTTTTGAAGCACAGTGTCACACCACAAATTTTCCACATAAATCTAGACCGTTTTATGTATTGATTTCGGCACCCTGGCATTTAATATCGATTCTGGGAGAAAAGTTCCAGGTGGACCAATGAGATATATTGTATCGTCTTATGTCTTTTACTGGTCGAATAAGTTGAATGCCCTTTTTGAAATCTGTTGAATGACAAATTCCAGGTTGCTTGAAGAGCCTCTGGCCAGTTTATTTCCTCCACTCGTCTGCAGTTTGCACAGACATGAATCTAAATTGGTTCAAAACTTGGATAATTTTATAGATGCTCAACATTGTTTTTCCTGGTAAACTCTCTGTTACAGAATCCAGGAATCAATTATGATGCCAACAATGTGGTATATTAGCCACTTCTTATCCTTCATCCAGATTCGATATCTCCCGATATGAGCGTCCATCAGTTTTACCCCGCCTAGATGGGAAATAGAGTTCTTAAATATATGTGGTCAGGTATCACAACATTTTTTTTATCAAACCATATTATCGTTCCATCATGAAGGGTGCCAACATATGATGAGATCAGGTGAACCAATTTATTGTCATTCAACATTTTCCTCATTGAGATATTATGGTTCATCTTCTTCGTGGTCACCAAGCACGAAGAAGAACAAGCTCTCCATCTCTCCACATATCTCTGTCGTCCACCAGCCTCTTCATCCCTTGGTAGCATCTACAGCACACATAATTGAACACCTGATAAATATAGCTGTCCTTAGGGTAGCCACTATGGTTTGTGCTTTCCTTCATTCCTTCGGCGATAGTAACGAGCAGACCCGATGCCTGATGTTATGGCCTAACCATTTGGATTGTTGTTGGGCAACCTTCTTTAGGAGTTGTCTCATTTCTCCAACTCTGCTCAGTACCATGTTGTTTGGAATGTGGTCTGACCAATGGATCCTAGCCATGTGCCTGTAGCATCACATTTTGCAGGCAGTCAGACGTCCTGACTCTCTCCGACTGATAGTCCACGTTTTGCTGTCATACAGTACATATATTCTGGTTGATAATTCTGGGTAAATCTGTCATAGTCGCTCATCCATTCCATCTTTACTATCACACAGAGTCTAAATACTCCTCCAACTCTCTATCAGACAAGAAAATAGATTGTGCCATGATAATAATTGAAGAAATAAATTATTTTGTTAGTAGCTATGTAAAGCACAATACAATCATTTTGTATGGCTAAATGCATATTGTCATATATAAATGACACACAAAAAACTGAACGTAATCGAAAATGTATAAACTAAATTGTAATATTTTTTATACCAAACATAAAAGAACCTTACTCGTTGCGGAAATATATTCTTTTTCAGACTACAGAACACAAATCTACACCAAATAAACGATTTTGAATCTAATAGATATAATGACTTACAAAAAATCACCGCCAATAAGTTTTGACATATCACATTTTTTTACAAAAGTTGTGTAAGAGCGCACTACTAGTCCCATTGTGAAGCCAATTCCTATATTACAAGCAAATCATTGAATATACAGCGAAATTTTGTCATAGACATAAGATATCATGCCAAAACTTAAATGTATTAAATTCATGACACCTTGCTTTTAAGGGTTTTAAACTTCAGATAGTATAGACAATTTTTAGCCTACCAAACTTTTATGCTCAATAGTTTTTGCAGTACACTCTTGTCTGGAGTGTAATGCTATATGGCTGTGAAACAAACCATCAGCCATCGCGAAACGGGACGTCTGCCTGCGTTTGAGATGCGGTGCTACAGACGCATGGCTAAAGTTCACGGTTGCGGCTCTAAGGGCCTAGGCAGTAAAGGCGGGGGTGGGCGGCCGACGCTGTTGTGCCCTCGTCAATTCTGTACTTAGAGAAGAGCAGGACGAACGCCTCTAGTCTCGCTCGGCAGTGACTCGTCAACTGTGGCGAATGTTGTTTGGTCCGGGCACACCGCCGGCGCAGATGTCGGGTCAGACATCCTGTGTTGACAATGGTGACGTCAAATCTGACAGGTGATGATTGCGTCGGATGCCCCCGGTGTTAGCCCACCAAGCTTTCGGACGCCAACCCTAGGACCGAGAGGTGCGGGGGCAAGCCCTTCCGTTCGATCGGTTGTGCTAGGGGCTTGCCCCGGCTGCCGATCTTGAGTGGTTGCCCCGCCGTTTGAGGTTGGATTCTCGGGGGCAGTGGTTGAACCCGATAGATAGTGGATATTTGTGATGTCCGACGTTGCGGCTGCGTCCGGGGGTGAACAGGGCCAATGGGTTCTATAGCATCACCGGCGTGGAAGTGGTATCGCGATCTCCCTCATGGTCAGAACACATCAGCAACGACGAGCCACTAAGCAGGGTTGGAGAGACAGGGCAACTTATGAAAATAATTATCCAACAGAGAACAACTTGATAGGCCACAACATCCGGCAACCAGGCCTGCTTTTTACCATCGTCGAAGGAATGATTGATGGGGGCAACTGTAGAGGCTGCCCCAGAAACAAATATAGACCAGATATTCGGTGTCGTGCGCTGTAGCAGTTACAAAGAGACCAATGGTGCAGACCAATCCTAGGATTGTGACCTAGAAGAAGAAGAAGAAGATTTCAAAATTTTGTTTCACTCAGGGGTTGATGATAGCTTTATTTTTCCATATATCTAAATTAGAAAAAAACCATAACAGTTATAAGGCTGATAAATTATGTAAATATAACAATTAACTAAATTAAATATAGCAGAATATGAGAAAAATTTATAACAGAAAAATGTATATAACAGAAGTAAAATTGCTTCTGTATGGGAAAATTGAGTGATAAATTTCATATTGATATTTTATGTCTCTCTATAGACAAGTGTATTTTTTACTCTCCACTTCTATCAGCCTCAAGGGGTAGGCAGTGAGAAGCGAACACTGCATTCTTCTATCTTGACACACATACATCGCCCCATCAACATTGATACACTGTCTCATACATGCTCATCTTGCTAGAAATGCAATTAAACTTGAAATTTCACAACAGGTACCATGTAGAAAATCAATAATATGTTCAATATTTATAAGCAATCAATATTTTTTAAAATCAATAAATTGATAAACCAACTTTGAATAGTATATTTATTCATTAATTTAATTTAAATTATTACATTATAAAAAAATAATTTAATTTAAAAGTTTTAACTGTGAAATTTTTTTTTTATTTATTCATACTTAATTAATATTTTAGTGCGGATAATTATTTTAAAGTGTCACTTAAATAAAAATGGATTCCCGTCATGTTTTTTTGGTTACTAGGTACCTACTCAATTATCAAATCGTTTTTGAACTTCATTCATCTTCAGTAACAATAGATACTGAGTATAAGAAAGTTATAAGGGACGTTAACAAAATTCAATGAAATTAATTAAATTTTAAAAGTACAAGGTGTCTCAAAAAAGTTTATATTTGAATTCAGAGCGTTATGTGGAGATGTTAGACGACTTCCTGGTGCCTGAACTGCAAACTTTCCTGGCAAAAACCAAAGAACATGGATCCAGCAGGACGGAGCAACGTCAAACAACGTCCAATACATCTCTGCCACGAGTTCGTGATATTTTCCTAGACAAATTTATCTCCTATCGTAACATAAATAGGCCTACACGCAGTCCTGATTTAACCTCTATGGACTTTTTCTTATGAGGTTATCTTAAATCTAAAGTTTACGCCAGTAAACCGACTTCCCTGGCGCATTTGAAAGAAAATATCCGTCACAAAATGGTAGCCATCACTAAGCTCACCTGCCGAGCCTTCATAAGTAATTTTACTGTTCGATTAAATGAGTGCTGCGAACGCGAAAGTCTACATTTGGACGATATTGTTTTTAAGAAATAAATTCCCAAATTGTGTACTTTAATAATTAATAAACATATTTTCGATACACGGCTTACGTTTTTTGATCCACTAAATATAAACTTTATTTTGAGCCACCCTTTATATTGATTGAACGCTCAATTTATGAATGACACCTAGAAAATTGAAAATGCCATTTGTGAGATTTTTCTTTTTTTAGAATAGAAAATATAATTGAGCTATCTATTTTCATTTCAGTTCTATCTGGGGGCGATGTCTCAGTGTCAAAGAGATTCAACTCCCGAACCCCAGACTCTCAGACTGCAGCCAGTACGGAACCAATATTCGACACGACCACAGCCACCAATATCACAGTACAATTAGGCACTCATGCCTATATGCCGTGCAAAGTGTCACCTCCATACGTAAGTTATTTTATTGAATAATTAAGATTTTAACTCTCCACTAATGTGGAATGGTGGGGAGTCATGATTTCACAATTTTTCAGCGTATATTTTTACATCAATTTCGCAATGGGTATCATGTAGGAAGTGGATACTATGAGTACCTAACGTCGTGATATTTTTGTTTATATGCCGTAATCCGTATTCCGTACACAAAATGAAAACTAAAAGGCCGATGAAATTCATATTGAAACCATGTGTGAAGTATATTAACTTGGAGCTTATCTATATATATAAAAATGGATGTACGTATATTTGTTTGTATGTCCGCGATGGACTCTTAAACCAACCATCCGATTGCGATGAAACTCTGGTAATTTGTTCAGCTCATTCAAGAGAAGTTTTATGCATTATAATTTATTTATTCAAAATATCACAAAAAAATTTGAAAATAAAGTTTTGTATTGAAGTGAAACTTAGTGGGTTTGTTCAGCGCGCACATGAGATTATATGAATTAAATTTATTTATTTATTTTATTCATTTATTTTTTTTATTTATTTATTTAGTATCTAACACAAGAATATACAAAAATTATCTATTTGGGATTGTCATTTGATTTTTACGATTCGTTTAGCGTATAGCAGAAAACGTATTTAGAGCTAAATTCAATTATTCAACTTATCGCAGAAAAGTTATTGAAAAATTATGTATTGCAAGAAAATTTTATATAAAAAAATTATCATATATGTAAATAAATCACCCTTGACACTGCCACATACCACGCAAAATTAGTATTAACTCACCTCTCACCTGAGGAAGATAACGGAGGTTATCGAAACATGTTGTGTTTTAAAAAATATAACTAGTGAAAATCAAACAAAGTTTATTAATTTATTTTAAATTATAATTAAAATGAATTTTCACAAAGTGAACGCCTCTACCTTAGAACATTTTAATAAATAAATATTAAAAAAATACCATAAAAATAAATAAATCAATGATCGAATAAGTAAATAAATGAACAAAGAAATAAATAAGTGAATAAATACATAAATCAAAAAATAATAAAAAAACATATATTATATCCATATATAAAAATGGTATATTATATAAAACTGGTTTGATGGTTAAGGTTCAAATATATTTGTTTGCATAGTTAAATAAAATTATAAATGGATGAATGAATAGGGACGGAAGGGACTGTAGGGATGGAAGGGAAAAAAATACAGATTTATAATTAGCGAATCTACATATGAATGTTAAATAATAAAAAGGAAACATACCGATCAACCATTTTTATATATTTGGAGGGAAATAATTAAACATGCAGGACAACGTCTGCCGGGTTTAACTAGTTAGTTGTAAAAAAACAATGGTTTATTTTTCATCTATGATTTTATCAGGATAAAAATTTAAAATGCTCTCACTCTCTTCAGAGCGATAGTATGATTTGTTCAGAAACATAATATACAATATACATAGGTACCTACTTATATTCGTACTCATGTAGGTACTTATATCTACAATTACTAATTTTGTAGTAAGTAGTAGGTAACTACGCACAACATGATATTTCTGAGAATGAATACATTTTAAAAAAAATCTCCTTACACATATTTAACATACAAAAATGATGCGAATCTTAAAAATAAATGTCTCGCATTTTTGCAATTTATATACCATTATACATCACGAAGGAAGGCAATTACTGAAGTTAGATGTGTATTTTAATGGAAAAATTATGCTTTACAAGTAAACAAGAGGATGTTGTATCTCGAATATAATATTTTCTCGTGTAATACGTCTCCCTGATAAGAGAGATGATTTTATCCAGGAATAAATGACTCAAGATATTTAGAAAACATTATTTAATATTTATTCGCTGTTTAAAAATCAACGAGTTTTTGATACTATGTTTTCTGGAAAGTGTCGTTTTTATTTAAGTATTATCTGTCAATGGTCAGTCTCCTGTGAAAATAACTATGTTCGATATTTCATCATAATATTCTTTCACTTTCAATATATCAATATACCTACGAGTTTTTTTTTGACTAATTTTTAACATCTCAATAGAAACGAAGTTGCAATATTATAGGAGAACCAGGAACTCAAGATACCTTACGATCTGTCATCAGCTGGTCGATCAATTTATGCGCTGGCGCAAAGTTCACCAATTATGCCTTCTTATTGAGTTCCCTTTTCAATTCAATTTTGAAAGTTCTGTATATTTTACTTATGAGAAACTGATCGTTTTAAAATAAGCTATTTTTATCATCACTTATCCGCCTTCGCCGTCTATCGTATCAATACTATAAGTGTATAAAATATATTACACTTATAGACTTGATACAAAGTAAAACTGATTTTGAAAACAAAATTATACCACATAAAAAAACAACCATATTTAACTCTATACCTGTGACACAGTATTTTAGAAGCATGACATCTGAGCCAAAGGTCTTGGATACATTTTCAGTAATATCACATTTACTGTTAATATGACATCCAATTTTTTTTAACTATTTCTTTAACAACTATGTAACATTACAATGAAAGTTTATGAACAAATAAGTTATTTCAAAAATGAAACCAATGATATGTCTTACCTTGAATTGAATAAATAATAATGCGTTGTGTTTAAGTGGAAGGTATACCTATTAAAATTTTTCGTTGCGAAATCAAAATCCTTCGTACTTTTCCAACTGTCGATTTGTTCAATAGAAATTGTTCTCTTAACATACCGACAATGTTTTAAGCCAGGATACGCGAGATTTGTATGTAGGGTCTATATTTTTACTGTTTTTCCAACATTTAAGTCAAAAAACACCAACTTAGAAGCTTCGCAGCATATGTATACGGATTTACTCAGAATTCGGAGTAGAACATTTCGTGTGTCTGTGCGTGTGTGTGTCTCCCCCCCTTATAACTTTTGATTTACTGAGCCCAAAATTTCAGAAAATATAAATAGTTATAGGCCTACTAAACTTTTTTACTCAGAATCTTCAATTTTCGTTTCAGTCAGGGGTTATCAACTTTTGAATTTTTACTTTATTTTTACATATATCTCAGAAACCATAAAAGCTAGAACGCTGAAAATTGGTATGAACATAGATAAAAACAAAATCTCAAATTAATTTTTTCAAAAAAATTACAATAAAATAAAACATTTTTTTATGATAAATTTATGTTTTTAACTTCCTATATTACCAAAGTTTTTAAAAATATCGAAAAAATCCGAAACACTCCAACAAGATAATTTTATTTTCTATTAAAAATATAAACATTGTCACATTACATCTCAAAATTTTTTTAACAACTTTTATAAAAATTGAATGTAATTACGACATTGCTTCATACAATTTGTAAGGCAGTGGCCTATACACAATATCTAAGAAGACTCAATAATTTAATACTTAATCTCCAAACATACATATATACCATCATGCTGTTAAAATATTCTGGGTAGGAAAAGAGACTGACCTCCATACTATCCTATCCTGACCTACATGTTATATTCAGGAAAAAATATCTATTATTTTAATTTGTGTTTATAGTTTGAAATATTTATTAATTTGTGTTTATAGTTTGGTACGTATTCTTCAATTATGCATATTTTTTCCATCGACAGTTGGATCTCATGTGTTACATGCAACTTGTGTTAAAATAAAACTTTTAATTAATAACAAAAATGATTAAATCATTTAATCGTGACATCAATAATACCGCAGAGCCTACAATCCTACTTTATGTATACAGTAATTTCTGTTCAAAATACATAATTCTGATACGATTATAGAAAATAACTTACTCCCTAGCTTTTCGTTTAAATATAACTCATATCAACAACGCGAGTTCTCAAAGTTTGTGTGTGTAGGTAAATACAACATAACATTTATTTGGGAGTAGTGAAATACCTAACTCATTATTTTTTATGTTACATATATGTTTCTTTTTTGGATTAAATTTTTTTTTTTCATGTGTCTTAAATATTTTTTTACATACGTTAAGTACTGGCCAAAGGTCCTAGGATTGCCCCTGCTGGAGCGGGTGACGATATCATTACTATCAATATGTTTAGATGTTATTGGAAAGAAGTTAAAAACCCTTATGGCCGATTTCTCCTAGGTCCCTCAAAACCGAACATCAGCTAAGTACCCATTCGAAACTTAAATCCTTAAGTGGCTTACTTAATAAATTTGCATTTCACCAACAAATAACACTCACACTAAGCTGATGTCAGGATTATGTTTTGTTATGTTTCCGGTGAACATGAATATGGACTCAAGATAACGTTACTTTAAAAAATATGCAAAAAAGAAATACATAATAAACTATAAAAATATCATTACAATATTCTAACGTGTGAATTTCACGATTTTTACTCTATATATATAAATTAATTATAAAAAAGTACTACTTTGATCTCATGAGTATAAGGTATGACGCTGGCGCCAACAGATGGCGCTAGCGGCGCTCGCTGTCAGGGTAGCCTTGTTTGTACACCAGTTTTTGTTTTTGACACATCATGTACAGACAGTTTATTTAGTATTCACACCAATATAGTTATTTTATTTTAATATTTGTTACTTTTTTAATATATAATGCAACTGGCTAATGCCAGCCGCAATTATAACTACAGACAAACCTTACCAATCTATTTTTACCAAACTTTTGTAGGTTTGGTTTAAAAAATCGGTGTACATCCTAGGATAATATACTCGCTGTCATGGCTGTTTATTCGCTTCGCACTTGTTGATTGTTGAGATTGTTCAACACGGGACGCGCATATTTATCAGAGTATAATATTTAGCAGAGTATAATTATGGATAAACCAAGGAAATGTTCTACAAATTTTACCCCCAGTGAAAAAACTAAATTAATTGAATTAGTTTCAAAAAACACGGCAATTACTTCAAAACAAACGGATAAAGCATGTCTATTTCATCGACCAATTCTGCCAATTCAACGATTTCACGAATTCATCCATCTTCCAAGATGACAATAAACAAAATATAACATAAATTTTACAAAAAAAAGATAAATTCAATAATAAAACAACTCTGCGACGAAATCGTAACCCAAATATCTATCTGTCAAACGCGTTATGTGACGCTTATGACGGTTAATCCACTAGAGACCGCCACTTAAAATTTTATGCGCCGACGTCGCTAAGCGAGGCTAAGATTGTTTGGTGAAATGCAATTTTGCGCTAAGTGGTTCATATGTAAATGTGATTTTTTAAGTTAAGGAGCCTTGGGGAAATCGGGCATTAAAGATATACAAAAACCTTTGTGTGTAATATGTAGCCCGTACGATTTATGTATGTGTTTCTGAAAATTGATTGATTACTTTGGGGTGGTGAATGCGTGACTAGCAAAAGACAATAAATAGAGGGGGTCAAGATAGTGATTATGTTCAAAGCTTGTTTCATTATACATACATATGTAGTCTATAATACAATTTGAATGAGTTCAGGGATAAGTACAAACAGCTGAGTGATGAATTTAATAGATTAGTGCCTATCTCAGGGATCAGGGATACATCATCAAAAGAATAATAGCGGTAAAGGAAAAGAAAAATAAATAACACTAAGATAACAAAAACACAATCATAGCAAAAAACAAAATAAAATGGATTGGGAAAAGATAAGGAGATGAAATTGGAAACAGATTTGGATTCTTTAGTTTTTTCTTGAAAATTTTTATCTATATATTTTAATTTTAATATTATTATTTATTTTAATTTTGGCACATGTTACAAAAATTAAAACGAAAGACATACATACAAAACAATATTATGTAAACACCAAAATTCCCACTAAAGCATTATCTGTGTGTGGATATGCAGTATAAAAAAATACAATTCTATGTCTGTTTAAATATAATAATAATAATAATAATAATGAAAACTTTCGTGCATCCTGCGCAAGTGGCGAGTTTATTGCCGTATGACAATATATTCCAACTGGTTGAGCAATATTCATTTGCCACAGTAATTGCATAATTTATTTGAATTATTTATTTCAAACAGGTCAACTGTAGGACCAGTCTGCCATCTGTGAATTAGATAGTCACTTACTTGTTATGCTTTCTCGACGTCTGAGCAACACAGGTGGGCGGATATGGTTTGAGACATGGATATGGAAGACTACAGTTTTTTTGACCAGTTGTTGTCGCACGTTGTCGCCCGTGAGCGGTACAGTGTATTGGCACATTTCGTCATTTTCGTCCTAGACCAAGTTATGTCTTTTTTCTAAATAATCGGAATTTTTTACTTGTGCTTTATTAATTACGCCACGGGAGGAATTGTTGTGTGTGAGACTTGTGAAGTGGACGAACCATCATCTCCACCATACCAGGACCGGAGATACGAGTTCTGTGCCTGCGAAGACTGGAGATCCGTCACAGGTAAGTGGCTGTCTCATATTCGCAGAAGGATTTACAGGCTTTCTTCGGTTGACTTGTTGACACATACATAATTCCATCCCCAATAAAACTGAGCGGGAAGTTACGCCCCCGCTCATACACCAACTAACCATTGTTTCCAGCCCAGAGAAGCAATATTTGCGTGAGAAATGAAATTAAATAAATTTCTGTTCTGCTGGGAATCGAACCCAGGACACCCGCACAGAAACCAAACGGCTTACCAACTGTGCCACGGCGGTCGGCTTTAGTTTTGTCTATAGATATAAACAATTGGTGCTTGATTTATAGTCGGCGGTAAGTTTGGTACAAGAATTATTAAATAAATGATGAGCAATGTATGTAAGTATTTGTTATACAGTCAAAAGTGTGGGTGGTTGATCAATGTTATTAGTTTCTCCATTCAACGAAAAGCCATTTGTTTAGGAGGGATATCTTCTACCCACAGGTGACTCCCTGATTCTTGGGCGGGAAAATGTAATATTTCAAGACTCAAGTTCAATGATATTATTTATTTATTTATATTATTTATGTACATGTGTACAAAGGCAGGTTTATTGCCATAAGGCAATTTCTTCCAACCAACCCGAGCAACGTGAAGTCTCTTAGTTAAATTGGTACAGTACTAATTAAGTGAGTAATAAATTGATAAAAAATAACATACAAGAGTAAGAAATATAAAAAAAAAATTACAAAGAGAAAAAAAAATGAAAAGAGAGTTTAAAAATAAAACAATAATAAAAATAACACTGATCATAGCAATGAGGAAAAGGAGGTTATGGAAGGATATAGAAGGAATTTAGGAACTATTTGACAAATAAAGTTTTTTTAGTTTACCTTTAAATATTTGAATAGATTGAGATGACGTTACTTCATCACTTAGGCCATTCCATAGTCTAGCTGATTGTACTTGAAAAGAGGAGCTGAAAACTTCTGTATTGTGAATGGGGATAGCTAGTGTAGTACGTTCAGCAGATCGAAGGGATAGGTCGTGACTTGACAAGAAAACGACGTTATTTTTTAAATATTGTGGTGAATAGGGATCATAAATAGTCTTATAAAGTAATGACAGTATGTGAATGTTACGACGATCTCGTATATTTGGCCAACGAAGTATATTTCTACAAGTTATTAGTCTTTGTTACATTAAAAAAAAGTCTCAATATAATTTTGTGTATTTTCATGCTAGTGAAATATATTTTAATCTATTTAGGTTTATTAACATACATTATATGTAAGGTGCGTGTTTTTATCACGTTGGGGTCACCACTATAGGTTTGAAAGTGCAATCTATGAGTGGAAGTTGAATTAAACATGACGTATTGTGTTTGCGAGATAGTGAACTCAAGAAATCTGTTTTCGGCTCGTGATGGTGGGAATATACCTATAAAAGATCGTACAATGGGCTTCCTAGTACTCATATTCCTACAATGTTAATTTAAAGTAAATTAAATAACATACTTTGAGACAGAGGAAACCTACTTCTTCTTCGTTTAATAGACCTGTTGGTCTGTAATTAAATAACTTCATCTTTAGATGATGAAGTCCAACTATCCTTCCATCTCTTGCATGGTCGGTCTTCCGGGAAGACGGCGACCGGAACAAACCGCGTCTATCACTGTCCATTCAGTGTTCCTTCCAATGTGCTCTATTCCACATTTTTTTTTATTTCAACACTGTGAACACGAACTTGGAGAGTTTTTCCAGTGAATGACTTTAGAACCTTCATTTCCGTTGTCCTTAGGAGCCCCTTGGTTCGTATAGTGTCTTCTCGCCTTTCCATCTATTATGATCGGTCGCACGCATGTCTTATATATTCAAACCTTGCTATCAAAACACATGTGTTTATTATTCCAGACCATATTTTTAGATATCCAGATACGAGAGATGCTTTATTGAATTGTTCGTGGACTTCAGAGTATATGACATAATGGCTGCAGATCTCTACTCCTAAATATTTGAAACTCATTACTTGCACCACAGGCTTATTTGTATTTTTGTATTTATTTCCGGGAAATTTACAGTATAATAACATTTTTCATATAGATTTACTAGTATAAGACTAAAACCAATAGCAAATATCCACATTATTAACAATAAATTTTGACTGCTGTGCTTACATACCTACTTAAAGCTACATATGAAAAACATTTATATCTGAATGATAGTGCATGATTGTATGTATGTGTGTACATATGAGCGTAAGGATGTGTATATGTGTGTGAGTGTGTCTATATAAGTGTAAGAGAGAATGTATAGGTACCTGCAAGCTCACATAGTTTACTCCATTCAATCTTGATACTTCAATCATCCAGTGAAATTCAATCATTATTACTTGAACTGATGACAGTAGAAAATGAGTTAGGTCCTAAAAGAAAAATATCTACATCCAGATGTTCGTGATTATAAGTGTTCATCATGCGTATGAGGGGTGCGTTTTATTACGGTGCGGTATGTGAAACAAAAGTGGGCTTCGCGTACGACGCGATGGGACGTTGAAGGAGAGAAGTTCCGTAATTTCAGGAACCTTGAAGGTTGTATTGATATAGTAGGTAATACTTTCTGTTTTACTGACTGCCATTATGCATGTTGTTCAACATTATTTGCAAATCATTCTCAGATTCAGCTTTTATCGCTAATCGCATAGGATTCCAAATTTTATCAATTCTAATTATTATGTGACCTTTGGATCAGTAGTCAGATACTGAACCAACTGAGCCACAAAGGCCGACTGTTATGCTTAATATGCGGTGAGGTACCGGCTTAGAACAGTGCCTCCACTCATTTTTTTATCATTGCTTTTGGGTGTCCTATAAGAGTCGGATAAATTGAAATTGAAAATATAACAGGAAAAATAGAAATTCAAAACCTTGGTTCAGCAAAGAGGTTCACCAACCATTCTGAATGTTGACTTTTTAGGTGTGACGAAACTGGTGTGTGGTGATACATGCATGCGTCGTATAAAAGTGATGCGCACCCGAGCACCTGTCTGTGGTTTCCCCACATTGTGGGATTTTGTCGTTATTGTTTGTATGTATGTATACATATAGTGAATGATACTTAAGTCGAATAAATAATGGTATTGATCTCCAGGTTTTGTAGGCATAGACGCACATCACTACTAATATCCGATTCCCATCTTTTCTCTCATGTCATACCTTCTCGTTCTCACGTTGTCCACATAATTCTTCAAAAACACAAAGGTATTGAAATTTTCACGAAAACCGTTATATACCTACCTATACTTTAGGCTGACGTCATAACAGTTTCCTTCGTTATATACCTAGGTGCGTATTGATTGTACCTATTTGCCACATTCAGGCGCATGTTCACATTACGCTGTTTAAACATTAAACTTACTAGACAAATATAAACCTACCTATTTTCCACACGCGGTAAATATCAAAACCCTTGTTTTTCATAAATTAAAATAATACTATAGGTATCTACAACATTCGCGCGCCTCGGCTAATTGAATACGAATGTTTTTTTTTCTATATTATGTATTCATCCTTCTTCTAAAATACTTCGTTATTTTGTCGATATGTACCTGATTCTTATTTTTTAGGACTTATCAGGGGGGGCAAGTTTGGTCAAGTGGCGAAATTAGAACCATCTATGTTACCCATATCATGGATGGTTTTGATTCCGCCGGTTGACCCAAAAGAATTACCTGGCGATGCGTATAAAATCATTTCATAATATTAAGATGTGGGCAAAATATACCGATCGAGCTTCAAATGAGAATACTGAACCTATTTAGATAGGGGCAAGTTGTGTTCCTCTGGACAGTATATTAATTTCTCTAAATGAATACTTTTATTTCAAAATACTTTTATTTCACATTTCAATAAACATTTGTATATCATGCATCACTGATTTGACATCTTGTATTTTCGTTCAAGGTGTAAATGTGGAGTGATGTTTATATTTTTTGACTTAAAAAGTAAGTATTTTCATAAAGAGTCATATTATACAAATATTTTCTTTGTAACTAATAATCTCTTTAATAACCTATCCTAAAAGAATATGTAAGGCAAGATACGTTAAAAATGTATACCACACGTTCCCCTGGACACTGATTTGCTTGTTCCTTTGGACATGCCAGAAGAACAATCTATTCTATATTCAGCACCTTTGCCACGTAGCGAAACTGGAAGAACTAGGACTCATCTAGTTGATCACGATGTCCTCAAATATGCCTTAGTGATGTTTTGAGTGGTAAGATCATATAAATATATTTCTGGTTCAAAAATAATTTGTTTTAGGTATGAGTGAAAGAAAAGCATCGGAAAAGTAAAAAATCATCAATAAAATTGCAAAATTTAACAAGGAAAAAAATATCGATGAAGTGGAGATTGCAGAAATCAAACTGGGGGGGCAAGTCTGGTTCAATTGGCGAAATCAAAACCCTCACGATTACCCATATCATGGATATAATTATTACATGTAGTTCTATAATATCTTTAGACGTCATAGAACTCCATACGATAATTATATCCATGATATGGGTAATCACTAGGGTTTTGATTTCGCCGGTCGAACCAGACTTGCCCCCCTGGACTGTAAATAAATAACTTTCTAACCTAAGTTAGTTAATGTCAAAAAGATTTGTAAATCTAAATTTGTTACTTTTTTATACATTTTTTATGTTGTTATTAAGCTTCAATTATGAGCATTCTGAGTTTTTTTTTTCTAACAAAAATTCAATGTTGATGAGTATAACCAGTTGTTGTTAAATTGTCCATAGGAACATAACCTAATATCCAGAGGAACATTCTCTCCTTGTTCCTCTGAACAATATTGAAGTTTTTATAAAAATGTAATTATTCTAGATATATACAGAAGAATATTTATCAAAATAAATATTAGAATCCAATAAAATGTTTTTTTGAGCTTCATAAAATCTAAATATTTTGATGTGATTTTCCATAAATTTTAAATAATTAAAAAAATAAAGTGCATCAAAAACTGGAAAATGTCCAGAGGAACACAACTTGCCCCTACCATGTATCAAAAGATATAATTTGATAACTTGAAGGTTTTTTCGTTGACACAGTGGAAGTTCATAATTATAAATTGTAAAAAAAAAACTTATAACTTATTAACACAGTTATATTCCACACTGAGTATTTTTATTTGCCTAAGCGCTTTCGCCAGTCACAGCTGGCATCCTCAGAGGCACACTATATACTGACTTAAAATTAAACATGAAATGGTCAAATGGGGTAAGTACAGGTATGCAGAGGAGGGGGGAGGGAAAAACCCTATCAGACATATACAGACATTATTACTTAGATAACAACTAATAGGTAGAAAGTATGGGAAACCCTTATTAACAATGGTCATCAGACATATACAGACATTATTACTTATATAAATATTGTTAAAGTTTTGCATTTTGAGTCTAAAGGTCGCAAATTGGATGCTTTAGAAACTTTATAAATCAATCGCATAGTAAAATCAGATAAATTACTAGTAAATATTCAAGTTCCAATATCGTCTCCTTTACTTAAATAATTATTGTTTTTACAATTTAATATTATTTGTTTATTTAAAAAATGTATTTTATTTGAATAATTGAATTAAT
Source organism: Molanna angustata (assembly GCA_963576475.1). Lineage (NCBI taxonomy): Eukaryota > Metazoa > Arthropoda > Insecta > Trichoptera > Molannidae > Molanna > Molanna angustata. The sequence goes on from OY754977.1 coordinate 24,091,908, forward strand.
TAATCAATTTTTTTTATCATACCTATAATTACCTTACATATTGCTATTGTATTTTAAAACTAAATATTTGTTTTTTTTTGTCAGTTACTTGTATTGATCCTCTTGGTTATCATATTTCTTTGTTGCCTATATAATGTTACATAATACATACATACCACCTTAATACCTGTGCCTCATTCTTGTAATTTTAATGAATTAATTATATTGTTTTCCTGTCAGTTACTTGTATTGATGTTCTTTGTTATCATACTTCTTTGTTATTATATTTATTTTTTGCCTATAGAATGTTACTTAATACATACTACCTTAATTTTATGTACCTTATTCTAGTCGATTTAATTAATTAATTATATTATAAAAAAAATATATTTAATAATCTTCCTCCCTTCTTGTATTGATACATATTAGTTATGTGTGTATGTACCTAAATACCTAGCTACTAATTTTTCATGTTTTGTTTGTATTCTACTTTGTATACCATAGATTCATATGACCATTTTAATCGCGTTATTATGTATCTTATTTCTTAATTCTTATAAGTATTGTATTGTTAGTTGCTTGCTATTCATTGTATTTACATATATTGTAACCATTGTTAATAAGGGTTTCCCATACTTTCTACCTATTAGTTGTTATCTAAGTAATAATGTCTGTATATGTCTGATAGGGTTTTTCCCTCCCCCTCCTCTGCATACCTGTACTTACCCCATTTGACCATTTCATGTTTAATTTTAAGTCAGTATATAGTGTGCCTTTGAGGATGCCAGCTGTGACTGGCGAAAGCGCTTAGGCAAATAAAAATACTCAGTGTGGAATATAACTGTGTTTCAATTTATAAGTTTTTTTTACAATTTATAGATATAATTTGTGTCAATCCAAATATTTGTTTAAAATAAATTACAAATATGTAACAGTTTTTTAGTTTGGATATGCGAAACGATTAACATCATATGAAAGGCGAATAATATGTTATATATAATTGGGAAACTTTTTTCTGGGTGCGTGAGAGAAATATTTTTGAAGAGGTGTCTTAGAAGTGATACAATAAATACACAGACACAGACGGGTATGTAAGCTAGTATATAAATAAACATGTAGTAGGTACCTACATCTAGGATATATTTTCAAGGATGATAATATAATAAAGCAATAAATTTAATGTAATAGTATGTTTTTGTAGCAACCTCAAAGTAGTGCTAATGGCTATCTTTATTGCATTCGTGATGTTGCTATATGGTCATAATAATAGTTTATTAAGTTCAATCTTTAACGGATTCCAATCAACTAAGAGTACCCACTCATAAAACACTCATCTCCATCCCTAACTTTATATTATGTTATACATCGTGGGTTCTCAAAGGGGATGATACCCTTCTTATTAGTTTCCTCATTAGGTATAGGGTCCAAACAGGAAACATTTAGGTACTTTAGTACATTTTTCTCAAATAAAAGAAACGGCATTCACCAAATTGTAGATAGGTACCCAAGAGTAAGCTTAAAATACTTATAATATGTAATTGTGAATAATTTACTCGGTAGAATTCCATTTTTTAATATCTTTATACGTCGTAGCTATACTTTTGTGGCACATTTTAACTAATAAATTAAAATTACAAATTACATACTTTGTTTACACCACTAGTGAGTATTAAGATATAGTTAACTAGTTGCGGTTTAGATATAGCTAACTAGTGAGTATTAAGATATAGTTAACTAGTTGCGGTTTAGATATAGTTAACTAGTGAGTATTTAGATATAGTTAACTAGTAGTTACAAGACTTGACAACTTGGAGGCTTAGGAGATACAAAAATCGATATATAAAAAAGAAGCAATAATTAATAATCAAATAAATTTAAACCGGACGCCCCTGTTCAATATCTTTCCACTACCACCCACACGCACTTATAACTCCTCCCCCTAACTGCAATAACACTACACACGTTCGTTACATAGTTTTAAGTTTTAGTATTAGTTTGTTCTGATGAGGGAGCGGGTCAGCTCCGCAACTAGTTAACTATATCTAAATACTCACTAGTGGTGTAAACAAAGTAATATGTAATTTTAATTTATCCATTTTTTAAATTTAAATAAAAAAAAATATAACTATGTTTTAGATTCTACGTATATTGTTTATGTTAGATGGCTATTAAGCCTTGTGAATGCATCTTCAAGACCGACGACGGCGTGGGGTTTCTGTTGGGTTATATAGATGGAGGGTTGAGCTTACAGTTTTTTTGACTGGTTAGTATCTGCAAACAGAGTATGAAACAATTGTAGTAGGTGGAGACTATAGTTAAACTTAAAACTGACTGACCAATCCCTTAATGATTTTGTATACAGATAGTTATAATAGTTTATTGATATACCTAGTTCTAAGAATTTTATTTTATTGGTGGGTTATTTTCTAGGTATATATATTTTTGAGAGGATAACTACTCGTTTGATATAGTGGATCAATTCACTTACCTAGGTTTCAATCTGACCAAAAATAATGAAGATCCAGCTGAAATAAGAAAAAGAATTACGGTAGCTAACAGAACATATTTTTCATTGCTCCCGGCTTTTAAATCTCGCAATGTCCATCGTCACACTCTACTAGATCATAGTCAGAACAGTGTTGGCATATGGATGCGGGACATTGACCATAACGGCGAATATGTCAGAAATGCTGGACACCTTTGAAAGAAAGGTACTGCGTAGAATATGCGGATAAATGGTGCATTAGACGTAACGATGAGTTATACAACATATACCAGGCCCCAAGTATCTCAACGCACATGAAATTACTTAGGCTGAGATGGACTGGACATGTACAACGAATGCCAACCTCACGGGTGCCGAAACGAATCATGACTGGACACCCGGGTGGGAGAAGAGGGGTAGGAAAACTAAGGCTGCAGTGGGAAGATGAGGTCAGAAAGGATGCGGCTCAACTTCTCCAGGAGAAGAGCTGGAAAGTGGCGGCAGAGAACAGGATGGGATGGAGGCGAAAGTTAGCGGAGGCCAAGGCTCGATTTGGGCTGTAGCGCCATCGAAGAAGATATTTTTTGAGATACATGTAGTTACATTGTTTTATTGATGTAGTTCTTATGTATTTGCTATTATTTTGATGTCAAATATTTAAATTTTGAGAGATTATAGAGAAGTAGTAGTGCTAAATGTTGGATATGTAGAATATTTTGGTGACTTCTTGGTGTTAGGACTTTGGATCTGAAACAATGAACTATTTTTGGCAAAATCAAATCAATGGATTGTTAATTTCTTAATGGGATGACTTCAATTAGTGGCGATTTGTAGGAATTGTTTTGTTCATTTATTTTGTTATAGTTTTTATTGTGTATTGAGATTTATAGCTGTTCAAGGATATTTAATCTTAAGCCCTTTTTTTGAAAAATGTAATGGTAGTGGTTTGTTGTTTTGGTCGATTTTGCAGTTGTTTTCAATTAAGTGTTTGGCAGACTGCGAATCGATTTTGTTTTGTGAAATTCTTGAAGATGCCCTAACAAGGCGAAATTGCTATCGATAATCTTTAAACGTGCTGTTTTATTTTTAATATAAGTTAAAATAATTTGTGGTATCTAGGTTTGATTATATTTACGCTATAAACATAAAATATATTTATTTATTTATTACAAAGTTTCGGTACAATATAAACAATAATAAGAAAATACAAAACATATGGAAAGGGAAATATAATTATCAATCAAATATAGATGTTCCCACTCTTCTACGTTCAAGCCATGTTCTAGGGGCTGAAATGTACGTATTTATTCTCCTGCTTATTTTATTATGTATTTAGATTATTTTCTTTTTACGTTGATATGTTATAAAAATTTAAAAATACTTGGTTATAGTTCTATTGTATTTATTGGATTATTGACGCGTTTCGTGCTAAGCACATCGTCAGAATAATGACGATCATTATTCTGACGATGTGCTTTGCACGAAACGCGTCAATAATCCAATAAATACAATAGAACTATAACCAAGTATTTTTAAATTTTTATAACATATCAACGTACAATGGAGTTCTATCAAGAATTGTCGATCGACAAACTAAACTTAGTATTTTCTTTTGTTTTGCAGTGATTTCTAGATGCGACACTCCACTTGGCCAATATCTTACCTACCTTTTTTATTTGACTAAAATTTATTTATGTTCATTAATTTATTCAATTTTTGTCATCGTTCATAAGATCATGGATTGAGAAAAGTTTGAAAACCACCGATTCACACGAGATATTCTCATCGTTGAAGGATATAATAACTGAAAAGTGAGGATAATTCGGGATAAGTGCGGCATAAAATAAGTTTTAATATAAGTTTTAATCCGTAAACATTTTCTAATATGCGAAGGTCACAAAGCCAATATATTATGAAGTTAAACTAAATAAGTGTCGAAGTTGTAAAGTCATACACATATCGATAAAGTAGACAGAATGACAGTAAAAGAATATAACAGAATGATTCAACTTAATAACGGTATGAAAACGTATAAATTGAAGTATAAAGAGTATTATAATGGTCTTATTTGTGATATTGGATATTTTTTTATAAATAATAAATTCATTTTATTTCTAAACAAAACACTTACTATCATTTTGCCTACGTGACGATAGATAATGGTATAAACAATAGGAATTTGGAATAAAGGTATATAAATACAAAGAGAATAAATTGAAGTAGAGAATCTTGAATATACTTACATATTATATATTTCCCTTTGGAGCAAAGAAAACTTCAGATAGACATTTGATATCTTGTGAGGAAAGCTGAATGTGTGATAGATTTTGTTTCCATGGAATAAATTTTAACATCGGCTAGCAATGATGTCAAAATTAAATGAAGAATTTTTAATTAAACTCAAGTAAATGTTCATTGGAAAATAAATATTAAATCCATTATTATATAACTAGTTACACGTAACAAATATTTATCCATATAGATACATTAAATATTATGCTGCTTAGCCTCTTAAGTTGATGTTCTTTTTGACATCAAAGTTGGAAAAACAACGCATATTTTCCACTGCGTTACACACGAGACAAACGTTTAAGCTATGTCGAAATGATAACAGAAATTATTTCTCTTGAACAAACCGACAGTTGGAAAAGGTTTGATATCTTAGTTACACCATTTATAAATCAAGAACGGTTGTACCAATGACTTGGTGGATTCGCCCTGGATAGAAAAATAACTATAAAAACATCGGAAAAATTACACATCTTTTTCTATTAACCATGTTTTTTTGAATATTGATCTCACAGCGGAAAATTATCGAATAGAATCGATTTAATGGCGTTGTCCGAGGCAGATTCAAACATACGTCTTGTGTTTGTAATTCAATATCATGATAATATTTTGAGATATTTTGATATCAGGCGCAATTATAAATTATTACAAGCCACGGTACTGGAAATAATCTCGAATGATTAGCGTAGGTGGGGATAACTGTTTTTATCTTTCACTTGCGTTGGCAACCATACTATGTAGTTAGGGATGGGTGGACATCATAGAGATGTTCCGCCACAACTTATATTGTAATGTTTACACTATTCATAACAAGCATTTATCACACGCCAGCATTATTTTTCTATAGAAATTAAAATTACGTTTTTCTTTTTTACAGGTGAAGCAGTTGGGTAACAAATCTGTATCTTGGATCAGAAGACACGATGCACATATTCTGACGGTCGACCGCTATACTTTTATAGCGGACGAGCGATTTCAGGCGTTCTTCCTCGAAGGTACAGATACTTGGACACTCCAGGTAAATAAATATTCAATTGTATTCAATACTCAATCTACAGTTACTTAGACCATTTGTTGTTATTGAATTATATATTCTTAAGTTTTTAATTTGTTTAAAATGCAGTCTAAAAATCACTATTACGTGTTCCAAAAATGTGTTTTCCAGGGTGCATTCAATATATTGACATCGACCTTTTCTGTTATACAAAACATAAACTCGCTCAAAAACTTGACAAAAAAATATTATTTAATGATTCGGCATTTATTTTGTGGTAGTTATTTTTAACCACATTTGAATTATATAACTAGGTATAAACCACTATTTTAATGAGTCACTTCGCGACATGTTTCTGAAGCGCTTTCCTTCCAAAACATGTCGTGAAGTGACTCATAAAAATAGTGGTTTATAGCTGGTTATTTAATTCAAATATAGTTGATAGAAGAATTTCATAAGACTATCACATGAACACGCACGCACCCATGCACGTTCACACACACACCCACATCTACTCTTCCACACACACACACACCCACATCTACTCTTCCACACACACACATATATAATAGCTTTTAATTAATGTATGGAGAAGAAAATTATTGATATTTTTACGACAAATTTTTATACATACATATATTATTCATAACTACGTTGTTACCTTGAAAAAAAAATGTTATTTTGTAGTGATGAGTGGCGCACTTAAGAGGGTGACTGCTGCCAACGTTCCTAGTTTTTCAATTTGAAATTACATCATAACTACAAAACGAATCATTTTGAAAAAAATAACCTAGTTAGTTTGGGTATTAATAAAGAAAAATATACCTTAACTTTTTAATTAATAATCTGTATATATTCTTGTAGGAAAATAATAAGCTTACCCCGATTTTTGACATTTATCTTAAATTTCTAAAAAACTATAAGTTATAGAGAAATATATTTTATTATAAATTAAAGAAGAACAAAATATCTGGAAAAATATGATATGACGTTGCATTAATGCATCAGGTTAAGTAAATATACAAAAAAAACTTTTATTTCGCAATGGCGCTGAATGGAATATAAATATTTTTTAGGTTTATTTACTAAACCTGAAGCAATAATGCAACGTCACATCATATTTTTCTAGATATATTTGTCTTCTTTAATTTAAAAAAATATATATTGAACTACGCCTTATAGTTTATTAAAGATATAAGATAAACCTTGGAAATCGGGGTGCGCCATTATTATTCTACAATAATTTATACAGATCATTATCAAAAAGTTACGGTATATTTTTCTTTATCAATACCCAAACTATCTAAATTATATTTTTCAAAACGATTTGATTAGAAATAATGATTGTATATCAAATTGAAAAATAGGTACCTTGGCAGCAGTCCCCCCCTTAACAGTCACCAACGAAAATTATCTATCAAATTTGTTAGATATTAGAATGCTTCTTTTTTTAAGTGATGAACTAAAGTTTTATAAATCTTGCAGTCTTCGTCTTATGCAAAACAAGGACCACGACAGTGGTGTTTGTAAAAACAATTGATGTTTTGATTGAAATTGAATAATTTGTCATAAATGTAATATTTGATTTTTATGACAATTTTTGTATTTCGTTTTTGTGGCTTTGAATACATTTGTTGAATTTTGTTTTTCTGAATTTGAAAAACCTATGTACATGATACTTACCTATTCGGAAAATATATCATGTATTTTGCTTCGTTGGTATACGTGCAAATCGCCCCACTTCACAGCGAAACGGCTCTAGATATTTGGCGACAACTATACCAAACCAACGAAATTTCCTATAGTATAATTCTTTTTCTTCTCTCTTTTTTACGTTTGGGTGAGTTTTCATACAAACTATTTTCTAAAGTCTAATTCGTCTTCTTCTTATTTTATAAAGCCCTTTGGGTGAATTTTATACAAACTATTTTTCAAAGTCTAATTCTTCTTCCTCCTCGTTTATGAAGACCTTTGGGACAGTTTATATATAAACTATTTCCTATAGTATAATTTTTCTTTTTCTTAATTTATATAGATCTTGGGTGTCTTAAATTCATCTTCTTCTTTTACATAGACCCTTTTGTTAGTTTTTATACAAATTATTTCCTTTTGTCTCATTCTTCATTTTCTTATTTTATGTAGACCTTGGGTGAGTTTTAATACAAATTATTTACTACACTCAAATATATCTTCTTCTTATTTTATGTCGACATTTGTTCAGTTTTTATATAAACTATTTCCTTTAGTCTAATTTTCCTTTTTCTTATTTGATGTAGATCTTGGATGAGTTTTTATTCAAACAATTTACTACACTCAAGTATATATTCTTCTTTTTTACGTCGATCTTTGGTCAGTTTTTATACAAACTATTTCCTTTAGTCGTATTCTTCCTATTCTTATGTTATTTATTTATGTATTTATTTATATATTATTTTTCGGGCAACTAACAGGTACTATGTCAAATATTTATTTAACACGCACCCAATAACAAGTTGCCACATTCTGGAGACTTACGATATTAATCGTCGATATTAATGTTATGTAGACCTTGGGTGATTTTTTATACAAATTATTTCCTTTAGTCTAATTCTTCTTTTCCTTATTTTTTGTCGACCCTGGGTGAGTTTTTATACAAACTATTTTATTTAGTCTTATTCTTCTTTTTCTAATTATGTATAGATCTTGGGTGAGTTTTTATACAAACTATTTCCTGTAGTCTAATTCATCTTCTTCTTTTATTCAAACCTATTGGTCAGTTTTTATACAAACTATTTTCTTTATTCTGATTCTTCTTTTTCTAATTTCATATAGAACTTTGGGTCAGTTTTGAGTCTATTGTGCAGAAATATTTAAAAAGATATGCAGACTTGATGAAAATATATTAAAACAAATAGTATGTGAACAACACTAGAATCTTATAAATACGTTTTTTTTATCAAATTCAAACCATTTCTATCAACTTATATTGCTTAATTTTCAATTGATACACATTTGTTTTCGATGCCAATATATAAAAAATCGTGGTTGTGGCTCTTTATTAACTCTTCACGTTTATATTCAAATTAAAAACTATTTACCTTAGTTTATGTCTTCTTCTTCTACCTCTTCTAGGTGTCCTATAAAGAGTGTAATGTAGACTTTTGTGTCAGTTTTTTGTCTATAATTCTAATTGCGCAAAAATATTATTAACTATACGCACAATTGATAAAAAATATAAAAATGATTGGGATGTGATAAACACTCGACTCTTTTCAATACTTTTGTTTTATCAAATTTTAAACCATTTCCTATCATCCAATATTACTAAATATTCAATACACATTAGATACTTAAGCAAGCGCTTTCTCGATTTTTATCTGAAACTCGGTTTTTGGAAGTGTTTGGATAACCTTTCCATCGATACACTTTACATCTCATTATTACTAACAAAACGCCTATCCTTAAAGGTCAGAGTCCACATAGGCGCAGCGTACGGTTCGATTTTTTTTCTCTTAGCAACGACGTTGATATTGCGACGATCCTTTCTAACAAATACTAAAATCCATTTGATGCGCTGCATTCGATCCATCCGCTGCGATTATTTGGACGCTAACCCTAAACGTTATTTTATTTTTGAGATCAGAAAAAAATTCATGCGGAGATAAGACTTGCGTTTTCAGTTTTCAGTAGTTGTACATATTTGTTGACTATATTAAGCGACTTTTGAGCAACTTCCATTCGCCATTAATATTTTTTTGTTTGTTCGAAATTCGTCCGAAAAATATCATGACATTTTTTGTAAATTCAGTTTTTACATCATATTTGATGGTTCCATATTAGTTTTGAAACATGATCCCAGAATATTTAATAAATGATTGTTTGATTCTCTTATCTCATCATGTATATCCTCTTTAGAATAGTTATATTATATCTTGTCAAAATGTTGATTCGTTTTCAGGTGAAATATGTTCAACCCAGGGATGCTGGATTATATGAATGCCAAATAAGTAGTGAACCTAAACTAAGCCACTTTGTACAGCTGAACGTTGTCGGTAAGTATAGTCTTGAATAATTTACATACAGTAATAATACTTAGTTGTTATTCGAGGCCTCCAGACATGTGTAGCGCATAAAATAAACGTAGTCCTACATACATGTTCTATAGAAGACTCAACATAATATCATGTAGCATTTATCAAAAGTAGTGATTAAATTAATCGTTTATGTTTTAACTTGTATTACCAAAGAAATTTAAATTTTCATCAGAATATTCCTTCCACTTTAGTCATTTAGTAAATAAGTTTCCAAATGCACAAAAATTATGACATGTCTTCTTTGTTAATCTTCACTTCTGTCAAAAATTTCGGTTTGTGAGACTAAAACCAGTTACAGACCAAAAGCTAAACTGAGTTAGTTTAGCTCTGTGAACACAGCCGAACAAACTTTACGTATATCTCAATGAAATTTGAAATTTGAACACAGCCGAGCAAACTATACGTATATCTCAATGAAATGTGTCAGCAGTGTTATTTCTCTTCTAAATTATTAAGCACAATATTTTTGATCGCCTACAATACTGAGAATGACGAAAACTTCTGTACTCGGCTATTGCGACTCGGTTATTGTACCTGCAGTTGAAAACTCGGTTATTGCGAAATTTGCTTTTCTCGCTAAATACGGTTATTCAAAATTTAATAAATGAGAGTTTTTTTTTTGTGTTCCAGCATGCTATATTTTTTTTAATTAGGTAATTATATTTCATTCAATCTCTAATAATAATTTAAAATGAAAGATTTTTTATTTTATGAAAGGTATACATTTTTATATATGAATGATGACAATTGGAACCGAAAAAAGGAAAAGAATATTAAAATCTCTTTATAATCACATATTTTGTCCATTTTTTATGAAACATATTTATTTTCATAATGCTTTCATAATTCGGTTAATAAAGGGTTAATAGTGTTTATGCGCGATGAACTATTACCATCGTACTCGGCAGTTTTTTTTTGCAGCCTTTGGCGGACAAAAAATATGATTATTTAAAATAAAGTGAGATATTATTTCGAGCCCTGTAACAAACATTTTTTAGCGAGTAATCTCAGAATCGATTTTTGTGCGAGCATAACTTTTTTCTAATTGGTATTGGAGCAATTACCCCAACTACTTATACCATTCCTGATTACAGATTCCGCCAATGACTTGTATATTAGTTTGAGTGTGGTCTTGCCTACAAATAACTTTATTCTAAACATATTAAATTTTCTGGCAATTTATCGCAAACGTTTACAAATTTTACTTACATACGTGCGTATCCCACTTAAACCTATTATCTCTTGTTATTTATTTTATTTTATATAGCTTCTCGGGCAACTAACAGGTACTATGTCAAGTAATTATTTAACACGCACCCAATAACAAGTTGCCACATTCTGGAGACTTACGATATTAATCGTTATACCTGCATATACAATTATCTCTTGTTATACCTGCATATACAAAATTACATATTTACAATATCTATACCCTGAAAATCACAAGAGATGGGGAGCTCGTCTTTTTTATGCTTGGTGATCATGTGAGACAATTCTTGGTAACAGATTCGTTGTTGCCATACTTGGAGATCGAATGTGCATCAATTTGGTTTTCTTATCGTTAATCAACAAACCATTATCATGTCACCACAGTACTAGTCTGTCATAATCATGTTGCAATAGTCTGTGAGCTTCTATCTTGTCGTGATACGTCGTGACACAATAAGAGCATTGTCGTCCGCATACAAAAAATATTTTCAATATCTAAACAAAACTTTACAAGGTAGGTCCTAATATGAAGCCCTGTGGGACCCCTTTCAATAGGTGTTTATTGTCACTTGTGCGATTATAAGCATTTACACACATTTTTTTGTTATTTAAATAATCACGAAAAGTGTCAAGATATTGGCTTGAAACTTTGTTGACCTGTTAACAGAAATAAAATCACTTGAACAAATCGACAGTTGAATGACGTCGATCTGAATCATAAATTGAAATTATTTCTTATCAATGATTTCAAAATATGTTCTTTCTTTTACAGTGCCCAAAACAGAAATAGTCGGAGAGTCTGAAGTGTATGTTAAGGCTGGAAGCACTGTCAGTATTCGTTGCGTCATCAGCCGCTCGCTAGAGGAACCTGCGTACATTTTCTGGTACAGAGATAGTGAGCGGGTCCTGAACTACGATCGCAGTCTCATTGATATCCGCATGGAGCGAATAGGATCCGATACCACAGTAAGTAAAACAGTATACGTTAAGAACAATTAGAATTAAATAACCAGGAGCCAGCGGCTGCCAAATTTACGTCATAGTATAAAGACTGATTTTTTTTGTCAAAAGATATCACAGCAGGTAACAACGATTGGATAATCAAAACCTTGAGTAGTGGTGGGTTTTGGAGATAACAGTCTTCAAAGTTTTGAAATATTTTTAACACATCAGTATAGTCTTCAGATGTAGGATTCATTTAAGTACTTCCATTCGTCTTTTTTGGGCTTTTTTGACCCGTCTCTTTCCAGCGACTGGAACCATTGTCATCAGTTGACTTTTTCTGGGGCTGGTATATATTTACTATTCAGTTATTGTATGAAGAGTTATAAGTCTTCTGTAGTAGTATGAAATGTCACACTTAAAATTTTTGCTTCGTACAATAACTGTGATGAAATACCAAATTTCCACACTTTGATCGCTGTTATCTCCGAAAGCGACCAGTACTCATACCAGTACCAGGATCGATATTATACAATCGTTGTTAAATACTGTGGTATCCTAACACAGAAAAAGATTTATACTGTTTATTTATTTATTATAATAATAAAATTATTTTTTTAAATATTAAATATATTCACCTCACTAGGCTTAGCCTTTACCGAGGAGGAATATTTCTCACATTAATGCATCTTTATAAAATATTTTCATCGTATTTCATTCAGTTTTTGCGACATTATGTACATATTAACTTTAACTTAATTTTAATTTATCATTATTCATACATTGAGACACGTGAGGTAAATCATAATATGAGTTTTTAGTGGTCGATGCTTCCCCACACTCCCCTCCCTATCTCTCTCCTTTCCCATCCTGTTTTCATAATTGTTAATTAATGTATATGTATGTACTTAATATATTTTTAGAATACTATAATTGGCTATATAAAAATTATCTTTGTATATTTGTATTAATCTTTATTATATTGCTGTTGTATTCTATAAAATAAAATAAATAAATATTCTACATAATATAATAACAACATGATTTATATATAAGTAAACAAAAATATATCAAAATAAATTAAAAAAAATAAAACTTTAATAAACAGATGACGTCATCCATTTAAATTCACGTTGGTTCAATGTTGACGCCTGCCCTTTGTTTGTGAATGGCAATAAATATGTATGGCACAAACGGAAAGGACAAAATAATTTAGTATCTAAATAATAAACATATTTATAAATAATTAGTTAATTGGAATCATTTATTAATTCACTCTTGGACTGGTTGAAAAGGCCACATTTCTTCTTCTTCTTCAATGGCGCTACAATCCATATAGAACTTTGGCCTTTTTCAAGTTCTGCCTCCAACCACCTACTTTTTTCCTTCGCTGCCGCTCTCCAGTTAGAAATTTACAGGAGCTGTGCCACATCTCTCCTAATGTCGTTCTTCCATCTCAATCTAGGTTTCCCAATATTTGTCTAATACTCTCTGGGTGTCCAGCCATGATTTTTTATTTTTGATAGTCGTGTACATATTTGGTATTCTCTGTACATGGCCATCAGAGGATTTGCGCAGTCCCCCACATCATTTGCGAAAAATAAGTTGTCTCTTCATTCACGAAGTAGACAGCCATAAGAGTATTTCTCATAATCGGGAACGTTTTAGGACTCATAGTCCTATTCATCCCTTGAGCGGATGCTCGTCGGACAACACAGGACTACCATTAAACACATTCATACCTCTGCCTCTCTAAGAGGCCAATACTAATTATGGAGGCCCACCAAACAAACTTGGATCAAGTACCAAAAAGTCGCTGGAAGAACCTCAATCAAACTTAATTAGGTACCGACCGAGGATCAAGTACCGACAAACCGCTGAAGGGGGGCTTCCCCCACCCCTTAGTACTCGTGTAGGCGATATAGACCGAGAATACAACCGTACTCTGGTGATTTCCCAGAACTCTCCCTCACACATTTATAGTGACCAGATTCGTCAGGTTCCACACCGAATGCAACGACTCAAACTGAACACTTGCTGCGTTTGACGAGTGACTGCGGCACCGAGTAAGAATTAAAGAATTATTCATTAGAAAAGAATTGAAGGGGGGCATGGCTAGTCCATTTATTAAGTAGTCTCATATAGCTTGAAATGATTTATAAATGTTTTCAAATCCTCTTTTTCCTTATGCACCACTCTTCCCTTTCCTTCGCATTACCATGAATTCGATTGGGCTGAAGGCCACTTCTTCTATATCTGTGTCATGTCATTTCCCCCCCGTTGTTGGCTACTACTTTTGCACAGGTTTGAGCTTGAGATTGGGCTAACCGAAACAGCTCCTACACTCTGTGGAATCCGGTCCGTTCTCTGATGTTTCTTACACAAGACATCTGCCACCAACCAACACCGCGACTACCTTCAATTTTTCCTTTCATGGTGAGGTGCAGTACGGATAATGTATCCCAAGAAAGTAGATGACCCGATTGCCTGAAAACTTGTTTTTAAACATACAATATTCAATTCAATCATTATTATTCAACAATAGTTATTTTCAATGAAACAGAAATTTTAATGAAACGTTAAATCAGTGTGGGGTAATAGCCTCTTAAATGAAATATAGCCGAATCGCTGGAAAATATTATAAGAATATTGGAAAATTTTGCTGCGTGTAAATTTTGCAATAACTTCTTTTTCCTTTCATTCGTCGATCACATAGCAAGATAAACGATCGCTTCTCCCCTTCTCGCGAAATTCGTAAAATGAAAATCGGTCATGCGAAAGTAAAATCACGTAATCTGCATATAAATAAAGTAAATATAATATATATTATTGTTATAATCCAACTACTTGAATCTCGCCGAGGTTAGTAAGCTGTTTGGATTCCGTTTTTTGGTCATGATAGGTAATACTTTAATAGATTCACTTAAGTATATAATTATTATGTTGTATCTATTACTGTATTTGAACCGAGTGTATATATTATGTTCCTATATTATCTAATAATAAATTTTGCGAGAAATGCCAAAAGTTTTTTTATTCCTGGGTAATAAACAAGACTTTATTGTACGTTTCATAAAAATATGATTGTGGTAAGTACAAAATTTATTTTTATTACTTTAGCTTATATTACTAATCATAATAAATCGGACAATTTATGTATATACTTAAAAGTTTTTGCATTTCTTTTAATTATTAACAACCAGAATGTCTAAGATTTCTTAAGTTTTTTTGATGTTGAAGGTTGAGAAATTTTTGTGAAATTAAAATACGAATAATTGGTTAAAAATTAAATTGCAAAATGTTTTACTACGACTCTGGAATTAGTTTTTAGGTTTGACATGATTAAAATTGAAGTATATTTAAAGTCAATATATCAACGAGTAGCAATAATGCTCGGGTTACTCGACGACACTGATACTCGACACGAATGTCGATGGCATTCGCCCGGTGAGCATTTTACTGATTCCCGGACAATTGGCCGTAGTCGATTGGCCGTGGACAATTGGCCGTACGCCCTTTTTACCGTATGGACAATTTATCGTGAGGACAATTGACCGTGAGGACAGTTGGCCGTGAGGACAATTGGCCGTGGGGACAGTTGATCGTACGGACAATTTATCGTATGGACAATTTATCGTATGGACAATTGACCGTATGGACAATTGACCGTATGGACAATTCACCGTGTGGAAACTATTTTTAGCATCAGAAAAATTTTTCTTTCTTTTTTCGTTTGAGTTAAATAAATTGCGTGAATAAAAAAATGTTCGTTTATGGCGACGAACCGATTGCAGTATTTTTTTATTTCAAGATACTAGGAGAAATCCAATATGTCGACAGTGATTAAAACGAAATTTTACAAAATAAGCGGTAATTATGTAGTTCTAATTTGCTATATTTTGAGATATAAGAAGACGTCTGTTTTTAGACTTGTTCTTGTTCTTTTTTTCATGTTTCGAAATGGATATCGATTTATACTAATAAGATGGTGTAGATTTCGAAACAATTTAAACTTCTTTGTTTTCTTTTAAAATGATGAGAAACCAATATGGCGGCCGTGATTTAAGGATGAATTATCAAAGTGAATGATTATGTTGGGTTTATCGAGTTTTAATTTGCTACATTTTGAGATTTAAGAAGACGTCTGTTCTTAAACTTCTTCTTGTTCTTTTGGTCAATTGTCCTCACGATAAATTGTCCATACGGTAAAAAGGGCGTACGGCCAATTGTCCACGGCCAATCGGCTACGGCTAATTGTCCACGGCCAATTGTCCGGACACGCATTTTACTGTGTCGACATCGGTGTATACCTACTGTATTGTATAGGTACACCGATCCTATAGAGACTGCACGGCGCGTCGCGGCGGTCTCAAATTTATTGGACACTGCAGAATATCTTAACGGCACGGCAGTGACATAGAAACAGAGCGACGGTGTCCGGGCTGCGTATTTATTTTTCCGTGTTTATTAGGAGGCAAGTACTGCCTCGAATTAGGCACTAGTTTGTTGCGCTAATGCACTAAAAAACTAGTGTTGAATTCAAGGCATGTGTCCTCCAAAGGCAACGCAAACTGTTCCTGCTAATACGTGATCAATTCAAGGCACGCGTCTTTCAATCGTACACAGGTTTATTAATTTTACCATGCGTATTGATTGAGCGTTATAAGGGTGTATTAGAGATGTTTGTTTTTGTTTTAATAGATTAATCTACACAAATATACATTATATCATAAAAATTCGTTAAGAAAAATTTTTTTTTGTATGAGATTAGTAGTCATGAATTTTTCAATGAAATAATAACACTGCGTCGTAATTACCTTCACAAGATAAAGAGCACTGAATTTTACATTGGTAATTAAATTGTTAATTATTCTACATAGTCTTCGTAATTAACAATTTTAAAATTGTCCAAAATAACAATTTTAATTTTCATATTACTTAAAGACTTAAACAAAATTACTGATTACTACCATATTATAATTTGTGAACAAAATACAAACAAATGTGACAGCGACAGACGAAATGCGAGCGAAATGAAATAGCGCGCGAACTTCATGGCTATAATATATGTTCCATATTCAATAATTAACTGCCTTGAATTGAACACGTATTAGCAGGAACGCAAGCGCAACAAAATAGTGCCTAATTCGAGGCAGTACTTGTCTCCTAATAAACACGGAAAGGTAAATACGCGTGCGCGCTTCTGTCACTCGTGCCTGACGATAGTCAGTACCGTCGCGGACGGCAGAATCAAGCGCGGCGCGGCACCTACGTGGTCAGTCTGCTTCGAACGCTTGCTACGGCATCTTGTGTATTTCAACAAGCTTCAAATAAATATTAATAACAATTGCTAAAGAAAGAAGACGATGAAATTATTATGTCAGAATTAAGTGGAATTGTCGTAGCTAGTATTTGAGAAACGAGTTAAAAAGTACGTATGTATGTATGTACATAGGTACACCACAAGGAAGAGTTACATGGCAAAATATCAGTTTAAATAAAAATGATTGATATTAGTAGGTACCTACCTAATGTGCCGAGTTAGGATATTTTATTTTATTTGTTAAAAAAAAAGAAGAGACATGTCCTTGCAAAAAGTACATAATATACAACTCATACATTCCCTAACTCGCGATCACTAAATCCACCGACCATCGTTACCAAAAATTGCTTACAATGTGGATGCCATCGACACAAGTGTCGATATATGTGCCAGTGTCCTCATGTACCCCAATTATTTAAAGTTTAAAATCGATAACAATACGAAAATTTAAAGTTTCAATAACGCCATAATATTTTAAGAAATCATTGTTTCAGCGAGGGGAGTAACCGGTAACTTTTATATATTATTTTTTATTTAAGATTTACTCGCCTTTTAGCATAATATACATGGAATATCGAATATTTTTATTATTGCATATGCGCAAACATTGGATTTTTTCCCTGTCGGGATTCAAAGATATTTTTAACAGATTTTTAATTATCTCAATAGAGACCAAGTTGGAATATTTACTGTAGGAAAACCAGGAAATCAAGGCACCTACATGGCCTACTATCCGTCACCGGCCGGTTTACGCGATCAATCTATGCGCCTGCGCAACGTTCACCAATTATGCCTTTTTAATCAATTCAATTTTTGAAAGTGTTATATATTGCAATACTGAAATTCCTTTCGCTTGAGGAAATAAGGATTTTTACTTCAGCCATCTATGTGTGAAATTATGAACAACATTCTTATTATGTTTATTTATTTTTGTTGTAACGCCATATATTGAGAGTATTGTTTTTTTGTAAATAATGTAAGCAACAATTCTTATACCTGAGGTGACAATGCATTTTTCGCATAGAAGTGTATATAAACATATCAAAACACATATTCAAAAATAAAAGAGTGGGTTGTGGCCAACACTAAACTCTCCACACCATAGTATGCGTTATTTTTTTCTTCTTGAAATGTTGACAATCTCAATATGGTAAAGAATGCTTATGTTGTATGAAATATTTTAATTAAATCAGATAAATTTTGTTTTAAAGAGCGTTCGAGCATTTTGAAAATTTTGACACGTGATATCATATGAAGAAATTTTATGATATCTATGGAAAGCCAATCAGTTCTAAATTCAAGCTATTAATATTCTTATATCAATGTGAAATCAAAGAACTGAACATTGCCAAATATAAAAAAATTCTCCTTGTTACATATAAGTTTCATACAAAAATAAAATATAATTTTTCAAACCGTTGAATATTTTTGGTGTTGTATAAATAATTGAAACCAAATTGAAATATCTCTAATTTCCAGGTCATGAGAGCATTTTTTCAGTTTTAATAGATTAAATCATAAAGAAACATTGAGAAAAATGAACCCTTGTCTATGGAAAACTAATCATCTCTAAGTTTATGGACTTAATACATACATATGATATCAATATGAAGTCAATCGGACTTACAGTTTGGGCTGCAGAGAGGACACAAACAAAATAACGTAAATGATGAATTCATAGAGAAGAAATCAAAAGTTGTCTATGGAAAACTTATCAGCTTTAGGTCTATGCACTTTACACATATGATGTTAATATGAAGTCGATCGGACTTATATTTTTGGTCTCATTTTTGTACATCTTTTCTTTTATATAATTTTCAATTTAACTATATATTACTTATCCAAATAAATAAATAAATAAATATCTCACTCAAGAATTTACAAAAAAGTATGTATTTGGAATTGTAATTAAACTTAAGGAATTTGTTCAGCCCATAAAAGTTTTAAGAGATTTATTTATTTATGTATTTATTTGACATGTCACACATTTTTTTTTTAAACTAATTTACTTGGTATTGCAACAAAATTATGGGGATTTGTTTTATAATTAATTAATTCATTCATTCATACATACCATCACGGCATATCCCACAATGTGGGGTGACCATCGAAAGATGTACGGGTGTGCATTGCCTTATAAGAGGGAGAACAACACATTTATGTATACCCACACACCAGTTTCGTTTCACCAAAAAAGGCACTACATAGGGGAGACTGGTTCTCCTTGGGACACTATTTTTAAAATTCGTATATTTTTTATACGAGAATATATTAGAACTTTTGTTAACTGTATATAAAAATAAGGTTTTTTATATATTTAAAATGAAAGCCTCTGCTTTGTAATGTAATTGCTTGGTACTTTTTTTGGGCCTTAACTTAAGGACGGAGTTTGTTCCTAGGTACGATGTGTAGTTATACCTAGAGACAGAGGTGATTGTACCTACCTAGGGACACTAAGTAATGGACTATACAAATTGATTTCTTTTGAGCTAATAATTTCTTAAAAATGAAAAATAGCCTTAAAACAATCCTGTTAACAAACTCAAAAAATGATAAAGACCATTATTATACAAAAAAATATTTATTCGGAGTGAAGTGTAGGTAGGTATAAAATATATTTAAAATAGTAACAATTATTGATAAAAAAGTGAAAAAAAAATCATATATTTTTTTAATTAAGAGGTTGAAGTTCATCTGCAGCACTATCATCGCTATTGGGATCTAAGCACCTTTTACAAACCAACTTATATAGTATTATACCATCCCCAGCACATTCTACACATATGTACTGTATTTTGGAAGATAATGGATTTTTTGCTGCGCCTCTGACCGTAATTTTATTTTCAATCATTTCTATCACAGCCTTCTCGACATTTTCTTTACTTAGATCTTTCTGGATTTATGTATTTGTTGTGTGTTGCGTGGCAGAATGATTAAAAGCTACGATGTAACAAAACAATTACTAAATATAAAGTACTATTTATTTATTTCATATTTTAAATTATTTGAATAAATTTAATTCTATTTTTTCCTATTATTTACTGTACAACGATCCATAATTATATATTTTACTGTATAATTTTATCATATATTATATAACGAATCAAATAATTCCTAATTATAAAATAGTATTATACGTAGGGACATGTCCCTAGGTATAACAATGTGTTAAATCGACAAAAAATGTCGATTTAACATTTGAGGTTCGGATTTGAGAGATATTATAAATGCGATATCAAAGAAAACAAAATAGTGTATTCATACAGACTAACAAATATTTTGTGGAAAATATAATTGGGGAGAAATTAAAAAAGTAATCTGTAAAAAAACTAACGTTATTATGTTCCAAAATCACTTTTTTTATCACAACTTTATAACGCTTGTTACAAACACGATGACACTTTAGCTGTCAATTAACTTCAAGTGATGCAGTGTTTCCACATGCAAAAAAGATATTGCTCTCCTACAAAATTCTTTAAATAATTGAGTGTCCCTAGGTACAAGGTGTCCCTAGGAGAACCAGTCTCCCAGAATGGGTGGTGAACCTCATTGCTGAACTATGTGAGATGTTATTGTTGCCTGTTGTATGTTCGATTACCTGGCTCTTACGGGACACTCGAAAAGAATGATTTAAAAGAATGGAAGCACTTTTTTAAGCCGGTGCCTCATAATTAATGATTTATTTATTTACTAAGTACCTAACGAACAAATAATTCCTAGCCAAAATTTATACATAAATAAATACAAAACAAATAATTACTTAATTAAACAAAAAAGTAAATATCTACATAAATTATATCATAAATTTATAGATAAATAAATATGTAGGTATCGATAAAAATTATAAGTTTGAATAAACGAATAAAGGATTGAACGAATAAATGATGCTTAGCGTGACAGTGTTTTGTATCTTGTGTATCACCTGTATTTGTCCAGTCATTGTCTGTGTGCTTTGAATATAGTGAAATAAAATTAAATATAATAAATACATATGAAGCCACTAATTATATATCAATTTTTGGCTTTTAATGATAGCTACACACGGCTTCCCCCTACACAAGCTTTGTCAGCTTTAAGAGGTAGGCGATGTTGTATTGATCATGTTTTGTACTTATGTATATTATATTATATTGTTTTAATATATGTATTTTTGTATTGTAATAAAAAAAATATCTATTAAAAAAAATAAAAATAAGTATACAAATGAACAAAATGCTGTGTGAGCGAGACATCAGCTCTGTAGGTATACCTGTTGTAGTGTCAGGTCGATGCGGTATGAATACTTCAAGAATGCGATGAATGCGATGTGAATTGTGTTTCTTTGGTTAAGTTTATGTTGTGTCATCTAATATTATGTTTTGTAAAGGGCTTTAAGCCGTGAATGTCTCAATAAATAAATAAATAAATTAATAAATAAATAAATAATTTATTTAATAAATAAATAAATAATTAATTTAATAAATAAATAAATAAATAAATAAATAAATAAATAAATAAATAAATAAATAAATAAATAAATACATAAATAAATAAATAAATAAATAAATAAATAAATAAATAAATAAATAAATAAATTAATAAATAAATAAAAAAACACAAATAAATACATACTTTGTCTATATCTTAATATGTTAATTAAAAGGGACGGATGGGAATGAAAATACGGAATTATAATTAGCGATACCAGATTAGAATCGTAAAACAATATAAACATACATACAGATAACCCATTTTTATGAATTTAGGGGCAAATAATTTTATTTATTGTTTGGCCGCATAAATCACAACTACAAAACAGATATATCACAACTCCAAACAGATATATCACAACTACAAAACAGATATATCACAACTACAAAACAGATATATCACAACTACAAAACAGATATATCACAACTACAAAACGATATATCACAACTAAAACTCAATTAAAAGACATAATTGGTGAAAGTTGCGCAAGCGCATAAAGTGATTACGTAAGCTAGCTGATGACAGGTCGTAAGCCTTGTAGGTGCCTCGAGTTCCTGGTTCTTAAATTATTGAGATGTTTAAAAAATTAAAAAAAATGTTTGTCAATAAAAATACAAAACAGAGTTAAAAAATAAAATTTGCCATTCTAAAGGTAAACTAATGTTGCGCAGGGTTAAGTTTCCTGCTTGTCAAATATGAATGTCCAGGATCTTAATATAATAATTATTCAGGCAGGACAACGTATGTCGGAATTCACTAGAATTATAATAATGTATTAATAATCTATTAATAATAATTGATTTCGTATAATAAAGAGAATAATATTACTGAAACGTCATTGAGTGTGATATAACAGGAAGTACATAAATAATATTCTCTCTCACATTTTGATACAATACTATATTGTTATATAATATTTAGTTATTATAGAAAAAAATAATATAATATACTGGAGCACAAAAGAAGACGCCATTGTTACGTATTTGACGAGTGAGAGTTTCAGTATAATGTTTTTATTAAATAATATCTCATCTCTAATAGAAAATTACTATGAAATATCAGTAAAGCCCGAAGATAACGGAAATGATATATCTGATTTTGATAGATAAATGAGGGGATATGTGAGATTAAAGATATTCGAGTGCCTCCCACGAACGTGAAAATATATTTTTATATCTTTTGTCTTTATTTATTTGGAGACTTATCTATAAAATAAACAAACCCATTAATCAGTGAAGCTGTGGGTCTTTTACGTTGTTGTTAAAAAATTCAACATGGCTACGTTGGGACACTAGCTATTGGGATTTGGGTCCGTTATACTCTTCTGAAGAAGCAAACTGCGTAGCAATTGGGTAGAGTTTGCAATCTGCTCAGAAAAATATAAACTCGTTAAAGCCCGAATTTATTTTTACTCCTCACTCACCCAAGGGGATATAGTGGAAGTTATGATTTCGCAATTTTTTTGCAGATAATCAACTAGTATCATTCTGAGATTGTATTATGAAAGTTTCATCACACTGTATATGTGTGTGTGTGTGCTTTGTGCTGTGTGCTGCGTGTTATGTGCTATGTACGGCATATATGTATGTACTTTACTTTATCGATTATAGACTTAAATACTAAAGAACAAAAGTTATTTGTATATCTGATATTCACTTAGACCCCATTAGATTTTGAAGGATATCTGAATAGTGCTTCTCAGTTTTTTTAACTATCAAATATTTCAAAGTGACCCCAAACTCAGGAAACTTAAAATTATTTTCAAATTGGTAAAAAGGCACACCACTTTCATAAAATGGCATTGAAGAATATTCAAGTTTTTATAGTAAAATATTTAAATAAAAAAATAATTTATCAAACTCATTTCATGAAAATGCTGAATATTTTCCATACAAAATTTGAATACTTTATAGAATGACTTGTTAGTGAGGAGTTTAGCGTTTTTCTTAATATTTCAACAAGCGACTAGTTTTTTTTTTTTTTTTAACATGTCTACGTAGGGGACGCCAGCTATTAGGATTTGGGTCCATTTTACTCTTCCGAAGAAGCGCACTACGTAGTTTGTGTATGTTGAAGGTTTACTGTGATCGGGTGTTGAGATTGAGTAAAACGAATGAATCCATTGTGAATGGGTGGAAGAGACCACAAAGGGTTGTGAGTTCTTCTGAGCATCTCCCGTAGTACCTAGTATCTATATAATAAACTAAGAAAATCGACCTTGCGTCTGTGGTCTTGTACCTAATTGCAATTCATCAGTCAATGATGGGTCGTCAATCAGACGTACACCACGATTTTGTACAGCATTGAGGGCATTCAGTAGATTTTGGGAGAAGCCACTTTCAAAAGTAACGAGTACCTATACATATTATTGAATAATTAGGCGTATTTGTACTTTTGATAAATATCTACGCGCTAGACATAAAATACGCAAAAATTTTTGGAGGAGAGTTTTACATTGGCTTCAATGGAGCCCCTGTAGTGTAGTTAGATCGTTATATGTAAGTACTCGTAGCAGGTCGATAGATTTGCTGTTAGGTAGAGTACTTCCGTTGGAATACACTAGCAATTAGTTAAGGTACCTCTTCGCAGAAATTAAGCAGGCATGGTTTATTCAGACGTTGAAAGAGACAAGATTTTGTCTACCCCAAGTATTATAAAAGTTCACGCTGTGCACGTTGACGAGGTCGGACGTGCGCTCGGTTGTTTTGTGATAGTGATTGTGTTGTGGCTTGTTCAAAGTGTTGGAAGTTATTTTAATTTTATACTGCACTCTAATAATAAGAATTATTTAGCATGAATTCCAAAAATAAACCTCCAGATCCCTCAAACATTAACCGATATAAAGGACGCCGTGAATAAAGTGATTCTCCTTTTTCAGTTGATTCGATTCTCCCATCCTCATTATTATTTTCTTCCAAATCACTCCGCCCGATGAAATTTGGTTACCTCATTTTTAAAAACAAGATCATGAATACCCAGAGAAGTTATTACGTTTATTGAATCGTCATTTGTAAGAAACAATAGACTTAAAGCTTACATTCCTCGCTTCGAAATCTCAAAGAATGGTCTCGTTCAAGGAATTTCAAACATATTCATGGACGAAATAATTGAGCATGCTATGGTACCTTCCCAGGTAGGAGAGTTATTAAAAGTAAGAAGGTTGAATAACATGCCTTCAAAGACTTTTGTCTTAACTTTTGAGGGACAAAATCTTCAAAATCACATTTATTTCACAACTCCTTACCGTTAGAACTACATGCGTTCCTAACTATTCTATGGTATCGATGTTGCCGCTACGACCACGCTGAAATTCAATGTTGTTCATCTCCCAGATGCTGCAAATACATATATTGAAGCACATTTGGGAGAAAGATGTAAGAAATCGGACAGTTTAAAGTATCTAAATTGCACAAGGAAGCACTCTGCTGCAAGTATAGTTTGCCCCAAACTGTCAAGACAAAAAAATGAAACAAATAATGGCAAAAAAAACATGTTTAACGTTCAAGCAAGTCAATTATTCTCTTCTTCAGGCAAAAGGTTTTATGAAATAACGTTATCAAACACTTCTAGTTCCAATATTACTAAAACAATATTCAAATACAAACCAGTCAAAAGAAACTATGATATATAACTATGATATATACTATATATATAACTATGGCAGAAAATCACACGAATCTTTGTTGTCCTATTTAAACGGACAAGCCACTTAAAACGGGATGTGTCTCCTATTAAAGGTGTACAAATTTAACCAACAAGTCAATCATATAATGAAAAAATGCTTGTATCTCAAACATTATTCCAATAATTACTCGGGCCTTACTATCATTTTTAAGTAACTAAGCAAAAACTTTATGTGAAAACTCCCAACGAATATATTCTATTTTAATAATGTTCAAATCATACTCGACTTTGGATGTTCCAATAAGCTGGAAAACTTAACTAATTATTCCCATTCCAGAGACCTTTCTATTGGATCATCATACCGACCTATCACCTTATCCTCTTATATCTTATTTACACAAATATATGGCATAAGTTTATTTATAAAGAGTACCTTAGCAGACCAGACTGATGATAAGGTTCATAAATGGTTTATAAGAGGGCGCGTATAAACCTTTTGGATAGAAATTCATCGGATAGGAAATGTCTTATTAGGTGAAGGGGAATTTCAGTACATTTGACATGAAGTACGTTCATTGGAGAGAAATTCATCACCCCAAGAAAAAGTCTTTGGTTTTTTATTTATAATTTATAAATATTTGGGAAGAGGACGGGACGCTTATCGAAATCTTAGTAGAAGTAGGAGATTGTAGCGGGGCGCGCACCATAAAATCAAATACTCGTTTCAGGAAATGCAGTAAAGACCCACCGCAGTAAGAAGATAGATAAGTTGCAAATCTCCCAAAACAAGTCCATCCGTTTAGCTCTTAGAGTTCCAAGATGCGTTAGAACCACTCAACTACATAAAGATGCTTAAATTACCACAATCCAAGACTTCATAATTTCTCTTTCAAATATGACGAAAACGTCTGACGAAACATATGACGAAAACGTCTTCCATAGGAACAAAAGACCTAAATACGTCCTCAAGAGACCACCCCCCACCTGAACTCCCACCATAGCAGCGATCCGAAAACTTCAAAATATACATATATAAATTTTCAGCCCCTTCAACCCTCACCCCCTTTACATTAAACATAAATTCACTTCCCCACACCATAACCCACACCTCCTCAGTATTTATACTCCCCAAACACCCAGTTAAGTAACATGAGATGAAGGAGCAAAGAGTTGTGGGCTCGGTACTCTGATGTTCAGTAATGAACAATGACAAAAAATTCCCTTAAAAGCCAGAGAACCAGTGAAATCAACAAAGTATTATCCAACTGTCGATTCGTTCAAGAGAATGAAATTATATTGAAGGAAGAGGCAGTTAAAATCCAAGATGCGTGTACGAAGGAACATTTTGTAAGGCGTAGTGGACTTTTTGCATGCAAATATCACCAACTAGAGGCCTCGCAGCATATATGTTCCCATACATGGATTTACTCCGAATTCGGAGTAGAACATTTTATGTGAGTTTTGTGTGTGTCTGTGTGTGTGTCTGTGTCCGTCCCCCTTATAACTTTTGATCCACTCAATTTAAATAGCCCAAATTTTCAGAATATATGTATAAGCAGTTATAGGCCTACAAAACTTTTATACTCAGGATTGTTAATTTTTGTTTCAGTCAGGGGTTATCAACTTTTGAATTTTTGGTTAATTTTTCCATAAATCTCAAAAATCATATAAGCTAGAACCCTGAAACTTGGTATAAACATAGACAAATACAAAATTTCAAATTAGTTTTTTTTTTAAAAATCCAGGGTTTCTCAAACATTTTTTACTAAGAAAAATATTTTTTTATGATAAGTTTATGAGTTTAACTGCCTATATTTCCAAATTTTTTAAAAATATCGAAAAAATCCGAAACACGTCAACTTAATAATTTAATTTTCTATAAAAAATATTAGAATTGTATTTGACGACATTGCTTCATACAATTTGTATGGTAAGCGACTACACACAATATCTAAAAAGACTTATTAGTTTGATACTAATCTCCAAACATACATACATACCATCATGCTGTTTTCATATTCTGGGTAGGATCAAAGGACTGACCTCCAAACTATCCTATCTTGACATACATACCTAGGTACATGTGTTGTATAGGAAACCAAATATCTTTAAATAATAAATAATTTGTATTTATGGATTTATAGTTGGATACTTATTCTTCAACTATACATACGCACTATCGCTATCGACAGTTGGATCTCATGTGTTACATGCAACTAGTCTAGTAAAATATTTGTGTTTGCCTTGGGTGGACCGCTCTATTTCCGATAGTATTCTTACTTATATCGAAAAGACGTTAAGTTTAGATACTCGTGTATGCTGGTGGCGGACCGGTACCTAACAAATAAATCGTCAAGTCATACTGAACCTGATATTCACTGTATGAACATTTATTATTTTTTGTTCCATCTAGAGTTTGTGAATAAATAAAGTTTTTTACGAAACTGTAGAGACTTTAAGGAACCTGCTTATATATCCTGAGGGTGTTTGAGCTTTAAATTGGGATTTGTAGGAATTGATAAGCGATTTTTGAGTAATGAATAAGGTTTGAAGGATATAATATATGTAGTGGTTCATCCCCAAATCGATATTCTAGAAATTAAATTACTATAGAGATAAAGCTAAGTAAAGTATATGAAGGATGCATGGAGAATGGACTGAGGATGAATGCCAGCAAATCAAATGCAATTGAAAGCAGAATAGCGTGTAAAATAAGAGTAAAGAACGAATGACTCGAGCAAGTCGACGAATATGTATATTTGGGAAGCATTTTTCAATGCTATGGACAGCTTGATAAAGAGATCGAAATAAGAACTATGGCAGGAAACAGAGTGAATGGAGCACTTAGACTATTTACGAATGATCGCAACATATCAAGGGTTACAAAAGTTGCCATTCATAACGCCATCGTAGTGCCGACCTTGACGTATTCAAGTGAAAACTTTACATGGCTGAAGACGCATGAAAGCAGAATAAATGCAGTTGCAATTAGATTACTAAGAAGAGTGTGTAATAGAACGGTATATGATAAAATAAAAAATGACGACAAAAGGTAAGAATGCAAGGTAAAGAAGGATATTATAAGTAAAATGAAAGTGAATGTGGTGTAGCGGGGATTTGCTGGTTCATTGTAAAATTGACAAATTTGATATTGGTAAATTGATTTTATGAGCGATTTTTATGCACTGCAGTTCGATAACTATGACACCTCGTATATAAGCCAAAAGGAAACAATGCACATACCTTTAATTGGCT
Organism: Molanna angustata; assembly: GCA_963576475.1. Classification (NCBI taxonomy): domain Eukaryota; kingdom Metazoa; phylum Arthropoda; class Insecta; order Trichoptera; family Molannidae; genus Molanna; species Molanna angustata. The sequence continues at coordinate 24,120,551 of OY754977.1, forward strand.
GGCAGATCCTTGGGCAGAGGGCACTCTTCTCCTGCAGTGATAGCGGGCGTTTGATGATTGATGAAGCGGTTGTAAAAATTGTTGAATCTGCGATGTTATTGTAGAAAATAGCGGTGAAGATGGCGAAGAATTTGCGTTAAAAGTAGCGGTTGGAAATTATGCGGGTTTTATTCAATTTACCGGCGAAAAGCGGCGGTCACACAGATGCGGACAAAATATATATCCGTACTCTGCGAATGACAAGCGGGAAGACTCGTTTTTAGTGTTGCCAACTCGCAGGCACGAATATTAGCAATAATTTTTAAATGCGGTAGTTGAAGCGGTGATGAGTGTGGATGATGACGATGAATTCCAGAAGAAGCCTCTTGATTGCCAATGGCCACTGGCTTAGTGCATTATTTCTTCCGGCGATACACAAAGGCATCACAATTCATAGAAAGCAATGCATTATATTTTATTTTATTTTTATAAAAAATATGGGCGAACAGAATGCCTTGAGGTGGTTTGAACATATCCTTGTAAGAATGAACGATGAAAGACTGACCAAAAATAATCTATTAGGAAGAATTTGTAAAAGAACGATGCATGATCTATGTGTCCCTGACGTTTCGACTGGACGTTGCCAGTCATCCTCAGAAGGGTAGTGGTGGCTTCTTCAGTAGTCTTCGGCTGCGTCGATAAGGCGTAGTTACTTTTGGTGACATTTTGGTAACCTTATGTGTCGCTCGATTCGACCGTAGCGTGCGCGACTCAGTGCTCTCTTCCGTGTTTGTTATATTCTTCGTATTCGACCGTAGCGTGCGCGTCTCAGTGCTGTCTTCCGTGTTTGTCATATTCTTCGTACTCGACCGTAGCGTGCGCGTCTCGATTTCATTTCGTATAATGTCCGGTGTATGTGTCGACCGTAGTGTGTGTATCTGTGTGTCTGCCTCAGTGTTATTTGTGATACTGCAGATATCGTCTTGTGTAATTTTGGGCGTATTGTTTGTCATTGTCCGTCTTGTATATTATTGTTTTCCATGCCGATGGAAGTCTGCGTGAGTCGTCTCTTGTATTGATACAGTAAGGTCTTTTTTCTATTTCAATTGCTTCTCTGTAGATGCGTGATAACTCATTGTTCAGTCGTACTAATGTTTTGGCATTGTCGAAGTCGATTTTATGTCCTTCAGTCATCGTATGTGTTGCTAGAGTCGATTGTATTTTATTTCGTGCAACGTCTACTTTATGTTCTAATAAAAATAATACATATAATATCAATATCCTATAGGAAGTAAACACGACATACAAAGTTCATCAATATTTCACACAAAAATATTAAAGCTACCGAAATTAAAACAGTAAAAAAATATTTAAAAATAAGACATAATTATACAAAATCTATACAAAGTATATGAAAACATATCGATTTTCTAAAGGAGTTAGTTATATTATTTATATGTTAATCCCATCTGATGTTATTACCAATAATTATAGGAAATTATAGGATATATTGCATAGGTTAGTTAACCTATGCAATATGTCCTATTCTGATTCGTTTCAGAGTACGAAAACGTCTATTACCAACAGGCGACTTGTGTAAAAGGATTTCATCCGCGAGGTGTGACGTAATGAGTCCCGTACAAATGCAGTCAACTTTTTTACATTTCTCATATACTAAAATTCAGACAGATAAATTTTAGTACATGAGAAATGTAAAAAAAGTTGCTTGCATTTATACGGGACTCATTACGTCACAGCGCGTATAAAATCCTTTTATCCGCGGTCGCCCGTTGGTTACAGAGGTTTTCATACTCTGAAAGGAATCAGAACAGGACATAATGAATATTATAACGAATAATTAGTTCACATGTTATAATTGCGTCCATACAATTTTGTTCCTAAACCATTTTGATTTATTATGTATTTCAATGTTTGTCTACAGATTGGGCAGTTGACAATCTACAATACAAAGAGGAAAGATTCTGGAAATTATTCCTGTAATCCTTCCAACTTGGATTCAGCTAGCATGATATTGCATGTCCTTAATGGTAAGTTCCGTATTATATTACATACATTACTAATAAAATCATTCCATTCATTCATTTCCATGATTTACCAATTCTATCAACATTTTTGATACCGCATTCTTACGGATAGAGTGCCAATATCCCCACAGACAGAAAAACGAATTGATAATAAATAACATAGGGATAAATTTGACTTAGAATACACCACAGCTTATTTCTACCAATGTCGGATAAGCTCTCAAAGTTGACATTAATCGCCCATAAAAATAAAAAAAAGTTTAAAATATCATACAACTATGTAAATAATAATATATATTTATTTATTTATTTATTTATTTATTTATTTATTTATTTATTTATTTATTTATTTATTTATTTATATATTTATTTATTTATTTATTTATTTATTTATTTATTTATTTATTTATTTATTTATTTATTTATTTATTTATTTATTTATTTATTTATTTATTTATTTATTTATTTATTTATTTATTTATTTATTTATTTATTTATTTATTTATTTATTTATTTATTTATTTATTTATTTATTTATTTATTTATTTATTTATTTATTTATTTATTTATTTATTTATTTATTTATTTATTTATTTATTTATTTATTTATTTATTTATTTATTTATGTATTTATTTATTTATTTATTTATTCATATACAGAAATAAAATATAACAATTAACAATACTTATAATAGCATACACAAAAAATATTTTATTCATATTACCCCCCAAAAAGATCAAAATAATTTATTTTATAATTTATTTAAAAATGTGATCAAATGCGAATTTATAATAAATTTATTCCTAACCTCAAATGTCAAAGGTGTAGATATTTTTTTCCTGCCACCAGTAATTTACATATGCAATGTTTCATTTAGAAAATTGTATTTAGCAATGTTTCTTTTAGAACATTGTATTTCTTCAATTAAGCAATGTTTCTTTTAGGACACTGTATTTCTTCAATTTAGCAATGTTTCTTTAAGGACATTGTATTTCTTCAATTTAGCAATATTTATTTTAGAACATTATATCTATTCAATTTAGCAATGTTTCTTTAAGGACACTGTATTTCTTCAATTTAGCAATGTTTCTTTTAGGTCATTGTATTTCTTCAATTAAGCAATGTTTCTTTTAGAACATTGTCATTCTTCAATTTAGCAATGTTTCTTTTGAGATATTGTCTTTCTTCAATTTAGCAATGTTTCTTAAAGAACATCTTCAATTTAGCAATGTTTCTTAAAGAACATCTTCAATTTAGCAATGTTTCTTTTAAGACATTGTATTTCTTCAATTTAGCCATGTTTCTTTTTGGACATTGTATTTCTTCAATTTAGCTATGTTTCTTTTAGAACATTATATTTCTTCAATTTAGCAATATTTCTTTTAGGACACTGTATTTCTTCAATTTCGATCTGTATACTCTACAAAGCGCAAATACGCCCAATTATTGAATATGGCAGTCACCTCTGGAGTGGCGCCCCCCAATACCTACTGAATACCCTCGACGCTGTCCAAAGGCGTGCTATACGTCTGATTGATGATCCATCACTGACTGATGGATAGCAATCACTAGAACACAGACGCAGAGTCGGTATTTTAAGTTTATTCTATAGATACTACCACGGGAATTGCTCAGAAGAACTTGCATCTTTGGTCCCTCCTCCACCCACTCGCAACAGAGTCACTCGCTTCACTCAATCGCAGCATCCATTCACAGTGGACCTTCAACATATACGAACAAGTCGCTTCTCGAACTCCTTTATTAACACAGCAGCCCGACTGTGGAACGATCTTCCGAATTCTGTGTTTCCACCTTCGTACAACCCGGGTCTTTTTAAAATCCGAATTAATAAACTCTTTTCTAGATTACAAACCCCTCCCAACGCTACGTAGTGCGCTTCTTCGGAAGAGTAAAATGGACCCAAATCCTAATAGCTGGCGTCCCCTACGTAGACATGTTAAAAAAAAAAAAATTTAGCAATGTTTCTTTTATGACATTGTATTTCTTCGATTTAGCAATGTTTCTTTTAGGATTCTTCAATTTAGCAATGTTTCTTTTAAGATATTGTCTTTCTTCAATTTAGCAATGTTTCTTAAAGAACATTGAATTTCTTCAATTTAGCAATGTTTCTTTAAAGACATTGTATTTCTTCAATTTAGCCATGTTTCTTTTTGGACATTGTATTTCTTCAATTTAGCAATGATTCTTTTAGAACATTATATTTCTTCAATTTAGCAATGTTTCTTTTAGGACACTGTATTTCTTCAATTTAGCAATGTTTCTTTTATGACATTGTATTTCTTCAATTTAGCAATGTTTCTTTAAGGACATTGTATTTCTTCAATTTACCAATGTTTATTTTAAAACATTGTATTCCTTCAATTTAGCAATGTTTCTTTTAGGACATTGTATTTTTTCAATTTCTAAATGTTTCTTTTAGGACATTGTATTTCTTCAATTTGGCAATGTTTCTTTTAAGGTATTGTTTTTCTTCAATTCAGCAATGTTTTTTTTAGGACATTGCAATTGCAATGTTTCTTTGATGACACGTTAGCATATTATTTCCTAATATAAACATATAGGATTTAAAAAAAAATGGATCGATAAGTGATGTCAATAAAAAGGAATGATTGGTGATTGTTGCACTAGCGCTTTAAGTGATCACGTAAACCAACCGATGATTGGTCATCATCCCTGTAGGTTCCTGGTTTTCTTATAGTATAAAATTCCTGTTTTATATTTTCCCATTGAGATCAAAATTAATTTTTCAAAAAATAATAATAGTGTTTTTGTATAATTTTGTTTGTTTGTATTTCTAAGATCCCTTAAAAATATCTTAAAACTGCTGTGTGTAGTAAAAAATGCGTGGTCTAATCAAAAATTTTATCTTCATAGATTTTTCTTAAATAAGATGTCAATTTCAATTTTCTAGAATCTCTTTGTAAATCTCCCTTATATACGATTGCTCGCACTTTGTTAAAGGGTAATAATCTATTATTTTTGTTTATTGTGTAATGTTGAATCCGTTAACGAATTGAAAATAAACAAAAACAATATTAAAACACTTTAAACTATACCTGCTACTGCATGATGTATATTCAAATATTAATATCGATAGGTACTTATTTCAGTCAGCAAGGTCTTCTTAGTCTTCGTCAGCATTCCTTCATCCTGTCATGGGCGTATGCCTCCCTTTAAGACCTCCACAGCTCTCTATCCTGGGCAACCGCATCCAACCGCCTTCAGCCACTCATGTAATATAGTCAGGCCTTCCAACACTTATTTTGCCCATTATAGGTCGCCATTCCAGCACTTAATTAGTCCATCTGGAGTCTGTGGTTCGGGCGACATGCCCTGCCCAGATCCACTTCTGGTTGGCAACATTTTGGACAACGTCGATTATTTTTTACACCAAATTCTTCTTTCCATAGCTCTTTTTGTTACTGCTTAATTGTTTAGCATTTTGTTTGAAAACACAAGAGTTTCACAGCCATAAGTCATAAATAGGAGAGCAGAAGCGTCAAAGACGTTCTTTTTAAGATAATTGTCGTACCTACTTTGTAGACTTGAGAAATTCTTGTTTTTCTTTTCCATGTTTCATAGTGTTGAAAATAAACAAAATTGTCAACATTTTCGATGACCTTGCCATCTACCAAGATGATCTACGAAGGCTCTGCATTGCTCATAATTTGTTTTTTAATGTATTCATTATGAGACAAAATTTTCAAGATGCTTTGCATAATATGTCGTTCGTGATATCTTCTATTTCTTTGTCATCATTGGCAAATAAGAAATATTATATCAACAGCGAACCCCAAATTACTAATCACCATTAATGATATAAACATACTCTAGAACAAGAGTAAATGATTCCTCTTCCAATGTGGAACTTCTCAGATGATTCGTGGAGTTTTATCAATGAAGTGACACAGTTATAAATATTTTCCAGGAGGTTTTAGTGTCTATGTATAGTCCACTTTACAATTTAATCAATGCTCATGTTTCTACAGAATTAAAGTCCTGCAAGGTACAAGGTACATAGGTTTCGACAATAATACAATTAAATATACATACATGCAGAGTTATTATAAATAATTTTGTAGGAACTATTTGGGATATCACAAATAGTTTTTTTGAAATATTGATTGCACGTAATATTAAATAAATTAAAACGCATTTTCTTTCATTAAAAATATCACAAAAAAAGGAAAAAAATGAACAGTATAACAATCTTTATTTGAATTTCAATATGAACTAGCTTTAATTCACTTATTCAAGCAAAGTGCATATTTTTTTTTTATTTTAATCTACTCGGGGAAAATTGCTTTAGAAACATCCGTAGTGGTTCTGTTCGATATCTCGTTCTAGCAGATTTGTTGCAAGGAAAGTTGCAAATTTAGTTTTGAAAGTCAAGTAACCGAAAATGATTTTGGCGTATGAATAACCCGTGTTATGTAAATATAAGTGTTGATACATACATACTTATGTAAAGTTGAAAATTTTGTTGTACCTACTATGTATTGATTTTCCTCATAGGTACAAACACACATAGCTGACTTGTATTTCAAATATGAACTAACACAGAAAACTCTCGCATTGGTATTGGAATGAAATGATTTATGACATTTCGTATACGGAAATGCTCATTATTCATTTAGAAAATTATAAGACGCCATACAACTACACAAAAAAGCTTTTTTAATATATATTATTAAATAATATTTCTTTTAACATTATTGTTAAGCGTGACGCCGAACTACTTAGTTATATTCATAAGTTTTTTTTTTCACTTTATTATGCTAATGATTGTCGTCGCTTTGTTAGGTGCATAAGTAGGTAGGTATTTTGAATATAAAACTACACACTTAAAAATGACCGTTACATCCGACTCCAATATATTAAGTTCAAAATAAATTAATAAATAAAAAAAGTTTGTAGGAATCGACGGAAAACATAAAATAAACATCCCATATAATAAGTTTAATATCATTGTAATAATTTGAATAAAAAAAGTATACATACATAGATCTTTTTTAGTTCCAGGTCATAATTTTTGACACTATCTAGATATAGATATCGATAGATCACTTGATGACCATTTTGAGCAGAAATTAAGTTATTCTTTAACAAAAAATAATAACATTTTTGTTATTTGTCTAATATTATGCATAAAGGCTGACCAATTTGGTAGAAAATTAATTTATTTGTGGTGAATTCAGAATTCAGCCACAAAAGAGTTCATCAGTTTACATGGCAGAGAGGGAATGAAAGGTCGATATAATAGATTATGTATGTGTTGACGCCGCACTTAGGAAAGCGACGGTGGATACTAGAGTGTACAGGGGCGCAGAGCTGGATACAGATCACTACTTGGTGATATCAATAATTGTTCTGTTCATCGGTTGGCGCTCTAAAACCAACCGAAGCCAACCAAAGTCTAATAACTGTAAGATGAGAATATAAGAAACCAATATGCAAAATAAATCGGAAATATACTTCTTAGAACAACACACAGAAGTGAAAACATCGAGAAAGTATGGACGACCCTGAAAGAAACTGTATGTAAGACAGCAAAGAAGACATGTGGTATTGCTATAAGAGTTGGAAAGAAAGGCGATGCATGGTGGAATGAGGGAGTTAAGTTAGCTGTGGGTGAAAAGAAAAAAAACATGGATGACATTAATAGCTGTAAAAGGATCTGATAGTGAAGAAAAGACAATAGAGAACTATAAAGCATGCAAGAAAGAAGTAAAAGACACCGTAAGACAGCGAAAAGGAAAAATGGAACTGTGAAAGTGTCGCAAGGGATTAGTTATAAAGATGGAAAAATAAATATAGAAAAGAGGGAGTGAAAGAATAATGACATTACGCAAGACGAAGAGCTAGAAGCAGTGAAACACGCAAAAGCGGTAAAAGCTGCCGGGTATGATAGTGTATCAGCTGAACTAATTAAATATCGCGGCTAGCAGACGTTGGAGTGGTGCTTCTCTTTTTTCAACATTTGTTGGGAAGCAGGACGCTCTCCTTCGGACTGGAGAAATGCAGTCGTGGTACCTTTGTTTAAAGGTAAAGGCTCGAAGCTGGACTGCAAAAACTATAGAGCCATAAATGTGATCACCTCAGTATATGCGAAAGATTATGCGAAAGGTGTTTGCGAAAGATTACTGAAAACGAGACATGGGATATCCAAAGTGCGTTTGTGGGCGGCAGATGATGTATACTGTATAGACCATTTTTTTCTCTGCGTACGGTCAAAGAATAGGTCCTGAATAATAACCGGAAAATTGTGTACCTTAATAGACCTATAAAAGGCTTATAATTAAGTTTTAAAGTTCTTTGAAAAACGTGGACCAAGTAGACGAATATTTCTATCTGAGAAGCATGTTTCAACGGAATGAATGGATTGATAAGGAGATCAAAAGAAGAGTTATGGCAGGAAACAGAGTTAATGGAGCACTTAGACCAGTCATAATGATCTCAACATATCTATGTAAGCTAAAGTTGCGTATGCAAGTGAAACCTGTATACCTATGGCAGAAGTTGCACGAAAGCAGAATAAATGCAGTTGAAATTAAATCCTTAAGAAGAATTTTTTATAGAACGATTAATGACAGGGTACGAAATGAGGACATAAGGAAAGAATGTAAGATGAAGAAAGATGTCATTAATAGAATTAAAGTGAACACATTAAGATGGTTTGGCCACATGAAGAGAATGAATTAGGAACGAAGAAGACGAAGAAAATATACAGTGCGGACAGGAATGGAATGAGAGTTCGGGGACGCCCAAGAAAGGGATGGCACGACCATGTGAACGATATTCTGAAAGACGGAAATGTTAGAAGCGTGATATTTTTAGAAATTTAATTTAGTTCCATTCGACAATAGAAAAAAATACAATATGCTTCTCTTTTGAAGGAAAATAGAAATACGATTTAATCAAAGTACATTTAGTATAATATAATGTCTTTGGATTTAATAAACAGCATTTATGTTGGTATGAGATTTGTTTGCTAGTAGCTTATTGAAATTAATTTTATTCTCTTATACTCGCAGGCGAGCAGCCCGCTGCGATGCAGCACGGTAACGCTGGTTGGAGGGTCTCGAAGAGAGAGGGGATGATTCCGCCCCTCCTATTGGTTGCTTTGGCAATGCTCGCAGTTGCATCACGTGTACATATGTAAGTATAATATTATGTGCATTTTATTTGATCAGAATTTTTGAAGCACCTATCAAGAATTTTATGTGTTTATCCTGCAATTTACATAATTCATATTCAAAAGAAAAATCAATTTGAAATATTAAAAATCAATTTGTAATATTGAAGATGAAATAAAATAATGTCTTTTTCTTTCAGGTAAAATGGATGTGGAGTTTGCCGATAATTGTCTAATTATATATATGTAATATTTTTTTTAAATACCATCTATACATAAAAAAATATAAATAAATGTTTAGTATTCGTAAAATGAAATATTATTATACTTAAATTTAAATAATGGACTGATTGCTTTCGAAAAGTTTGTATATATTAATATTTAAGATGGATTGTTGATTTTAAGAAATATGTAAAAGAGCGCGTTGATATAAATGTTTTTCTTCAAAACCTTGATGTAAATATTATGGATATGCGATATTTTTGTAAATAAATAAGTGAAACGTTTTTCCAGTTTTTCAATTATATCTAAAAATCATTATAAACTCAAGGATCGAAAAATAATATCCAACTGTCGATATGTTCAAGAGAATCAGTCATTTCTCATATTGACATAATGTAGTTTCAGGCCAAGATACGCGAGATTTGTATGTCAGACACACAGACACATTAAATGTTCTTCCCCAAATTTGAGTAAATCCATATATAGAACATATGCTGCGAAGCCTCTAAGTTGTTGGTGTTTATTGAGTTCAAAGTTGGAAAAACCGTGAAAAATATAGACCCTGCATACAAATGTCGTTTATCTTGGTTGATACTTTGTTAATATCTTAAGAGAAATAAATTCTCTTGAACAAATCGACAGTTGGATAACTTAATAATTCATTAATTATTTTTAACTGAATAAAATGAAATATAATTGTTTTTTTTTTAATATTTTTATGCTACTATATGATGTGATTATCTCAAGGAATACTGAGAGTAAAGCTTCCATTGCTACAAATATAGAACTTCAAGAACATTATGTCAAAGGCAAGTACATAGGTATAGAAATTCCGAAAAGCAGACTTCACATCGTGATGGGAGAATATGAACAAAAATGGTAAGAAAACGTAAGGAAAAGGTTCAAATGTAATTATATTTTTGGGACGATTTCAAAAGGCCATGTTCCTTTGTGACGTCACCTCAAGGGTTCTAAATAAAAAATATATGAAATTAAGAGATTTGTGTCTCTAATGGTATACAATAACACAATATAAATTTACAAGATGCATGTAGCACCTGAGGTCCAACTGTCGATGGTGATAGTGTGTATAGTTGAATAATATGTACCAAATTATAAATCCTTTAATTCAAATTATTGAATAATTAAGATGTTTTGTTTTCTCTACAAAACATGTATGTATTGTCACGATAAGATTGTGTGGAATAAATTCTTTTTTCCTACCAGGAATACGTTTCCTATCTGCCCCCCTAGGCAACGTGTCAATTAGCTCAAGAAAAGATAACGCAATGTATGGAAGTGACAGTTGTCACGTGACTGACAACTGTCACTACCATACATTGAGTTATATTTTCTTGAGCTAAATGCCACGTTGTATAGAGGGGCTGAACAACTTGATCGTACGTATGTATGTATGGATATATGGTAAGTATCAAAATATTGAGAGTCCCCATGGATATTGTGTATTGTATCTAGGGGAGAAGGAGGCACTTTTGGACAGAGGCAGATTTGGACAGCTTGAATTTGACCGCCTTAATATTAAATTAGTTGATTCTCTCTATTATGCATAGATCGCGCTTAGAGTACTTTGTTATTATTTGACGTTTGTGGTCACGAGTTTGACGTGTGATTTTTTAACGTACTTAATTAAAAAAATAAAAAACGCATTTTTGCTTATTGTTTTTCGGATATTTCTAAGCCTCTAATTATTTTATTATACTGGTAAGTAAACATGTGTATTTTTTTTTCAAATACTATGTAATTCAACAGTTTTTTGATAATATAAAAGTAACTCATACAATACCTCTTTCCATGTGATTATTTTTTTCTATTTAAAGTATATGTGAGGCAGAATTGGACAAAGGACGATGAGGCACATTGGGACAGTGTCCAGTAATTTTAATGTCCGTTAAACAAAAACATATTTAAACCTACATATGTGTACGTTGCCTAATATTAAATTTTTTTTGTGTAAGTAATATCATATTTCTGCCAATTTGAACCAATACTGACTATCATTTTTTTTATTTGTAATTTTAAATCTTTGTATAATGTTGCCCTAATAATATTTTAAAGTTTGTGTAATATTTGATATCTAACAATTTTAACCGATACTGACTATTATTTCTTTTATTTGTTGTTGAAATAAACATTTAAATTCATTTAATCTGTAAATATGTTTTATTGTCCAATAGTGCCCCTTAGTCTGTCCAATTGTGCTCCTCAATCTGTCCAAATCTGCCTGTCCAAAGCGTCCAAATGCACACCCCTATGGGGCACATTTGGACGAAATGAATAGTTGATCTAAAATGCTTTCCATGCTCTTATAACAAATAATTGACACATTCGGTTAATAAATTGTGTTGAAAATCTAATGGGAAAATTTTATAAAAATCAAAATGTAATTTTTGTCCAAATCTGCCTCCCCCTCCCCTACCTACAAAACTTTTATACTCAGGTTTTCGAATTTTCGTTTAAGTCGAGGCTTATCAACTTTTGAATTTTTGCTTTATTTTTCTTTTGCTTTGTAAACGCTAGAACACAAAAAATATTACAATTCTAGACAAAAATCTCATATATGTTTTATTTAAATTACCAGTGTTTCTCATTTTTTTTATCAAGAAAAACAATTAATTTATGATAAATTTATGCATTCAACTACCTATATTTCCAAATTCTATGAATATATAGAATAAACGCCGAAACACCCCAACTAGATAATTTAATTTTCTACAAAAAATATTGACATCGTTTCATACAATTTTTTGGCGTTATACACAACGCACTTTCTACGGGGACTCTCAATAGTTTTACACTTAATTTCTAAACATACATAAATACATATCATCTAGCTGTTTTCATTTTCCGGGTAAGAAGAAAGGACTGACCTCTCCATAATATATTATCTTGGCGCACTTTCAAAGGGAGAAGAAATATATAACTTGCTCCACTTAATAGAATACAATAATTACGTTCGCCGAAGATCTGGAAATAAATGCTCTGGTTGCACAACATTCGGGAGTGGACGAGCTACAGAACTGTATTGTATAGCATATATTCCGAGCGGCACAAGAAAGAATCGAAGAATTAGTCTGTAGCAAATTGTGGACTGAGGATCCTTAATTCCTTAATATTAAGGCCCGAATAATAGATTCGTTCTCCAACTTGAGACTGGTCTTGAGTACACTTTCTCAACCAAAATGGTATTAAAGAAACAAAAGTCACTGAGCTTGATCTCAAAACCGTTCTCGAAAAGAGTTGAGATTGCTTCGAGACAGCTACCCCGCTGTCTTGAGCACGGTCTCAATAGGAGAGAAGGAGACAGCGCTTTACACGAAAAAGAGACGCACATAGACACGGATGAATTTCGCATTAATTACCATTTTGACCTTTACATTGTTGATAGCGGTACTAAAATAGATCGAAAATCTTATTTAGAACCTTCCGGGAGTAATTTGCATACAATCTTTCATAAACTAATTATGTGAATTAAATTTTGTAAGAATTCATAAAATTTCCGGTATACATGCAGTAAATATCATGTTATTATTCTAAAATACCTTTGACTCCCGACAGGGAAAAAAATCCAATGTTTGCGCATATGCAATAATAAAAATATTCGATTACTTACACATTGGTACAAGTAGGTAAATAAAACAAAAATGACCTTATAAGTCTGGCGCAATTCAGGGGTGAATTCTATGCGAAAAATGCATTTGTCACCTCAGGTATAAGAATTGTTGCTCTCATTATTTACAAAAAACCAATTCTCTCAATAGATGGCGTTACAACAAAAATAAATAAAAAATAATAAGAATGTTGTTCATAATTTCACACATAGATGGCTGTAGTAAAAATTCCTTATTTTCAAGCGAAAATAATTTCAGTATTACAATATATAGAACTTTCAAAATTGAATTGATAGGGATCTCATTAAAAAGGCACAATTGGTGAACGTTGCGCAAGCGCATAAAGTGATCACGTAAACCAGCCGATGACAGGTGGTAAGCCCTGTAGGTGCCTTGATTTCCCGGTTCTCCTACAGTAAATATTCCAACTTCGTCTCTATTGAGATAATTAAAAATCTGTTAAAAAATAGCTATTCTAACTCATTGTTGGCAACATATCAATGCTGAAGTTATTGCCATTTACAAGAAAAAGTACTTATTTATAGAGCTGCATCCATATTTATTTCGTTTACCTACGCTTTCTCGGTTGAGACGGCGTACGTATTTAACTTTTGATACGGATTCTCAAGCATGATCTCAAGATATAGATGACAAATTTGGACAACGGTCTTGAGAATTATTCTATAATTTGGACCTAAATTCATCCACAATATACAGATTTGTTCACTTGACAGTCTATAGGATGTACAATGCACAACATTCGCCGCCAGCACCATTTCAAAGGTATTAATTTTAATGATCGACGAAGTTTTTATTTTATAGAATTCCATTAAAGTTATATCTATAATTAAAAGTGTAGCGGGTGCAACCAGCCGAGTTGACCACCCACTTCAAGGAGTAGGGGGACGTCGGCCGGCTATTTAAGATCCTGCACATCACGTTCCCGTCGTTCAGTTTAACCAAGGCCAGCGGTAGATCGTCACTCTGCTCGACTCACATTTCGATTCCGCGCATTCATCGATCTATTTTATTTAAATTATTTAATAGTCAATTATTGAAGTATATACCAATCTTGAATTATAATTAGAGTCAAACTATCAAATAAACACGTAAGTCAAATTCAAACTATTTTAATACCTGTCTGTAATATCAATTAATTTATATTTCATATGATAAATTTATAAATGTTTTATGGTGTGGCGTGGGTACCTCATTCTGCTGTGTAACGTTCTTTAATTAGCTTGCAACTAAGTACCGAGTTACGCACGGCAGGATCGAGTACACACGCGACATCATTTCGCGTTGGATTTGGGGAACAGGCGACAGGTTATCACCTAGTGCCTTTCTAGACCGGAGCACCCTTCTGTAAATAAATAAATTAACATTAAAATCCAATTCCCAACCTAGCGCGAAAACTGGTGACCACCGAGCGTGCAGAACAGGTATATTTGTTGTGTAAAGATAATATTTGTAAAATAGTGTGTAAAACTGGTAAAGCCCCAGCTCTGTTGCAATTTTGTCGATTTTTAATTTGTGATAATAATTTTTTTTGTGTAACAAACGATAATCTGTTATCAGGAACAAATTATAATATTCGTTCAATAACAATTATCTAGTCACTTTGCACATTCTAAACTCATACGACAGAGATTAAAATTTTATTGAATAATAATTATTTCGGTTATTGGACCTGGTTAGACTGAACCCTACGGGTAACTTTAAACATGTAATAATTTAAATTCATAACCGTGCGCAGGCCCGTACACAGCGCACATTGTAAAAACCAAAAAATCGACGAAATAGATAAGTAAAGCATATAAATAGTTTGTAAGTATTAAACATACGCAGTAATAGTATGTTATCCCTAATTGTTATAAACCATTAAAAAAAACACATTTATAACGTAATTATAAGTATTATAATTAGTTATATTGTTGTATTCAAAACTAAAATATCGAAACTGGTATTGAATAAATATATGCTAAATAAATACCTACCAAAAATTGAAAAATATTTCCCTATGTTAATTGTAAAAATATATAATAATGTGTATTTATTTTTTTTTCATGAGCTAATACTACGCTAAAACGGACCAAAAAAACTACCAAACGGAGGTAAAATAACGGAAGGAATACCAAAAAAAACTAAAGGAGATTTAAAAAAGATAAAAATATAAAAATAAAGAACCTAAAGAAGCATGTATTATGCGCAAAAACAGCACGCATAAAAAGATAAGTAAAAACCACATTTTATTATTTAAAAAAGCCAAAGTAAATTCATTTGCAGTAACATAAAATCATTGCAGAAATAAAAATAAAATATCTATCTAAAAATTCACGTCAAATCCTTATTTTTAAATACCTACAAGACAAATTATTAACCTGTAAAGTAAATACGTAGGTAAATAAATTTTAGTATTATTGCTTAAAAATAACGCATAAATGTTACACGGAATGTAAAATAAAATTATTGTCTAAAAAATGTCACAAAAAAAAAAACTTGTTTACCATGACGCGCACATTTTTATCGCGATAATAAAAACATGTAACAAAATTAACCAAAAATATTATTTTTAATATTATTTTGCGGTAGTAAAAATATATCCAAAAAAAATATCCTGTAAAAAATTACAATAATAATATCTTCCCGAACATCAATCGGAATACATTATCTGATACCTACTTATGAAATAGGTAGAATCCTATAGTGTAAATTTAAAATATGTAACCGAGGTAATAATAATAAAAATATTCTCCACGAAAAAAATCACGAAATCGAAGCTCGAAACGAAACATTAAATATATTCGAAGTACATACAATAATCATATTCCATTGAGCGTACAGTGCCGTGCACATTTGAAACAAAAAATAAGAAAGATAATAAATGTAAATGTAACAAAAATATTTATTTTAAAATAAAATAGAAATATTATATCGAATAATAATAAAGTACGAACGCAGTCATATTAACAAAAGTATAAAAAAACGAATATTAAATACGAAATCATAACATAATTTAATAATCTATAGAAATATCAAGTAAACATCATCGAAAAATATATTCCACTCCGCGACATTGTACACCGAGACAATACCGGGTACGTAGGCGTAAAAACGAAATACCAAAATCTAACACCGCGACGAATCACGCATGAATCTAGGACTATTCGCCACCAACATTTGTTAGCCAGCGAAACGTAATATAATATATCTCATTGATAATATATACATAACTTGTACTTTTATTTCAGATTAAAAACGTTTAAACATTTATTCATTTTAAATTATTAAATCAAATATACATTTAAATTTAATGAAAAATTATATCCTATTTAAAAACAAAGCATTTAAATACTTTACGCTGAATATATTAAATAAAAAATAAATTTTTTTTTTAAATTTTTTTTAAATATAGTTACCTAATCACAATAACAACAAACATATATACGTATAGGAACGTCCACAAACAAGAGACCTTATAAGCATCGAACAAAAATAAACTCTAAAAATATTTACAATTTACAATTCATACAATTAAAACAAAGCAACTTCAATTATAATATACTGATAATATCATAATAAATAAAACACAAAAAATTATATTTTAGTTTAAAACAACTATAAAAATATTTTTATTTTTTATTTTCTTAAAAAAAAATAGTTATAATATTTTTTTTATTTTTATTTATATTTATAAACTGTAATACAACTTGAAGAATATAACTCACATCAAATGTTATACGATAAAATGAACATCATGGACAAAGAAAATACAGAACAATCGTCACAAGACCAAGCAACCGAAATTTATTCAACAAACATCAAATTGCCAAGCGTATGGAGACATCAGATACAATTATGGTTTTTCACCATAGAAGCCCAATTTTCAAACGCAAGAATAACTAAGGATGAATCCAAATATAATCATGTATTAGCCGCATTAGATCCAGAAACCATGTCATGCGTCGCTGACGTCATACAATTTCCGCCAAGTATGGATAAATACAAAAACCTCAAACTCACACTTCTGAACCGTCTACAAGAGTCTGAAGAGAGAAGACTCACGCAATTACTCCATGGAATACAATTAGGAGACAAGACACCATCAGAACTATTGCGAAGGATGAAAAGCCTAGCTGGACCAACATTAAATAACAACACGTTAATTACAAGATTATGGATAGAACGACTACCTCATCGTATACAAGAAATAATTTCAGCCATTAATACAGATGACGTCACAGTACTAGCCACAACAGCAGACAGAATAATGGAAGTCAACAGTAGAACTGACGTGCAAGCAGTAAACCTACCATCAACTTCTTCATTGAGCAACTCAGCAACAAGCGACCAAAGCACAGTAAACCTACTTTGTACAATGCAGCAACAAATACAAATGCTAACCGACAAAATAATGGGACTTGAAATTCAACAGAGGCAATCAAGACCATTCTACAGAAATAATCAACGCGACCATTCAAGATCAAGATCCACAAGCCCAAATAGATATCAAAAATATAATAATAATTATAATCGGCAAAACAAACGCAATTTTAAATACAATTATAATAACAATAACTTCCAACAAATGTCAAATAATAATAATAATAACAGCTACCAGCAAACGCGTAATAATAATAACGATAACGTCAAGCCGCTGGATATATGTATACCACATCAAAAATATGGAAGTCAAGCAAAATACTGTCGACAGCCTTGCACCTATAACCATCCGGAAAACTAAAAATGCGACAGGTGTGTGAGACAACACCGTCGCAAATGAAGCATCGTCTCTTTCTACCAGATATAATCACGGGCGTGCAATACCTTATCGACACAGGAGCCGAAATAAGCATCATACCAAGATACCTAAAAAACGACAAGGCAACCATCGCTACAGACAGTATCATCACTCCTATTTACGCAGCAAATGGAACAATAATACCTTCATATGGACACCGAATTATCAACTTAAATCTCGGATTACGCCGGAATCACAAATGGAAATTTATAGTCGCCGACGTAACCAAGCCGATCATAGGGGCAGATTTCTTAACCAATTATGATATATTGGTGGACTTAAAAAGAAAATTACTCATTGATAAAAAAACAGGGTTGACAAGCAAAGGAACCGTCTATAGAACAAGTGTTATAGACATAGCAACAGTACAGTCAACATCAAAATTCCAAAAAATTATACGAAAATACCCAAGTTTAACAAGAGCAGATATGGCACAAAAAGGATCAAAAACAAATATTACTCATCACATTCAAACCAGAGGACCACCCGTCACAACCAAAATGAGAAGGCTCAACCCATTACAATTAGAAATAGCAAAAAAGGAATTCGCATATATGATCGAACAGGGAATATGTCGCCCTTCGAAAAGCAATTGGTCAAGCCCTTTGCATATGGTAAAAAAGCCAGATGGAAATTATAGAATGTGTGGAGATTACCGACGCCTAAATTCAATAACAAAACCGGACAAGTACCCGATTCCACAACTTCAAGACTTCTCACATAAACTACACGATGCAAAAATATTCACTAAAATAGACCTCTCAAGAGCATATAACCAAATAAACATGGAAGAAGAAGACATCCAAAAAACCGCCCTACTAACACCATTTGGACTGTATGAATTCACGAAAATGCCACCAGGACTGTCCAACGCCGCACAAACATTTCAACGACATCTACATAACATAACAAGGGACCTAGAATACGTCTTCACGTACATTGATGACATTCTGGTCGCCTCCAGAAACATAAACGAGCATGAGAAGCATCTCGACAAACTTTTCGAAAGATTATCCGAAAACGGATTAATTATCAACCAGGATAAATGCAAATTCGGCGTAGAAGAAGTACACTTTTTGGGTTACCGAATCAACAAAAACGGAAGTACACCAATACCAGAAAAAGTGGAAGCAATAATAAAAATTGAACCCCCAAAGGACGCAAAAGGACTCCGACGTTTCATGGGCATGCTAAATTTTTATAGAAAATTTTTGCCAAACGCAGCCGAAACGCAAAAAATATTATTCGACCAATTAAAAGGGTACACCAAAAATGATAAAAGAAAACTACAATGGACAACTGAATTAAAAAAAGCGTTCGACAAATGTAAGCAAGATTTGACACAAGCCGCACTACTCGTACACATAAACTCCTCGGCAGAGATAGCAATAATGGTCGACGCATCAGATCACGCCATGGGCGCAGCACTTCAACAAAAAACGGATAACAGCTGGCAACCTATATCATTTTTCTCCAGAAAATTTAATAGCGCACAAGAAAAGTACAGTACGTATGACCGAGAACTCACCGCCATCTACGAGGCGATTAAATATTTCAGACCACAAATAGAAGGAAGAAACTTTGTAATAATCACCGACCACAAACCGTTAATTTTCGCCTTTAATAAAATCAAGCTCAACTCTCCTAGACAAGAAAGACAGCTGGATTATATAAGTCAATTCACCACGCGCATCAAACACATATCAGGCGAAGAAAACATAGTCGCAGATACTCTATCAAGAATCGAAGAGATAGAAATAACATCAAACATCGACTATATTAAAATGGCAAGAGAACAACTCACAGACAAAGAGCTCAAGAAAATGCAGGAAAATTCATCTCTATCACTAAAGAAAATCTCAATACCTAACACTAACAAAATGTTATGGTGTGACATCTCAACCAACACGTTACGACCATATGTACCAATCACAATGCGAGAAGAAGTAATACTATCAGTACATAAATTAAGTCACCCCGGAGTAAAAACAACATCAAAGTTATTAAAACATAAATATATTTGGCCCAACATTGACAAAACAGTAAAAAATGTTGTGAACAACTGCATCGAATGCCAAACTTCGAAAATTCATCGCCACACTGTAACACCTTTGAAACAATACAAACCAGCAGATGGAAGGTTCAAGAATATACACATAGACCTGGTGGGGCCGCTAACTCCATCCAGAGACTACATATACCTGCTGACGATAATTGATCGCTACACAAGATGGCCCGAAGCGATCCCATTAAAAGACATGTCTGCAGAAACCGTTGCAGACGCTCTCATGTATAATTGGATAGCAAGATTTGGCGTCCCGAATTCAATCACGACCGATCAAGGCCGCCAATTCGAAAGCTCACTATTCAATAAACTGATGAATAAGCTCGGAATAATACATAACAGAACGACTGCATACCACCCACAATCGAATGGGATGATCGAACGTTGGCACCGCTCATTAAAAACATCACTAATGGCCGCAGGAAACATATCATGGTCGACGACATTACCACTGACACTCCTAGGACTACGAACCGTAATCAAGGAGGGGTCAGACTATACACCAGCAGAGATGACATACGGAACAACCCTCAGACTCCCCGGAGACTTCTTCGAAGATGGACCACCTGAGGAGCAAAACACCTATGGACATAAACTACAGCAAACAATGTCAGAAATCCGACCTATCCCAATAGCAAATCACGGGAGAAAAAAAACATTTGTGCACAAACAAATGGCAAACACCAAATATGTCTTCTTAAGACATGATGCTGTGAGACGACCTCTACAAAAACCATATGACGGACCATACTTGTTAATAAAGAAGGATGACAAAACGGCTACCATCACAATTAATGGTAAAAACAAACAAGTATCATTGGACAGACTCAAACCAGCATTCTTCCTGAACGAGAACACAGACTACGGCGTAGAACCAAGCAGTAGACACACCACCTCTACAGAACAGAGATGGACGTCCACGCCACAGACGCACCAAGCCACTACGCCAGATGACACTTCAGATGACACTTCAGATGACACTCCAGATGCCACCCCAGAACGGCAACCACATACAACCACTAGAGCCGGAAGACGAGTATATTTCCCGGAGCGATTCACCAGCTACAAATATTTCTAAGCTGAGTAATTTTTAATCATTTTTATAACCTGAATAATTTCTATTTTTAATTTTTGTATAATTGTAATATGTATTCAATATAGATGAAAAATTTGGTCAATATGCAACTAATATTTGAATATAAAATCTTATAAAATTCCAACTTGACCAAATCAAAATAAGAAAATGCTGTATAATAAGAAAATGCTGTATACTAAGAAAATGCTGTATAGAAATGTAAATTTAATTGTAATTTTATCTTCTTGTTCAAATTACAGTACATGTAAAAAAGTACATTGAACAAGTTAATATAAACAATATTTTTTTTTAGAAATGTATAAGTATAGAAATAAGAACATGATAAATATATGACCTCTAAATTTTTATTAGTAAAATAAACTGCTATATATATATATATGTAATGCCATTTCAGGTAACCAATATAAAATTTCTTTGTATTTAAAAAAAAAAACATATGTCATTGTTACAGACAATCAGAGGAAATGCTGAGGAACGGACCAGGGTGGCGCTATCCAGCTGGCAGGGGGGTGATGTAGCGGGTGCAACCAGCCGAGTTGACCACCCACTTCAAGGAGTAGGGGGACGTCGGCCGGCTATTTAAGATCCTGCACATCACGTTCCCGTCGTTCAGTTTAACCAAGGCCAGCGGTAGATCGTCACTCTGCTCGACTCACATTTCGATTCCGCGCATTCATCGATCTATTTTATTTAAATTATTTAATAGTCAATTATTGAAGTATATACCAATCTTGAATTATAATTAGAGTCAAACTATCAAATAAACACGTAAGTCAAATTCAAACTATTTTAATACCTGTCTGTAATATCAATTAATTTATATTTCATATGATAAATTTATAAATGTTTTATGGTGTGGCGTGGGTACCTCATTCTGCTGTGTAACGTTCTTTAATTAGCTTGCAACTAAGTACCGAGTTACGCACGGCAGGATCGAGTACACACGCGACATCATTTCGCGTTGGATTTGGGGAACAGGCGACAGGTTATCACCTAGTGCCTTTCTAGACCGGAGCACCCTTCTGTAAATAAATAAATTAACATTAAAATCCAATTCCCAACCTAGCGCGAAAAAAGTATGCCACTTTTTGATTCTACGTTAATCCACGTATAATCAAAAAGTGGTTTACTTTTAATTATAGGCATCATTTTTTTCCTCTCGGAATCTCTCGCTGTGTATAAGTAACTGGTACATACCTATGTATAGTACCTTACATTGATTTATGACTAGTTGTGTGTAAAACATGAGATCCAACTGTTGATGGCGATACCATGTATGATTGAAGAATACGTACCAAACTATAAACACTTAAACACTTATTAATAAATATTTTAAGATATTTTGTTTTCTATATAAAACATGTTGGTATGTATGCCAGGATAGGATTGTATGGATAACAGTATTTTTTTCCTACCTAGAATATGAAAACAGCGTAATGGTATATAGGTACATAATATATGTATGTTGGGGATTAAGTATCAAACTATTGAATCACCGTACATATTTTGTGTAGTGTAGGTATACTGCCTTACAAATGATATGAAACGATGTCGTCACTAAATTCAATTTTTATAAAAATTGTTAAGAAAAGTTTCATATGAATTTGATTTTTTTATGTTTCTCTATATGTATTTCTTCTGATTCAGCGTTCTTGATTCTACGGTTTTTGAGATAAATAAATAAAAATTCAATAGTTGATCATACAAATCTCCCGTATCTTGGCTTGATTCTATGTCGATATATTAAGAGAAACAAATTCTCTCGAACAAATCAACAGTTTGACAAAAATCTAAAAAAGTAGTATATATTCTTTTCGGGAAACTAACAGGTACTATGTCAAATTTTAATTTGACAGGTAGGTACCTAGTAACAAGTTGCCACATTTTGGAGATTTGCGACATTTACCGTCTCACAGATTTAATCTGAAAATACTAAGTATTAATACCTAAGTGTCCTCCTTGTCTTAGCATTGTAAATAAATGGAAAAATTTTATGTGCCATAATTTTTGTGTTTTCGCCTAAAGGGCGCTTGACAACAATGCCTGAAAAAAAACATAAAAATAACTAGGTAATACTCACATAATCACTACCTATATGAGTTTTAAAACAAAAAAGTTGTAGAAAAAATAAAACTGTTTTATGAATACACTTTCACTATCTATTGATTTTATAACGCACAGTTATCTAAAACTGTGATAATATATGTACTTCTTACTGACATTACGTCTCTGGTATTTTTATTATATGCAGATGAAGAATAAAATTGCAGATGAATCTGAAGTAAATTCTATTTTTGATAAAAAGGTATTACATATATTATGATAGGTACGTCATGTACAGCTTCAAAATTCGTGGAAATATAGCGTTGAATGTCAAATTTTAATGACAAAACTGTCAAAAAGTAAAATTAAAGATCAGTGACACTTATGTTGGATCGATCTTGGCTGCGGTTGGTCCTATCTTTGGTTGCCATCAGACGAGTGACACATTTCAGGAAGTTGATGGTGGGATTTGGGGGTGACAGGGTAGGTTATAGCGGGTGGAAATGTCACATCAAAATACTTTATTATTAAAATGAAAAAAAGTTGAAGTAAATTAAATTAACACATTTATCTTGTAAACCTTTTTATTTGTGAAGAAACAGTAAAATGAAAAATTACTAAAGCAATTTGTTCTAATTTCTCTGGGCTGTTTACACTGGTTTGTTAGAAGAAATACCGAATGGTAATAAACTCGCCACATGCGTAGGGTGCAAGATAGTGGTTTTAACTATTATTGTTGGTACCTGTAGGTAGGTAGGTATTGATTATGAAACGTGTAATGGATTGGGTAAAGTTTGCACTTTGTTTGAAGTAAGTAATCCACCTGTTAATTTATTCAAGAGAATTTATTCCTCTTAACATTTCGACAAAGTATCCAGCCAAGATACGCGAGATTTGTATGCCAGGTCTATATTTTTCATGTTTTTCTCAACATTGAAGTCAAATAACATAAACTTAGAGGCTTCGCAGCGTATATGTTCTGTATGTATATGGATTTACTCAGAATCCGGAGAAGAACAGCCCCCCCCCCCTTATAACTTTTAATCCCCTCAATGCACAGAGCCTAAAACAATTTTTAATTTTTGTTTCAGTCAGGGGTTATCAACATTGGAGTTTTTACTTTATTTTTCAATCTTATATCTCAATAACCATAAAAGCTAGAACGCTGAAAAATATTTTATATAAAGTTCCAGAGTTTCTCAAACATTTTTTATGATAAATTTATGTGTTTATTGCATATATTTCTAAATTTTTAAGAATATTGAAAAAGCCGAAACACCCCAACTAGATAATTTAATTTTCTATAAAAAATTTGAACAACTTTTATAAAAAAATGAAATAGTCACGACATTGTTTCATACAATTTGTAAGGCAGTTAATACTACATAATGTCACACTCAATAGTTTGATACCTGCTTAATCTACAAACATACATCATGCTGTTTTCATATTCTGGGTATTAAAAACAGACTGACCTCCATACTTATCTATCCTGGCATAGGTACATAACTACATGTTTTATATAGAAAACAAAATATCTTAAAAATATTTATTAATTTGTGTATAAATGTTTATAGTTTGGTACGAATTCTACAATTATACGAACTATCGCCATCGACAGTTGGATCTCATGTGTTACATGCAACTTCTCTTATGAAATATATACCTTATTCGATATTTAGTGTCCTTCGAATAACCTTGCATGATCTCAAATTTGTAATTGTTAAAATATTGTTATTTATTGTATGTATATGTAGATAGGTATTGAGAAAAACCCTTCATGATTTTATAAATAATTTAACAGAAATAATAATCGTACACAATTATTATTTCTGTTTTATACATATGTAGGTATATGAAATTTGCTCTCCCTGTCCGTCCTCTCCCTCTCCCTATTTCCTATTCCCACTTTTTATAAACAAATATGTTTTGCTTTGAATGTGATTCAATATTATTTTCTTTTTTAATAAGTAGGTACCTATGTAACGGTCTATGCTATTTGATTTATAAAAATAATTGTGGAATCTGTCTTGGCAGTATTTTTATTGATTAGTTTTCTTATAGTTTGATTTTATCTTTACTGCTGTATGTTTTCCAAATGAAAATAAAATAAAATAAAAATAAAATAAATCACATCCAAGTTTAGTCGATTTTTTATTGTTCAATTTTTCATTGTTATCTCAAAAAAAATTAGAATCATGCGCACTTGTACCTTAGAGTATGGTGAGATGTATAGTTACATCTATTACTTCAAGGCTGAAGGGTTATGTTCTGAAAAGGAAAACCTAGGAAAGATCGAAATATTTAATTCCTGTGGGATGTTTGAACGGGAAAATAATACCTAATATGATTTCGGTAAAAGAAATAGGCAACATGGTGAAAGATGAAAAAGAAGAAAGGTTGGTACTTATACATAAATGTATAAACTGAATTCTTTTGGAATGACACTCGATTCAATATTTATACCTCTTGAAATATTATCCATGTTTTATTTATTTTTATAGACGACCCTTTTTATATTATGTTGAAATATCGTAAAAGGCGTTGGAGTAGGTATTACACAGGACGGTGATGTTTCACAATATTATTATTAGTCAATAGCTAAATAAATAAATATATTAATAATTACAGAGTCTCGTATATTTAAAAACCCACTCTTTTCTGAATCTTTAGAATATCTATTTATCTTCTAGTAATCGTATCAAGAGCATGGAAATCTTTTTCAAATTTACAAAGTGTCAATTTTTGATATTTAGAATTTTTAAACGATATTCTTTTATCATTATATACATATCTATATAAAATTAATAATGGGTATTTTAAATCAAACAAATGATTTGGTCTACATATATATTTTTTCCTGAATCTAGGACGACCGTTTCAGCTTATTAGGCCCTTATCATCTGGTATTTTCAAATTATTAGGCCCTTATCAACCAGTTGATAAGGGCCTAATAAGCTGAAACGGTCGTCCTGGATTCAGGAAAAAATATATATGTAGACCAAATCATTTGTTTGATTTAAAATACCCATTATTATGAAATTCTACATATTCAACACCGTCAGTATTGACAAAATTAAAAAATATATAAAATTATTTTATGCGTGTGCATGTCACTGAACTCATAAACGAATAGGCTGATTTTGATGATTTCTTTCTTTGTTTGAGTAGTTCCCCGGATATTTTAAATTCACAATTCAAATGAGCAATTGTAACTGTGGAAATAAAATTGTATACTCGGTAGCGTATTTACCTTTCCGTGTTGATTAGGAGGCAATTACTGTCTCGAATTAGGTAGTAGTTTGTTGCGCTAATGCACTTAAAAACTCGTGTTAAATTCAAGGCACATGTCCTCCAAATGCACACGGTTTAGCAACGCAAACTGTTCCTGCTAATACGTGTTCAGTTGTCTTAAAAAGGGAGCTTAAAATCCCAAAATGTAAATCAAATGTATGTAAATCGAAAATCCCGCAGGTATGGAGCTCGGTTCTCTTTGCGTACCCCGAAAGAGGCACAGCGTGATGGTGTGTATATTGTATATATAAATCCCGCTCATTACTTATCTTGCCTACCTACTATTAACGTGTTATTCGTAAACATTTTCCGTATACCTATATACACCTTGATTCATTGTTCAATAATCTACTTAATGAAGCCAGTGCTCATGTGAAAAAAGCTCCTGGGCGCCTGAAAATTAACTCCATATGAAATGGGAACTAAAAATTTGTACGAATTTCTAGATACTACACACTTTGCCCAATTCAGATTCGTTTCAGAGTACGAAAACGTCTGTACCCAACGGGCGACCATGGGTAAAAGGATTGTTCGCGCGGTGTGACGTAATGAGTCCCGTATAAATGCAAGCACCTTTTTGACATTTCTCATATACTAAAATTCCGTATCAAATTTTTAGTTGAATCTGATTAGAGCCTATTTAAGTGACTTTAATGATGCATAATACTAAATCTCAATGTTTGTTGACGGAACTTACATTTACAATATGCGTTTTTAAGTCGCAATATGTTCATGGTGCAACAGGAAAATACGTTGTATTGAAATGCTATGATAATTTCATTGGAGTTTTACCTTTCGACTTCAACGACATACTTACGTATTTTCATGTTGTCAGTCGCCGATTATATTTATGGGAATTATATTTATGGACAAGAGCCATTTTAAAACAGACCTAAACCTCTCTTTTTCAATCGTACACAATTAATTAATTCTTTCCCTCTCTTCTGTGTGGGATCAAGTATCAACACGTGTCTGATAAAATATAATATGTACACAAATCAATTTTGGTTCTGGTAAATTCTTCATATAATTATTTTGTTCAAAGCATGCAAACAATACAAATCAATTCAGGAATAAAAAAAGAAAGCAAAATTTGAAGTAGAGAGACGAAAGTTGGCCACAATGCATTCAGTTTACTATTAAATAACTAAGGCTGGGTAGTTACTACAAAAACATCGGTTATAGTATAGTTATAATGATTTGATTTCATAAAATTATTCAAAATTGTGTCGTTTGACGGCATTAGATTTCAATGAAACAACCAAAAGTATTGCACAATTTTATGAAATCAAAGTATTTTAACTATACTTTGATTTCATAAAATTGTGTTTCCTTTAATCTTTGTTCGAGAAACATAGCCGTGTTCTAATGCTGTCAAACGACAAAATTTTGAACAATTTAATGAGTGTAGTTCAAGCCGAAGTGTAGTTCAAGCCGAAATCTGCAGCAGAAATGCCTAGAATAAAAAAAACACAGCGTTGTGGAAAAAAACAAACAATTTAAAATATCAGACAGTGATGATGAACCTACAATCCAAAGTATCTTCATATAACACTAGTTGCATGTAACACATGAGATCCAACTGTCGATAACAATAATATGTATAGTTGAAGAATACGTGCCAAACTATAAACCCACAAATCCAAATTATTAAATATTTTAAGATATTTTGTTTTGTATACAAAACATGTAATTATGTATTTCAAAATAGGATAGTATGGAGCTCAGTCCTTTCTTCTAACCCAGAATATGAAAACAGCTTGATGGTGTGTATGTTTGAAGATCAAGTATCAAACTATAGAGTCCCCGTAGAAACTGTGTAGTGTATAGAATATATATGAAACGATGTCGTCACTAAATTCAAATTAATTTCATAAAATTTGTTGAAAACAGTTTGAGTACTTCGACTACATTATAATGTACATATTTTTTAAAGAAAATAAAATTATATAGATGGAGTGTTTCGGCGCTATTAGTTATTTATTTATTTATTTATTATTATTATTTATCAACCGAAGTTGCTATTCTTATAATCAACTTTTTAACTCAATTGACCCTTTTCATTTAAATATTGATACTTTTAAAAAACAAATCCTTTCCGTATTATATTACCCCTTAACGGCTCCCTAACTTACTATAACACATAAATCCTCTCACACTCACACATGCACACACACTCACTCACACATACACACAATCACACGCCATATTATACTAATTTTCAAAATATCTTTTATACTGGATAAATATCTTTATACTACTAAATTTATATTGGATTTTATTTTTTATTTTGTAAACTACCCATTGCTGGAGATAGGTCACCCGCACATTAATGTTGAAATTTAATGAATCATCGCACGGTCGTAAATGCAGTGCCGTTGTAGGTACCCACTAACAATACATTGATTTTTATGTGACCCCTTCAGTGACGATGTGGCTATATTTTCATTATTTTGTATTCATGCAGTTACATATATATATTTTTTTCTCTTATGTTATTTTATATTTTCATATTTACATGTTTTCTATGAATGCGTGTACGTGTTCTATGTGAAGTACTAATATATAATAGTCTATTATTGGCTCAATTTATATGTAATTGTTTTATATAAAAAAAATTATACAGCAGTTGACTATTTATAAAAAATAAATAAAAATAAATAAAAAATAAATTACATTGGAAAACCAACAGTTCATACAACTGATAAAATGCAAAGGAAAACAATAATTAAAACATACACCAATTAAAGGTTTTCACGTGTTAACAAATAATAGAAACAACCTAATGGTCAAAAGTCGAATACAACATAAAAAATGGATAAAAATAAATGTATATATATATATAAAGAGCAAAGAAGTATACAGGAAAAGCAATAAAAAAAGGAAAAAAAAAAGACGTCTGCGAATTGAAGAAAGGGGGGGGGGGGTGGGAGGTCGCCTTTGGGAGAGGGACATTGGGAAAAAAGGAGCCGCTTTGACCTAATTGTACACATAGGGTTCCATCCTGACCTTCATCACTCATCACCACTACGTTATATTTATGATAAGGAACGTATATGTAATTGTTTTTTTAAGGAGACAAGGTTGATATTGAAAAGGTCTATAGAAAAAAAATGGAAGTATATGCAGTAAAATAATAAACTTTCAGGAAAACCAAAATCACCCCTTTACAAAACAATTATTAGAACAGTTGTGAAATACGGGTGTGAGGCGTGGACAATGACGAAAAAGTCCGCAGATGTACTGAACACCTTCGAGCGGAGTGTGCTGAGTGGAATACTGGGGCCAATGAATGATGACGAAGCCTGGAGAGTGCGCTTTAACGATGAGCTGTACAACATCTACAAGGCACCCAGAATATCTGTACACGCCAGACTGAACAAGCTAACATGGACCGGACATGGGCAGAGAATGCCGTCATCTAGGGCACCAAAAAGGTTCCTGGAAGGGCACCCAGGTGGAAGAAGGAGGGTCGGGAGGCCAAGGCTACGGTGGGAAGACGAAGTTAGGAGGGATGCTGCCGAACTGCTCCAGGCAACGGATTGGAAGGCCGAGGAGGCAGGAGACAGGAGAGTTTGGAGGCGAAGACTCATGGAGGCCAAGGCTCGATATGAAGAAATAATAAAATTATAGTAAAAATTTATGAAATAAAAATGTTTTTCGTCATAAAAAGTATGAGAAACTACTGAATTAAAAAAAAAAGAATTAGTTTTTTGTATTTATCTCAAAGACCGTATAATAATGTAGTATATAAGGTCTTTGATTTATCTATAGTTGGCCGCGGCGCGTAATAATATCTCACTATATTTTTAAAAATTGAATGTTTTATCCGCCAAAGGCTGGTTTTGGGAAAGAACAATCCTTGACCAGTTTTTAAAGGACGAATATAATGACAAACCGCAACATACGCATTACACTAGATTTAAATTTAACGAAGGTTATGTAGTTCCAAAATATAATAATAAATACGGTAAGAGAACGTTAGAATATAATGTACCTAAATTGCTTAATATGATGCCGGCATCTATTAAGAAATGCCAAAGCAAAAATAAGGTAAAAAGGCTTTTCAAGGAATGGTTATTAAGGTGTGGATTTATATATAATTAAGATCACAAACTATTTTATTTTTTTATCATTTTATTTATTTTTATGATTTTAAAAAGATAACTTTTGTAACATAGGAAGGAGTGTGTGTTTGTTTTTTATCTTTGTGATATTTGTATGTCTCTTTTTACTGTAATGTTGTTTGTTATTTTTAAAGTTTACATATATATTGTCTTGAGAACACGCCGACAAGTCTAGAAATTAGACTTGGCGTGACTCATAATCATTGTTTTTTCTTTTTTGTTGTTTTTTATTATTTTTCATTAAAAAAAAAATATATACCAATTTTAAGAGATCTGGTTTTTCTGGATTTTGAGATATATGGAAAACAAAACATGGGAAACCAAAATTCCAAATTATAGACTTAAAATTTTCTTTACTTTCATAAATTATACATACATACATACATACATACCATCACGCCATATCCCTTACGGGGTAAGCAGAGAGAACCGAGCGCCAAACTTCTCTATTTTTGCACACATTTCTGGCTTCCTTTACATCCATGCATCGTCTCATACATGCTCGTCGATTGTTCAAACTTTTTATGTTTCCTTCTTTCAAAATATCATTCACATGGTCATGCCATCCCTTTCTGGGGCGACCTCTGCTATTCACTCCATCTCTAGCACCCATGTATATTTTTTTGGTCAGTCGTTCATCGTTCATTCTTTCTATATGTCCAAACCACCTTAAAGCATTCACTTTCATTTTACATATAATATCCTTCTTTAACTTGCATTCTCTCCTTATGTCCTCATTTTTTATTCTATCATATATCGTTCTATTACATAAATTATAAACTCTGTAAATCAAGCGGATCAAAAGTTATAAGGACGGAGACACACACACACACACACACACACGCACGCACCCTAGAATGCATGCACGCACGTCCGCACACACTCACACACACACCCTCACACACACACACACACATATAATGTCGAATTTCGCAGTCGAAATATTCTAATATTTATGATCTGATTTATAGCGTACCTACCTGGGACCGCTGTATTTTTAGTTTTAAAAGTGACATATTGATATTACTAGTTGCATGTAACACATGGGATCCAACTGTCGACAGCGATAGTATGTATAGTTGAAGAATAAGTACCAAACCCATAAATACAAATTATTTATTATTTTATGATATTTAGTTTTCTATACAACACATGTACCTAGGTAGTCAAGATAGGATAGTATGGAGGTCAGTCTTTTTTTCCTACCCGGAATATGAAAACAGCATGATGGTATATGTATATTGTATGTTTAGAGATGAAGTATCAAACTATTAAGTCTTCTTTGATATTGTGTATAGGTGACTACCATACAAATTGTATGAAGCGATGTCGTCACTAAATTCAATTTTTATAAAAATTGTTAAAAAAAATTTGAGATGTACTGCTACAATGTTAATATTTTTTATATAAAATTAAATTATCTTGTTGGGGTGTTTCAGCTTTTTTCGATATTTTAAAAAAAAATGGAAATATAGGCAGTTAAACTCATAAATTTATCATAAAAAAAATATTTTTCTTAATAAAAAATGTTTGAGAAACCCTGGAATTTTTTTGAAAAATATAATTTGAGATTTTGTATTTGTCTATGTTTGTACCAATTTTCAGCGTTCTAGCGTTTATGGTTTCTGAGATATATGGAAAAATAAAATAAAAATTCAAAAGTTGATAACCCCTGACTGAAACAAAAATTCAAAATTCCGAGTATAAAAGTTTTGTAGGCCTGTAACTGTTTATATATTCTGAAATTTTAGGCTCTGTAAATTGAGCGGATCAAAAGTTATAAGGGGGGGACGGACACACACACAGACACACAGACACACACACACACACACACACACACACACACACACACACACACACACAGACACACGAAATGTTCTACTCCGAATTCTGAGTAAATCCGTGTATGGAACATATATGCTGCGAAGCCTCTAAGTTGGTGTTTTTTGACTTCAAAGTTGGAAAAGCCGTGAAAAAAGTAGACCTCTCCATACAATTCTCGCGTATTCTGGCTTGATACATTGTCGATATGTTAAGAGAACAAAGTTCTCCTGAACAAATCGACAGTTGGAATATTCCATAGGCACCTTGTGAGTTACGCCGCCACCGTCCCCGCCTATTTAGGCGTAGCTGTTTGTTTGTTTGTTTGTTCACTTTCAAATGAGGCAATCGCTGTGTCAAAACATTTGTTTTGTAAACGCCGCTTTGGAAGCAATTTGTCAGGCGATTTTCAAATTTACTCCAATATTGGTCTGTCGATCGTTAGTCTGTGATATGCCAAGATGTTTGCTACGTAGGTACATCGACAAAGCCAATAACGCCAGAATTTTGAAAGCCAAGGGGGATAGGACTTTTGAAAATAAAATTCTTTTATTATTGTGTATTTGTTTGAATATACAAATACACAATAATTAAAGAATAAGATCTTACATAGATCAGCAATGAGGTTCACCACCCATTCTGAATGTAGTGCCTTTTTTGGTGAAACGAGACTGGTGTGTGGGCATACATAGATGTATTGTTCTCCCTTTTATAAGGAAATGCACACCCGCACACCTTTCGCTGGTTACCCCACATTGTGGGATATGCCGTGATGGTATGAATGAATGTTTGAATATAGTGGAAATCCATGAAAATGCAAGTATAACATTTAATCCGAATTAATTAATAAAATAAAATCCGAATTATTTAATAATTAAAAAAGTATCAAAGTAAAATAGTAAACGCATTTTATCAAATTAACATTAATTGACATTGTTTTATTTTAATTCAAGTTTTTACAATGTTGTTAAATTAAATTTGCGGACGAATACTTTTATACCAAATATACTAATACCAAAATTTTACATATTAACCCTTAAGGTAAAAGACTAGATCGTTTGGAGATCTTAGAAATAAATCGTTTGAAATATGATAACAGCTAAACTTTGATAAATTTACAGACAGACTTCTCCCCTTCACCG
The DNA here is from genome assembly GCA_963576475.1 of Molanna angustata. NCBI lineage: Eukaryota > Metazoa > Arthropoda > Insecta > Trichoptera > Molannidae > Molanna > Molanna angustata. Next base: position 24,153,972 of record OY754977.1, read on the forward strand.
TTATTAAAACCAATATTATAAACAATTTACATTATATACAGTTAATGTGGGGCAATTCCAACACTTAATTGTTTAATTGTTTGTTTACTTTCGATATAAAGAATTTTACTGCCGGCCACTCTCTTTGTTTCAGATACCTGCATACAATTATTTCTTCACTACATGGATACACAAACCTCTGGATTCTCAATAATGATTTTATTTCTTATAATTTGTTTCTAGTTATATTGTATAATGTAATATCAGTAGTTTCTCTCTCTTCTTCAACATTGCTAAACTTTATATTCATCCATCACACATATTTTCCATACTGTTTTGTTTGCAAGTTTTCTTCATCAGTTCTTTCTGGCAATACTAATCGAACTGATAGAACTTTAAAAAAAACGGTCAGTGCCAGTTTTCAATTAAATAGTGAAACTTAAAACAAATTAGTGTTTTCATTTATACCTAAATTCATTTCAATATCAGTTGGTCTTTAAAAATATTCAGGCTGTTATATGTATTATGTAAAATAAAAATGTTTGTCGTATATTACACAACAATAAACCGTTCATGTATGGTAGAGAATGAGAAGAGAAGAAAATTGAAAATTAAGGAGAATCGACATGTGTGGCAAATACAAGGATTGTGATTTCGGATATTATCGAAAAGTGAGCGGAAGTTGAAAGGGATATAATATATGGAAGGGGTATAGGGGAGAATGAAAATAAGAATTTCGATAAATGATTTTTAAAATTGCCTACTCTATGTAATTTACCAAGATGTTTACGTCATAGATCGAGGGTAAAAGGTTCAAGTAGAATGGAAATATGTAGTATTTACATATTTTACAATACTTCAATATTTAATATATTCCAGGTTCTTTTTTGCGGAATCATTCACAAAAAAGGCATGTCAAAATGTCTTCATTTGAACAAAATTTAGGGATACTATGTTATTTTACTGTATATCGTTACACACTTATTTTAGTCTTTTATAGGTACCTACATACATATTGTAAAATATCATATACCCTATTGAAATATTACACTTTTAATCAATCCAATATATGTATATAGAGTAGACAACGGAGAGCTTCACCAAGAAGAGTAAACAGTAGAGCAAGTAGTAGAACAAGAAGAAATGCTGAGGGAAGTTGTGGATGGACGACCCAATCTCTGCATGGATGGATACAAGCGAGAATGTGAATAGGGCGCATTACCTGCCATTCCCAATTGACTTTCATACATTGAACAGGCTGAGGGTGGGTGTGAGTGGCTGCAAGAGCAACAGGTGGGGTTTCTCGATGGAAGACGATACGTTTTGTAATTATGGGGCAATGTAGGATGAGGACCATCTGCTTTCCTGCCCAGAACTGGACGAAGGCTGTCACATGGATGACCTGATAAGATTAACCAACTGGTCGATTTCCGACGCCACACATTGGAGTGGCAAAATCTGAGTTCCGGACTCGTTAAATAAGTAGAACAAGTAGAAAAGACGTTGCAATAATTAGCGAGTATAGATAAGAATGTACAAAACAAGAAAACATACAGATCAAGCATTTTTATATTTTTAGAGGTGAATAATTAAACAGGCAGGACAGCATCTGCCGGGTTTTAATAGTGCAATATAAAGAAGTATACTACTAATAAAATGAAGTTGAATTGAAGTATACAAGCTGTCCCAGAGAGGGATGGCATGACCGTGTGAACATTTCTCTCATGAATCTGAAAAAAATACTACATATAACCTGGACCTAATCCTACCAGATTTGTTTTTAATCACATTAATGCATATTGAAGGAGAATAATTTTAATACTTTCATGAATAACGTATACAAAAGCAAGTCATCGTATGCAATTATGATCAGAAGTTTTGAGAAGTTTTGTTGTAAGGAATTGATATTTTTTATTCAGATTGGGTGCAGTGGACTCTTGCGACATGTGATTTGTTTGTCATTTCTTTTATATTATTGTAAATAAAAGTATTTTACTATGAACAAGTAATCCAAAAACTATTTAAGAACAACCTTTACACAGTTTTCTCGCAGATATCATGGCGTTTAAAACAAATATGTCGAAGTCAATAAAAGGGTGTAAATAGGTTCAATTAACTCTCTCTTAACAAAAGGGGAGACTCTAGGGTAATATTAATCATAAAACGATAATTAAATTACTATGTATGTTCCTTTAATACCTGACTGGTTAATGCCGATGCGTATTTAGATTATGTAACTGTTTGATAACACCACCTGCATGAGGTGAAGAGGTATAAAAATCAATAAAAAATGGATGACTTCAATACAAGTTTGACTTAAATACTAGTTTGAGTTGGTAACTAGATATTTTTATAGTTTTTATTACACACTTTTTGTATTTTTCCACTCGCTTTTTATTTTGACCTTGCAACTAAATCGAGTCAAGAAAGTTGCTTCTTTAAGTCTCAAATGTTTCTGCTAAGGTTCAATAAAAATAAGAATATCTACACGTGTAAAACCATTACATTTCATTATCATTTCAATAAAACTTAACCTGCTGTTTGGGAAGTTTCCCAGCGCTATGAAAGAACTTTTCACACCCTTATGTTGCGAACGATGTAATCAATTCCTATACGCAGATGCAATTTTCTTCTCTTATATTCTAATACCCGAGGCATATTCGAGAACCGCATTCGCTTCCGAGTTTACATTCTATTTAATGAAACTCACTCCTATCCGAGATTAAGATTTAACTTCTTCCGTTAAAACGGAGCCGCGGAAATAACTTTTGTGTTGGCGAATCACCATGTATACGTTCTACAATCCAATTGGACTAATTAAAATTTGAAGTAGTTAAAGTTTAAGTCCTATATTTTTACCCTCCATTTTCACAGTGGGTAAAAGCGGGAGATAATATGTGTTTCCCGTCTTCCTTATTATTTTTTTTAAAGGACATCCAATTTTCTGTAAACCATTTAAAAAACGAATAAAATTGGAATAATATTATACGATGTGTCGATTGATTGTGTTAAAAATAAAACACACTAAAGAAGTTTTTTTTAAAGAAGTGTGTTAACGCTTCGATATAGATTCCTTGGCAAATGGCCCCACCTCGGTTGGAAGGGTTTTGCTGATGGAAATAGTGGACTGTATAATTATTTAATGATCGGATTGATGGAACCGTGATGGGAATTGTCACGCGACCTACCTTGTGATCTCGTAATTCACAGATGGCGATCAACCGGTTGACATCTCCTTGATCTTTCTGATCCACAATGATGCATTAACTATAGTTTTAGTACACAGAACACAGAAGTAATTAACAGGACGAATACAATATACATAAACGATACTTTGACACTCGTGGTCAAACTATGTCACACTTTTTCGTACGCAATAAAATCGCTCGGCTCGATCGCAATGACAACGATACACTGAAGGATGGGCGAACTGGGGTGGAGTGGGGTGGGGGGGGGGGGAATTCATTAACACCAACTCGAGAAGTGTGGCGCTAACAAATACCTTCTTATGTGCTGCTCCTGATGCTGCGCTAGTGACACCGCATCTGCAATCCCGAACCACTACCTGAGATTGTCTACTCGATACTCCGTCTCACCTCTATCTTTCCCGCCACTCTTTTTTTATTTATTTATCCTTTTGTACATAGTATAAACAAATATAGTTTCACACTGGCAGGCTTATTGCCATAATGAAATTTCTTTCAACCAACCAGACAACAAAGATTAAAATGAAAAAGTACATCAACGAACGAAAGCAAAAAATCAAGTTAATCAATTAAATCATAATCAAGTTAAATTTTACTAATAAAAAAACAAATAAGTCGTATATATCACCATGGAATGTGTGCCCAAAATATGCGGCTTGGAGTCTCTTGACAGTGGTCAGCTACTCTCTCCTTCTCTCTCTCTCTCTCCCTCTCTCTCTCCCTCTCTCTCTCCCTCTCTCTCTCTCTCTCTCTCTCTCTCTCTCTCTCTCTCTCTCTCTCTCTCTCTCTCTCTCTCTCTCTCTCTCTCTCTCTCTCTCCCTCTCTCTCCCTCTCTCTCTCTCTCTCTCTCTCTCTCTCTCTCCTCTCTCCTCTCTCTCTCTCTCTCTCTGTCTCTCACTCTCTCTCTCTTCGCTCTCTCTCTCTCTCTCTCTCTCTCTCACTCTCTCTCTCCCCCCCTCTCTCTCTCTCTCTCTCTCTCTCTCTCTCCCCCTCTCTCTCTCTCTCTCTCCCTGTTTGTTATTTATATCTTCAGTGTTGAAGAAAAGAAATATTTTATAACTGTTCGATTGTCTTCGGTCATGACATAAAAAGGCATTGAAAAGAGAATTGATACTAGGAGAAAAATAAATATCAGAAATAAATAGAAATTATGAAAATGAATATTATATCACCAATCTTGGAAATATCGGATTTCGGAGGATCATGGGATTGTGGGAAAGAAAAAGAAGAAGATGCTGAAGATAATGAGAACAAACACAACATGAGTAAGGAGAATATTGGAAACAGATTATATCAGGCAGCAGAATTCGAGGAAGACCATCAATAAGATGATGGAGGGGACTTGACGTTCGTTCCCCAGGAGCAGGAATCGAATAAGGATTACAAATTTGGAAGAATAATGATTATATAAAATAATTCAGAGAATATTTGGTTTTAACAGACATAAAATAACTAGATGGGTGGTGGCAGAGTGGTTAGCGCGCTGGGTTAGTTATCTAGTTGTCGAGAGTTTCAATCCAGGCACGACCGATTACGTTCACCTATATTACAAGCATTTATGCTTAGTTTAGGGAATATATGAGGATTTTTATGGACTTGTTTCAAGGTCAAATTCATTCTTTTTAAAAAAAAAAACAATTTGATATTTTTTTTCTTTGTGAAACTACTCACCTTGAAACATATAATTTATTTATTCATGACCCATGGGGGGGGGGGGTCTATATTATTATTTATTTATTTGAGGCACAAATACAGTCTTATAAGATAAACAGAGAAAATACACTGTGAAATGAAAAAATGACAGACCAGTTACTTTTGTCCACAATTGATGTACATTAAATAATCATAAAAGTATGTAATCGAATATTTTTATTATTGCATATGCGCAAACATTGGATTTTTTTTTCCCTGTCGGGAGTCAAAGATATTTTTTAACAGATTTTTAATTATCTCAATAGAGACGAAGTTGGAATATTTATTGTAGGAGAACCGGGAAATCAAGGCACCTACAGGGCTTACGACCTGTCATCGGCTGGTTTACGTGATCACTTTATGCGCTTGCGCAACGTTCACCAATTATGCCTTTTAATGAGATCCCTATCAATTCAATTTTGAAAGTTCTATATATTGTAATACTGAAATTCTTTTCGCTTGAAAATAAGGAATTTTTACTACAGCCATCTATGGGTGAAATTATGAACAACAATCTTATTATTTTTATTTATTTTGTTGGAACGCCATCTATTGAGAGAATTGGTTTTTTGTAAATAATGAAAGCTACAATTCTTATATCTGAGGTGACAATGCATTTTTCGCATAGAAGTCACCCCTGAATTGCGCCAGACTTAAAAAAAAAAAAAAATCCAATGTTTGCGCATATGCAATAATAAAAATATTCGATTACTTACACATTGGTACAAGTAGGTAAATAAGACAAAAATGACCTTATAAGTCTGGCGCAATTCAGGGGTGACTTCTATGCGAAAAATGCATTGTCACCTCAGATATAAGAATTGTAGCTTTCATTATTTACAAAAAACCAATTCTCTCAATAGATGGCGTTCCAACAAAATAAATAAAAATAATAAGATTGTTGTTCATAATTTCACCCATAGATGGCTGTAGTAAAAATTCCTTATTTTCAAGCGAAAAGAATTTCAGTATTACAATATATAGAACTTTCAAAATTGAATTGATAGGGATCTCATTAAAAGGCATAATTGGTGAACGTTGCGCAAGCGCATAAAGTGATCACGTAAACCAGCCGATGACAGGTCGTAAGCCCTGTAGGTGCCTTGATTTCCCGGTTCTCCTACAATAAATATTCCAACTTCGTCTCTATTGAGATAATTAAAAATCTGTTAAAAAATATCTTTGACTCCCGACAGGGAAAAAAAAATCCAATGTTTGCGCATATGCAATAATAAAAATATTCGATTACTTACACATTGGTACAAGTAGGTAAATAAGACAAAAATGACCTTATAAGTCTGGCGCAATTCAGGGGTGACTTCTATGCGAAAAATGCATTGTCACCTCAGATATAAGAATTGTAGCTTTCATTATTTACAAAAAACCAATTCTCTCAATAGATGGCGTTCCAACAAAATAAATAAAAATAATAAGATTGTTGTTCATAATTTCACCCATAGATGGCTGTAGTAAAAATTCCTTATTTTCAAGCGAAAAGAATTTCAGTATTACAATATATAGAACTTTCAAAATTGAATTGATAGGGATCTCATTAAAAGGCATAATTGGTGAACGTTGCGCAAGCGCATAAAGTGATCACGTAAACCAGCCGATGACAGGTCGTAAGCCCTGTAGGTGCCTTGATTTCCCGGTTCTCCTACAATAAATATTCCAACTTCGTCTCTATTGAGATAATTAAAAATCTGTTAAAAAATAAAAGTATGTACCTACAATCGAACAAAAAATAAATGTAAATATACTTAAAATAATTACATATTCATAGATTTCACACATTTGCCCGTGACGGGAAAGGAAGGGAAGGGAGAAGGACCTAATTTGTAATAACAGAATCTGCTAGATAAAAACAACATTAAAAATAAGTACCTACACAAATTATTTTTTTTTAAAATACACAGATTTACGCCGCTATGCATCTATATAAAGAATTCTTGTAGCAATCATGACAAGCATCAGAATGTGGGATACTGCCCGAGATATTATCAAAACTAAAATTCCACAATAGTTTTCCTTGTAAAGTAGGTGAATTACTACCCGTGGTGGGGGTCTTTATTATTATCAAAAACAAAATTAGGAAATTCATTATAATCATATCATTTAACTATAATACATTTATAAAAAGTATACATCTTAAAGATATAAAAATTTTGTAAATGTTATGTGTAAGAGACAAAAAATACATACCTACTTCACAAATATTGATGAACGAAATGCGAACGAAAACAGATTTTTTTTCTAAAATTAAAAAAAATATAACTAATTAGAAGGGAAAAGCACAGAGAGAAACAAAAATTGAAAATAATATATTTATTTTTAAAGTAACAAATATTACCAAAGTAAATAACTATGTGTACCTATTTATTGACATATTCAATGTTTTTTTTTATATTTGAACCAATGCAAGTCATAAATAAAGCATTTTATATGAGTTCAAACGATTGTATTTCAGATTCCAACAAAAGGTAAAGGTTTTGTTGACTAGCATTACCGACCGAAGCCAATATTGGAAATAATATGAAAGAAAACATCCGAATTGCCTTTGGAGTCGTAAAAGAAACAGGTTTCATCCAGCTTGCTTTTGTACGTAAAAAAAGATCGCGCTCAAGTTAACCGCGAAGGAACGAGAGAACTGAGAAACTTCTTCACCGAGTATTTTGCCGTCTGCGAGTATTGAATGTAAGAAACTAGGGACGGAGTTAAGAGGGTGGGAATGACCTGGAGAATTTTCCCGATTTTAAACAGTAATTGGAAAAATACATTTAATTCTTGGACCGTTTTTATTAGATATTTATTTAGAAATTCGGGTGTTTATTTTAGGTATAACGTTTCCAAATTGATTAATGAAGTTATATTTGGAATCACAAATCTTCGAGCTTAAATAAAATGAGAATTCAAAAATTAATCTTCATTGTTTTGAAAGATTGAACAATTTGAATTTTAGGTCCATTGGTATTAGAATCGCAATGAAAAAAAAAAAACAAACCAATACCAATGAAGGTAGCATCGCTTTTGGAAAAAAATATAAATACCTATTATAAATACCTAGTTTGTCGATCGACAATTCTTGATAGAACTCCATTAAGGTGGGCCAAAAGAAGTCATCCGATGTTGTTTGGCTCTCATTTTTTTTCTAAATGAAAAACTTCGAGAGTAAGAATATTATATATACATATGTCACTAAGTGGATTCCACGAAATCGTGGCCCACCTTGTATGTATGTAGATATATTACAAATATAAAAAAATACTTGGTACTAGTTCTATTGAAATTTATTTGATTATCGACGCGTTTCGTGCAAGGCACATCGTCAGAAATCAAACGAAACGCGTCGATAATCAAATGAATTTTAATAGAACTAATATCAAGTATTTTTTTTATTATTTGTAATATATCTACATAAATATTATAATATAACACATTTTTATACGTATAAATCACCACACTAGGCTGAGCTTGTTCCGAGTTGGCAGAAAATTTATTTGCACTGTAGGTATCTCACAGAAAAAAAAACTATTTCATTTATTACAGTTTTTCTTTACTGATATATATTTGTATGATACACATGTATTATTAATTAAAAATCAAAACTATTATAAATCGATCATATTTCAGGAGTATAATATGATGCCTTGGTTTTATGCCATGTTTCTATTTTTCTTTAGTTTCAAATGTTTTATCAACTGTACGTCTTTTTTAATGTATCAAATATATTTGGAGTTAATAGAAGTAATGTCGTGTTTGTCTTTGGAGTCATGATGTATAATAGGTTTTTAAATTACAACATAACCGCTATGCATTATAAAATTGGTTCTTTAAGTGATCGTAGAACTCTCAGTGGAATTTTATTTCTGTACAAAATCTTTCATAATTTAATAGACTGTCCTGACTTACTTGAATTAATTAATTTTAGAGTACAATCGTTTAATAGTAGACATCATAATGTATTTGCAATTTCACCATTTCGTACAAACCTTGGCATGAATGAAATAATCCGTAGAATTTGTGATGACTACAATAGACTTTTGACTGACTTGGACATTTTTAATTTAAAATATGCAAAATTTAAGCAATTGAGTAAAGATATTATAATAATATATTCGCAAGAGCAATCCTAGAATCAACTGTGGTCCTTGAATTTGTCCCCTTTTTCTCCTCCTACCACCTTATCAAAGGTATTTTAATATAACATGCTGCAGGCACTCGTAATTGGAGAGTTGACCTTACATGTTATTTTGTATTTATTTATTTTGTATTTTTTAATGTCAATTTCTCTGTGAGTGTTTCTTAAATAAAAAAATAAATATATAATATTAATAAAAAAATATTTTTGCTTAAATTTTTATTTCAAAGATAATATAATCTATAAATCTATCAAAGTTGCAAAAAATTATAACTAATTTATTGTTATTTTTATCACCCAGGTATGGGGTTTTTTAAGCTTCACGTTACTGTGGATATATTTTTAGAGATTTTTTTTGTTATTATCTTTCTTACATTTCTAATTTTAAATTTTCAGTCCAATTTAGTTGTGAATGAAAACCTTGAAAGTAATTATTGCTTTACTTTGTACTCTTCTATTGAAATAATAATTTTATTCATATCGTTTTAATGAAGATCGAAGGTCGAAGATGGGCCCTTCTGGCCCATATACGACCAAAAGATCCAAAAACCAATGGAAGGGCTTGGTGGCGGAGGATATGTGGATATGTAATGTCTCTGAGGACGATGCTGCTCTGGATAGGACTAAACGGAGGATCGCAGAAGGAGACCCAACCCCACCACCATGTAGGATACAATCTGTGGAGAAAAGAGACAGAATTGGAAGTGAGAGAAACCTTTAAAAAAAAAATGTGCGCCGTTCACCAAAATGTGTCGACGAATGTATACCTACTTATCGAAAATTTGATATGTTGAATTGGTTCCCTGCAAAGTGTGTCGGACATGATTTGAACAAGGAGCAGTACTTAATGAAGCTGTTTCATTCAGAAATATAACAATTAACAAATATCACAGGAAATACAATATGACACGCGATGAAATTAACAAGTATTTAAGCGACGGGCGTGATGAAACGAGACTTTGTTGTTTCGAGCAACGAATAAATTTGATGCACTATTCTAGAACAGTTGTGCGAGGACATGAAGTGTTCCTCCTACACAGAGTTAAAGAGAGTCACTGAAGATTAAGCGGAGTAGAGGAATGAATCGCTTTGCTGCCAACCAATCCCCAAGATTGTAACCAAAGGATAAGATTGTATCTAAAAGCTTTATTTGATTAAGGCACGACTTTAGTGAGCTCAGTGTGAGTATTGAATACACGAGAAGGAAATTTTATAAAAACAATAGTAGGTCTTTTATTGAATTTAGAAAAAAATATTCACTGATCATCTGTAAAAACAAAATAAAAACGAGTGGGTTGTGGCCAACGTAAGCGTCTCACTAACAAGTCACCCTACAAAGTAGGTATTCAAATTTTGTATGGAAAATATTCAGCATTTTCATGAAATGAGTTTAATTAATCATTTTTGATTTAAATGTTTTATAATGAATGCCATTTTATGAAATTGATGTGCTTTTTACCAATTTGAAAATTAAAATAACAAATTTCAAGTTTCCTGAGCATTGGGTCACTGAAATATTTGACAGTTAAAAAAATGGAGAAGCATAGAAGTTATCTCGCTAAGCGATAGTAAATGTATGGAATTGGTGGTTGTCACTTGACGTCACAGCCCATATATTCCATACATTTACAATCGCTTAGCGAGATAACGCTTAGCTTAAATGGCATGTTGTCGAAGGGGGCTGATAGCCTTCAAAATCTAATGGGGTCTGCGGTTTACATATTAGTAAAATTTGAAAATAATCAAATGAGTTCTATAATCCATAAAGTAAATTAAACACGACGTACATAGAATAGGTACAACACATATCACACAGATACATTGTGATGAAACGTTCATAATACAATCTCAGCATGATACTAAGTTGCAATAAAAAATAGCCTTAAAAATTGCGAAATCATAAATCCACACTATATCCCTTTGGGTAAGTGAGGAGTAAAATAAATTATTAGTTGAAAACTAAAAATGTATTATTTTTTTAAGACTTAAATATATTCGTTATTTCATTTCTGGCTGCATCAAACTTTAAAAGATACCATTTACATAGATAGAAGAATCAGACATAAATGTTAATTTTCTACTTTTCATTTCTGCATTGTTTCGGTCGTACCTATTGTGTTCCAAGAAGACTTTTTAGATGGGTAGTTAAAATCTTGAAAAAAATAATATATTTTCAGCTTAGTAACACAAAACCAGAACGAAAAAGATGGATCTCTTTAATTGTATCTTCTTTGCTATAATTTAATGAAGAAGATATTCAAGAAATCATTTAGAGGTATTATTGGAAAATTCTTTTATTAAATATTCAAAACCATGAATAGCGAATTAATTTTTACGTAGCGAATTGAAGTACGTATTCGTAGATCCTAAATTAGTGTTTTTTTATCTCTATAAAACCATATAAAGTTTTGAGTTGAATATGATTACCAGACCTTTGTTATCGCGAAGCTCATCCATACCTTAACACAAATTATTGTCAGATATGTCACATTCCCCCAGTTGGGTGCTTACCTATAGCTGTTTATAATTTACCTGTTATTTTAGCACAATGTTGACGGGACGTATTTAACAGTAAATTAATTACGCTGGAAACACTGCAATTTCAGCAAACAGTGTAAATTTACTGAATAATGCACCATTTTCAGTAAATTTACATTTGAGTAGTTTCAAATGTGTCTTAAAGACCGCAAAGCTCTTTGCAACATATTCATTATTCATCAGAGATTCTCTAAATATGCCAACAATTCCTATTACGCTGTTTTGTAAAACAATGAAATTAAATACCTACCTACAGCTTTCGAAGACAATTTATTGCCTTACAGAGAAGTTAACAAATACCTGGCATTATTATAATGTCATCCAGGCAGGCGCTTTACGATATTAAAAAAAATGATATACAGGCAGTTAAACAGACTTAACACAAAAATGTGTTTTCTAAATAAAAAATGATTGAGAAAATCTATATAATTGAGATTTTGAATTTGTCTTTACCTATTAATAATTATTTTCAGCGTTCTAGCTTTTATGGTTTTTGAGATTTATGGGAAAATAAAGTAAAAATTCAAATTTCTAAGTAAAACAGTTTTGTAGGCTCAAAATTTCGAAAAATTTTTGGCTCTGTTATTCAAGCGGATCAAACGATAAAAGGGGGGCTGACAAATTCCAAATCCATGCATGGAACATATATGCTACGAAGCTTCGTGAAAAATAATATAGACCTGTTCATACAAATCTAGCATATCTGAGCTTAATAATGTCGATTCATTAAGAGAAATAAATTATCTTGTACGGATCGACAGTTGGATAATTTAGGTTCAAGTTGACTGATTGACTGACTCAATTGAGTCAATCAGTTGATTAACTCAATTTTAACAGAGTCGAAGAAATTAATAATAGGTCGGTAGGTATCTACTTGCGTGTTCTCTTCATACCGACATGCTCTTGTTGTTCCTGATCCAGTCTACTAATCAAATATGTAAGTACCTTTATTTGCCGAAAATTCTATTCTAGAATCAAACAAGCTTTTCCCAAAGTCTAGTTATAGCTGTATCTATCAGTGGTCAAAATTTTTTATAAAGACACAAGCGGCTTATTAAGTGTGAAGTTGTCTGTAAAAAAATACGGAAAAATATAACTAAGGAAAAAAAAATACCATGACTTTCCTAACAAACTTGTTTACGTACATACCGATGTGTTGAAATTTCCGTATTTCCCATTACAGGTTTGATAGAAATGGGTTTTTATTATAAATTTACGCGGTCGCACAGATTTATTGATATTTTTTGTTGTCTGTGAAAATCTATTTCACTTACCGTCCGCGGGGAAAAAGATCGAATCAAAGATGTGAATCATTTTGAACAATGTCACTTTGTATAAGATGTCACTCCATTCATCTTTTACTGTTTAGCATTAAATAATATATTGGGTATATATATACATAAATAGCCTCCAAGTTAGTAGGTACTAAACGACGGCGATAGAAGATCACATGGCTAAACATTCAACTGTTTGTAGGAGCGAATATTTTTATTATTGCATATGCGCAAACATTGGATTTTTTTCCCTGTCGGGAGTCAAAGATATTTTTTAACAGATTTTTAATTATCTCAATAGAGACGAAGTTGGAATATTTATTGTAGGAGAACCGGGAAATCAAGGCACCTACAGGGCTTACGACCTGTCATCGGCTGGTTTACGTGATCACTTTATGCGCTTGCGCAACGTTCACCAATTATGCCTTTTAATGAGATCCCTATCAATTCAATTTTTGAAAGTTCTATATATTGTAATACTGAAATTCTTTTCGCTTGAAAATAAGGAATTTTTACTACAGCCATCTATGGGTGAAATTATGAACAACAATCTTATTATTTTTATTTATTTTGTTGGAACGCCATCTATTGAGAGAATTGGTTTTTTGTAAATAATGAAAGCTACAATTCTTATATCTGAGGTGACAATGCATTTTTCGCATAGAAGTCACCCCTGAATTGCGCCAGACTTATAAGGTCATTTTTGTCTTATTTACCTACTTGTACCAATGTATAAGTAATCGAATATTTTTATTATTTAGATTGTAGGAGCGTTATTTTGTGCTGTTCCTACTCACATTCTTCTTGGGAGCCATTTTTGTGTTGTTTCTACTCACGTTCTTCTATGGAGACATTTTGTTTTTGTGTTGTTTCTACTCACGTTCTTCTAGGGAGACATTTTGTTTTTGTGTTGTTTCTACTCACTTTCTTCTATGGGTCATTTTTTGTGCTATTTTTACTTACATAATTAATAGTTTCTTGTTACGTTTACGATTAACGAGAGAGTCATTTGAAATTTATTGTTTCTCATCACATTCTTCGAGGAGGCAATTATCCTTACTGTTTATCCTCACGCTCTACTATGAGGCATTTTATTCCCTTGTTGTTTCTACTGACATCTTCTTATTTTTCTTCGTTAGCCCTCTGTCCGATCTAGGTAGCCATTCCCATATAGCCAATTCCGGTCAAAGAATTTTCAAAGTAGTCACAAGTAGTCGCAGTTACTAAAAAGTGTGGTAACAGTTACTACACATTGCGACCGAAAAAAATTCGGTAACTTTTTGTCGACACTGTGTAGACACAAAGTCTACACATTTGTGTACACTTTCATTGTATACAATTTGTGACTAGTTTACGACTAGTTTGTTACTAGTGTACACTTTGGGAAAGAGTGTAGTAACTGTGTGGTAACAGTGTGGAAACATTGTTACCAGAATATTTAAATCTGCACACAATGTGTGGTAACTGTTTCCACATTGTTACCACACTAGGCGCGAACATTACAATGCTAAATTTAGAGAAAAATTCTCAAAATGTTTTGATAGCATGCCTCGTATCGTCATTAATATTGCATTCATTATGAGTAAACAACCAAAACGATTCCTTCTCTCGTCGACTTTTTACAGAAAAGTTAATAAGTTAATCAATTCACAAAATCTAACTCCAATTAAGTATTCTTAAGATACTTATTTAAATATTTCATTTTCACCTTCTCAAACTATGTTATACATATAAGCTTTTTATAATTTCACAATTAGTTTATTTAGTTCATTTAATCGTATTGCTTACTGACGTGTCGTGTCATGATTTTCTCTGGCGTGATAGAAAGCTTTTTCATCTATATGTCATGTCATATATCAAATATGCTTGAAGTCAATAAATAAATGTGCAAATGATTTTCTATCTTAAACAGGAATATTTCTTTGTTAATTTGATAAATATAATTTACCGGAACACTTAACATGGTAACATGAAAATTTTTTCATACTTTATTTTAATAATATATATTTTTTTTAATTATTTTTTATAGGAGATATTTGTTTTCCTTTAAGTCTTTTGTGAAGAAAATAAACCTATTATTATTGAGTCGTAGGTCTCGTAGTATTCAAACGTTCTCAATGTAAAAACAATTTTATATAAAAAAAAATATGCAGCGATGACGCGTAGCAACACAGCACTGGCGCGTGCACACTAGACTTATGACGCGCAGCCGCTTCCCCGCACTATGGAGCATTGATGGACACTATTCAAATATTTTTTTTGTACATTCAACAATTTACTTTAAATTTTTATTTTAATATAAATAATTTAGTTAATTAAACATCAATATTTTGAACATTTTTTTTATTTTCAATACAATAAAATATTATAAATATTTTCAAGACAATTTGCACATAGAAAAGGAAAAACTAAACAAAAAACAAATTACAAAAATTTCTTTTCACATAAAAAAATACCAAACACTAATGATATAACACCGTGTGCTTTGATTTTGCATTTTATTTTTCTCCAATTCCGGAAGGCACACTAGTGTCATCTCTTCTCAGTGCTTCGAGATCACTGTTTTTTTTAATTCTTGGCCAAAAGAGGATATCTTCTACGATTCAGGTGCTGGGTATAAGAGATATAAGATTCGATGAACCCTCTTTTGTTAAAATGATGAAAAGGGCAAGCTGCGTTTTGTTTTGAAAGTTTGAGAATAACTGTAAACGAGTAAAATATGTGAATCCATTTTGTAAATTCGATAAATGTCAGATGAAAGGATTTTTTTTTCATTATTCACCAATATTATGGTTATTTTTACTCATATAACTGTATTATTATAATTATAATTGATTATTCTATCAAACAGAAACATCTTCGCTATAAAAATGCATGACTTATTGACTAAAAATAATTCGTACAATTCGATATTATTGTTTAAATTACGATAATATGATGGCGCGTTGGTTAAATTCAATATATTTGAACGAATTACACAGTAAATTTCTTTTTCCACTAAAAATCTAGTTACATATATGTCATGATAATCAATATTAATAATATATACTTATATTGACAAACTGTAATGGCGGTGTTATGTTGTTTTTTTTAATATTTTATCACTCACGAAAAGATGTCAAACTATCTAGTGAACGAGGAGGGGCGGAGCTAAAAGTAGTCGCAAAGTGGTAACAATGTGTCCACACGGTTACGGAACATTGTGACCGAAATGTTACTGTGTCTACTGTTCCCCATTTTCGGTCGTAGTGTAGGAACAGTGTCGACTTTGCGACCAGAATATGTTACTAGAATACGTTGTGTCTACACATTTGTGTCGACTTTGTGTAGGAACGGCGACCGAATTATAGCACTTTTTAGTCCATCTGGAGACATGCCCTGCTCAGCTCCACGCCTTGTTGGTAACCTGTCGGACAACGTATGTAGGTTATTTTGTTTTTTTTTCTTTTTTTATTTATTTTTGTAAAAGGCGAGTACACAGACTACATTACATAAAATAAAATAATTTTATATATAATAATGAGACATCCAAAACGAGTACCTATCTCGACTCACCTTTGAGTATCATATTATTATTGCAATAGAAATGAATATTATTTTCATATTATATTGAACAGAAATAAGGAAAAAAATGAAGTATCGAGGAAATAGGAAGGAGGATAGTGTGTATGTGTCCACAAGTTAGTTTTTCTATATCTTAACGAAATACCCAGTATTCTCCTTTCATGGCTCTTTGTGTTACTACTAAATTAGGTAGCATTCTGTTTGTAAACTCAAGAGTTTCACAACTCAAATAAAAATATAAAATTTACAAACACATAAGATTTTGTTGTAAATTGAGTGATTTTAAGGGGATCGTTTTAGTAGATTCCGAAGCTGAGCTCAATAATTTTAGTTAAAATGCAGCCTAAATTTTATGTTGTTACTAATTTTTTTGTTTTTTGTACACTTTTTACTAGGGGAAGTTAAAAGTTTAATTAATATTGCGTTACTTCTACTCACGTACTGCAAGGATAATAAATAAAAGTAATTTTTCATGACATATGCAATTTAAACGATCTCGATTAGCAGTTGAAAATGCTTGGTTTCGTGAAAATAAAATTTCTTAGTAAACTCCACATTTTCATTTTACGAAGTATGTATGTATCTGTACGTTTCCAATACAATACATACTACGTATATAATATGAAGTTTTGCGTTCTTTCATTATGTAGCTTCATGTGATCCACATGCTGCTTTGGTATATTGGATATATTCCCATGTCTGATCAATTTCAGACAAAGTATAGATCGAAAGAATTTTGAGCAACAATGAAGAAAGTCTAACAAAAAAACTAATATCAGCGAAATACTTTTTGTATTGTGTTGGTAACCAATATATTCCGTAAGTATAGTATACCAACTGATATCTCAGTCATGGCTTTATGGATTTACAGACAGTGCAAAATATATTGAAATTTCATACAAAATGACCAATTTTTTTAGAATCGCTTTTTTGTCAACTTTGTTACAAGTGTTTTTACAGTCTAATAATAATTTTTCGCAGTAAAATAAAAGCAGACAAAACTCTCTCTCCCTTTTACAGAGCTTTGTTCAAATTTATCAAAACAAAACGTTGATTGTATTAGACTCGTTTTATATCAATATTGCGTTGAAAAACTTTTTAATATACATACATACATACCATCATGCCATGTCCCTTACGGGGTAAGCAGAGAAAACCGAGCGCCATACTTCTCTATTTTTTGCACAAATTTCTCGCATCGTCTCATACATGCTCGTCGATTTTTCAAACTTTTTATGTTTCCTTCTTTCAAAATATCTTTCACATGGTCATGCCACCCCTTTCTGGGGCAACCTCTGCTATTCACTCTTGCACCCATTTATATTTTTTTGGTCAGTCGTTCGTCGTTTGTTCTTTCAATATGTCCAAACCACCTCAAAGCATTCACTTTCATTTTACATATAATATCATTCTTTATCTTGCATTCTCTCCTAATGTCCTCAATTTTATTCTGTCATATGTATATCGTTCTATTACATACTTTTCTTGATGATCTCATATCTACAGCATTTATTCTACTTTCATGTGTCTTTTATCAGGGCCATGTTTTCCTTTTTAAATAAAAGGATTTATTTAAATATAAGGATTTATTTATTTTAAATACTTAAAAGTAAAATACCCAAATAGCAAATTCATTGCCGAATGGAAGTTTTTTTTAACGATCTAGATTTTTCAGCCAAAATAAGAAACAATTGCATGAAAAATAAATTTTAATATTTTTCCTCTGCGAGAATCGAACCCCGAACGCCAGCATAGAAGTACAACTATTCCCGGCTGTGGACATCAATTTACTAACTATTAAAAAAGTGTCAAAGCAATAAATTACAATTTCTTAACAAAAATGGTTGATTTGAAGCTGAAAATAATATTATCTGATAGCGATGTTGTGGGCTAAGAGATTCGAAAATATATTATGTTAATAACTTTCACATTTGGAGAAATCATAAAACAATGCGGTTACGTGAAAAACGACTATTTTCGGGTTTTCATATAATCGTTGTATGGAATCATAATATATACACCACCTCGCAAAGAAAATGTTATTATTCCTTATTTCGCAAGTTATAAATAACCACTAATATATACCCTTTCGATGAACGAATTATATTTACGATTTTTTTTACAACACTCGAGACTGTCTCCAATAAATAATTTATATTTATTTAAGTACTCCAATTTCTGCAGAATGAACGAGGAACGCCTGACCATAGAATGTTGATAGAAATGGAACAAAAGGTTGGGGTCGTCCAAGAAAAAGGTTGCACGACCATGTACATAGGTACGATGTACATAACTGCTGATCCAAGAGACACGGGTCAGCAGACCTGGAGCTGTGAGACGATTATCATCGTAATTCTCCAGAATATACCAACTTGTTATTGGGTACGTTTTAAATTATTATTAGACATAGTACCTGTTAGTTGCCCTGGAAGCTATAAAAACTCAAAATAAAATTAAATCATGAAAGAGGGATTTGTACGAAACTCGAACAGCAGACGAGCATTATGAGACGATGCATTGATGGATATGTATCAAAATAGAAAAATGTGGCGTTTGGTTTCCTCTCCTTACCCTGTGAGGGATATGACGTGATGGTTGTATGTATGTTTGTTGATGGGTTCAGGCAAAGAAGGTGGATAATTTTCATTTCGAGAAAATACCAATTCTAAAGTCTACATTTCTGTATTATCAAAACATAATCCTGATGTGAATATTATTTTAATGAAATACTTATCCAATAACAGGATAATGACTTATTTTGTTATTCTAAGTTTTTACGATTAATGTAAGGAAACAAACACTTTCACAAGTACCAAATAGCCAGAGTAAAAACTGGGGACGTACAATAGAATGGTGCATAAAACAAGGATTGTCTATCTTAGACTATAGGTAATTAGTCATTAGTTATAAATTATTCTCTTCATAAACACTTGTATTCAAATATCGTAGTACCTTTTTCTTGCATCTAAATTAACTTTAGACTATTACTTACTCAAACATATTAATCTTTTAAAGTTGCTTGGTGCATACATAATTTATGTACCTACATTCCTTTTTTTTGATTTTGACGTCTATCAGTCGGGGTTTCGTTTGGACTCTCCTCGTTTTAAATCTGTACAAAATGGAAGGTCCCACTATAAAATATAAAAAGAATGTATACGTAGGTACATTATTTTTATGTGACTTATCTTGTTCTATACCTACAGAATATATCAATTATTGTGCGAGTGGAAATAGAAATAGTATAAATATACATCTGGGGGGCAAGTCTGGTTCGACCGGCGAAATAAAAAACCCCAGTGATTATCCATATCATCGATATAATTATCGTATGGAGTTCTTTAACATATAATAATTATATCCTTGATATGGGTAATCACAAGGGTTTTGATTCCGCTGATTGAACCAGACTTGCCCCCCTGGTTGCCATTTAAAAGTCAAAAAACAATAAAAAATGTGACATTCATTATTTGGTGCCTTAACTCTTTACATTCAAACGGATTTATCAATATCAAACTGACCTTAGGTGTATAGCAAAATTTATAACGCACATCACCGAAAAGGAATGGTTCTGAAATAAACAATTTAATATTCTTTATCATCACACAATATATCTTATTTGCTTAATAAATATAAAGGTACCTACGTTTTCAATCGCATAATATGGCCACTCAAATCATAATGAATGATTATTAAAGAATGACTGAATAATTAATATGTGGTGGAAATATAATTCATGATTTTATATTAAATTAATTTATACTCAATTTATTTCAGATCTTGATATGTGAACCCAACCCTTGAATTTTTATAAATATCCACTTGATTGACATGTAAATTATTCAATATAATTAAAGATTTTTTATTGTGTACTAGCTTTTATGTCCCGCCGTTGGCCAAGAATGTAAATTAGTGAAGGAATAAGCAATCGTTTATATACCTACATAATATTGTCACACATAATTTTTTTTAACCGTAGTATGAAAAGTAGTTTGAAATTTAATTGTGTTTAAGCGGTGTAAAATCTTAAAGTGATGGCCACAATCCATTTGCTTTTATATATAAGCACATACAATTTCTGCACGCATGGACTATGGGAAATGATCTTAAATATGACTTATTATAAAAAGACAACGTCGTAAAGAGTTTGGATTTGGCCACAACCCCTATTTTTATATATTGTCATCGAACGCAAATAATGTGTTTTAAATATATAGTAATTTTGGATGATGGGAAATGGTTTAAAAATTGATTAAACAAAAGTACTGAAAATATTCTAGTGTTGGTCCCATCCCATTCGTTTTTATATTTTTCGTCAAGTGTGCATATAGTTTATTATAGTTTTGCACAATAAAACTGATAGACTTAAAACTGACACATAAGTCTACATTACAGAAGAAGAAGACTTAAGCTATGTTAAATAGTTTTTAATATGAATATAAACGTTGTGAAGATCCAGCAATGGCCACAACCCCGATTTTTTATATATTGTCATCAAAATGAAATGTGTAGTTATTGAAAATTAAGCAATATATGATGATATAATAAATGGTGTAAATTTGATTGAACAAAAGTAATGAGAAGATTCTAGTGTTGGTCACATCCCATTCGTTTTTATGTATTTTCATCAAGTATGCATGTTGTTTATAATATTTCGTTACAATAGACTATTAGACATAAAACTAATCCAAAAGACTAAATAAAAAAAGAAGTAGAAGTATAAAACTATAACAAATAGTTTGTAATAAAAACTGACCCAATGGTCTACATAGAAGATGAAATAGAAGAATTACACATTAGGAAATGTATTATATAATAAACTGACCAAAATGTCTTCATAAAAGAAGAAGAAGATGAATTGAACTATAGGAAATATTTTATATAAAATTCACCCAACATCTACATAAAATAAGAAAACGAAGAATTAGACTAAAGGATAGTTTAAAAATAGTTTGTTTAAAAACTAACCAAAAGGTCTACACAAAGGAAGAAGAAGACGAATTAGACTATAGGAAATTGTTTGTATAAAAACTCACCCAAGGTCTACATAAATTAAGAAAAAGAAAAATTAGACTATAGGAAATAGTTTATTTATGAACTGTCCCAAATGACTTCACAAAAGAAGAGGAAGAAGATTTAAACCCCAAGAAATAGTTTGTAGAAAAAATCACCCAAAGGTCTACATAGAAAAAAGAAGAATTTCACTATAGGAAATAGTTTGTAGGTATATTGAATGTGTATTGTAGTTAACCTAAAATAGTTTAATAATTTTCCTATACAAAATCAGTATATTCTTGGTTTTTAAGTAGTAAGTATTAGGTATGTAGGTACCTACCTACAATGATGTTCTAAATTAATTCGAATTCGATTTATAACAAATTTTATTTGAATATCAGAATGTGTCCGATACCATAGTAACCATGTTCCAACATGTGAAAAATATCAAATGTTATGGAGACATTTTTTGAATATGTAGGTACCTACATTGGTTTGTTCGATGCCATAAAAATGAAAATTGTCAGAAAAATCAAATATTTTAAACAAATTATGCAATTTTATTACGCCTATATCTTTACTAATAATTAACAGACTTTTACAATATATGTCTTAAAACTTGCTGTAATATCTTGTGTTTCATTTTATTATTTCATAATCACATTTATTTCAAAGGTATATTATTTTAAAGAACATATTCATTCGGTAGGAAAATTAAATATCGTATGAAAAGATATTAAAAT
Organism: Molanna angustata; assembly: GCA_963576475.1. Lineage (NCBI taxonomy): Eukaryota > Metazoa > Arthropoda > Insecta > Trichoptera > Molannidae > Molanna > Molanna angustata. Next base: position 24,176,101 of record OY754977.1, read on the forward strand.
GGCGGGGTTATATGTACATTTGTACAAAACGCTTACTTTAAAAATAAGTTAAACATTATAATTAGACAAAATATTCACCATGTTTTTCACTTAAAAGCTAAGTTATACTTGAAAATATATTTTTTTTCGTGTAAATACGTACTTCAAACTTTTAAACTAACAGATATTTGCGTGCAAAATGTACACATTTTTGACAGATATGACTTGGAACATATTGATTGCTTTATTACTTTAGATTTATCAATGACGAGTTTTTTGACACAAAATATTATATGTAGGTAAGTATTGTGTACATTCTAGACACTAATAAGTTTTTATGTGATTTAATAAATTCATTATTTTGAACGTGAATTTGTTCAATGCATTGGTCTTATATATGTTGGTCTTCTTAGTCACATAATTTAAATAAAAAACCTTTATTTCCGTAATTGCAAGTTGAGGGTAACAATTACTAATTAATTGTGGGTAATTAATATTGTAAAAAAACTCGAATACAAACAACGTATGACAGTAAGTTTGTGTCAGCAATAAAAATTCTATAATTAAAGCATTATAATACCTAGCCTGAATTGGTGTATATTTTATATTCCAAATTAAAAATAAATTAAAAAATTATAATACCTAGCCTGAATTGGTGTGTATTTTATATTCCAAATCAAAAATAAATTAAAACATTATAATACCTAGCCTGAATTGGTGTATATTTTATATTCCAAATAAAAAAGAAATTAAAACATTACCTATAATACCAAGCCTGAATTGTTGTATAATTTATATTCCAAATTTAAAATAAATTAAAAAATTATAATACCTATCCTGAATTGGTGTATATTTTATATTCCAAATTAAAAATAAATTAAAACATTATAATACCTAGCCTGAATTGGTGTATATTTTATATTCCAAATAAAAAAGAAATTAAAACATTACCTATAATACCAAGCCTGAATTGTTGTATAATTTATATTCCAAATTTAAAATAAATTAAAAAATTATAATACCTATCCTGAATTGGTGTATATTTTATATTCCAAATTAAAAATAAATTAAAACATTATAATACCTAGCCTGAATTGGTGTATATTTTATATTCCAAATAAAAAAGAAATTGAAACATTACCTATAATACCAAGCCTGAATTGTTGTATAATTTATATTCCAAATTTAAAATAAATTAAAAAATTATAATACCTATCCTGAATTGGTGTATATTTTATATTCCAAATTAAAAATAAATTAAAACATTATAATACCTAGCCTAAATTGGTGTATATTTTATATTCCAAATAAAAAAGAAATTAAAACATTACCTATAATACCAAGCCTGAATTGTTGTATAATTTATATTCCAAATTTAAAATAAATTAAAAAATTATAATACCTATCCTGAATTGGTGTATATTTTATATTCCAAATTAAAAATAAATTAAAACATTATAATACCTAGCCTGAGTTGGTGTATATTTTATATTCCGAATCAAAAATAAATTAAAACATTATAATACCTAGCCTGAATTGGTGTATATTTTATATTCCAAATTAAAAATAAATTAAAACATTATAATACCTAGCCTGAATTGGTGTATATTTTATATTCCAAATTAAAAATAAATTAAAACATTATAATACCTAGCCTGAGTTGGTGTATATTTTATATTCTAAATCAAAAATAAATTAAAACATTATAATACCTATCCTGAATTGGTGTATATTTTATATTCCAAATAAAAAATAAATTAAAACATTAGGTACCTATAATACCAAGCCTGAATTGTTGTATATTTTATATTCCAAATTTAAAATAAATTAAAACATTATAATACCTAGCCTGAATTGGTGTATATTTTATATTCCAAATAAAAAAGAAATTAAAACATTACCTATAATACCAAGCCTGAATTGTTGTATAATTTATATTCCAAATTTAAAATAAATTAAATAATTATAATACCTATCCTGAATTGGTGTATATTTTATATTCCAAATTAAAAATAAATTAAAACATTATAATACCTAGCCTGAGTTGGTGTATATTTTATATTCCAAATCAAAAATAAATTAAAACATTAGGTACCTATAATACCAAGCCTGAATTGTTGTATATTTTATATTCCAAATTAAAAATAAATTTTGTTTTTCGCTTCCCGTATACCCGAATAGCCCAAAAGTAGCACTTCGCACATTTACTCTTGAATAAAAGTGAATATAAATATGTATATAGAACATAATACATACAAGGTAATCACACACTTTTATTGCAAGGGAAGATATAATTTGGAGATAAAATAAAGAATGTGACAAGAATCGAGGACGGGAAAGGAATGAAAATAAAATGCCAAAAAATACCACGTACAAAAAAATACCCTGTCTCAATTGCATGCGAGGATTTCATCGATTTCAAAGGAATACTCCAAATAAAAAAAAATAAATATAATAATGCGGGTCATTGCTGTCTTCTTATTCAGACGATACGCTTTGAAATTTCTGAGTTTTAGTTCAAACGTTATTTTTCTATGTCGGGTGTTTGTTGATCGGCAAAATTCTTAGAAAGACAGAAATATAAGATGGATTCATAAGAAAAAATAATACATCGTAAAGGTGGGTCTTTCAAAACTTCGAATGAGAGAACGAAAATTGAAAGGTTTTCATATAATGTTTTTGATTTTTTTTTTCAAATCTTAAAATCATTAAGTATAAATAAAAAAAAAACTAAAATAAAGCTTTTGTGTAAACAGAGTGGAAATTCATTTGAAAATAGAATAGAATAGGTAGAGTATTATTGGAATAGTCTTGCCAAATTTGGTTTCATGATAATTCCGAAATACCTCGGCTAAAACGTTTGTTCGCAATAAGTTGATAGGTAGGTATATTCAAGAATAATGTGCAACTAGTAAAACAAATATTCCTAAATCGAATATTCTTTTTTAATTGCATATACGCAAACAATGGATTTTTTTCCATTTCGGCAAACATTTTTTCCAACATCTCAATAGAGACGAAGTTGGGATATTGTAGAAGAACCAGGAACTCGAAGCACCTACAGGGCTTACGACCTGTCATCGGCTGGTTTACGTGATCACTTTATGCGCTTGCGCAACATACACCAATTATGCCTTCTTATTGAGTTCTTTTATCGATGTAATTTTGAAAGTTCTATATATTTGAATAGTGTGTAATAATGTATTATTCCTATTGCCATCTATGGAGTAACGGAGAAACCTTTTTGTAACGCCATCTATTAAGAAATTGAGAAAAAAATATTCTTACAGTGCTCGTCATAGAACGATACATACCGGTGAATGATAGTCGCGTTTGCGGACTAAAATGAATAGAAAAAATTACTTTATTGTATTTTTTTATTATATTTTTATATATTATGGAGTTCTGGCTATAAGTGACAGTTTCAAACACTGAAAAAAATGACGAAAATTATTTGAGTTTGAGTTTCTGAGAAAAATATTTAAAAATGTGAAGGTAAAATAAAAAAAAAACACACCGTGTCTGGCAAATTAGCTAATTGTAGAAAAAAATAGTTGAAAATTCTATATACGTTAATTTACTTTCTGGTAGAATAAAATAGTATTTTCTTTGTAGGTATGTAAGTAAAATGATAAAGAGACCAGCCGGATGTAATAATATTTCTTTTATATTACTCTCATCTATCAACTGGCCATTACTTATTTTGTTTGAAAATATAAAAATGGTAGTGAAAAGACGATTAATTTCTTCATAACCTTTTTATTATCCTACCACTAGAACTCTTTTAAGAAACCAAATGTATTTGTAATGTTCAATTCATCATTGTTAATGACAAAAATAAAATCCCTCCATAATAATTAAATGCGTAATACCTACATAATATGTGGGCATTTATTTTATAGCAGAGCATCAATCAAAAACGAAAATGATTCAAACGATATTTTTTTTTTTGTAAAATTTTGCTTGCTTTATAATCAGTGACTGTTTTCAACATACAAAAAATAAACTTTTTAGTGTTTTACTAGGTAGGTATATTAGTTTTCTTATGTAATTGTGAATAATTTATTTGCTAGAATTCCATTTTACGTAGTGTTTCATTTTTTAATTTATATTACCTATTTTTAATAACAACGACATTTTTATTACAATTTTTTTCAAAGAAAAAGTGCGCAAATATTATTTTATTTAAATATCAGAATTTTTATGTTTAAATTTTGTATAAACACTTGGTTTCAATGGTGATTTATTATGCTGATATGGAATTGTGAAGAGTAGAGTTATCAAAATTTTTATGTTTATTTATAAAAAAACTAGTGATTGCGCAGAGATCGAAGTTAGCTCATAATTAATTTTTTTGCGTCCACGCACTCATTGAAAAAACAGCAAAAAATAAATTATTTTTCACGCCACCGGAGTGTTTTAGCCTCGTAAGATGGGCTAAGGAGGACAATAATGAATACAATGCTCGAGAAATGATACGTAATGATTTTCTTAATTTTAAAGTGATGTTAGCCGGGAAAAACTGGGCGAAGGATTCCAACGGGAGGAAAGTGAAGTGGAACAAAATCAAACAAATTCATCTGACTAAGGAGAATCCATTCCAACTGGAATTTATATACGATTTCAATGAAAACCCGATGATATTAATGTAGGTACTTCCTGAAACAACAAGAATATTTTATTATTCACTTTGCATTATTTTTTTCATAAAGATGTTAATTTAATTGAATCATAAAATGGACAAACAGACAAAAAAGGAAATTTTTCAGGAAAATTGTTAGGAATTTATAATTTAACGGGAAGAAAAACCTTTTGGCGGAAGAGGAAATTGGATTTAGTGAATCGTATGATTTGACTGAATATTCAAATAATGCTTTTAATTTAAATCGTGAATCAATTTTAAAAGTAAATCTTTGCTGTCTTACTCAATATGTGTGCAAAATTTTAAACGCTGGAAGGTAATAAATATTATCTACTATTTTTGTACAAATCAAAATTACCAGATTGTTATTCTACAAATAATAGTTATGACGTACTTACTTTACTTTACTTTTCGTATGGTGTATCAGATTATAGTCTTGGTTTCAGCGCTGAGAGCCAATCCACCGCCTCTGGTTTCGCCTCATGTATATCTTGGAGGCTTCCGTTAAATTTCTTTAGCTGGCACTCTTGGACCACGTGTTTCACAGACTGCTCAGCTCCACACTCACAGTCAGGATTATCTCTTTTTCCCCACCTCCAGAGTAAGTAATTACAGCAGCCTTGTTCTGTCCTCACTCTGTTTTGCTGTACCCAAACCCTCCGTGGCAGGTCGAAACCAGGTACTCGAGTTGCAGGGTCAACTATTAAATGTTTATTTTCATTATTTTCTGTAGCCCATCTATTTCTCCAGATACCTTCTAAATTAAAACCATCTTCCTCCACTGTCCATATTGGTTTTCGGAATTTAAATCTTTTTTCGGGTGGGTGAAAAATATCATTAAATACTGGCAATTGGGTTTTTTTCCTGATGTTTTTTTTTATTTTTCTGACTGTGTAATGGGCTCTACAAAGATCTGGTGGAGCAATATTAGTTATGACGTTATTACCGGCGATAGAAATAATCAAATACAATCTGTATTATAAATTTCAATGTTTGTATGGTTGTATGTAATGTATGTATGCACCTACGTTATGCGCTCAGAACCGTAGATCCGATTGCAATGAAACTTGACTTGAACTCTCGGCCGTTTTTCCGGGACGGTTAGGTACTGGATTTAAAAATTGTGCATCTTCTTCTTCATCGAGTATTAGGTCCTTCTACATATGAAAGTGGAGTATTTAACATTAAAATTTTTATTGTGAATCAAACATTTGAATGAACTTCAAGGTAGGTGGGTACCCAGTACCTATTATTGATAATTTTTTTGCAATGAATTATGAAAATAATTTGAAAATTGAATTTAACTAAAAAGAACATTTGTGGCACAGTTGATAAGCCGTTTGATTTCTGTGCGGGCGTCCTGGTTCCGATCCCCAGAAGGGTGGAAATACATCCATATATTTAAATTAATTTCTTACGCAAATATTGCATCTCTGGACTGGAAACACTGGTTACTCAATAATTAGTTAGTAAATAAACGCAAAAATTTTCAACACAAAAAATAATAAGTAAAAAATAAATAAATTAGTACGTAGTGTTAAAATTAGTAGGTATCATACATTAACACAAATAGTAGGTATCTTGAGAAATAAAATTTATTTGGAAATGTGATTAAATGCGAATACATAAAAAAATGTATTACTAACCTTAAATGACAAAGGTGCTGATAAAATTTTTCCTGCACCCAATTTCCATTCAATTAATAAAGTCATTCATTCATTCATTCATACCATCACGGCATATCCCACAATGTGGGGTAACCAGCGAAAGGTGTGCAGGTGTGCATTGCCTTATAAAAGGGAGCACAACATATCTGTGTATACCCACACACCAGTCTCGTCTCACCTAAAAAGGCACTATATTCAGAATGGGTGGTGAACCTCATTGCTGAACTATGTGAGATGTTATTGTTGTCTGTTGTATTTTCGATTACCCGGCTCTTACGGGACACTCGAAAACAATAAAGTCGAAATCATTATATGTAGGTAATAATTATAATTATAATAATTAAGCCTTTTACTATTCCATTTCTATTATAATTTTTTTTTTAAGTATAATATATAAGTTTTATTTAATTAAGTATTTTTTTTTAATTAGTAGTTAGTTAAATTAATGTACAGTATTTAAACTTATTTCTACTTTCTTATTTGTATGTATATTTTTCATGAAATGGATCCCTCTTGGGTAAAGGCCTCCTACAATAGTTTCCATATAGTTCTATCTTTGCCCTTTTCTTACCAGTCCGTTCCCCCCGTTGTTATTATATCATCGATACACCTTTTGTACCGCCTGCCAACATTCCTTTTTCCTTTGGGTCCCGTCCATATCGTGGTTAGTAAGGTCCATCTATCATCTGTGAAATGCGACAAGTGTCCAGCCCATTGCCACTTGAATTTTAAAGCTTGTTTTAGCGCATCTGTTAATTTTGTATTTTTCCTAATAGTTTCACTATTAATCTTATGTATTTTCCGCAGTTTTAACATGCTTCTTTCCATTGCTCTTTGACATGATCTGATTGATGTTTTTGTCTTGTTTGTAAAAGTCCAAGTTTGGCATGCATACAACAAACTGGGATTAAAACAGGTTTCCATTACTATTTTTTTCATTTCGGAATTGAAGTCTCCTTTTAGTATTTCTTTCTGCGTCCAAAAATTTCTCCATGCTATATTCACTCGTCTATTTATTTCTTCTTCGTTTCTAGTGTTTTTGAAAGATATTAGTTTCCCGAGGTAAATGTATTCATTTACGAAGTCAATTCTCTGAGTATCTATATTTATCTGTTTTTTGTATCCATTTGTCATTTTTTTTGTCTTACTTGCTTACTTACTCAGCCTTTTCTTGAGTCCAGTATTGGACAAAGGCCTCCCACTTGGACTTCCACTAGTCTCTATCCTGTTCCATCCTTCGCCATTCAGTTTTCTTTTGTCTTATTCGCGTTCACATATTTTTGTCTTATTCGCGTTCATTTCTAATCCTACTCCCATACTTGCTTGGTTTAATTCATTCAACATAGTTTCTAATGCTCTTGGGTTTTCATTGAAGATGACAATATCATCCGCAAATTTTTTGAGCCATCTCAGATTATTATAGGTATTAAAAGCTTATTAAGTGAATGGAGATTTACGAGATCATGCTATTATTTCGTAGTCGTATTTTATTGCATCCGTATAATTTTAGGTTAGGTTTTGTTATAAATTGAATGTTTGTAGCGTGTATTTTGATTACTGAAAGTCACCCACCGCTTACCCGGGTATCTCAGGCGCGTTAGCACCTCTTTACCCGCACTTACTTGCAAATCTTTTTACGCAGGCGGGCTCGGGGTTTGCCGGATGGGCTCCTCCCAACAAACCCCGCCTGCTAAATTATGGACTCTCAGTGCCCTCATTCGAGGATGAAGCCTACCTAATGCATCTTACTAATTATAATCTTAATAGGTACTTATAACTACTTATAAATATCATCATAATATAACTAAATATCTAACAAACTAATTATCTTAATACTACTGTCTTAGTCTTAAACTAATGGGTGAAGGAGCCAGGATAGAGGCGTCCCGACGTTCCATAAGAGCCATCGCACCCGCATCACCAGGTGCGATAGCTAACCTCGACGCGAGAAAGGAGGACCCACCCAGACGGGGGCACTTAATCAGACACCTCCACGAAGGGAGAAAGGACGGCACGAAACGTCAACGAGTCATCGACCACTCCGCCACAGCACCACTCCAGGCCAGATCAGGCCCATCACTGTACGAGATCCTCGACCGGAGGAAAACCCGGTCTTCGGAGCTCATCCCAGCGTGAAACCCACACATCAATAAACTCTTCGAAACGAGCAACATTGTGATAGTTCTCCAGCACTTCGCCAAACCAGACTGGTCGGGTGGTGCCAGCACACATACCTCCTATCAAATTCTCCCTGGCGTCCATCAACAAAGGGCACTCCCAAAGTATATGCTCAGCATTCTGGGCACCGGTACCACAAGCACACCACGGATCCGCCGCTAGGCCTAACTCAAAGAGTCGGCCTTTAAGCTCACCGTGTCCTGACACGAGCTGCACCGCATGATGGCTCAGTGCCAGCGTTCTCATACTCATCCTCTTTCTTAGGTCAGGGAAGAACTTATAGGTTACCCTAGCAGTTCCTCCTCTATCCCAGCGCTCCTGCCAAACTTCCATCGTCCTTTCTCTGACTCTATTGCTTGCCTCATTCAGACCACCAATCCCAGGTGCAACACAAACAATCACTCCTAAATGTTCAGCCCGCCTGTTGAGCCTGATACTCCTACGTGCGACAAAGTCCCGCACCTCGAGATCAGCAGGCAGGACACCAGCGATGACCGGAAGACCGTCGCTGGCCGCCGTGCGATACGCACCTGTAACAGCAAGCAAGGGAAGACGCTGGCCCCTCAGGATCGCAAGATTATATAAAATAATTTTGTTAAATAAAATAATCTGAAATTCTCGCGGGCTTGCAATGTAAGTGTTCGTCTGTGAAAAATTACATTGAGCAGAATGTACATTAAACAGGAACATATGACACAAGAAAAACACTTAACCAAAATAACACTAGAATCAAAACACTACTACCAGTCCAGAATGTAGGCCAGGGACGTTTCAGTCGGATTTATAGCGGTGAGGACCCAGGCAAGATGGCGAAATGACTGTGGCTGCTAGGTTAGAGGCGGCGGCAGGTGTCTAGTGGGCAGGCCACAGGTTCGAAGGTCTTGTGCCTCTGGGAGGCGTCCCGCTCGTCTGCAGTCGACGGTCCGTCGTTCAACGATGGGGCCTGGGATTGGAAATACATCTCAGTCCTAGGCGATGGTTAACCTGGCGTTTATGATGGCGGCGGAGGGATCTCAAAGTCGTATGTTAGGCTCAGCACTGAGACACGGTTCATCTTGACTAGGAGCTCAGAAGCGTGAACGGCCCTTGGTGCAACTGGAGAGTCCTGGAGGAATCATCCGAGTCGGCTGAAGGTCTTCTCTTGGTGGTGACTCTTGAAGTAACTGACGATGACTGCTGATGGTGGTAACTCCTAATTGATCCCAGATGTTAACTCAGCTGTGATGCAAAAACCGGTTACTTCTTAACCGGGCCTCCGCTCCGTCGCCGAGTATGTATAAGTCGATCGCCGGCGGGCTCTGATCGGCCGGCTGTCCCGGTGTCCTAATTGGCTGTATGACTTGTCCGGCTCGGTCACGTGGTACGGCAACGGTCGGCACCGAATAAAGAAGCGACCGTAGTGTGAGCAGGCTCGACTTTTGATCACTATGAATTCGGACATATCAAGTTATATGATCATGCCGATAAGGAGTGATCATGTAAGAAAATAAAAATCAGTACAATTGTGTTAATCTATCGAATAATACAAAAAAAAAATATTCATCAAATCGAAAAGTTCAAAATAAAACTTCAAACCATCTTACATTCTTTAATGCCACCTCTTTTACTTGCTCTTCTTTGGAAACTCTCGTTTTGCCCCATTTAACATGAATTACGTGAAAAGTTTAAGAAAGTAAAACAGCGATTAATTATATTTCGAGATTCGGTGCAGACGTTATTCTGGCACGATTTCAGGGCTGAGTCATTCGATAGTCTGATATAGCACCTTTCTGTAACGTCTTTCGTACCAATATATCAAAATAGTTGGTAACTATATTGACGTTTTTAATCAACTTGTAATATTGTCTCTGGACATTAATTTTCATCCATACTTATTTGTTGAATAGTTTAATAGATTTTATATAACATTATTATATAATAAATCATCCACATACCAATAACATCAAATTATACATAATTCGAGTGAAAAGTAAACATCACTTCCCATTCGCATTTTATTTCATATTTTAACAAAAAATCGATACTACGTAATTTCATCTGTATTTGACTTATATTTTTTTCAATTGGTTATGTAACGACTGTGTGTGGATATACAAAACATGACATAATATTTCTGGTGTATTTTTATTATATATAAGTTTACATTATTTTATCTGGTATATTATTTTCATTTAGGTGAGTGTATGGATTTACAAAACAGGACATATTTTTTTTATTTTATTTATTGAAAACAAACATATATCTGGTATATTTTTATTTTTTATTAGTTAACATTATTTAATCTCGTAAATTAATATCAATTCGTTGTGTAACGAGTATGTGTGAATTGTGGATGTACAAAATAGGACATAATATGTCTGGTGTATTTTCATTTTTTAAAAGTTTACATTACTTAATCTCGTAAATATTTTCAATTCGTTGTGTAACGAGTGTGTGTGAATGTAAAAATAGGACATTATAATATGTCTGGTGTACTTTTATTTTTTATAAGGTTACATTATTTTATAATTTGGGCAATCGGGTATCAGTATTCTACAAATAGCTAGGTTAGGAATTAATCGGCTGACATGAGACTCAACAATCCTGTATCGGTATTTTACAAATAGTAAGGGTAGACAGTTATCGGCTGACATGAGACAACAATCCTGCATCGGTATTTTACAAATAGTAATGGTAGGCAGTTATCGGCTGGAAAATGATCTATTTGGGATTGTAATTGAATTTTAGGGATTTATTGAGCACATAACAGAAAACGTTTTTGAAAATTAAATTTATTTTTTTGAAAACTCCCTCAAAATTTATTTGGTATTGCAAGAAAATTAATAAAAATAACATAAATAAATCAACGAAAGAATGAATAAGTAAGTCAATTAATAAATAAAAACATAATTAAATAAATGATAAATCAATAAAAAAATCCTATATATTTTTAAAATGAAATGTATTTTGGTTTAGTTGTTTGTATACAAATAAGGAATAATCATGTATACCTATCTATTTATAAAAATGGAGAATTGACTGAATAGGAACGGAAGAGAATGAAAAGATGGAGTAATAATTAGCGATTCTAGATATGAATGTTGATTAATTTAAATAAAACATTCAGATCAACCATGTTTATATATTTGGAGGTAAATATTTAAGCAGGCAGGACAAGGTCTACCGGGTTTTACTAGTTACATATAAAACCATAAACCAGTTTATACGCGACATACCATCGCTCAAAATAACACATTTTTGTTCTTTATAAAATCAGGTGGAAGTGTTGTTTGAAAACGGATCTTTTCAAATATAAAAATAAAGCTGTTTAAAAAATCAGGTTTATAATTTCCTGACTTGCCACCAGCAGTCACATTTAGCTCCCGCATGGGTGAGGGTTATAATAATGTTTAGGGGATTAATTATATTTTAAGTTGGCGTTATAAAATATTCAGAAAGTTGAGCAATTATAGTAAATTCGTGTAGCTGGCATGGCATACTACCGCTATCTCCTACACCCACGATTTTATAACGTTACCGCGTTTTGCACTGCAACGAATTTCTTTTCTACCTTTTAAATTTCCTTCACTTTAATTTTTTTATTCTTTTTAAACAACATTAACAAAAATTATTATTGATCCTGAAACAACAGATGGCTTCGAACAATTTGAAACAATCAATCAGTGCGATATCAAAAATTTTACAAAAGAAATTGGAGGGGGTTCTGTGCCAGGTTTTGAAAATATAACAGCTGGTTTACTAAAAAAAGTATCATTTATATCTTATATAACAAAACAAAATAAAAAAGCCATAAAAAATAAAATACAGTTTTTAATCAGAAATAAAATAATAAGCTCCAGCCAATATAGCTTTAGGGAGAAAGATGTGACATCTAATATAATATATTATAATGCACTAGATCAAGGGAAAATTGTTTGGGAATATTTATTGACCTCCGAAAAGCGTTTGATAGTGTATCACAAGACTAATAAATAAATTAAACAAAATTGGAATAACTGGAAAAGTGAGTAGCTGTGAATAAAATTATTTATTTGAATGAAAGCAATATGTAAAACTTAATAACACATTAAGCAATTCCAAGAACACAAATTTTGGTATACCTCAAGGTTCTGTACTTGGTCCACTATTATTTATAATTTATGTGAATTATATATTCAATTTGCTATCTTGAAAAATAATGCCTTATGCTGATGACACTGCCATTTTACTAAAAACTAACACTCGGAGAGAATAAATAGCCTCCGGTGAATCAGATATAAATATATACTATAAAATCTTGGTACGATATCAATATAATTAACTGAATACAGATAAAACGTGTACCTACTATCCCATTATACTAAATGGTAAATACATCCCAGAAGTCCTTCATATTCAAATCCATATTGACAATTCCTGTTTCAACAGCTCCATATCTACAAATTAATTATGTAACTCAACATGTATATAATTATCAACTTAAAATAATACCAAATACCTAGGCATCATTATTGAAAGCAGTATGAAATGGAAACTGCATTATACTACCATGCTCTGTTGAACGCCTTAAAAAGTTAATTTAGATTTTTCTGAGAAATATAAATGTAACTACTTCATAAAAAATTGCTTAAAACTATATATTTTTCACTGTTTCAATCCATCTTACAATATGGTATTATATGTTTCACACCTTTTTTTTCGCAAATTTTTCAAAGAATCATTTTTAAAAACTGTGAAAAATATTTACAAAAAATCTCATTGTATAAAATACATAATGATATGTATTCTAAGACATTCAAATCAATTGTTATTTTCTATATAAGCAGCAGAATAAATACACAAAGAAGTATTACCATTCCTCTTTTACACACAACTGCCTCACAAAATTTGTATAAGTATAAATATACAAAGTACCTACTAATTTATATTTTTGTTTATTTTCATTCTTGTTTTTGTGTAGTTTTTATTTTTTTGAAAATTTTGTTTAAGACAGAGAAACGACACTCACCCTGATACGAAGTTCTTGAAAAATCGATTATTGATAATGTTAATTCTTCATGCTGTCCATAGAATTTTCAGCAATTTTCTCCAGCATCACATTTCGAACGCTTTTTTGTCTCATCTATGTATAGCCCGTAAAGTCCGCGATTCCACTCAATATACATAGAACACGAGTGTGCGCACAATCTTCACCTTCAGGTTTCTGGATATGTTCCTGTTTTTCCAAATTTTGTTAAGACTGGTCATAGCACTCTTTGTCATTCCCACCCTTCTCCTGATTTCATTTTCACACTCTACTCTCTCACTTCTTATATAAATTATATATGAAAATATTTCATTGTTTGTTATCTTTAACAATTTTGATTATTCTCAAAGTAATCTTATTCCTTGTAAACAAATTTGATTGCTTTCAATAAAAACGTTGTTATTTTTATTTTCACTAGAGCGTTATTATTAACATTTCTCGGGAGGTCAAATAAATTCAGGGTTGATAAATTTGCGGAAGTATTTAAAAGTATTCGGAGGTTGTAAACATTCCCGCTTTTCGTTTCATTGTTGAAGGTACCTATAATAATAATAAGTAAGCAACTTTTGTTGTCAACATAACAGACATCCGCTACACGGAATGCTGCAAGTTTATATTATTATCTAAATTATTATTTTATAAATGTATTACAGAAATAGAAAAATTTGGACTTACTTTAAATGTGTTTTGGTGATGAACAATTAATTTTATAATTAGGGTGAGAAAAGAAAATCCATTTCTTATACAAGGTGTCTCAAAAGATACTTATATGTAGTGGATCTATTAAAAAAAAAGTAGGATTTGTATCGAAAAAATGTTTATTAATTATTAAAGTACACAATTTGGAAATTTATTTCTCAAAAATAATATCGTCCAAATGTAGACCCTCGCGTTCGCAGCACTCATTTATTCGAACAGTAAAATTAATTGATGACGGCTCGGCAAGTGGATTCAGTGATGGCTACCATTTCGTGACGGATATTTTCTTTCAAATGTGCTAGGAGAGTCGGTTTATTGGCGTAAACTTTAGATTTAAGATAACCCCATAGGAAAGAGTCCATAAGGGTTAAATCAGGACTGCGTGGAGGCCAATTTATGTCACTTCTCCTGGAGATCAATTTGCCTGGGAAAATTTCACGAACTCGTGGCAGAGATGTATTGGACGTGTGTGACGTTGCACCATCCTGCTGGAACCATGTTCTTTGGTTATAGCCAGGAAAGTTTTGCATTTCAGGCACCAATAATTCGTCTAACATCTCCACATAACGCTCTGAATTCACTGTAACTGCACGCCCCCTTTCGTCTTCAAAAAAGTAAGAGCCGATAATTCCTCGCGCCGATATCCCAGCCAATACGGTCGCTTTAGGCGAATGAAGGGGTTTCTGATGCTTGCGTTTTGGATTCGTTGCACTCCAGTAGCGGCAATTCTGTTTATTTACATGTCCATTAAGATTAAAATGAGCTTCATCCCAACACAAGATGCTGGTAAACGTTGAAAAGCGCTCAATTTCCTGATTTACGAAGTTAAGCCTCTGACTGGAATCTTGGGGCTTTAATTCTTGCACCAATTGAATTTCGCAGGGGTGCTGCAGCTTTAGGTCTTTGTGTATGCTATAATAGCAACATTCAATCCTTAGAACATATTACTATTGATTTAGTTGTAATTTTATTAGTTCTATAAATGATAAATAATTAATTGAACATTATAATATTCCTGTTTATTACTGTGAATAGTTAGTATTGATATGAACTTCATGTGATGATTATTACATAGTTAATTTGTATTAAATTACTATGATCCACTGTGACCCAAGTTCCTCTATTAATATTTCGATCAATTGATGTCCATCATTGTCATTGTGTTCGGCAAATAAATAAGAAATTAATAATGTTGATAATTGCATTCATATTTATTCATGTGTATTTCAATTAATTATTGGAAATATTTGATGTTTTGGTCAATATATTTGATATATTCTGGGGATATGTGCCTATTGGAAACATTGATAATGTATGTTTGTACTTACTTATTGTTAACAATGACAAAATTTAATACCAAAAAAATATTATATTTTAATGATATGTAAATATAACTGCGAAAGTATCTCATTGAAAAATTTATCAAAATCTCATTATTTCAATTAAACGGATTAAACTTGAATTAAATCAAAGTTGTACAATTTAATTATCGCTTTATTTCTTTCCCTTAATTGTTTTCAATGTTTTATCTTTATTTAGTTGCAAGTTGAAATTTGCTTGCCACTTCAATATAATTGAAGAGATGTGCCCCGTTCAGAATACAGGGATTTTTTTACATCAAACCAATATTTTATATCTAATCGTTTAAGTTATTAAAAAAAATCTTCTTATACATTTTGAATATTATACATTAAAGTGATGTACAAGATCAATTGAGTTATTGTTTAATACTAGTTGCATGTAACACTTGCGATCCAACTGTCAATGGCCAAATTATGTACAAAATAATTAACCCTTATCTAATCTTAACATTACTAAGTTATTGAATATTTTAAGATTATATTTAAAACACGATGTGTTGTTTCATTAATACATGTATTCCAAATATGTGTAAAAATAATATAAACATGTTGATATCATGTGTACCAAAGTCATGTACCAAATATTTTTTATAGAATAATATAGAACTTAGCATTATTAACATTAAAAGGACGGGAAATTAGTAAGTTGCTATTTTGTCTAATCAATCATTCATATTTATTTTTTTTTATGTGAGACCGTTGATCGGACCGCTAACTTAAATTTATTGTTTCAACAGACTGAATTCGTTGAATCAGATACCCCGTTCTTTCTTCAACCTTTCTCTGCAATTTTCTACCATTGGCCCTGTCATTCTTCATTTCGTAATATCATATTTTGTGTAGATTCTTCGTTACATCATTTTTTGTGTATATTCTTCGTGAATGACATAGTTATTGGGCTTATATTCTAGGATATCATGTTTGGTGGATATTTTTCGTCAATGACTCAGTTATTGGGATGACATTCTAAGACGTCATGCATTGTGTATATTATTCGTGAATGACTTAGTTATTGGGATTATATTCTAGGACATCTTGTTTTGTGTATATTCTTCGCGAATGACTTAATCATTGGGCTTATGTATATTTTAGATCATTATTTTTGGTGTATATTCTTCTTGAATGACAAGGTTATTGGGCTTATACTCTAGGACAAATGTGGGCAAAAACCGGCCCGCTGTGAGATTTGATGCGGCCAGCGAGGCATTTTGAAAAACCCAATTAATAAAAATATTATACACTACTTAAGAACAGTTCTTTTCAATGATAAAAGTAAATAAATCAAAACATCGTTCAAAGCTGACGACGATAATTTGGAAAATTCTTTACGCCTTTATATCAGTGGAATTAATCCAAACATTGATGAATTAGTTTCCCAAATTCAAGCTCAAGTGTCTCATTGATTTCAGTATCGCTACTTAATTTTCGTAGTTTGTAATAATTCCAAATTTCACGATTTAATAATAATGTTCTACCTATTTTTTTCATTTAATTTTGTTATTTTAATAAATTGTATTATAATAAAAATGTCGTATTATTTCATGTCTTATGACTTACTACTTTTAAACACAACTTTAAAATGCACAACTTTTAAACGCGGCCTGCGAACGTATTTGCACCAGTAGTGGAATTACTTATAGAAGCCGAAAATCTTGGCTTGCCTATTAATATTATGTTAAGAAATTCAAGACCTAATATGTTTTATGTCTGTTTTATTGAAACTATATAACACAAGATTAAAATTGAACCGTAGGTATGTAGATACGATGCTTGACAGGGCCACAAATGTAAATATTATTTTGGCAGGTGATTTTAAAATATTTTCATGGCCACTCAAATGAACAACGATATTAAAAAAAAAAAAATTCCCAATTTTCTTTCAGGGTTTGCCTAGTCCGAAGGTTCTAGGCACGCCCCTGATTTGCACACTAAAGTTTGGCCCACAACATGTCAAAGGTTGCCCATACCTGCTCCAGGACATCATGTTTTGTGTATATTCTTCGTGAACGACTCCGTAATTGGGCTTTTATTTTAGAATATCATGTTTTGTGTATATTCTTCGTGAGCGACTCAGTTTGGCTTAGGTATATATTCTAGGACATCATGTTTTGAGTTGAATATCCTCACCTATTTGTACGAGGTAATTATAAATACATTACCTCTTCAGTATACGTTTCGTCTTCTGTATTGTATGCTTCAAAGCCTCTTAGTTGGTGTTTCTGAATAAAAAGTGGAAAAAACTATGCGAAATTTAAACCTGGTCATACAATACGCGGATCTTAGAAATAAATTATCTTGAACAAATCGACAATTGAACAATTCACTCACGTGGAACTTAAGTTAATCCAACTATCGATTTGTTCAAGAGAATTTCGATTTATTAAGAGATTAAATTTTCTTGAACAAACAAATAGTTGGATAAAATATATGTTGCAAAGCCTCTAAGTTGGTGTTTTTTGACTAAAAAGTTTAAAAAGCCGTACAAAATATTGACTCTCAACAATGTCCTCACTTGGTACTAAGGTTAATACTTTCGTTTTATTAATGGAAACAAATTCTCTTGAATAAATCAACAGTTGGAATAATCGCAGATTATATTGATATTTTGAATAATTTCATTCGCATTATTTGAAACACGAATGAGCTTGATTATGCGACCGGTTTGAAAGCAACCGATTTTTCCTCAGGACGGATAACATCTTACAACCAGATAAAAAAAATTGAAACGATTCCAAAACTATTTTTAAATAACTTCAAACATAACTTTCCCAGTTTCTTTTCTATTCTCGAAATGAGATAATGTAATCGGGATGTTTTTGAAATCTAAAATTGATCCTCATCGCCTCAGCCGATTTTTTCGCCTTTAGCACAAGCATTTATGTTGTATTAAGAATAATCTTATGCTTAATTAAGTATGAGGGTGTAAAACGTAGGTTGTTACTTGCAAAAGGATATAATATTTATTCCTGAAAAAAAAATATAATTATTACCTAAAATCTATATTATACAACGCGTTTTAAAATATAAAATAGTTAAAACATTCTTGCACATGATTTATTTGTTATTATTTAACTACGTTGCCGCTATTACATTGGTAAATGGTTGCCGTCCCTATTCAAATATTAATAATTGTTGGGCATTGAATAAGTGAAATATTTTTTTGGCTCAGAAAAGTCGAACAGTGGTGTACCTACAACGACGTGGACGTCCCGATATTATAATATATCATCGGGTATTCGCAATAGCTCTTGTAAATCATTTTAAGTAGGCACAAAAGGAACGTTATTTTAAGTTTTATAGCCTAACCCTGCAAGGACCACGGTAGGGAGAACCAAGAATAGTAAAACGAGGCCGCACTCTTCGCACAAAATGTAATAAATAGAAATAAATTCAGTTTGTCTATTGGCAATTCTTGATAGAACATCATCATTTCTCAAGTTTTCTTTTGAAGTATAATCACTTAGACTATGGAACACCTTATGTGACGGTAATATGACGTCTCAAACAATTATACTTTAAAACGAGTGGGTTGTGGCCAACACTAAACTCTCCACACCATAGTAAGCGTTCATTTTTTCTTCTTTAAATGTTGACAATCTCAATATGGTAAAGAATGCTTATGTTGAATGAAATATTTTAATAAATGCAGATAAATTTTGTTTTAAAGAACATGAGAGCATTTTGAAAATTTTGACACGTAAATATCATATGAAGAAATTTTATGTTATTTATGGAAAGCTTATCAGTTCTAAGTTCAAGCTCTTTACACTATAACATGAAATCAAATTACTGAACCTTTCCATACATAAGAAATTTATCTAATTATATAAATTTATATTCCTTCTAAATTTTACTACCAGGAATATAAATTTTCTAACGATAATATATTTTTATACAGAATGGTGAAGAATTTTTATGTTGTATGAAATATTTTAATAAAGCAGATAAATTTTGTTTGAAAGAGCGTGAGAGCATCTTGAAAATTTTGACACCTGATATCACATGAAGAAATTTTATGATATCTATGGAACACTAATCAGTTCTAAGTTCAAGCTTTTTAAACTCTTATATCAATATAAAAATTAAAGAACTGAACATTGCCAAACATAAAAAAAATTATCTTGTTACATATAAGTTTCATACAAAAATCCATTAAGTAATATGAATATAATTTTTCAAACCGTTGAATATTTTTCGTTTAACATTGACCAAATTTGAATACAATTTTATGAAGGATCTTGGTGTTGTATAAATAGTTGAAACCAAATCAAAATATCTCTTATTTCCAGGTCGTGAGAGTATTTTTTCAGTTTTAGCAGATGAAATCATAAATAAACATTGAGAAAAAATGAACCGTGGTCTATAGAAAACTAATCAGCTCTAAGTATATGGAATTTACACATATTATATCAATATGGAGTCAATCGGACTCATAGTTTGGGCTGCAGAGAGGACACAAAAAAACAACGTAAATGATGAATTCATAGAGAAGAAAGCAAAAGGTTGTCTATGGAAAAATAATCTGCTCTAGGTCTATGCACTTTACACATATGATGTTAATATGAAGTCGATCGGACTTATAGATTGGGCTGTAGAGAGGACACAAAAAGGATTATCCATACGCCATACGCTATACATACAAACACATTATGACAAAACTCACAGTGTGCACTCTCTACATGATACCCGTTTTGAAATTGATGTAAAAAAATACGCTTAAAAATTGTGAAATCATGACTCTGGAGAGTAAAAAGACAAAAGCTGTTTTACCTGTCTAATAACTCTAAATTGACACATCTTCCCTATCCACTAGGCTGGGCCGTACATTTTTTTTAATCCACATATGAAAGGGATCTTAAAGTTGCTTAGTTGGATACTAGGTACATCCAATTCAGTAGCTTGTTGAACTAAAATAGAAACATTCTAAAAATTAAGAATGAAGGTCTTTTGAACTAAATTTCCTATTCTGTAACAATGTTGTTCCAAACTCTAAAATCTACAAAATTAGTGCACCATAGATAATAAATTGAATTCTAATTGTTTATGTCGCAGACAACGCATGCGTACTGCGCACTGTTCGGCATTTTTATTCATGTCATGTCAGCAGTATTCAATCTGTCGATTGATAAGGCTTCCAAATTGTAGAATTCCATAATTATAATGAAAAATATGAACACATGATATATTCTACAAATAATTTATTTAACTTCCGAATTTATTTAACTTTTTCGGCTAACAAGGCCATAATCAACCAGTTGATATGAGTATTCGAGACCCCTTTCGCTAAGGTATCTAAAAAAATAAAATTCTCCATACATTGACTACTTATCCACTCATATCCCACAACCTCTATCTCCCTCCTTTCTTTGTTGCTGTGATTTTACATTTACTGATGATACTTGTTTATCTTTCTGTTTGTTTTAAATTTAATGTTCCTATCACTACCACTATATGGCCTCACGTTGCTTTAGTTGGTTGGAAGAAATTGTCTTACGGCAACAAACCCGCCATTATACACAACATGTCACTATAATGTACACGAAAGAGAAAAAATAAATAATATTCTATGTCCGTCTCACAATATGTTGATAGTTGATTTTAGCGGCGATACGTGGACTAATAAACAAACGAACCGACAGGAAATTATTTTCTTTATCTTAATATTAATATCATATAATTCTTCTGTAGGTGTTTATGTCACTGTCAATTTTTGTGTGTGATTGATTGAGTTCCTGGATGATTTCGGTCCACACTTGGAATAAAAACTGATACAGTGTGAATAAAAGATATTAAAAAACAAGTCAAAAAATGTACGCCTGGTATTATGCAAACAGTATAACTTTTGGTATATAGGTAGGTACATTAGGTTGCGAAATTCGAGTTTCATTTATATCTTTATATAATATATAATTCTTCTGTACGTGTGTATGTCACTGAACTCCTAAATGGCTGGGCTGATTTTGATGAATATTTTTTTTATAACATTTTTCTGGTGTCCCGTAAGAGCCGGGTAATCGAAAATATAACAGGCAAAATAACATCTTAATTTTTCTGAATTTTGTTACTTTGCTGAGAGTGATGTGTGGTATACACGCATGTGTCGTGTTTCCTTTTATAAGGCAATGCACACCTGTCGCTTTTTACCTTACATTGTGGGATATGCCGATATGGTGTACGGTATGTTTTATGTTTGCTGGAGCAGCAATAAATTAGTAGCGAAGCACAGAACGTCTGACGGGTCCGCTAGTAAGTATATTATAAAAAAAATAAAAAAAAATATAATACTCATATTGATCTTATGTGTTGCATGTAACACATGAGATCCAATTGTCGACGGCGATAGTATGTATAATTGAAGAATGCGTACCAAACTATAAACACAAATTTATAAATATTTTAAGATATTTTGTTTCTATATATAAAACATGTAGGTGTTTATGTAAGACAGGATAGGATAATAAGGAGGTCGGCCTGTTTTCCTACCCATAATATGAAAAAAAAAAAGTTGATATGAACGTATATTTGGAGATCAAACATCAAATTATTGAGTACCCGTATATATTGTGTAGTGTATACTGCCTTACAAATTGTATGAAACGATGTCGTCACTTCATTCTATTTTTTATAAAAATTGTAAAAAAAAGATAAAGATGTACCTACTACTATATTGTTCATGTTTTATACAAAATTAAATTACCTTGTTTGGGTGTTTCGACTTTTTTCGATATTTTTAAAAACTTTGGATACATAGGCAGTTAAACACACTTTTTTTCAAAAAAGTTTTTCCAAATAAAAAATGTTTGAGAAACTCTGGAATTTAAATATTTTTGAGATTTTGTATTTGACAATATTTAAACTAATTTTTAGGGTTCTAGTTTATATGGTTTTTGAGATACATGGAAAAATAAAGTAGAAATTCAAATGTTTATAATATTTTTAAAATTCAAAATACTATGAAAAAGTTGTGTAGGCCTATAACCATCTATATTTTCTGATATTTTGGGCTCTGTAAATTAAGCAGATCAAGAGTTATAAGGTGGGGGGGGGACACACAGACACACAAACACACTAAATGTTCTATTCCGAATTCTAAGTAAATCCATAAATATATATAGAACAAAAAAACTGCTCTAAGTTGGTGTTTTTTGACTTCAAAGTTGGTAAAACCGTGAAAAATATAGACCTTGCATACAAATCTTGCGTATTTTATGTTGATATTTAGTCTATATATAGATTTGCTCAAGAGAACAAAATTCTCTTGAATAAATCGAAAGTTGGATGATATCATGAAGTGTGCTATGACATGTGCAGTTTTTAAAAGGATCATTAAATTCTAACCGAATAAGGCGTATGAGTTTGTGAAATTGGAAATGAGCTCACCGTGAAGCTCAGCAAAATTTGAAAAAAATATGCTTTACCCAAGGAGGTACTCTTAACTGAATATATAAATGAACGAGAGCTGTTTCTTCGCACCATTTTCTTAGAGGGTCAAGTCAAAGTATTAATTTGAAAAATAAAAATATGCTTTTCTCTTAAACTAAATGTTTATGAATGCCTATTTAAAGTGAAGACTTTTAAAAGCTACGTGCTCATTAGATTATTTAAGGGTTATTTGAGCCCCGACAGGTCTTCCATACTTTATTTTTATGTAAAATTTACGATTCATCTCATTCACTTCACATTTTACTGGGCACTTTCCCACTGAATTGAGCGATAGCCCCTTTTTGGGTACATTTTCGGGACAAACATTTGACCCTAGCAAACAGCACATTCACACACCCAGTAGGTACCTACACTAAAACGTGCAGATAGACGCTGTAAAATATGAATGAATTTTTGCTAGATATGTTTACATTGAATAATAAAATATCCAGTAAAATCATCTGAGATGTTTTTTTTGTATATTATTTATTGACTAGCTTTAATAGCTTTTAATTATCTGTGTATTGTTGAAACAAATAATTTATGTACATACTTATTTTGATTTTTGTTTTTATCTAGCAGATTCTGTTATTTTTCACAACAGTAACAAATTAGGTCCTTCTCCCTTCTTTTTTCCTTCCCTTCGTTTCTCGTCACGGGCAAATGTGTGAAATATATGAATATGTTAAAATTTTAAGTAGGTACTTATATTTAAATTTAGTTTTTGTTGTATTGTAGGCATACTTCTATGATTATTTATTATATATCAATTGTGGACAAAAGAAATTGGTCTGTTTTTTTTTCATTTCATAGTGTTTTTTCTATGTTTATCTTATAAGACTGTATTTGTCCCTTAAACAAATTAATATATAGCTCCTGGCCAAAAATGTAAAATTGTGAAGGAATAAGCAATCGTTTTTATAATATTGTCACACAAAATTTCGGTAAGATGGGAAGTGATTTAAAATTTGACTGATTAAAAGCACTGTAAATGATTCAAAGTCGGCCAGCCCATTCTTTTATAATATATAGTGTAAAAAAAATTTGTAATACCGGACTATGATAAGTGTTTTGAAAAATGATAGAGTTTGAGCGTTGTAAAATTTTCAAGTGTGGATACAACCCATTCGTTTTTATTTATTTCCATCAAGTATGAATAAGCTACGGCCACTTCCACCCGCTCAGCATATGGGGACTGAAAACGGCACCTTCACAGAACGCTAGTAAGAATGACAAACAATGCATGGCACGAAGAGTAGCTCTAGAAGCTCCTCTAGACTCGGAGTCTCGGCACAATAGTGCAAAAAATGACTGGATTGTCGCGAGATTACTTCGAGTCTGTGACTGTGTAAAACTGGACATCAGAGAGTTGAACAAGGGCACACTGGAATTTCATTTTTTTTATTCAGCATGCCCAATGGGATAGAAGGGATACATCGAAGGGCACTATAACCATGGAAAAACAATTTCAAGGATGTAAAGTTCTTCTTTACATCCTTCAATATTGGTTGATGGGAGATGGTTTAAAAATTGATTAAACAAAAGTATCGAAAAGAGAATATTTGATCGTAGCCATGGATACGAAAATCAACAAAATGTTGATAATTGATCATTAGTGTGGACAATCAACAATGTGTCAGATATTTTATTTTATATTTTTTTTACACGTACTAGATAATAATAAAACAATGAAATATATTTTTACAAGTAAGAGTACCTACATTAATCGACTCACCTTTGAATATCATGATAAAAAATATCCTTATTTTAATTGCTACAAAAATTGAAAAAAGAAAGGGATAGTCAGTAAAAACAAGGAGGAAGGATAACAGGGAGGTGGATTGTATGTATGTGTGTTTATATTAATATGTTTCTGTGTGGTGTGTGCGCGAGAGTGAGTAGGTATATGTAAGAAGTGTGAAAGAGTAACACAAGTAAAAAAAATTCAAAGCGAGAAAAAGAAAACAGTTTTGAAATATTTAAGCATAAAAATAAAAACACAAAAGGATTTTCAAATTGAGAAAATACAACTGCCTCTACCTTATTATAAGAATCTTTTTTCTAAATTTTGACCTTCACTTGCTAAATTTGGATATCATAGCAGGAAAAAACGATAATATGAACCCTGAGTAGTGGTGGATTTTGGAGATATGTGTTGTCGGTCTTCTTGGTTTAACCGGTTGGGTATCTGCCTGCTGATATAATTGTCCGAGAATCGATTCCCGGTGGAGATACAGTTTTTAATTGTGTTTTCAGTATGGGTCTGTGAGTGTCCAGATTATGGCAACTTGTTATTGGGTGGGAAAAAAATACATAGATTCTGTTACCCAAGAAACTATACAAAAAATAAAATTAAATTATTTTAAAAGAAACGATACGAAATTAAACGCAATTAAACGAAATGAAACAAATGTTTTACAACAATGTTTTTCCGAATAATAAATGTTTGAGAAACTCTGAATTTTTTTTAAAAACAAATTTGAGATATTAATTTTGTCTATATTTATAACTATCCTTTTATAAGACAAAAAATGAATATTGGGATCAAATTAACATAATAGATTTAAAAAAATCACTCCTTTACCATAAATAAAGTTAAATGAAAAATTAAGCGATTTAATCATTAGTATTGTTAGAATCGAAAAGATTTCTAAATTTGTGAAAATATACATAGGTGTGGTCCTAAACAAACACCAAAATACATTTTTGCCAGAGAGTGCTAAAAGAAGCTATTATTTATGTCGGCCATAAAATCCTTAAAAGCGAACCGAAGTCTACCTAAAATGTCCCCTTATATAAGGGTCAATATGTGACCATTGCGATTTCTATGTTTAAAACAAATTCAATTATACGGTTACAGATTCCCAGAGAAAATAAGGCAGAAATATCTGCCAGATAAAATAAAGAAAAATGTTGATGTTCTTGGAACTTAGTTTGAAAAGGTTCTGATATTATAATATTTTCAAAATAATAATATTTTTGAAAAATCAGCCTAAGATACAAATTTATTTGCCCTTTTAAAAAAAATATTTGCGGTAGGTACATAATAACGGTACCATCAATGATCTTTTTAATAAATACTCGCGGAACCCGGCAATCATTTTATTGCCTGTATGTATAATAAAAAATGGCCCCTTTAGTCCCTTCCGTCTATTCAGTGCCTCCCGTCCCTTAATAAATTTCTCCTTTGCTGGAAATCGAACCCAACTCGTCAGCACAGAAGCCAAACAATTTACCACTTTGCCATGACGCGGCTGTAGCTTTCTGAGATGAAATATATAAATAAGTAAATAAATAACTTAAGAGACGCATCTAGAATGTCGAAACAAAGACTGATTCTTCATTATTTTTGTGTCCAAACTACCTATTTAATGACAAAACCAAACAATACTTTTTGATATTAAATTTTCTTTTAAACTTTTAACTGTAAAAATACAAATCATTTGAATCTTCAACATTTTAAAAGTAAATCCATTTTTTGTTGAAAGAAGAGTAACCATGAAAGGTTATACAAATGTCAGCACTTTCACATACATAATATTATGTACATAGAAACCAACCAACTATCTACAATCAACCTACCTATAACTTATTGCCTATTCATTAAACTTTGTTTCACGTAGAAATGAACGTATTTTATTTTATAACAGAAAATTTCAGTTTCGTAACATTACATACATATCTATCTATGTAAATAATATGTATCTTCATAAAAATACGCTTTGTGGTTTTGTTTAGCCACTCGAATGGGTTTCATGAATGAATTTCATTGTCCAACTGGCGATTTGTTCAGCAGAATCTATTTCTCATAACATATCGACAAAGTTTCAAGCAAAGATCCACGTATATGATTTTTTATGCATGTCTATATTTCGCGTGGTTTTTTCATATTTGAAGTTGAAAAACACCAACTATAATGCTTCGCAGCATAAATATTATATTCAATCATTTACAAATAAATTGTATCTCACGTGTGTGAGTGTTTGCATGCGAGCGTGCGTGTGAGTGTTTGTCAGCCTTCGTGGCTCAGTTGGTTAGGTATCTGACTGCTGATCCAAAGGTCCCGGGTTCGATTCCCGGTGGAGACACAGTTTTTAATTGTGTTTTCAGTCTGGACCTATGAGACGATTAATATCGTAAGTCTCCAGAATGTGGCAACTTGTTATTGGGTGCGCGTTAAATGAATATTTAACATAGTACCTGTTAGTTGCCCGAGAAGCAACATTAAATAAATAAACAATTCACTATGCAGTTTTTATTAATAATGCAATGTAACAGATTTACATTTCCGATAAAATAAGTTTCAATGCGTATGAATATAATATATGAGTATGTATTCAATTGTTGAAGATTAATCTAGTTTTGATGGTTTTACCCATGGCATGGCACAATCTAAATACCTATATCTTAAAACTTTTTTTTCCGCAATTTCGTTTTAATATTGGAAATAAAAATATGTAAGTATTCAACCTTCTTTAAATGTTCTCGGCTCTTTATTTATGATAGGGTAAGTAAAATAGGGTAGAGGTCGTGAAAGAAAGTTGAAAAATATTACAATTCACGACGTTTTACGATAATATGTTTTCTACAAAATTTCATACAGTAACAACGGTATCAAGATTTTAGGGCCAAGATAGGTAAAAACATGAAATATACTGAATGTGAAGGATGATAAAAAATAATTCATATGAGGTATTTTATTATTATTCACCATGGTCATTCACATTTTTTACATTTTGGCATCCTTTGAAACTCTTTATGAATGTATAAAAAATATACGCTAATTAAATAATTTGCATATATTTTTTAATAATATGTCAGTATATCTCATACGATTTCTAAATTAGGCATACATAAATAATACCTACTTGTGGTAGGTATAGACGAATGAATTTGAACGAGACAGCTAGGGTGGGTTTTGAACTCTTCGAAAAGCGACTGGTTTGTATACGTTGAAGGTTTACTCTGAATGGGTATTCAAGTTCATTGAGTTATTTTATAAAGAATGGAATAAGAAAAAAAGATAGGAAATGGAAAAAAACTAAGTTCATCATTGAAAATGGTAACATTTCCATCCGCACTTAAACCGAGCAGTTCTCTTAATTACCGACCGACCAGCCAATTGCATTAACTATGTAAATTCAGTTTGCACGGAGCTCAACGCCTATGTAGGTATTTACTTACTTGGCCGATGGCCTTTTAACTCCGGTAGATCTTTAGCCTCCTGAACAATAGCTTTCAAAGCCTTCCTGTCAGCTGCAGTGGACTCCCAGTCATCACAAGCATTCAGCACGTTCAGATCTCGGGTAACATTGTGCATCAACCTCTACCTTGGTCTCTTGCCCACAGGGTTTTTTTGCAGGATACGTTTTGTGGCTCTTTCTTATTTTATGTAGGTATTTAAAAACATTTATTTATTTACTTAACATTTTCTGTACAAACACATTATGTTGCATTGTACAAATGACGGACTTATTGCCTGGAAGTAATTTCTTCCAGGAAACCATCTGAGAACAGTTTATATTAAGGGATATAAAAACACTTATTGTTACTAAATAAGTATTGTTTCAAGTATTGACCAATATCTTGTACCGCGAACCATTGTATAAGCGATTTATCATGGGAGGTCTATCTTAGTACATTTTTACTAATTTCACAACGTTATTTTTTAGAGGAACGTCACATGGTTTATTTGTAGTTGAAGCTTTTACGCGACCGCACTTATCTATGACTTTTTTTTTCGTTTTGCTGTGAGCTATGTCAAAAGTTGACATACCTATTAATTGAAGGGAGATCAGCAAAAACCAGACATGTCACATTTTTTTTCTGCAAAAAAGTTCATTATTAAATATATATATATATGATATTCATTTATCAAAATAAATACCGACAAAACATAGGAATGCACATAAAACATATATGTAGACAGTAAGAATCAGCATAATAGTTCATTGCTTCAATAACAGGATTTAACTACATATAAGTACATCATTGATGTCCAATAGATTCTTAAAAAAATCATAAAGCCATGAATATTTCGTCTGTAAAAAGAGCACATGTGTTGCGCATGTGTTAATTTTACAGAACACGAGCAATTTATTTTGTATTCTAAATAATATATTTTGTAGCATTTAGCTTTGCTTTAAGATTTCCCTTCCAGTTATCATTTTATTCCAGTTTAAATACAATGCAATAAGTGTGGATAAAATACAAACATGGGAATGGATAAATGTTTTTACCTTAAATAACTATAGTGCGGTCAATGTTGTCACCATTCCACCTGATTTGCTAACAGAAAAAGCATATCCACCAGGCAAAGTTCCTTTAAATCTCCTTCTTCTTTTTCCTTGCCTCCTCCGAGTTTATCTGGTGTCAGCCCTTCTGGTACGCAATTGCCAGACCTTTCGATCTTGCGTCATCTCTCTGGTTAGAAGCTTCTCCCTCAGTTCACTCTCAATATTTGTCCACCAGGTGGACTGTGGACGGCCTCCAGTTCTGGACTGAGTGGTTATGTTCAGTGCGATTTTAACCACGTGATCGTTATTTCAGGAGTCTGGTCTCCTTTAGTTTATTCGGAATTAGCGCGACCCCAAAACTACCTTGGACGTATTCGTTTCTAACTCTGTCCTCACTTGTAACACTTGCGGATCACCTGAGCATCTTCATTTCTGCTGTGTGCATCTTTTGCTCATGTTTTTTCTTCATCGTCCAGCACTCTGAACCGTAGAAGATAGCAGGGCGGATGGCTGTCTTATATACTTTGCCTTAGTTTGTATGGGCATCCTTGGGTGACATATAAAACACGACAGGGCTCTCCACTTCATCCATCCCGTATTCACGCGGTGTGTTATGTTTGCATCAGCGGAAGCATCTGGTGTTACAATGGATGCAATTTTTGTTTGTCCCGGTTTAACGCCGAATTGTATGTATGCTGAGATCCAACAAAAATCTCCTGCTCAATTAATTTTTTTTCATAAATTTTAACAATTGTTCTTCGTTTTACGATTTTTGCTATGATCATGGTTTGGAATTGTCAACTTATCCAAAATTTTACTTTATCTGATTATTGTCTTTATGGATTTCATAAGATCTTATATTATGAGTTTTCTATATGAAATGTTGAACATGGCATTTATATGACATGAATCTAATATGACTGCTAATCCGACGTAATTACTTTAATTATCAAGATCCACATTCACTGGATCTTCGTACAATCAATTTTCTTAAAAAAAATTGTACTATGAGATTTTTGTTCTAAGAAAAAATAATTTACACTCAATCATTTACAACTAGTTGCATGTAACACATGAGATCCAACTGTCGATAGCGATAGTATGTATAGTTGAAGAATATGTACCAAACTAT
This sequence comes from Molanna angustata, assembly GCA_963576475.1. NCBI lineage: Eukaryota > Metazoa > Arthropoda > Insecta > Trichoptera > Molannidae > Molanna > Molanna angustata. The sequence continues at coordinate 24,206,422 of OY754977.1, forward strand.
AAACCCATAAATACAAATTATTGAATATTTTCAGATATTTTGTTTTCTATGCAACATATGTAGGTATGTATGTCAAGATAGGATAGTATGGAGGAAGATCCTTTTTTCCTACCCAGAATATGAAAATAGCATGATGGTATGTATGTTTGTTTGGAGATGAAGTATCAAACTATTAAGTCTTCTTACATATTGTGTATAGGCGACTGCCATACAAAATGTATGAAGCGATGTCGTCACTAAATTCAATTTTTAAAAAAATTGTTAAAAAAAAATTGAGATCTTCTACTACAATGTTAATATTTTTTATAGAAAATTGAATTATCTAGTTGGGATGTTTCGGCTTTTTTCGATAATTGTAAAAGTTTTGGAAATATAGGCAGTTAAACTCATAAATTTATCATAAAAAAAATATTTTTCTTAATAAAAAATGTTTGAGAAACCCTGGAATTTTTTTGAAAAAATTAATTTGAGATTTTGTATTTGTCTATGTTTGTACCAATTTTCAGCGTTCTAGCGTTTATGGTTTCTGAGATATATGGAAAAATAAAATAAAAATTCAAAAGTTGATAACCCCTGACTGAAACAAAAATTCAAAATTCCGAGTATAAAAGTTTTGTAGGCCTGTAACTGTTTATATATTCTGAAATTTTGGGCTCTGTAAATTGAGCGGATCAAAAGTTATAAGGGGGGGACGGACACACAGACACACAGACACACAGACACACACACACACACACACACACACAGACACACGAAATGTTCTACTCCGAATTCTGAGTAAATCCGTGTATGGAACATATATGCTGCGAAGCCTCTAAGTTGGTGTTTTTTGACTTTAAAGTTGGAAAAGCCGTGAAAAAAGTAGACCTCTCCATACAATTCTCGCGTATTCTGGCTTGATACATTGTCGATATGTTAAGAGAACAAAGTTCTCCTGAACAAATCGACAGTTGGAAAACAAAAAATGTAGTAAACTAGTTGCATGTAACACATGAGATCCAACTGTCGATAGCGATAGTATGTATAGTTGAAGAATATGTACCAAACTATAAACCCGTAGATACAAATTATTGAATATTTTCAGATATTTTGTTTTCTATACAACATATGTAGGTATGTATGTCAAGATAGGATAGTATGGAGGAAGATCCTTTTTCCTACCCAGAATATGCAAATAGCATGATGTATGTATGTTTGGAGATGAAGTATCAAACTATTAAGTCTTCTTACATATTGTGTATAGGCGACTGCCATACAAAATGTATGAAGCGATGTCGTCACTAAATTCAATTTTGAAAAAAATTGTTAAAAAAAAATTGAGATCTTCTACTACAATGTTAATATTTTTTATAGGAAATTAAATTATCTAGTTGGGGTGTTTCGGCTTTTTTCGATAATTGTAAAAGTTTTGGAAATATAGGCAGTTAAACTCATAAATTTATCATAATAAAAATATTTTTCTTAATAAAAAATGTTTGAGAAACCCTGGAATTTTTTTGAAAAAACTAATTTGAGATTTTGTATTTGTCTATGTTTGTACCAATTTTCAGCGTTCTAGCGTTTATGGTTTCTGAGATATATGGAAAAATAAAATAAAAATTCAAAAGTTGATAACCCCTGACTGAAACAAAAATTCAAAATTCCGAGTATAAAAGTTTTGTAGGCCTGTAACTGTTTATATATTCTGAAATTTTAGGCTCTGTAAATTGAGCGGATCAAAAGTTATAAGGGGGGGACGGACACACACACACACAGACACACACACAGACACACAGACACACACACACACACACACACACACAGACACACGAAATGTTCTATTCCGAATTCTGAGTAAATCCGTGTATGGAACATATATGCTGCGAAGCCTCTAAGTTGGTGTTTTTTGACTTCAAAGTTGGAAAAGCCGTGAAAAAAGTAGACCTCTCCATACAATTCTCGCGTATTCTGGCTTGATACATTGTCGATATGTTAAGAGAACAAAGTTCTCCTGAACAAATCGACAGTTGGAAAACAAAAAATGTAGTAAACTAGTTGCATGTAACACATGAGATCCAACTGTCGATAGCGATAGTATGTATAGTTGAAGAATATGTACCAAACTATAAACCCGTAGATACAAATTATTGAATATTTTCAGATATTTTGTTTTCTATACAACATATGTAGGTATGTATGTCAAGATAGGATAGTATGGAGGAAGATCCTTTTTCCTACCCAGAATATGCAAATAGCATGATGTATGTATGTTTGGAGATGAAGTATCAAACTATTAAGTCTTCTTACATATTGTGTATAGGCGACTGCCATACAAAATGTATGAAGCGATGTCGTCACTAAATTCAATTTTTAAAAAAATTGTTAAAAAAAAATTGAGATCTTCTACTACAATGTTAATATTTTTTATAGGAAATTAAATTATCTAGTTGGGGTGTTTCTGCTTTTTTCGATAATTGTAAAAGTTTTGGAAATATAGGCAGTTAAACTCATAAATTTATCATAATAAAAATATTTTTCTTAATAAAAAATGTTTGAGAAACCCTGGAATTTTTTTGAAAAAACTAATTTGAGATTTTGTATTTGTCTATGTTTGTACCAATTTTCAGCGTTCTAGCGTTTATGGTTTCTGAGATATATGGAAAAATAAAATAAAAATTCAAAAGTTGATAACCCCTGACTGAAACAAAAATTCAAAATTCCGAGTATAAAAGTTTTGTAGGCCTGTAACTGTTTATATATTCTGAAATTTTAGGCTCTGTAAATTGAGCGGATCAAAAGTTATAAGGGGGGGACGGACACACACACACACAGACACACACACAGACACACAGACACACACACACACACACAGACACACGAAATGTTCTATTCCGAATTCTGAGTAAATCCGTGTATGGAACATATATGCTGCGAAGCCTCTAAGTTGGTGTTTTTTGACTTCAAAGTTGGAAAAGCCGTGAAAAAAGTAGACCTCTCCATACAATTCTCGCGTATTCTGGCTTGATACATTGTCGATATGTTAAGAGAACAAAGTTCTCCTGAACAAATCGACAGTTGGATTAAACTTTAAATCATTTTATAACTTGATAAAAAATGGTATTTCTGTTTTATCTCTTATCCAACTGTCGATTTGTTCAGGAGAACTTTGTTCTCTTAACATATCGACAATGTATCAAGCCAGAATACGCGAGAATTGTATGGAGAGGTCTACTTTTTTCACGGCTTTTCCAACTTTGAAGTCAAAAAACACCAACATGTTCCATACACGGATTTACTCAGAATTTGGAGTAGAACATTTCCCGTGTCTGTGTGTGTGTCTGTGTGTGTGTGTGTGTGTGTGTGTGTGTGTGTCTGTGTGTGTGTGTGTATGTCTGTGTGTGTGTGTGTCCGTCCCCCCCTAATAACTTTTGATCCGCTCAATTTACAGAGCCTAAAATTTCAGAATTTATAAACAGTTACAGGCCTACAAAACTTTTATACTCGGAATTTTGAATTTTTGTTTCAGTCAGGGGTTATCAACTTTTGAATTTTTATTTTATTTTTCCCTATATCTCAGAAACCATAAAAGCTAGAACGCTGAAAATTGGTATAAACATAGACAAATACAAAATCTCAAATTATTTTTTTCAAAAAAATTCCAGGATTTCTCAAACATTTTTTATTAAGAAAAGTATTTTTTTTATGATAAATTTATGAGTTTAACTGCCTATATTTCCAAAACTTTTACAATTATCGAAAAAAGCAGAAACACCCCAACTAGATAATTTAATTTCCTATAAAAAATATTAACATTGTAGTAGAAGATCTCAATTTTTTTTTAACAATTTTTTTAAAAATTGAATTTAGTGACGACATCGCTTCATACATTTTGTATGGCAGTCGCCTATACACAATATCAAAGAAGACTTAATAGTTTGATACTTCATCTCTAAACATACAATATACATATACCATCATGCTGTTTTCATATTCCGGGTAGTAAAAAAAGACTGACCTCCATACTATCCTATCTTGACTACCTAGGTACATGTGTTGTATAGGAAACTAAATATCATAAAATAATAAATAATTTGTATTTATGGGTTTGGTACTTATTCTTCAACTATACATACTATCGCTGTCGACAGTTGGATCTCATGTGTTACATGCAACTAGTTTAAAAAAAACTTTGATTTATAAATGAATTTATTTTTCCAACTGTCGATTTGTTCAGGAGAACTTTGTTCTTTTAACATATCGACAATGTATCAAGCCAGAATACGCGAGAATTGTATGGAGAGGTCTACTTTTTTCACGGCTTTTCCAACTTTGAAGTCAAAAAACACCAACTTAGAGGCTTCGCAGCATATATGTTCCATACACGGATTTACTCAGAATTCGGAATAGAACATTTCGTGTGTCTGTGTGTGTGTGTGTGTGTGTGTGTGTGTGTGTGTGTGTGTGTGTGTGTGTGTGTGTCTGTGTGTGTGTATGTCTGTGTGTGTGTGTGTCCGTCCCCCCCTTATAACTTTTGATCCGCTCAATTTACAGAGCCTAAAATTTCAGAATATATAAACAGTTACAGGCCTACAAAACTTTTATACTCGGAATTTTGAATTTTTGTTTCAGTCAGGGGTTATCAACATTTGAATTTTTATTTTATTTTTCCCTATATCTCAGAAACCATAAAAGCTAGAACGCTGAAAATTGGTACAAACATAGACAAATACAAAATCTCAAATTAGTTTTTTCAAAAAAATTCCAGGGTTTCTCAAACATTTTTTATTAAGAAAAGTATTTTTTTTATGATAAATTTATGAGTTTAACTGCCTATATTTCCATTTTTTTTTTATATATCGAAAAAAGCCGAAACACCCCAACTAGATATTTTAATTTTATATAAAAAATATGGACATTGTAGCAGTACATCTCAAATTTTTTTTAACAATTTTTATAAAAATTGAATTTAGTGACGACATCGCTTCATACAATTTGTATGGTAGTCACCTATACACAATATCAAAGAAGACTTAATAGTTTGATACTTCATCTCTAAACATACAATATACATATACCATCATGCTGTTTTCATATTCCGGGTAGGAAAAAAAGACTGACCTCCATACTATCCTATCTTGACTACCTAGGTACATGTGTTGTATAGAAAACTAAATATCATAAAATAATAAATAATTTGTATTTATGGGTTTGGTACTTATTCTTCAACTATACATACTATCGCTGTCGACAGTTGGATCTCATGTGTTACATGCAACTAGTTATAAAAAAATCATATACAAGTATTGCTTCTACGCTGATGTTGAAAGGTGGAAGTGGGATGCGTGTGGGCAATTTATTTAAATTTAAAATTTATCTACATTCATACTCAACCAACACAATATACATATATTAAATAAAAAAAAATATAATATATTATGTATGTAACTCAATGTATGTAGGTAATATTCTAATGTAATTTTATTTCGTAGGATGAAAAGTGAAACGTAATTTTTTAATCAAAATATTTAATATATAAATGTAACCTATAGAATTTTTAATACGCTCAATTTTTTGAAGGCGAGTTTCACCGTGTAGTTTGTACAGATACTCCAACCAGGTCGGTAGGATGCTTCAGTTGAAAAACACTAGCTATTTGTATGGGTTCCTTTTCGCAGAAATTAAGCAGACTTGAATTTTTGAGACTTTTAAATTGATAATATATTTTATCCCAAGTATTAATTTATTTTTAAATTAAGGTTTATCCAAGCTTCTGATATATTATTCTCATTAGAAGTTTTGTCAAAAGAAAAACTGTCATGGACTGTATTGTCATCAGTTTAACTATGGATGGGGGCGTATGGAAGCAAGTAATATGTAAGAGGAATAGGGTCGGTGATAGAGTCGACCCTTGAGGGACTTCTATAAATGTAGGCAAAGATTCTCCTTTTTGTAATTCACTGCTGGAGAGGTGACAGTTATAAATTAGAATTGTGTTTTTTTTTCAGATTAGTGTTATGCCTGGTTTACACCAGTTTAGTGCTTAGTCAATATGGTAAGTTCAGTGGATAAGTGCAGTAAAAGTAAACAGCCTGGACAGTAACGGGTCCAGGTTAGTTATCAAAATAGAATCACTTTCTATTTAAGGTGTTCATGCTTTTCAATTGCACGTTATCAATCTTCGTATAAGCGATAAAATTGCTACTTATATCGTTTTTTATTTTTTTGGTTTAAACGTCTAGCTTATTGTTAAATGACAAATTTTGGTACTAAAACACGAATTGAGAGAACATTGTAATAAATGTCCTAATATTTTCGTATGAAAATATGCACTGCATATTTGTCTCATAATATGTACATACCTCTCGGGAGAGTTGAACCCAAAATAATGCCTCGAAATATTATTGAGGTGAAATTTAGACATATCATTTTGGCCATAGAAGTTCACTGTTAAATTGACGTAAATATCATTAATTATTTTTTCTATAATTCTTTATTTTAAGTCATTTACATAATAACAAAAATTTATAAGTAGTTTCTGATCTTTTAACATATTATGTAGTTATTACACATTGTAGTGTAAGGGAGAGGACTTGTATAATTGACACCAATGTTCACGACTAGAAAAATCTTTGTTTGATTTATTATATTCAGACAACGGTTTTAGTCTTGATTCACTTCAGACACTTCAGATATTAGACTAAATGGATCTTAAATCCTTCAACATGTAATTTTTTTATTTTTATTACTATAAAAAATACACAAAAATACATCTCGCTAGGCGGAATGCTTGTTCTGAGATAGTATGATCTTAAGACGTAAACGATATAATATCCTAGTTTTGGTGATTTTTCCCAAAAATTGTAATAATTTTATACTTAAAATTTTATAACATATTAACTTCAACTACAATTAAGGTTATTTTATATTTTTTTAAGAGGGTTTTCTAGTATTTTTACTTATTAAATTGACTCTGAAGGAGTGCGTGTGTAAAATCTCGAACCCTTAAATAAAAACCATGACTGGAATGACGGGAAGTATAAATGAATTATAAAGTAAATTATTAACATACAGTTTTGTAGATTTATTTTTATAACTTGTTACAACTTTTTTATTAATACTTAATTAAATTAATCACTGTTATATTCGCGATGTTCAGGAATGGCGGAGAATTGAAACAAAGAAATTACGCCCGGTTGATGACTGGCTAGATGGTCGAATGACGTCTCGTTTTTTTTCCTTGGTCAGTCTAACGCGGCAATTATTGTGCGCCTGCGCAGGATGTAATTGGGATACCTGGGGTCTATTGTCCACTCCATATTTAATTAATTAGGAGTGGACTGGGGTGCATAGTTGCACCACAATTTGAAAAAACTCCGTGTACCGTACCCCACTCCTAAAAGTGCAAGACTTGCAAGACCCTTTTTGCAAGACCAAGAGCGTGAATGCAAAACCAAGATTAAGTATATATTTGTAAACGAAAGACCAAGACCACGCTGGTCCTGGTCTTGCATTTGCTCATCACAAATTAAGGGTCATTTCAAGGACGCTTTGAGAATTTGTCCTGTGATGTATTGCTTTACGATATAAATGAATTCTAAGAATGAAACGGAAAATATTATGTATCTTCATTAGGTATACATTTCTCCCCTTACATTTAAGTTCACCGCCTGAAATGTGACAAAATAAAAGAAGAAAAATAATCTTTATTATAAAAATCTCCCAAAGAAATTTTTTCAACTTTGTGAAATACTTGTTGCCATAAAATATATACCTATATGTATATATCGCACTCTTTGAAGTTTGAGGAAAACGTGGTAGAATAATTATATTTAAATATATTTTTTCCTTAACCTTCACGTGACTTTTTGAGCAGAAAAATATGACAAAAAGTTGGCCTACTACACCCTTTTAAATTACATCATCGTTTATTATTTTGAAGTTCTTTTGACCTTTCTTATTATCTCCGGGCCTTTCGCTACTCATTTCCCTGTTTGTAATTAAAACATGTCAAAATCAAAGTTCGAAATGAAAACAATATTTTTTTGGGAGAATTTTGCCAAAATTATAATTTGCTGCGTCACAATGGCTGCGCAGCGACAACTTCAAATTTGACACATCTCTCCAACTACCTATTGGCCTAATTTATTAATGTCAAAAACATCAATGTACCTTCCTATTTTATTACGTACATATTTATAGCAATAAATTTCAGTCAGTTTTTTTTTATCTCAACTACAATGTAATAATGTAGATTGACATGATTTTACATTGTTGAGCATATTTTTTTAATTAATTCAATGTCTAAGGCTTCTTTGAAAATATTGTCTCGTTCAAAACAATGCATTAGTATCGGCTTCATATTGAAATCGTAAAGACGTGTAGGTACAGTGCTTTAATTACATAGTTTCAAATTAAAATAATCGCATAAATATACATTTATTTTAGTAATATGCTATGCCCATCTAACTAACTTGTCGGCCTTCGTGTATCAGTTGGATAGGTATCTGACTGCTGATCCAAAGCTCCCGGGTTCGACTCCCGGTGTGGAGACACAGTTTTTAATTTTTTTTTTGTGTGAGACGATTAATATCGTTTGTCTTCAGTATGTGGCAACTTATAATTGGATATGTCTTAAATAAATTTTTACATAGTACTTATCTGTTAGTTGCCCGAGAAGTTATATAAAATAAAATATAAAATAACTAAGTACTCCTGTTTAAAGATATATACATACATTTTATATATCTATAAGTACCTTTGAAACGTATTTTTAATACATAAATAAAAAATATTTCCAAATAAATAATAATAATCATACACAGAAAGAAAGAACAAACAACACAGAAAGAAAAAAAAGAACTAGTACAGGGTATATTCTAGAACAAGGTTACCTAGTTGGGCAGCAGTAATATTCATAATACCTAGTTGGGCAGCAGTAATATTCATAATAGTCTTTGTGATAAAGGTGTGAAAAAAAAGGGAAATAAATAAATAAATAAATATATACCAAAGTAGTTAAATGTGAGTCGTCATTCTCTCTGAAATTTCACGGCCAAAAGATAGGAGCCACATACATTTAAGTTTACTTTTTTATTTTTTAACAGATTTTTAATTATCTCAATAGAGACGAAGTTGGAATATTTATTGTAGGAGAACCGGGAAATCAAGGCACCTACAGGGCTTACGACCTGTCATCGGCTGGTTTACGTGATCACTTTATGCGCTTGCGCAACGTTCACCAATTATGCCTTTTAATGAGATCCCTATCAATTCAATTTTGAAAGTTCTATATATTGTAATACTTTCGAAAATATAGAACTTTCAAAATTGAATTGATAGGGATCTCATTAAAAGGCATAATTGGTGAACGTTGCGCAAGCGCATAAAGTGATCACGTAAACCAGCCGATGACAGGTCGTAAGCCCTGTAGGTGCCTTGATTTCCCGGTTCTCCTACAATAAATATTCCAACTTCGTCTCTATTGAGATAATTAAAAATCTGTTAAAAAATATCTTTGACTCCCGACAGGGAAAAAAATCCAATGTTTGCGCATATGCAATAATAAAAATATTCGATTACTTTTTTATATTCTTAGTTAGCAGACAAGGAATTACCTATACATTAAAGGTCCCAGAAAAATAAGATGTGTTTGTCCGTAGGCAGATTTCATTTTTCCTTGTTTTTAAGAATATCTTCTCGTTTAGTTTTGTTTTTTAAAAGTATTGTCTGTTGTCTTGAAATAGTTTCAGATCATTATGAACATAAATGGCATGCATGGCCACTTACACACACACACATGGTTGCATTTTGTAGTTTTAAGTTTTAACCCATTTATGTATTACTATTTTTTACACTTTTAAATAGTTTCTCAGATGGGATCACCATGTAAATATTCTCGTCTCACGGACACGAAAATTATTATACATCTACAAGTCGATCCGAAACATCTTAAATAAAAAATCATTAAATTAATATATTTCACACTATGCCAATCTATTTTATCTAATGGAATCTTAGTCTGGGTTGGATGCGCTAAAGCTCTCATTGAAAGGCTGCGAATTGCCCAAAAGTTTATAATAAAAATACTTAAGCATTATCCGATTTGATTTCCTTCCGAATGTCTCTTGTAGGAGTATATATTAATATGTTCTTAAAATCCGTCAACTGTTTGCTAAACATGCAGTTTCATATTGTAAATTGAACATGCTAAGGTGGGGTATAAGGGTAGAAGAGGATGTTTCCTGCAATTGCGGCGAGATACAAACTGACGAACACCTCCTCATCTGTCAAGATATGGCAGTGAGGTGCGACGCAGAGGACTTGAAGATGGTTAATGACAATTCCGTTGCGGTTGCTGAATTCAGGAGTGGGATGTCCTAGTGGTGAAGTACTCGGACTCGTAAAGTAAGTAAGTATATTTTAAATTCAAATACACAAATGTACTAATATCCCAACAAGTCTACATGTCACGAACCTCAGTCATTCCCAACTTCCAGATCCCAATAGCCAATACACCCCTATCACAGCACCAATTTGGTTTTGTTACACCATTAATGTTTAACAGATTCTCTATAGATATTAAGAACATAAATACATATAAAATAATAATAAAATAAAACAATGTGGATGCTTAGTAACAAAATTAATGTCGACAGCTCCCGATCTCATATCATATCAATACAAATAACATCAAAACAAAAAAAAAGCATCAATACAAAAAAAACGTAAAACAAAAAAATGCATCAATACAAAAAGCATAAAAAAAACATCAATACAAATAGCATAAAAACAAAAAAAAGCATCAATTCAAAAATTAAAAAAAAAATACAAAAAGCATTAAAAAAAACATCAATACAAAAACTATTAAAACAAAAAAAAGCATCAATACAAAAAGCATCAAAATAATAAATTAATTGAAACCCCATGATTCTATTCACCCCTTTTCTATTCTTTTACTTTAAAGTGCTTCTTTATTTTGTTACCTAGCGTTTCATAATTTGACTCTCTTATAACCGTTGGGAGTTTGTTGAAAAAATAAAAAAAAGTAATAATAATAATACAAAAGTTATTTTACTAAATTTCGCTGTGAATGTTTTGTGTGTCATGGATATTCTTTTTAATAATCTTTCTTTATTAATAATTTCACTTTCACGTTCAATTTTATATTAGTTTCCTACCATAATCCAATCATATTTCTGATTTTTATGAACTGCATGTGTCGTTATGTAATAAATCTTAGTGTGTATCTTTGGTGAGAAAAGTTGGAATCGCTTAACTTCTTAGGACTGTTAAACCAGACCTCAAGTGAGAACTATCAACGATACTTAGTAAGCTGTGGTGGTATTAGGTGGAGAGTTTGGTAGGTCTTACAACCCGATATTAATCGTGGAAGATTTTGTTCTTAGAAAAGTTTTATATCCCAGGCGAGCCATCAGAAGAACCGCAAAGAAGTAGAAGGGAACATAGAGCATTAACCTTGTTCAGTGGATCGTGATGGCTTATGGGGCGTCCTTTAATTAAAGAAAAACAGAAAACTTCTACAATACCGCCTACACTCTACAGTAGAATCACATTTTATTGCTCAATAAATAAATACGTTCACCTAACCATGTTTTTTTTTCTTTCAAAAAACGACAGTTATCCTATTACAACAATCTGTACCGGGGCAATAGGGTTTTTTCAATTATATGTGTAGGTACAATGTTGTGATAAACGTCAAAACAAAAAAGAAATGAAACACGAATATTAATAAAGCAAAATTGTTACAAGGTATGTATATTATAATTATTAAGATGTAAAATAATGATGTTATAGAATGAAAATGAATTCCTTGAGGTATTTTGGACATATTGAAAGAATGAGTGATGAACGACTGACCAAAAAAATATACATGGGTGTAAGAGATGGATGGCCGCCACAGTAAGGGATGGTATGACCATGTGAATGATATTTTGAAAGAAGGAAATATAAGAAGCTTGATAATCGACGAGAATGTATGTATGAGACGATGCATGGATGTAAAGGAAGCTAGGAATGTGTGCAAAAATAGAGGATTATGGCCCTCGGTTCTGTCTGCTTACCCCGTTATGAATATGGGGTGATGGCATGTACATATGTATGTATGTGTAAAAAAATGATAATTTATTTATTTATTTACGAAGACACCAACAGAACACTGGCATATACACATACAAAATCAAAAACATATTATAAACACATAGGATCTCCAATGCTCCAATGACGGGCATCTGTCACATAGTCACAACTAAATAGTTATAAAATATAAACAATCCACAGTAAAAAATGAACTACCAACTCTACAATAAAGAAAAATTAAAAAAAACATTCAGGTTCAAGGAACCCAACCATCAATCGAACGAAGATAATAATAAAATAATACAAAAAACAAAAAAAAATAAAATAAAATGTCTTAAACATAGCACGGGGCAAATGCGAAAAATGTCACATTTAATGAAGGTACATGGCAATAAAACGCAGGTCATCGATATAATGTCGCAGGCAATTTTCCGAATTTGGGAAAACAATAACTTACTTGTTAAGTATGTAAAATAAATCATGTGATGATAATATATAGATATGCATAAACATTACAAAACCTTATAAAGCAGTCTTCTTAAATACAGCAGCAAACTTATTGGTGGGTAAATTTTAACATTCGTTATTTCTCCAGATTTGTAAATGGAAACTATTCATGAAATCTTCCACGATCCCGGAAATACCCCTTCATTGAGAGATTTCCGAAATACTGTGAGCAGGGGGCCACCAGTACACTCCTTTACAAATAAGTTGGATGTATCGTCACTTCCGATGATACATCCAACTTAGGTGCGTAAAGTGATCACGTAAACAGGTCGTAAGCCCTGTAGGTGCCTCGAGTTCCTGGTTCTTCTACAATATCCCAACTTCGTCTCTATTGAGATGTTAAAAAGTTTGTCAATAAAAATATCTGACTCCCGAAAGGGAAAAAAATCCAATGTTTGCGTATATTTAATTTAAAAAAATGTTCGATTTATCTTTATATATTTTCTATTTCTTCCTTATTTTTCTCATTATAATGATCACTAATTGAATTGTTGAATTTTTTATTAGGCTCTGAATACTATTATAGCTACCGAATATACTTTCTTTTCCTTCCTTCGTTTTATCTTTATTATTATGGTGTAAATCTAGTTCGTTTCCTAGTGGTGCACCCTGGTTAATACTAAATGAGCTAGCACTCAAATACACACCCTCGATCCTGGCGCATATATGTAGCATCGTACTAAACGAAGAATCCAAGGAAAACCTAGGCGAACTCTCTGCAAAGATAAAAACCCGCAATAATATCATCCACAAGCTTGCTGTTACTTCTTGGAGATCAACTGCGAAGAAACTGCGTATATCAGCATTAAGCCTTGTTTATTCAACAACTTAGTAAACGTCACCTGTGTATGTAGATTAACAGCGTCCACATTGGCCAGTTTGACGTTCAAATAAATAACACTATGAAGACCATCTCGGGTTCACTAAGATCCATCCAACTATTTCGCTATACACTCTAAGCTATTTTGTATCACAAGACCTCCGAAGACAAATCCCCCTATTAAATGAATATAAGAAACTAATAAAACAACCAGAGCTGCCGAGTGGCCCAGATCTGGAATACGTTTTAATCAGCATTAGGCTCAGACCAAGAAATTCCTAGCTAAAATTAGTCAAAAACCTACATGACTCTAATTTTAACAACATATAAAGACATCAAGAGCCAGATTGGAAGAAGCCTCAGACCCGGTAAACTCGATACATGGCAAATGTGTCGACTTTTTCCACAAATGTGACTGATTGGACTCCCCTAGATGCAACTGCGGGGCGAAGAGACAGATCACAGAACACATTATGTCCTATTCTGATTCGTTATAGAGTACGAAGACGTCTATAACCAACGGGTGACCGTGGATAAAAGGATTTTATCCGCGCAGTGTAACAAAATGAGTCCCTCATAAATTCAGTTAACCTTTTGACATTTCTCATATACTAAAATTCAGACGGATAAATATAGACGAATCAGAATAGGACATATTGTGTCCGAGTGTGACCCCAGGGCGTACGGTAGAGATTTCAGGGACTTCTTGTTGAGTGACTCAACGACAGAATACATCTTGAACATTGACATTAAACTATGAAATGACATTCTGAATTATGCCCCTTATTGAAATGATGTTCCATACGATGAATAAATTTTATGATGAGAAATTTTAGTGTGGTATTTTTTTATTATGGTCAAAATAGGTAACTTCATTTAATAATAATGAACACTCCCTTGCACCCTGCGCAAGTGGCGAGTTTATTGCCGTATGGCGATTTCTTGCAACTTACCAGTGTTTCCAGCCCAGAGAAGAGAATAAATAGTATGTGGTCGGCACATACTTTTTATTCTCTCCTTTTTTTCTCATTATTATGATCAGTAATTGTTTAATTGTATTTCTTTATTAGAGTCAAAATACTATTGTAGGTACGAAAAAAAAATTGAAACTTCACGTTGCTCGGGAAAGATAGACGAGATTGCCAAATGGCAATAAACCAGCCTTCGTGCACTTTGTGAAACAATTAGGCCAACAAAAATAATAAAATTGAATTATTATCGAAAATATGTATAAATGTACACGATTTAATAAAATACTACGAAGTAGAAGAGATATTTAAAGTTTTCCATATGGTGCACAGTTGCTGATAAATTAAATGTTTAATTAAAATCTAACGGTTTCAGTCGTAAATCATAACTAGTTTGATTACAGCTGACCGCGATATAGCTGAAACACATTCATAATAATAACAAGAGCTCAAATTTACAGGGGTTGATACTATAATATTAATAGATTTATATTCTATGTCTTGAAATTCAGTTTCAATATATTTCATTAATATTCCATGTTCTAACTGTGAAGGCGATTCTCAGATTTCACCAAATTTACTTGCGACGAACAAAATGTTAAGGGGGGAACTGCTGCCAACGTATGTACATACCTATTTTTCAATTTGATATAACCATCATTATTTCTTATCAAATCGTTTTGATATTAACCCAGATATGCCTACTGTCCTTTATAAAGGACAGCTGCACTATCACGCTTAAAATACATGTATCTTTTGATTTATTAATTATTGCACAATGTCGTTGATGTTTATGCGTAGCTAAGATATCAATACATCATAGCATTCAGTTTTTTGTAAGCTGTTGCAAGTTTTGGGTATTTTATTGTCTTTTGAAATTGTAATATCGATTGGAAAAAAATGTCGGTGCTACCTTCAACACATCAAATGTAAAAATATATGTTTTATAATCAACAAGACAGGTGTAAATTTATTTTAAAATATAGTTAAATATGTAAGAATTATAAGTGTTAAAAGAAAAAACTAATTTTAAAAATATATAATAGTTATCGATGCTTAATTTAATGGACAGTAGGAATATAGGCAGCTATTTTATAAGAGTATGAGTATTGAGAAATCATTTCGTTTTAGGTGCGAAAATCATTATTTTGAACTTATTTTTCATAAATATCATTATAATTTTTTTTTAAATAATTAATATGTCCTTGTAATAAAATGTACATATACATTCCTTAATTAAGCATAAATGCTTGTACTATAGGCGAACGAAATTGGTCGTGGCAGGATTCGAACTCGCGACTACTGGATTACTAACCTACCGCGCTAACCGCTCTGCCATCACCCATCATTTCCTTTTTATATTTATTTTTGGAAGCGTAGATTCCCTGGAAAAAAAGTGTTATCACAGGAAGTGTAGCAGGCAAAATAAGTAGAGGCAGATCTCCTGTGCGATGGTGTGACCAAATTAAGGAGATGACTGGGAACGACCTCTATTCGTCGGTGCGAGCTGCGGAGGGCAGAGAGGACTGGAGGCGACTAGTTCTGTCCGTTGGCGGCCCCATAGATCGCGACCCTCAGCATTGAGGAAACGAAGAAGAAGAAGAGATTCCCTGGATGCAGATTCCCAGTTTGAAGAAAATGCATGGGATATTGATGTAATTATGCTTCCACCGCAAAATGCGTATCACAACAATACTTTGGGTCTCAGTTGGAAGCTCCTGCTGAAATTTTCATTCATCGTGATGAAATAATGAAAACGGCAGTTGTGGGAAGAGTGATGATTCTTACCTGTACGATAGACCACAGATTCCCACTACTTCAAAAAATTAAACTCATTTATGGAGAAATCGCGATTGATTTTGACTGTGGCATAACTAAACCTTGGCCATCAATATCACTGGCTCATAATGAGTAGTCTTTGATTAGACCAGAATGTTGGATTAAACAATTGGCATTCGAGGAAAGAAGCCAATAGCCTCATTACTATCAGTTGATACTTAGAAGAAGAATTGTTTTAAGTATTCTTCAGCTAAATGTCAAATCAAGAAAACGATCTAGGCCTTCAGTTTTGGAAAACATTGATTCCATGGGTTTGATGGTGTCAACCCCTACATCCAAAAACAGGAAAAACAAACACTATGCGGAGTATGTGGTAAAAAAGTAATGTTTAAATGCCGTAAATGTGATATTGCATTGCATATTGCATGTTTTATTATTTATGATGAAAATAAATAACATATAAATACCTATGTCAGTATACTTTATTGAGATATTATACTTTATAATAGGAAAAAAATCATATATTATTATTTCTCATACATTGTTATTTTACCTGCTTTAATTCCTACTGTCCTTTTTAAAGGACGCTCATTTTTATTAAATAAAAATTATAATTATATATATTTATTTTTGTTATATATAATTTTACAACATATTAAAAAATTACGAAGATTGGATGCAAAAAAAGTTTCAGGCATATCTGGGTTAATAAAGAAAAATATATCTTTACTTTTTGATAATGTTCTGTATAAATTCATGTATTATTATTATTCATACCCTGATTGTCAACGTTTAGCTTGTATTTTTAATAAAATATAAGGCGTGGTTCAACATATTTTTTTTAATTAAAGAAGACAAAAATATCTAAAAAAAGATGATGTGACGTTGCGTTAATGCTTCAGGTTTAGTAAATAAACCTAAAAAACATTTATTTTCCATTCAGCGCCATTGCGAAATAAAAGTTTTTTTGGTTTATTACATAACTTCACGTAAAGTTACATCAATGCAACGTTACATCGTTTTTTTCCAGATATTTTGATCATCTTTAATTTATAAAAAAAAATATAATTCTCTATACCTTAAAGTTTTTTAGAAATTTAAGATAAATGTCAAAAATCGGTTATGCTTATTATTTTCCTACAAGATTATATATTATACAGAACATAACTAAAAAATTAAGTTTCTTCATACGTTGCTATAACTTTGTGGCACATTTTAAATATTATCGCAAATTGAAATTTGGTACAAATATATTTTTTGTTTTAACCACTGTGAATACTTGGTGTCTAACCGGTTTTCGGAGCTGACCGCTCCCTTCTCAGGACAGACTTATTCACAGTGGTTAAAACAAAAAATATATTTGTACCAAATTTCAATTTGCGATAGTAAAAAATTAAGATTTATTTTTCTTTATTAATATCTAAACTAACTATGTTAGTTTTTACAAAATGATTCGTTTTGTAGTAATGATGCAAATTCAAATTAAAAAAATAGGTACGTTGGCAGCAGTCATCCTCTTAAGAGATTTTGCTGTCGATAGTTGCATGTAACACATGAGATCCACTTCTCAATGGCGATAGTATGCATATTTGAAGAATACGTACCCAAACTATAAGCATAATATACACAAATTAATAACCAAACCTAGTTGTGCTTTTTCTACTATTTCAAATAAGAATACCTTTTTTGTAGTTTGTTTCGCTCTCTGCGAATGTATCACGAATGTAAAGGAAAAGCTTTTAAAAATTCTACCGCAAGATGGGTTGTTTATACAATTCCATACATTTTCTTTTCTTCACACAACAGGGTATTAGCAGGCA
Organism: Molanna angustata; assembly: GCA_963576475.1. Classification (NCBI taxonomy): domain Eukaryota; kingdom Metazoa; phylum Arthropoda; class Insecta; order Trichoptera; family Molannidae; genus Molanna; species Molanna angustata. Next base: position 24,224,391 of record OY754977.1, read on the forward strand.
GATTTATCGGTTGAAAACCTTGAGCATTTGTTATGCTTTACCTCCGGATTTCGTATCCCATCTCCCTGATACATCAACATGGCTCAACGCTGACTGATGAGGCGATTCTCTGATCCTGTGATCCAGACATGGCCCCATGTGTATGTACCTACAAAAAATAAGTATCTACCGAAAGTATTCTACTAAAAGTTTGGTGAGGATTTGATGGTCCTATAAAAAATGAAGACCGATTAATTAAGAAAAAAATAACGAGAATGGATAAAGGAAAACTATACTTTTTCAAATAAATCAGATATATAAAAACGTAGGTATATTTTGTTTGCAAAATAAAATTGATACCCATGTACATAATATGTAGTGTAGGTGCCTAAAAAAGCCATGGCCGGGTCTATGGTGTGGCGCAGATGATTAAAAATAGTCACTCTTTCCTTCGAAGTCTGTCATCAATATTCCATTTGTTCAAGAGAATTTATTTAATTAAAAATAGTTTTTTTTCAGTCAAAAAACTTTATATATATATTTTTTTTATTTGTATCTACGGCAGAAGCGTTTTACAATTTTACATGAAAAATAAAGAAGTTACACAATATTAAAAAAAAACAATAAATAAGTACAATTGTTTGCAAATTACAAAAATAAGAGTTGACAGGAAAAAGGCGATAAAAAAGAAAAAAAACGGAAAAATATACCTAGCTATGCAATTGAAAAAAATAATAAAATAATGTATTATTATGAAAAATTGTCAATGAAAATATGGAACGAAACGAAATGATACGTGAGATTTGTATGCAGGGTCTATATTTTTCACGGTTTTTCCAACTTTGAAGTCAAAAAACACCAACATACATAGATGCTTCATATTATATAATATGTTCTATATATATGGATTTACTCAGAATTCGGAGAAGGTAGAACATTGTGTGTGTCCAGTGCCTGTGTGTGTGTCTGTGTATCAGTCCGTCCCTTATAAGTTTTGATCCGCTCAATTTACAGAGCCCAAAATTTCAGAATATATAGATAGGCCTACAAAATATTTATATTCAGAATTTTGAATTTTCTTTCAGTTATGGGCTATCAACTTTTGAATTTATACTTTATTTTTCCATATATCTCAAAAACCATGTAAAATAGAACCCTGAAATTTGGTCGGTATAAATATAGACAAATATAAAATCTCAAATTTATTTATTCAAAGAAATTTCAGAATTTCTCAAACATTTTTGCGTTTAACTGACTTTATTTTCAAATAATTAAAAAATATCGATAAAAGCTGAAACACCCCAACCAGAAAATTTTATTTTCTATAAAAAAAATATGAAAATTGTAGTAGTAGGTACATCTCAAACTTTTTTTAACTTTTTTGAATATTGTTTCATACAATTTGTAAGGCAGTATCTCACTCAATAGTTTGATACTTAATCTCCAAACATACATACATACCATCATGCTGTTTTCATATTCTGGGTAGAACTGACCTCCATACTATCCTATCTTGACATACATTCCTACATATTTTGTAAAGAAAACAAAATATCTTAAAATATTCAATATTTTGGATTTTTGGGTTTATAGTTTGATACATAATCGCAATCGTCAGTTGGATCTCATGTGTTACATGCAACTAGTGTTAGATCAAAAATGTAGTGTGGGATTTTGAAAGTAAAATATCAAACTGCATTTATGTGGATTCAAACGATTGATTCGAACAATGGATTCGAAGGAAAAACGATTGTTTAATCGAGGACATTCTATACATGTAATTTATTAGGTATATAAGATCAAAAATGTAGAGTGTGGTATTTTGAAAGTGAGATATCAAACTGCATTCATAAGGATTCAATTAAATATTGGATTTACTTGTGTCGTTGCTATAATATGTGTCAATCAAGGTAACGGTGCACTTGAAGTACTTCATTACAAACTCCATTTTTTCTACTTAAAATATTTAAATCAAATATTTTTTTTTAATTGCAAACATTGGATTTTTTTCCCTGTCGGTAGTTAAATGATATTTTTATTTACAAACATTTTTTCAACATCTCAACAGAGACAATATCCCAACTTCGTCTCTATTGAAATGTTGAAAAATGTTTGTCAATAAAAATATTTAGTTTATCCGTTAGCTGTAAGAATATTTATTACGTTGAATTTTTTTCTTGTTACGTTCTTTTCGTGTTACGTAAAAGTTCGTGTTACGTAAAAGAACACGATCGTGTTTTTTCGTAAAAGAACACGTAAAAGAACACGATCGTGTTTTTTCGTGTTACGTAAAAGAACACGATCTGTTTCCGAAAAAACAATCAGCGTACAGACAAAATCACTCTACTGAAACTGTACTAATGAGAATACTGTCCGATCTCATTGAAGGAATTGAATCTGGGAATATTGCTCTAGTGTCAATTCTTGACATGAGTGCCGCTTTTGATACTGTTGATCACGAAATTCTCCTTCGACTCTTGGAACGCGAATACGGAATTTGTGGTAGTTTTCTAAAATGGATGACCTCATATATTTCAGGAAGATGCCAGTCTGTGAGGATAAATAATAATACGTCTTTACCGGAAATTGTAAAGTTTGGAGTGCCTCAGGGATCGGTGCTCGGACCAATTTTATTTATTTTATACATAAAACAACTTGATAATATAATTCAAAATCAAGGATTCGACTCTTTCGCTTACGCTGACGACCGCTTGTTATTCAAATTTTGTAGTCCCATGAACAAAAACCGTCTGGAAGTGGATACTGCTGAGTGCATCGAAAAAGTCGCTACGTGGATGTCTCATAACAAGCTAAAATTAAACCCAACAAAAACAGAGTTTATGTGGGTAGCTTCACCACGGCGACAGCACCTCATTGAAAGTACTCCTATTAACATCAACGGAGAAAAACTCTTGCCGTCTGCAAGTGTCAAGTTTTTGGGTGTACACTTAGACAATAAGTTGTCTCTTGACCTGCAAATCTCTAAAACAGTCAGTTCATGCTTTTTCCAACTAAGACAACTGAAAAACATTCGTCGAAGCCTGCCCAAAAATGAGACAAAAACACTTATAAATGCTTTCGTTGTGTCTCGGCTAGATTACTGTAATGGCATCTATGATGGATTGCCAAAGTATCAGCTCGATAGATTACAGATGGTGTTTAATGCAGCGGCAAGGCTCATTTATGGAGCGGAAAAACGATGTCACATAACTCCACTACTTAACGAATTGCATTGGTTGAAGTGTCCAGAGCGAGTTGACTACAAAATCTGCTTAACGGTGTTTAATGCTTTAAATAACCTAGCACCACAATACATACAAGAGCTGTGTCAGAGAAAAGATCTCTCTGGGAGGCATCACACACTTAGGTCTTCTGGATCACAGAGTACCAACTCCCTAAAGGAGTTGGACAGAGCCAATAAAGCGGCTTACTATGATCGATGCTTTGGTGTGAGTGGTCCTATGAAGTGGAATAAATTGCCTCTAGATGTCCGCAGTGCAAATAGTAAGAGTACTTTCTCTAAAGGACTGAAAACAGTTTTGTTTCGTAGAGCAATATAATATCTATCTAAATAACAGCGCCCTTGGAATGATCTTGAATCATTAAACGGCGCTATACAAATTATTATTATTATTATTATTATTATTCTTGATATGAAACATTTCATAGATAAAATCGTTCAGAAAAGCTATGAAACTTTGTCGATGTAAAACTAAATACAATTATAAGTTTTACACAGACTACGTTTATATTTTACTACCCAAACGTTGGAGCATTTAAAAAGTAAACAGATTACATACATCTTCAAAAACTTCGTCATCATTATAATTATCATGTTAGCCTTCTTTCATTCAGTAATGGACATCCTTGAGATCTTCCTACAAATCTTCTGCTTGTTCTTGAGAAGAAAATTATCATTAATTAACATTTTTTTGAGTGTCATTATTTTTTTATTAATTGAATCGATCTATATTTACCTACTCACTTTCTCAGCGCAAACATTTTATGCTTTTAGGGAGAGTGAAAAAAAATAATCCGTTAAATATTTCAAGTAATTGTAATCAATATAATATCTACATTGTTTTATTTAATAATAAATAATAACAAATGGCTTGTAGCCAACACTAAACTCTCCAAGCGTTCATTTTTTTCTTCTTGTGAAAGGTTGAAAATGTCTAAATGCATTTTTATGAAGTACATTTCTATTAGATTCTATTAGACTACAAAACTTCTGTAAGTCTCCAGAATGTGGAAACGTATTATTGGGTACGTGTTTATTTAATATTTGACTAGTACCTGTTAGTTGCCCGAGAAGCTATAATATAATAATAATATAAAAACTTTTCACAATACACCTTACACACAAAAACATTGTTACGAAACTCATAGTATGCATTTTCTACATGATGGTGTTGATTCCAGAGCACGTGTGATGATTAAACAATATGAGATATCAAACTAAGCACTGCTTCAAAATAACGAAACCAGACCAGGACTTAGATTTTTGATAAAGACATTCCCTCAACCTTCGTGCTCCTGCCAGACATGGACTCACATCTTTGCTGACACACGCAAGAAATCTCACCAATTCACAACCCATGATGGAGGACCTAGTGCGCACGCTACAGCTCCTGCAAAAGGAAGGAAAGTCACTAACAAGCATCCTCAGCAGGCTATACTGGAGGACCACTCCAAAGCTGTCAGACTCACTTGAAACGCCGTAAGCAACAAGCAACCTCAACAGGCTATACTGGAACATTTTCCCAAAGTTGTCAGACTCTCCGTACTTGACGCTCCGTGAGCACTCCAAAGCTCTCCTTCACTTGACACGCCGTAAGACGTCCTGCTACTACCAGTACGTTTTGCATTACAATCAACCTGAGAAGTCCAAGCTCCAACGTGGGATCAAGCCAAAAGCAAAGAAGAGCACGACCAGGCAACATATTTCTCTATCCGGCCTAGACAAACACCGGAAGCCCAGAATTACGTATGTATGCCAGTACCTACAGCTACCTGATCTCTGGAATTGTACACCCGGTCAAGTTTACATACTTTCGTTCAACAAGAACCAACAGCAACCAAATCAAAATTTTCATCAAATCGTTCTACCTTTTAGTGTCCACTAAGTGTTTTCAAAATAATAAAATAAACTTTTATATCGTAACAAAAAAACTTCATCGTGAATTTACGCAATCTCCTTTATGTATATTATTCATGTTATCTACAACATATTATGCTATACAACATATACTATACAACATATAGTACAAAATACTATACAACATATTATAGTATTTTGTTAATTTTCACTATGCAAACCAATCTTTTTCACACGGTTAAGTTCATGTGTTTTTCCAAGGAACTGCAGACCTTGATTAATAACTGAACTTCAATCTCAGCAAAACTGATCAATTTGCTGACTATAAAATTAAACATAAAAAATCTCTTTTTCTCTGTACCATTTCAATTTATTTTTCTTTGTAATATGATACTCAGCGATACTCAGCGCCAAATGCTTTACAGCAATCCGAATGTTATTTATTTATAATATACATAGTCAAACAAGCAACTCATAACATTATGCAATTTGAGACATTTATTCATGTCTTAATTAATAATATTTTACCATTCAATGCACACATTGTACGATTCTTATGTTTCTCAAACTTTGAATATTTATTTTACATGTTTGATAATCTTTTATGTTCACAGTGTTATATCGTACAATGTATTTAATTATTTAGTATACTAACAAATTTCTGAAAAGAAAACTAATATTCTTCGTAAGAATTTCACGTAAGAAAGTTCAGAAAGTTAAAAACTTGTGTAGATTTGTATGTAGATTTAAGAGTGGAAAACTCATTGTATATTTTATCTGTACAAGTACCCATATTGATTTTTTTAGTAAAAAAATATTGGCATTTTCAATTTTCTATTTCAATACACTTATAAATATTTGAAAGATTTTATTTATACGTAAATCACTTGAATAGCGTATCGGTTTTTCGTCCTATGCAATACGTATGTTGACCGCAGTATCGTGTATTGCCATGAAACCAAAGCCTTTCATTGGAATTTTGTAATCAAAACTTAAATCCGATTAAACTTGGATGAAGTCGTACAACCGAGTGTTGAATCGATCCGATTTGGTATGGTGATGACAGCTTTTGATTGAAATAGACGACACTCAGAGTAGGCGAATGGTACTTCAGCCAACCATTGTACTGGAAATCTGGTATTCCGTACACAACATTAATTGGTTTCAAATAACATTTCGTAATTTTTGTCTCATCAAAAAGTTTGTTGGAACCTAAACTTTGATTATTTAGAAATATGAAATTTGTAGAAAAACATGTGGTATATTTTAGGCAACTAATTTTAACTCGAGTAATCTTTTATAATGTCAACCACTGGCATTATTCCAATCGTTTAATCGAAATTTATAAATATTTAATTAATCTTCAGGAATCGATAGGGTTGATATGTAGTACCATTTTTGAGCCAAATATTTTGTATTTTATTAAGATTGTCAGAGTAAGAATTTAAATTTTACGCATTTACATATAATTTTTTAGTTCTTTTGAGAAATTGAATAACTCTTCAAATACCTGACTGGTTATTTCAATTTAATCTGTCAAAAATACAGTTACGTAAAAAATATTATTAAGGATAAAATTAAACTTCAAATCTATCATTATTTATGAGTGGTATTTATAATATTTTAATATTTCTCTCGTTATTCCAGAAAACACTTTTTATGAATGTTTTAATAATTCAACTTAAAAATTTATTAATTTAATTAATCTATGTAATTAGCGTCGATTTATAATTTTGATCCATGGTGTTCCTGTCATGAACTAATTAAAATTAACAACTTGTACGGGAATGTTTAAAGCTAACGAGTGACAATCAATTTCAACCACGTCACAAATTCAACTGAATTCTGTTTAAAATCAACGAATTAAATATAAAAAGGTATTTTTCCACATATTCGGAAATTGTATATTTTGTTTATTCATTTTTAAATGGTATTCCACTCTATTACCCCGAAAATTGTAGAATTATTATCCAACTGTAGATTTGTTTAAGAAAATTTTATTCTCTAAAACATATAGACAAAGTGTCAAGCCATGATACGCGAGTCTTGAATGCAGGGTCTATATTTTTCACGGTTTTTTTCAACTTTGAAGTCATAAAACACCAACTTAGAGGCTTCGCAGCATATATGCTCCATAATATATGGATTAACTCAAAAATCAGAGTAGAACATTGAGTGTGTCTGTGTGTATGTCTGTATGTCCATCCCCCTTTATAACTTTTAATCACCTCAATGCACAGAGCCTAAAATTTCAGAATATATAGAAAGTTATAGGCCTACAATTTTTTTTTAGTCAGAATTCGGAATTTTCGTTTCAGGCAGGGGTCCACTTTTGAATTTTCACTTTATTTTTCCATTTATATCAAAAACCATAAAAACTAAAACCCTGTAAATTGGTATATCTACATATAGACAAATAAAAATACTCAAATTTGTTTTTAAAAAAAATCCAGAGTTGCTCAAACATTTTTTGTAAAGAAAAACATTTTTTTATGATAAATTTAAGTGTTTAACTGCCTATATTTCCAAATTTTTTAAAAATATTGAAAAAAATAATTTAGTGAAGACATCGTTTCATACAATTTGTATGGTAGTGGCCTATACACAATATCTAAGAAATATCTAAGAAGACTTAATAGTTTGATACTTTATCTCCAAACATACACATGTACATACATAGGTACATACCATCATGCTGTTTTCATATTCTGGGTAGGAAAAAATGACTGATCTCCACACTATCCTTCTTGACATACATACCTATTTGTGTTTTATAGAAAATAAAATATCTTAAAATATTCAATAATTTGGATTTATGGCTTTATAAGTTTGGTAGGTATTCTTCAACTATACATACATACCATCGCTATCGATAGTTGGATCTCATGTGTTACATGCAACTAGTGAATACCTACCTTTGTTCTCCCTCATGGTCACAATCTTAGGATTGGTTTGCACCAAGCACTCCATCTCTTCACTTTTTTTATTTTATTTCATCTCAACAGCTATATCATAAATTGCTCAAAACATTACCTACACATATCAAAGCCAATTACAGAGATACCTAAATTTGGTAGGTAGATATTATTTAGTATACTTATAAATAGTTTTTAATTGTGTCAATACGGTGATACTTAGTATGGTTAGGTTTAATTTTTGTACTTTAGTCACTGTTGTCGCTGCGATGGCGGCCACTTATGAAAAAATTGCAAGGAAAAAAGGTTTAACGGTATATGGTGAACAGATAATAGAGAAAAATTGTTTGCACATAATAATATATGTATCCCTGTTATCCGCCATCCGCTCCATCTCTTGGTAGCTTCCACAGCGCACATCACCTACCTACCCACTTGAAGTCGACCGCCGTGGCACAGTTGGTTAGCCGTTTGGTTTCTGTGCGGGCGTCCTGGGTTCGATCGATTCGAAATTTATTTAAATTAATTTCTCACGCTAATAAGTAAGTCTGCTTTTAAATTGAAACCCTTCATCACTCAATTATTTATATTCTAATTAAATTACTGATTATATTAATTTGCAATATCTAAAATAATGGTGTGTATACCTATTGGGAGATGATTTGAACACATAACTTAAACTCGCAACCTTTCTCATATCATATTACAATATTCATAATTAAATAATATAGGTTCCTCTCAACATATGTACATACCTCTAAGCTGTCATTGTAAGTTTTCGTTAAATAATTTGTTGATTAATATTTTGTCTGAATTTTTAATCCATAAATGAACTAATGTTTTTTTTATCTTTTTCAGCTTTAATGGAATCAAATTCAATGATATGACTCCAAAGAATTGAAAATACCTTTGAACAGAAATATGCAGGGAGTTTGATGACAGAAGATGTGACATATTGGTGAGTAGTGGAGTATAAAGTGTATAGAACAAACCATGTTAAGTGTGGATTGAGCATTCAAAAAATGCTTGGCCCAGGGTCAAGAATGACATGACTTTTGAATTCACTGTTGATCAACATAATGCATTATAATACAAAGTAGCGGAAAATCAACGAAGTAAGCTCGTAACACTTATGTCAGATGTGGACAATCATTTTATCGTTTTATTTAAAATATTTTGTTGTTGTAATCTATCCCAACATTAAAATATGTAAGATAGTTGTTGTCTTTGGTCATAGACTGTACATGTTAATATTGGTACCTCTGTGAGAATTTATATGTAGCAGTTGCTACATTTGCTGTAATATTATTAACTTTGACCTGTATCTAAAGTCAGTCTAAAAATAAAGTTTATACCAGATACGCGTGTTTGATTATCATACGATCAACCACCAGTAACTCTGAATAAAATATTAAAAGGACCTATTAAAGATTCGCTTAAATCCAGGAGTTGTTTCGATAATTCGGACAAAACACACGATTCGATTGATGGAAATTCACAATAAACCGGCAATCAAAGGAATAGATTTAATTTTAAACAACAAATCAAATTAACATTATATTTACATAATTATTCCCGTATATTTTCTGTAGCTCTCATTCGACAGTCAATTATTAATTTTAGTATTTGGTACATAGAAAAATTTATCCAACAATAGATTCGTTCGAGAGGATTTGTTTCTCTTAATAAATCGACAGTATTAACTATCGACAGAATTCGTCTCGTTCGTGCGTGCGTGCGTGTGTGTGTGCGTGCGTGCGTGTGCGTGTGTGTGTGTGTGTGTGTGTGTGTGTTAGTGTGTGTGTGTGTGTCTAATAGCTTTTGATCCGCGTGATTCACAGAGATTAAAATATCTCTCCCTTCTCTTCTTCTTCGCTTCTTCAATGCTGAGGGTCGTGATCTATGGGGCTGCCAATGGACAAAACGAGTCGCCTCCAGTCCTCTCTGCCCTCCGGAGCTCGCACCGCCGAAAAAAGGTCATACCGAGTCATCTCTTTAATTTGGTCACACCATGGCGAGATCTGCCTCTACTTTTTTTGCCTGGTACAATTCCTGTGATAATACTTTTTTCCAGGTTACCTGGCTCTTTCCTGGCTATGTGACCAAAGAAGCTCAATATCCAGCGGCTGCATACTGTAGACAAACTTTCTTTTACTTTGAGCTCTACATACAAGGACCGAGTCATTCGTTCTTCTTCCAGTCCACTAAATCCTCAAAAGGGAAAATATGTTTTACTAAGGCAGTTTTTCCAAAAAATTATATCGACACAGGCATTTAAAATCGTAGAATATCATAGACATTGTTGTTTTTTAGCAAATTTAAATACATGTTTTTTTTTTTAAATAAATCCAGACTGCTGCTGTTTTTTACGAAATTGATTAAAGCTGTTTATATGAAATTATCTGTAAAAACTAGAGAGTACCAAAAATTAATTTGTATTAATTGTTGGATTTTCTTCAAATAGCTCCTCAATTATAATGAACATATGGTGTCTATATCAAGAATACTAAGATTATACGAACTAGTTTTCCATGACAAACAATTTCAAAGATTATTAATACGAAACAACAATATGTTGACAAATATCTTATACAATTCATATAGTTATTATTTGAAAGGTACGTCTCGTCATAATGTTTTAACATCTGTGACTTGCCAAGTACAGAGTATCAAAACCAAGAAACAGGAATAATTTTGGGAAGTTATTTATCATAAATTAATGTAGTTGAAATCAATACAACAATATGGATGCTTTGCAACAGAGACATAATGAAATGATATAATGAGTGTCAAAGAAGAATTATAGAACCACTAACGAAACTAAACTCAATGTAAAACAAGTGACATTAAAGCAAATTATGACCTTTTATTTTATGGTGAGTTGACTTGTTTTCTATTGACCTTCATATTTTCGAACTGTCGATTTGTTAAAGAAAATTTATTTCTCCTAACAGATACACAAATTTTCGAGCCAAGGTACGCGAGATATGTTTGGCCAGGTCTATATTTTTATGTTTTTTTCAACTTTGAAGTCAAAAATAATCAACTTAGAGGATTCGCAGCATATATAATATTATGTATATGAATGAACTCAGAATTCGCAGTAGAACCTTTTTTGTGTGTCTGTGTATGTGTCCCGTATAACCGCTATCCGCTAAATATTGATCCGCTAAATGCACACATATCAAAATTTCAGAAAATTCAAGGCTTACAAAACTTTATACTCAGAATATTGAATTTTTGTTTCAGTCAGGGGTATCTATCGACATTTGAATTTTTATTAAGGGGGGACTGCTGCCAACGTACCTATTTTTCAATTTGATATACCATCATTATTTCTTATCAAATTCTTTTGAAATAATAATTTATATAGTTTGGGTATTAATAAAGAAAACTATTTCTTTACTTTTTGATAATGTTCTGTATAAATTCTTGTAGAAAAATAATGGCATACCCCGATTATCAACGTTTTTCTTATATTTTTAATAAAATATAAGGCGTAGTTCAACATATTTTTTTTTAAATAAAAGAAGAAGACAAAAATATCTAGAAAAATATGATGTAACGTTGCATTAATGCTTCAGGTTAAATAAACCTAAAAAAACATTTATTTTCCATCAGCGCCATTGCGAAATAAAAGTTTTTTTGGTTTATTAACTTAACCTGATGCATTATTGCATCGTTAGATCGTATTTTTCTGACTAAATAAAAAAAGGGGAAGAAGTATAAGACTACAAAAATAAAAAAAACTGCCCCAATGGTCTACATAATAGATGAAATAGAATAATCACACAATAGGAAATGTATTATATATAAAATTCACCCAACGTCTACATAAAATAAGATAACGAAGAATTAGTTTAAACGAAATAGTTTGCACAAAAACTTACCAAATGGTCTACATAAAGGAAGAAGAAGACGAATTAGACTACAGGAAATCGTTTGTAAAAAAACTCACCCAAGGTCTACATAAAATAAGAAAAAGAAGAATAAGACTAAAGGAAATAGTTTGCATAAAAACTAACTTAAAAGTCTATATAAAGGAAGAAGAAGAGGAATTAGACTATGGGAAATCTTCTTCTTCTTCTTCAGCCTGTTTTCATCCATTCTTGGACATAGGCCTCCCCCTTGATCCTCCACAACTCCCTGTCTTGGGCACACTGCATCCATCTTCCTCCGGCACATTTCTTGATGTCATCAGACCACCTTGCCTGGGGTCTGCCGAGACCTCTTCGGCTTATTCTCGGTCGCCATTCTAAGATCTTTTTGGTCCATCGTGAATCCTGGCATCTGGCAATATGCCCAGCCCAGCTCCACTTAAGGCCAGCGACCCTTTCCGCTACATCGGCTACTTTGGTTCTTTGTCTAATCATGACAATCTTAATTCTGTCCCTTATTGAAATACCCAGCAACTTTCTCTCCATAGCTCTCTGTGTCACTAACAGTTCGATTTTGTCGTGACGCTGCGTGGTTGTGTCCGAGCGTATGTCACTCAGTTTCGCGCATTTTTGATTTTTTTTTATAATGACCCGAGCATCAGCAAATGTTTTAGAGGAGCTGAACTCTGGCCTGAAGTCCCTCCGGGAGTGTATCATCACACTCACGGATAAAGTAGTAAGTCTAGAGGAGAAAGTAGAAGAACAGGGAAAGATTATTGCCACACAAAACTGTTCAATAACAAAGTTTGTGGCAAAAATCGTATCCCTTGAAGCGGCGTTGCATCTCGAACGTCAGGAACGCCAGGGATTGCAAACCGTCGCGGCCCGTGCCAGTCCCGTGATATCGGAACCAGTTACGCCGGTTGTTTCGATCGCGGTCCAAGGTAAAGCTACGAGTGCTAGCACCGTGATACCTGAACACGTTGTGCCGGTTGTTTCGATCGCGAGTGCACCGGTCCAGGGTGAAGTCGCGAGTGCGGACGGTAAACTAAAGGGGAAAGGCAAAGCCAGGAATAAGAAGAGTGTGAAGGAGATTATCCCAGCTGAACCACAACCCTCTACTTCCGCACAAGCGGCAAATTTAGAAGTCGTAAGGTCTACCGCAATAAGGTTAACTGAAGAGCAGGTAAGTGAAACTTCAGCTGGTGGCTGGCAAATCCAGAAAAAGAGAGGTCGGAAGCCCAATACCCAGTATTTAACGGGAACAAAATCTGGAACTCTACTACGAGCTGCCATCAAACGTAAGTACATTCACGCTTGGAGGTTCGACATTAATACATCGGTCGAGGACCTGCGTAAATTTTTGGAATCAATCGACTCCCAGGTATTTGATATTTTGAAATTAAAATCTAAAGGGAATTATTCATCCTTTAAAATCGGTGTTATCGAGAATACGTGGGATACGTTTATAAATCCCGAACAGTGGCCTGAAGGAATCTGTGTGGGCGAATTTGTGTTCGTGAAACCTATAACAACGACTCCATCCCACGGGCCAAAGTGATTAAAAAATAATCACAAGTAGATAATATATAACGTCTATCTCCCTACTGTTCTTGAAGCAACAATTTTTACTCGTAATGCCTAAAATCAATATTGTATATCAAAATGTCCGAGGACTCAATACGAAGTGCCGAGAATTTTATGGAAATACTTTGGCACAAAAATGGGACGCCATCGCGCTCACGGAAACTTGGTTGAGTACCCCGGTATATAATGGCGAACTGATATCTGATAAGGATTATGTATTATACAGACGGGACAGGCCGACACGCGGGGGAGGAGTAGCTCTGGCGGTGTCCCTTTCCCACTCATCACGTCGTATGCTAGACCTGGAGTGTGAAGGAGAGAATATTTGTGTCTCTGTTACTGTAGGTAACATTAGTTTGTTAGTATTTGTTGTTTATTTTTTGTGTTCTAACGATTCGCAAGAACATAGAGAATTATTCTACGATTTCTTAAATTCGAAGTCGGCCGTACTTAGAAATCGCAACGTTCTTATTATTGGCGATTTTAATTTACATAACCAACCGAATAATATCGTGGATGATTACGAATGCTTTAGGATTTCGCAAGGTCTAACACAGTATAACAATGTAATGAACGTTAATGGTAGGACTCTTGACCTTGTTCTAACGAATGTTAAGGAGTGCATTGTAAATAATTCAACGTATAATCTGGTCAAACCAGACATGCACCATCCGACGTTAGATATACAAATGAAATTGTCCGGTACAGGGCGGGTGGGGGGACGGGGGAGAGGGCGACGGGCTCCGCGCCCCTCCACCTCCCCTGTTTCCCCGCGCTGTCCACCTTATAATTTTAATAAATTTAACTATATTCTGTTCACTGATATATTGTCAAATTTTAATTGGGATATTTTACTAACTATATATAATACAGACTATGCTGTTGACTACTTTTATAATGTCATATATGGAATTCTGGACGTGTGCGCTCCCTTGAAGCGACGTAACAGTCGAAAGGCATATCCACCGTGGTTTAATAAAACTATAATTGACGTTATAAAGGAAAAAGAAAAATACCGCATACTTTTTAAAAAACATTCCCGAAACGCGGATCGCGCAATGTTTGTTAGCAAACGCGCCGAGGTAAAAAAACTTATCGCATCTGCACATACTCAATATATCCACGAGATCGAATCTAGTGTAAAAACGGACATAGGTTCTCTCTGGAAATTTGTAAATAATCAAAAAATAGGTGAAAATAGTGACATTTGTTTGAGACAGGGTGACGAAATATTGAAAGATGAAGGGACAGTAGCAAATGCTTTTGCTCAGTACTTCAGCTCAGTGTATAACCAACATCCACCTGATCTCAACGTCAGGAATATCCAACAGCGTAATCCGCGAAATTCTGAAGGGGTCACCCTGGCCACACTTTCTATAGAATCTGTAGAACAGTGCATAAAGGAACTCGCCACTAAGAAGTCGATTGGACCAGATGGTATTCCTGCAAATATTATAAAGTCAAATAGTAAGTATCTTAGTAAACCATTACACTATATATTTAATATCTGTTTAGCAAATGATACATTTCCCACACGATGGAAAACAACAAAAGTCACGCCTATACATAAATGTAATGACAAGATGGATGTGAATAATTATAGGCCAATATCCATCCTATCTGTCTTTCCAAAAGTGTTTGAAATGTGTCTCTATAAGAGTATCTTCCCTCAGATACAACCATTTCTAAGAGGAGGTCAACATGGCTTCCTACCAAAGAGATCGACCATTTCAAATCTTTTAACGTTTTCCAGTTATATCTCAATGAATCTAGATTCCACAGTACAAACGGATGTCTTATACACCGACTTTGCTAAGGCCTTCGATCGTGTGGACCATGACATCCTTCTCCAGAAATTACATGATTTTGGATTTAACTACAAACTTTTAAATTTCTTTGCCTCTTACCTTAAAAATAGAAAACAATATATAGCGGTGGGTCAATATTGTTCCGAAGAAATCCGAGCTTGCTCTGGAATACCACAGGGATCTAATTTGGGGCCACTGTTGTTTTTGTTATTCATTGATGATATACAGGATGTTATCAAGTATTGTCTATGTCTGTTGTATGCCGATGACTTGAAGCTTTATATTAGTATCAAAAGTATAGCAGACTGTCTTCTGTTGCAATCAGACATTGAAAACCTTTGGAAATGGTCTATTGAAAATAACCTTCACTTTAACATTAAAAAGTGTTCTGTTATGAGTTATGCACGTTCCAGAATTCCAATTATGTATAATTACAATATGAATGGGTCAATGTTAGCCCGGATATGTGAACTAAAAGACCTTGGAGTTATATTTGATGCGAAATTAACTTTTGCTCAACATATAACATCAGTAACTACCAAATGCGGTCAACTTCTGGGCTTTACAATGCGCCTTGGAAGATACTTTTCTAACCATGAAACATTGAAAAATATTTTCAACTGTATGGTGCGTACCAAATTGGAGTACGGAAGCGCAGTTTGGGCGCCCTACCAAAGAAAATATTCCGATATGTTGGAGCAAATTCAGAAGAAGTTCATGAGGTACCTGTATATGCGAATGCACGGAGTATATCCGACATACATGCACCACCCTGAACTTCTGACGTCCTGTTCTTATATGAGTCTTGAAAGCAGGCGTGATAACGCACTACTTTTGACCGGCGTCAAGATTTTCAACAATCTTATTGATTGTCCAGAACTGCTAGAAAGGCTAGGGCTTTTTGTGCCACCCAACTACATAAGGGGTAGAGGTCATAATCTTCTGAACGTCCCCCATTCCAGAACGGATGTAGTGGCCCGCAGCACTCTGGTGCGCATTATGGAAAAAATAAACTCACTCTCGGACGAGGTAGATATTTTCCATTGGAATATAAGGCGCTTTAAATCGTACCTTAAACAGAGGTAGCCGTCATCGAACCGCACATCACACCATAATTGGCAGCAGCTGTCGTGTGATAACGAAAAAAAAAAAAAAAAAAAAAAAAAAAAAAAAAAAAAAAAACAGCTTGTGCATTATTCTTTTTGTTAGGACCGATGTTTCCATTCCATTAGTAAGCATTGGGAGAATACATGCATCAAATAGCTTCTTTTGCAAACAATGGGAGTATTTAGGGGATTTCAGAATGTATGATAATTTTCCAAAAGCTGCCCAGGTAAGGCCACGTCTACTCTCTATTTCTGCCTCTTGATTTTCTTTGGCAAGAATCACGGTATGGCCTAGATATATGTATCTGTTTACTCTTTCAATTTGCACTCCATCTTTTATAGAAAATAGTTTGTATAAATACACACCCAAGGTCTACATAAAATAAGAAAAAGAATAATAAGACTATAGAAAATAGTTAATATAAAAACTGACCCAAAGGTCTACATATTGGAAGAATAATTATACGTCAGGAAATAGATTGTATAAAAACTGACGCAAAGGACAACATAAAAAATAAGAAGAATAATTAGACTAAAGAAAAGTTTGTATGAATTCTCTCCCTTGGTCTACATAAAAGAGGAAAAATTAGATTATAGGAAGTTAGTTTACATAAAATTCAACAAATGTCTAAATAAAATAAGAAAAAGAAGAATTACGTTAAAAGAAATAGTTGGTATCAAAACTGGCCCAAAGGTCTACATAAAATAAGAAGAAGAAGAATTATATAATAGGAATAAGTTTGTATGAAAACTCACCCAAAGGGGTACATAAAAGAAAAGGAAGAAGATGAATTAGACTATAGGAAATAGTTTGTATAAAAACTCACCCAAGGTCTACATAAATTAAGAAAAAGTAAATTAGACTATAGGAAATAGTTTATTTATGAACTGTCCCAAATGACTTCACAAAAGAAGAGGAAGAAGAATTAAACTCCAGGAAATAGTTTGTATAATAAATCACCCGAAGGTCTACATAAAAAAAAGAAATTCCACTATATGAAAGAAGTTTGTATATTGAATGTGTATTGTAGTTAACCTAAAATAGTTAAATACTTACTTTCCGTGTCCGGATTCATC
The DNA here is from genome assembly GCA_963576475.1 of Molanna angustata. Classification (NCBI taxonomy): domain Eukaryota; kingdom Metazoa; phylum Arthropoda; class Insecta; order Trichoptera; family Molannidae; genus Molanna; species Molanna angustata. The sequence goes on from OY754977.1 coordinate 24,241,839, forward strand.
AAATAAAGAACTTCCAGTAGTTGGCCACATGTACGGCCCTGTCATTTGCGGCAATTAGGCCCTCCCGCGCGCATGTCTCTCCGACTTTCGGACATATCATATGGTGTTGGTGGTCCTATATGTCCCCGCACTCGCAGGTATCGTCCTCCTTGTAGCCCCATTTTTTGAGGTTACTATTGCAGCGCGACACCCCAGTTCTCAATCTATTTAGTGCTCTCCAAGTGGGGTATGGCAGGTTGTGTCCAGCGGCCATCTTTTCCTTCGGTTTGACATGCGCGCGGTCAGCGAAACTTTCTTGCCACAGCTCAATCCGGCGCGCCTCTGGCGGGCCAGGCAGCGCGGCTGTTGTTTCCACAAAGCCTCTTCTTGACTTCAGCCGGAATTGTCGGGCCTCACGGCCGTACATGGGATGTCTTTGGTCGAGAAGTTGCTTCATTCGCTCCGTCTCAGCTGCGACCTGTCTTCTGATTGTGGGAGGGGCGATACCCACGATTGGGTAGATCTCGCTGATTGGTGTCGGCTTAAGGCATCCGGTCATGGTGCGAACCGCATCGTTCTCGGCCACGTCAACATTCCTCGCATGCACGGAGTTGTACCATACAGGTGCAGCGTATTCTGCCGCCGAGAAGCACAGCGCTAGAGTCGAGGTGCGGAGGACATGAGGTTGTGCCCCCCATTTGGTATTTGTTAGTTTCCGAATGATGCCGTTTCTTGTGTTGACCTTCTTCCCCACCTCCTGGCAGTGTTGTCGAAAGGTCAGGGAGCGGTCCAAACGGATACCAAGGTACTTTGGGGAGTCACAGTGCTCCAGCATCTGATTCTGCCACATGACCTTTAGCTTCATCGTTGCATCCCTATTTTTAAGGTGGTAGGCGCACACCTGTGTTTTGGAGGGATTGGGTCTCAGGTGATTTATGCTATAATACTGGGATAGTTCTTCAAGGGCAGTTGACAGCTTTCTCTCCACTTCCTCGAAGGTCGCGCCCTGGGCTGCCACCGCCGTGTCATCGGCATATATAAATATTCTGGTGTAGGGTTTGACAGGCTGGTCATTTGTATATATGTTGTATAGTACGGGTGCAAGTACGCTTCCTTGGGGGAGACCATTTTTTTGGTTTCTCCAGCGGCTTTTTCTGGACTGAAGGGTGACGCAATACTGTCTATTTTGGAGGAAGCATTCTACAAGCCTGGTAAGTCGAAGGTCCCCGGTAATGTTGTACATCTTGTGCATTAGAGTTCGGTGATTGACGGTATCATTGTGGTTGAGGACCAATCTCTCCATTACTTTAAATAGGTGGCATAGTAGTGAAATTGGTCTAAAGCTCTTGGGGTCCGTCGGCTCCTTTCCTGGTTTAAGGAGGGCAATGATCTTCGATTTTCTCCATATTTTGGGGATTTGGTTAGTAATGACGCACTGGTTCATCATCTGAGTGATCCACTTTAAGGTAAGTTGACCAAATTTTTTAATCTGCTAAGTACGCATGTCATCCAAACCCGCTGCCTTATTGTCCTTCATCTGCTGTATTGAAATTTTAAGCTCCTCAATAGTAAAGGGGGGGTCGAGGACACTACCTTCACCAACGTCGGTTGGGAGAGGCGTGCCCCTTTCAGTCTTTCCGGGAGCCTTACCATTCAGTAAGATTTGGTGGGCTATTTGGTCTGGTGTAACCTTGTTCAGGGCGGCCATTGGTGCTGTGGGGTCATTATCAAGGTTTTTTATCAGCTTCCAGGCGCGCCGACTATTTTGTTTCATGTCCAGGTCTGATAAAAGTTTACACCATCTGTCTGTTCTGGGGACACGGAAGGAGCCTCCCCGTAGATTGCGCTATACCAAATAGAGCTATCGGGCGTCCCTGGAAACGACACCATGTCGGCCAATCCTTCCACCACCGGAGAATCAAAATCAAATAGTTAAATAATTTTCCTATACAAAATCAGTATATTGTTAGTTTTTAAGTAGTATTAGGTATGTAGGTACCTACCAACAACGATGTTCTAAATAAATTCGAATTCGATTAATAACAAATTTTATTTGAATATCAGAATCTGTCCGTAACCATAGTAAACATACAACATGTATAAAATATCAAATGGTTTGGAGACATTTTTTGAATATGTAGGTACCTATGGACATTGGTTTGTTCGATGCCATAAAAATGAAAATTGTCAGAAAAATCAAATATTAATTACAAATTATGCAATGTTATTATGCCTATATCTTTACTAATAATTAACAATTTTTTTACAACATATGTCTGAAAACTTGCTATAATGTCTTGTGTTTCATTTTATTATTTCATAATCACATTTACTTGAAAGGTTTATTATTTTCAAGAAGATTTTCATTCAGAAGAATTAACAAATATTGTATGGAAAGAGATAAACATGGCGACGCTGTATGTACAAAACGCTTGCTTTAAAAATAAGTTAAACATTATAATTATACAAAATATTCACCATGTTTTTCACTTAAACGCCAAGTTATACTTGAAAATATATTTTATTCGTGTAAATACGTACTTTAAACTTTTAAATTAACAGATATTTGCGTGCAAAAAGTACAGATTTGACTTGGAAAATTTTGTATGAAAAAAATAATTATTGAAATATATTTAATAATTCAGCATTTTTAGCGCATTTTTCTTAGCATGACACTGCGTCAGGTATACTGGTACATGTTCGCACATAAATTAGATTTTTAGATGCTCTTGGTTTTTCAGAAGGCGTGAGACAAACACACACACACACACACCCTCTCACACACACACACACACACACACACACACACATATACCCACACACACACACACACACACACACACACACACACACACACACACACACACACACACACACACACACATACACACACACTAACAAGATCATTGTTTTATTACTTTAGATAGTTTTATTACTTTATTTGTTTCCATGCTTACCTGCCAATAATAATCGGGAAAGTTATAACATCATACGTTGCGCAGAAAATAATAATGTTTTCAGTATTAAAAATCTCATTATTCATACGGAATGTCTGAAGAGTGCTATGTGCTGTGTGCTATGTACGGCGTGATTATTTTACGTTTACGAGTATTTATATTTGAATAAAAAACTCATTTAATAAAAATGGTGACTATTTTCTATACAAAATATTAATACTTCATAGAATGACTTATTAGTGAGGAGTTTAGCGTTGGCCACAACCCACTAGTTTTAATTTACGCGAACGTTGGATTTTTTTCCCTGTCGGGAGTCAAGTTATATTTTTTTGACAAACTATTTTTAATTCTTGGTTCTTCTATAGTATTCCAACTTCGTCTCTATTGAGATATTGAAAAGTTTGTCAAAAAAATAATATTTTTGGTTTAATAGCAATGTAACACAAATCTAGGTGTCATTACTTCGATTTGTCAATGGGACAAATTTCAAAAGGATTAAATCGGTTTTATGCGATACCCAAATCAAATAAATAAACAACATAATTTCAAACGTACAAGCGTCGAGACGCCGATCGACACTAGCTGGGGCTGGAACGAGGATGTGGACGCAGAAATCAGAGACAGATGTCGGTAGGAACCTAATGGGTTATTTGAAATGGACGATGCTGACAGGATGAGATAGTCACTATGACAAATGATCCAGTTCAAATAATAATACTTGACCATTATCTAAATTAACATCTTCAAATCTCACAGGACCCCTTCGCCAACACAGCATCACGACCGTTGTCGCTCTGCTAAATCCCTATGAAATCTTCCCTCACACTTTTGCTAAATCAACATACCCACAGAATCCGCTTCAAAGAGAGTTGATGCCTTTATAGATTTTTTAGATTACGCTCGGTTATTTGATGCAAATCACATAAAATCGAATTCCTTGATAAAACCTGTACTATTTTTTTTTTTTTTTTTTGTTGGCTCTTCACCCGTTAAGAGTGTTCTCAGCCATCTAAGTTAAAATATTAAACTGTCAAAATAGAGAAACCTAAATTATTTTTGTATATTTATTTTACTTCGATCAATTTAAATTTTATGAACAGAGTTAAATTTTAATGTCATTAATTTTGATGAATTTTTTGAGCAAAATGTTTACCTGCCTGGAATTGTAGCTCAACAATGTCCTCACATTTGTTGGCATTGGAACCCCAATCTCTGTGAGGTCGGTAAAAAAGGACGGATACCTATCGTTTATGGGGCATTCAAGAAACAAATGATCCAGTGTCTCATCACCAATCATACATTCGCAGAGACTGCTATCAATGATCCCTATTTTTTTTAAATGCTCTCTGGTACAACAGTGTCCCATGCGGATACGACACATAACGCTGATGGAATGTTTGTCAAAAGCTTTATCATGGAACCATGGCTTATTGACAATTGTTTGTTGGGTCGTTTTGTAAAGTCTACCCTTTTTCAGTGAGCTTGTGTCCCAATATAACTGCCATTTATTCATCAGACGGTTTTTTGCGATTGGTAGGAGATCGTTTTGTGTAATATTGGGATGTGTCCGTGTGTTTCCATATGTTGCTCTCTTAGCCAATTCATCCGCTTTCTCATTTCCTGGTATACCACAGTGACTTGGTATCCATGCTAGACAAAGTTTTCTGTTTTGGTTGCATATTTCTTTAATTTTTTTCCATATATCTATACAGTAGTGGTCATCACTATACAAAATAGGGGATTTAGAGAGTTTTTCGAGTGTACTTAAGGAATCGGTCAATATTAATGTCTTTAAGAATCGTTTTTTATTTGCATAGTTCAAAGCCTCTATTATAGCTATACATTCTGCTGAGAATATTGTAGAATCTTCATGGAGAGTCAAAAGTAATTCAACTTTATCTGAATCACTAAATACTGCTGCTCCAGTATTGCTTTTGCAGTCCATTTTTGATCCATCCGTATAAAGTATTTTCCAGTCATTCCATTTGGATTCAATTACGTGTTTAAGTCTTTTAGATGCAAAAGCATCTGGAGTTATTCCTAATGAGTGGATTATGTTTGGCGGCTCGATTAAATTTTGATAGGGTAATGAGTAAACTGGGAGTGTCTCAGATTTAATGAAATCCGATGAGTATTGGTCTAAAAAGGTGAGGCTATTTACAAGAGGAGGGGAGATTTTATGTTTCCAAAATGGTGATTGATTTGTGAATATTTTAAGCATAGCGATTTTTCTAATTAGAGGGTGGAATTTAATAATATTGCATTTTAAAACAAATTTATCTGACAGATACTGTTTTCTCAGCTCAAGTGGTGGGTCCACGGCTTCCACCTGGAGTGCACATACCGGTGTCGATTTCATAGCGCCTAATATAAGTCTCAGACCTTCAAATTGTATTCTATCTAAGCGTTGTAAATTTTTCTTGGAAATTGGACTAAGTAAAAACGCTCCATAGTCGATTTGACTGCGAACGTATGATATATACATTAAACGTAGAACAGAAGGGTGACCTCCCCACCAAGTACGGGTTACAGCTCGCATTGCATTTAGTCCAGACTGACATTTGTTAATGATATGTGTAACTTGAGAGTTCCAAGATAGTCTGGAATCCAAAGTGATACCAAGAAATCTTAATTCCGAAGAGACAGGGAGGATAATGTCATTTAGTTGAATTTTTATATGTGGTATAGAGCGTTTTTTTGTAAACATAATGGCTTTACATTTGGGAGGACTGGGATTCAGGCCATTTTCAGATAACCACGAAGAAATATTTTTGAGAGTATTATTCATAATGTTCTCCATTTGTTGGATTTTTTTCCCTGATACATAAATAAAAAAATCGTCTGCATATATCAGTAACTGTGCCGAGGGTAACAGTACATGAAAAATCTCGTGAATATAAATATTGAAGAGGATAGGGCTAAGGACTGACCCCTGTGGCAAGCCTCTGTCGACTTTTCTTTCTTGAGTATCAATTCCTCGAATGTCGAGAATGATTTTTCTATCCAGGAGAATATTCATTATGAAGATGGCTAATTTTAGGGGGATTCCAATTCGGAGAAGTTTAGATTTAAGAAGGGAGAGAAGCACATTATCATATGCACTTGTGATATCTAAGCTTACTCCTATGACCTGTTCTTGTCTAGAGAAAGCTAAAAGAATATCCGTTGTTAAATTGGCTACACTTTCTACTGAGGATTTTTTTTTTCTGAAGCCAAACATATTGTACGGCAAAATATTTTTGTTTTCAACGAACCAATCAATTCGTCTTTTTATAATATGTTCTGTTAATTTAAGCAGAGTTGATGATAATGCTATTGGTCTGTAGTTGACACCTGAATTAGGGTCCTTTAGTGGTTTCAAAATTGGGATAATGAGTTGAGTTTTCCAAGATTCTGGGATAACCCCTGTATCGAACATTATGTTTATTAATTTTAAGAGATATTCAAGAATTTTGTCGCTACTATTATGTAAGATAATATATGGGATCCCGTCTATTCCAGGTGAAGTATTTTTTTCCACTTGTAAGACTGATTTTAATTCGTCTATTTGGAATGGGGCATCTAGCCAGTTACTGCTAGTATGTGAATATTGTAACGAGATTTCATCGATGTTAACAGCATACGGTGGGGCCATTTTATTTAAGAAATCTTCTGACCATAGTTTAGGGCATGATTTAGAAGATGGGGTTTTGTATGAGCCACGAAATTTTCTGATATTATTCCAAACTTCTGAAATTGGAACTTGGATACTAAGTGATGTGCAGAAGTCTTTCCACCCTTTTCTTTTCTTGTTTTTGAGGAACCGTTTGACTTTAGCTTGAACATTTTTAAGATACAAGAAATTTTCAAGTGTCATGTTATGCTTGTATTCTTTATATGCTTGCTTCCTAATTGACGAATGTTCTTCGCACGCTGAGTCCCACCAAGGAGGAGGTAAGGGATACTTTTTGAATTTGGGATTCTTTTTAGGTATAAATTTTTCTGATATTTCAATCGTTTTAATAAATTCATCGTAGCATTCTTGTAGGTTTTCTATTGAGGGGGGAGTAAATGTTATATTGGGGTTGTTGGTGTAATGATTATATCCTGACCAATTAGCTTTTCCAAAATTACAAACATTTTTATCGAATTTGTTGTTTCTTTTGGATTTTGAGTTTTCAATATGAGAGGTATATATGTATCTGTATGACGGTTGTGAATAATGCAAAATTATTGGAAGATGATCACTATTGAATGGGTCAGAAAGTATTTTCCAATTCAAGTATGGAGCAATATCGGGACTACATATTGTTAAATCTACTGCGCTGATTCGTTGATTTGGCACAGGGATACGTGTCGGTGATCCGTCGTTAATAATGCAAAGATTCAACTCATTTAGCAGATCAACTATAATTCTACCTAATTTTGTGCATGATGATGAACCCCACATGTTATGGTGAGCATTAAAATCTCCCATAATTATAAAGGGATGTTTTATTCGAGAAATTATGGTTCTTAAAATATTTTTGGTGGGTTGGAAATTAGGAGAAATATAAATTGAGACAAAAGTTGTACCGTCTATTTCCGCAGCAACAACTTGTGATGGACAATTTATTGGTTTTAAATTTATCTGGTTAAAGAAAAATGTGTCTTTTATTAATAACGCAGCTCCACCTTTGCCATCATGTCTATTATCTTTTAGGCATTGGTAGCCGGGAATTTTGAATGTTTTTTCATCGCGGAGCCAGGTTTCAGATAGTGCCGCTATTTGAACCTGGTTCTCGGATAGCAATTTTAAAATAGAGTCTTTATTAGGTATTGCACTTCTGCAGTTCCACTGGGCAATATTTAAGGCCATTTTGTATGAAAGATTATACAGGGAATTATTGTGCGAGTTACAAGTTTAAGGTCTAATTTGTTTCTGTGATAGAGTTTGAATCGATATCTTCTTTATTTAGGTTGTTATTGAGTATATTGACAGTATTTAGTAAGGTGTTATTAATAAGTGCATCGTTGGACGGTACTGAGATATAGTGTTCTGTGGTAAGAAGTTCATGGATCATATTGTATATGCAATTTAGAATTATTTCTTTACGACTAAAATTAATGTCTTCAGGTATTATTGTATCTGGGGTAGTTTCATTTGTTAACGGGAGAGCACATCCATTTTTAGGTACTGGATGGTTTCCATTTGGTGCAATTAATAATGTGTTGATTTGTTTTTTATCCAAGTAAGGGGGGGTATTACTATGTTTTTTAAGATTATTTTTGTTTGAAGGGGTGATTACCCTCCATTTTGGTGTGAAATTATTTTGTGTTTCAATTTTGTTTGAATTGTTGACAGCTTTCGTTTTTTCTGAGTATGATATTTTCACGGAGGGAAACATTCCAGCTGCTTCGATATACGATATACTTTGGTCAGCCATTACTTTCTTAATGTTCCTCTGTCTTGTCAATTCTGGGCAGTTTATATCGATAGCCTGGTGATTTCCCGAGCAATGAACACAAATAGTATTTTCTTGAGTTACATTACATGTGTTTCCAAGATGATGTAAAGTGCATTTAAAACACCTAGGTGCTGCAGATTTGCAGTTAGTTTTAGTGTGTCCGTATCTTAAACATTGATGACATTGAATAGTAGGGAATATGTAAGTTTCTACTGGTAGACGATTGTAAAAGAGGTAAAGGTGTGATGGGAGTTTTTGCCCTTCGATTGTGACCACAACAGTTTGAGATGGTTTCCATGTCGGGATTTCAATTTTACGGTCTCTTTAGTTAAGCCTTCGAATTTTTATTATTTTTCCGAATCCCGGAGGGACTTCCAAATTACTTAATATTTCCTCGTCAGAAAGAGATGTAGGTATATCTTTTACAACTCCAAGACGAGTTACGTGAAAGGAAGGTATAAATGGTAAGTAGTTGTTTTGTTCTAAAATTTTGTTATTAAGAAAAGTATTTGCTGCTAAATAATTTTTGAATTCGATTGCAATTGTGCGTTTACCCAACGGCTTGATTTTTTTTATATTATCAATTTTATTTTTGTAGATAAACGAACCGAATGAGATAGCCTGTATTTGAAGACTTTCTCCCGCTACTTTCTTTTGTACATGTACAATAAATGGGGAAAGAGAGGATTCATTATACAGTAAAGAATTCTCTTGGTGTACTGAGGGGTTTATGTTTGGTTTGAATTTTTTGGATACTGAACTATCCAATAATGTATTATCATGATCTATCGGTGTGGACTGGGCCTTACGAGTTTGTTTTGATGGCGTACATTCTAATACATTGTTATCTGTTGACTTGGCAACAACGTTACTAGGTAACATTTCGCTAGCACAGCGCATGAAGCGCCGGCAAATTGTTTGCTTACCTACCTCCACTAAGCAATTGTTTTGACACACTTACAAAAAAAAATAAAATAAATAAAAATGGAACGAACTCACCGGTTACGTGGGGACAATATTTTAACTAAGATATGTTCACATAAGCATTTAAACAAAAATTAACACAAAATATAAGTTTTTGCACCACTTAAAACATCAAAAACACAAAAAATATGAGGAGCGAATTACAAGCGTCGTGATTCATTCAGCGGCAATTCACGTCTCCCCTGTACTATTTAAGATGTGTCCAAATATACCTTTGTCTTTTGTAGGTATGCACACTGCATTCACAAACATATTATTTACATGCAAACCAAGTCTTATCCATAGAATAAAAATAGTATTATTTACCAGATTGATAGTTCTCGCATATCTCACCAACACTTCACAAACTTCATTGGCTGAAGAGCCCAGAACGTATATAATTTAAAACATGTCTCCTTGTCTTTAAAGCACTCAATAGCATGGCCCCGGAATATATATCGGAACTTTGTGTTCCATTTTCACCTAACAATAAACAAAGTACGCTAAGATCAATGACCCAATCCAATAAAAAACTAGTAGAAACCAATCTCACAAATAAGCCAAAATACCTATATCGATCTTTTGGCGTTTCTGGACCAAAGTCATGGAACAATCTTCCAATGGATATAAGATGTGCCGAAAATATCAATGAATTCAAGAAGAAATTAAAAACTCATCTTTTCCGCAAGTCGTATCCAGATTGTCCTTCATCCGTTCAATAATATTATGTGTACTAAATATTATTTATTTATTTATTTATACATCTTTTTGTACATAATATAAACAAATATAATTGTACACTGGCGGGCTTATTGCCATTAGGCAATTTCTTCCAACCAACCAGATTAAAAAGTATGACAACATTGTGTATGTACAACAGCAAATAAAAAAGAGTAAAAGAAATCAAAGAAAATACGTATAACACTTAAATACTATTAAAACAAAAAAAAATTATAATTCATAGCAAGAAAAAGGATATGGTAAGGACAGGAGAGGAAATCGGGATCAGGTGTTCAAGGATAAATATTCCTTCTTTAGTTTTTTCTTGAAAATACTAAGTGAGTTAGACGACGCAATATCCGGACTAAGGCTATTCCATAATCTTGCTGATTGTACTTCGAACGAAGAGCTGAGAAATTCTGTATTATGGATAGGTATGGAAAGTGTTGTACATTCAGCAGATCGGAGTGGAAGTCCATGACTGGATAAATAAGTGAATTTGCTTTTGAGGTACTGTGGCAGGTTTGGGTTCGAGAGAATATTGTACAATAGTGACAAAATGTGTATATTGCGCCGCTGGCGTATCCTGGGCCAACAAAGAAGATTGCGGTAAGGTGATATGCGATCAAATTTTTTCAACCCAAAGATGAATCTGATACATATATTCTGAAGACGTTCAAGTTTATTGAGATGCACTTCATTTGCATCCAAGTAGCATACATCGACATAATCAAGCAATGGAAGAAGAAGTGATTGAGCAAGAATTATTTTACAACGGAATGGAAGGAAATTTTTAAGTTTATTAAGTGAATGTAGGGCAAAGAAAATAGATTTACTAACATGCGATACCTGTTCATGCCACGAAAGGTCATCATCGATGAAGATTCCAAGATCTTTTACAACCCTGGTATAAGGAATGCATTGGTTATTGATATACAGCAGTGGGAGTTGCAAATTCCTTATAGATGACAGCAGACGAGGACTACCGATTATAATTGCCTGGGACTTAGTAGGATTAACAAGAAGACCATGATCCGATGACCAAGAAGAGATCAATTTAAGATCTTCATTCATGTGAAGGACTGCATTGTTAATATCAGAGATATTATGCCAGCTTACTTTGAATCGACTATTTTTTATAATTAATTTCATCTGGATTATGTAATATGTATATAACTAGATGAATTTGTGATTTCTAGGTATTTTTTTAAGTTTTATGTTTCACCATTTTCAATGTGTTAGCTATAGGACTAATTTTAACTTATTGTATTTTTTTAAGTTTTATGTTTCATCATTTTCAATGTGTTAGCTATAGGACTAATTTTAACTTATTTTTTTTTGCAAACTGAAAGCGCCCTTGAGGTGACCATGGTTGTCACTAAACGGCGCTTTATAAATTGTCATTATTATTATTATTATAGAATACTCATTCCCATACAATACCTCGCCAAAAAAGTGAAGCCGTTTTATTGGCCGGCTCGTGTCAATATAATAACTATATATTATGTATGACTCTGCTGGTAGACATTGTTCGTATAGTAGGTCCTAGTCCTACTACTCGATAAGACTGCGTAAGTAATTTTCCAAGCAGTTAAAAAATTCCCTATTTGGAGAACGTATCACGCAGACGGACAAATTATTACTGAATGCTCGTAGCAAAATGTTGACCAAATTAATCAACATAAAGCAGTCGCGTTTACTTCAGGGTATAGAGTATTCTATACTACTAGTTGCATGTAACACATGAGATCCAACTGTCGATAGCGATAGTATGTATAGTTGAAGAATATGTACCAAACTATAAACCCATAAATACAAATTATTGAATATTTTCAGATATTTTGTTTTCTATACAACATATGTAGGTAGGTATGTATGTCAAGATAGGATAGTATGTAGGAAGATCCTTTTTTCCTACCCAGAATATGAAAATAGCATGATGGTATGTATGTATGTTTGGAGATGAAGTATCAAACTATTAAGTCTTCTTACATATTGTGTATAAGCGACTGCCATACAAAATGTATGAAGCGATGTCGTCACTAAATTCAATTTTAAAAAAAAGTTTAAAAAAAAATTGAGATCTTCTACTACAATTTAAATATTTTTTATAGAAAATTAAATTATCTAGTTGGGGTATTTCGGCTTTTTTCGATAATTGTAAAAGTTTTGGAAATATAGGCAGTTAAACTCATAAATTTATCATAAAAAAATATTTTTCTTAAAAAAAAATGTTTGAGAAACCCTGGAATTTTTTTGAATAAATTAATGTGAGATTTTGTATTTGTCTATATTTGTACCAATTTTCAGCGTTCTTGCTTTTATGGTTTCTGAGATATATGGAAAAATAAAGTAAAAATTTAAAAGTTGATAACCCCTGACTTAAAGAAAAATTCGAAATTCTGAGTATAAAAATTTTGTAAGCCTGTAATTGTTTATATATTCTGAAATTTTGGGCTCTGTAAATTGAGCGGATCAAAAGTTATAAGGGGGGGGACACACACACACACACAGACACACACACACACACAGACATACACACACACACACACAGACACACACACACACAGACACACGAAATTTTCCACTCCGAATTCTGAGTAAATCCGTGTATGGAACATATATGCTGCGAAGCTCTAAGTTGGTGTTTTTTGACTTCAAAGTTGGAAAAGCCGTGAAAAAAGTAGACCTCTGCATACAATTCTCGCGTATCCTGGCTTGAAACATTGTCGATATGTTGAGAATAAAGTTCTCCTGAACAAATCGACAGTTGGAATAATACTAGTTGCATGTAACACATGAGATCCAACTGTGTGTCTGTGTGTGTGTGTGTGTGTGTGTGTGTGTGTGTCTGTGTGTCTGTGTGTGTGTGTGTCCGTCCCCCCCTTATAACTTTTGATCCGCTCAATTTACAGAGCCTTAAATTTCATAATATATAATTTTACGTTAATTTTACTTACATGCATCTTCTGACATGGCCATGCATACATTATGGTTGGAACGACGAAAAGGATATTAAATAAGTATTTAAGTAAATAAAAAAAAAACTTAGCAGTTGTCTTCTTAGTATTCCATAGTCATGATCATAAGTAATCTTTTGTTTAATACGATTTTTTAAACATGTATTAAACATGCGTACAATAATCATTTGTGTTTATAATCAGCTTAAGGTGTCAATTAGTATGTAGATGTATGTGACGGTTACCCATAGTGGGAAGATATGAAAACTGATGGTGTTCGGTTACATGATTTTTATTAGTGCAACTGGCCCGAGAGAATGCTAAATGAGAACAATCAGGTTGTGATTGGTGGTGGTATTTATAAAGATTTCCTCGTATATCCCTACAAGTATTTAGTTATTGGGTTTATTTTTTTTTTATTTATTTCGGAAAACAAACAAGATACATGGGTAAAAGAATATACAATAGTTATAATAAATATGGATGATACATTGCATCTCAATTAGATGTTTTCACATATAGTAGGTAATATATATTTAATCATACTTTTACAGAAAAAAAATAGAATAAAAAATTTACGGTGAAAAAAAATTTATAATAAATTGTTACAGAAAAAATAATAATAAATTAAAATTAAAGGGTGAAAGTGTATGTGTAAGCGAGACAAATTATGATGAAAGTAGGTAATAAATTTAGGTAAAGGTACTATTTACTGAATAATTGTAAAATGTATGATTTGAAGTCTGCTTGTGATTTATGTATTATATCGAGTTGTCTAAAGTATGTATTGTAATTAGAGCAACTCCGCCTAATATAATTGTTTGTGAATAATTTGTGAAACGACGGTCGACATAGAACAAAAACTGAGATCTGAAATTGCGTGATGGGCAATAAAAATTTAATTTAGATAGTAGGTAAGGTGAGTCTACACGGTTGTGGATAATTTTATGCAAGTAAATCATGTCTATAATTGTTCGTCTATTTTCTAAGTTACAAATATTATGATGTATAGCAGATTGGCGGTAGTTGGGAAAAATTAAGTTCTCACGATAATCCAAATGTTTGACGAATTTATTTTGTTATAATGTCCATTTCTTTCAATTTACCAGTGTTTCCAGATCAGAGAAGCCATATTTGCGTGAGAAAATAAATTAAATGTAAATAACATAAATTAATATAAATGTTTACGATGGTAAAAGTGGAAAAAAAAAACACGAAAGTTGAACGAGTGCATCCAAATACATAATTATTATTATTATTCACGAGGCAGAGGGCGTTTATCACACGACATCTTCACAGACCAGCCTGGCATAACAACAGGTAGGGAATGAAAGAAAGTAAAAATAAATGGTTTGATGTTATCTGGGCAAATTATATTCCCTACTTCACTTTATCACTGACATATTTTGCCCCATTCTCCCCTTCCTTTCAAACTAAAATACTTTCAACTTTGAGAAAATGGTATTTTTTCTGTTCCACTTTTCTGTTTGTATCTACACCAAAATATACGAGACATTCCAACTTAAATCAACTATAAAGATGTTCAATATTTTATTTTATAATTTTTTTTTTTTATTTTATTTGAAAAAATGGGCAACGTACAATAATATTTTTTTAAACAAATATAACATAAGTAACTGTAAGCAACATAAGTAATTGTAACTTAATCAGCCCACCTTTGATTTCATGGTGCATTGTACTCACTACTGGTAATAAAAAAAAAAATTATTATTCCTGTCTAACGTGGCTCCTGAAAAGAGTCCTGGACATACAGAATATGTCCACGGACCTGATCTTTTCCAAATTATTATACGTGGTAAGGCATCGGTACAATGGCGAATTTTGAGCGGCATTAGTGTTTTTTTTGTCTAAAAAGAACGTTGAGGTGTGTCTTGTTCGTCTGTTTGGTATGTTGAAGTTAATAATTTTCAGAAGGTCTGTACAGTCAATATTGAAGTTTATTATGTCATAAAGGTACATTAAGAATGAGGTCCTTCGTCTTGTCTGTAAAGTCTGTAATTCATGTTTGTAGTTATTACCAAATTTGTACTTCATATGTTTCAAAAATATTTGTTGTATTCGTTCTATATTGTTAATATAAATATTATATTGTGGATTCCAGATGACTGATGCATGTTCCAATTGACTTCTAACAATTGTGTTATATAGTAAGATAAATGTTTTCACTTGTGTGAATGGTTTGCATACTCTCATCAGGAATCCCAACATTTTATAAGCATTTTATAATAATTAAAAGAAGGTCACAAATTATGTACATGCATAAAAATATTAAAATGAAAACAATATATAATTATTCCACTTATTTATTTTTGTTTACTACGACTAGTTTCGTGCAAAGCACATTATATTATAACGAATGTAAAACACAAATAATTCATTCATTCATTCATACCATCACGGCATATCCCACAATGTGGGGTAACCAGCGAAAGGTGTGCGGATGTGCATTGGCTTATAAAAGGGAGAACAACACATCTATTTATACCCACACACCAGTCTCGTTTCACCAAAAAAGGCACTACATTCAGAATGGGTGGTGAACCTCATTGCTGAACTATGTAAGATGTTATTGTTGCCTGTTGAATTTACGATTACCCGGATCTTACGAGACACTCGAAAACAATGATTTAAAAGAATGGAAGCACTATTCTTAGCCGGTGCCTCACAGCTAGAAGCACACTAAAACACAAATAAAAATAAATAAATAAGTGGAATAATTATACTGTTATGAAATTAAGTACTATTTCTATTTAAATTGAAAATTTAAATAGAAATATTTTGAAAATAAGAACCCAAGAAAAATGAAAACAAAAGATTTGAGTAGTGAGTTGGAAAAACTAGACAAACCTTGTAAAAATGTAAATTGTAGAAATATAAATTGTAAAAATAAATAAGACTTTGAACCATAATAAAATAAATAAATATAAATTTCGGTACATTTGGTGTCAGGTGTGGGGTATAAAAATACCCAAGTATTTTTTGTGTAAGAAAAAAATAAAATAGTTATTTATAAAGACATTTATTATGGCATCAAAAAAAAATAACTCTTTTAGAGTTGAAAGTGGTTGATTTAAAACATGAGTTGGAGGAGAGAGACGCTGATACATCAGGAAATAAAAATGCACTTCAACTACGATTGAGAAAAGTGATGCAAGAAGTAGGTGAGGATCCAGACACATACCTTTTTGAAATGCCTTGCTCTAACAACGATCTTTGTCAAGTCTTAAAAGAACATTCCAGAGACATAGAAGAGAAGTTTCAAGAACATTCCAGAGATATAAAAGGAGAAATTAAAGAAATCAAAGGAGAAGTAGCGATGCTTCAAAAGCATTCAAATACTATAGAAAAGAAATTCCAGAATTATTCTATGACCTTTGATGAGAAGATAAATGAATTAACTAAACAGATGAAAGTTTTGGAGAATCAAGTGCTTCCTTCAATCACGCCAATGAATTCCGAGCAAAATTCAGCTGTAGATACAAATTTTAAGTGTGTAGAAGATACAAGAGTACCAACAGTGGAGTGCGTGCGAAATGATATGCCAACCTTTGATGGAAAATGCCCCTGGGAAGAATATTTAACATTGTTCGAGACAGTGGCCATGATAAATGGCTGGTCCATGACAAGAAAGGCCTCAGTGTTGAGTGTATCATTACGAGGTGATGCTTTAAAAGTTTTGGAGACAATTCCTCTAGCTGAGCGACGAGATTTAAAATTGTTGATTGAGAGACTTGAGATGCGATTTGGGCATAAGCACATGGAACAGTTTTACAGGTCACAACTTAAGAATCGTAATCAGAAATCTAATGAAACTCTCCAGGAATTTGAGGCGGATATAGCGCGTCTAATTAGATATGCATACCCTACGGTTCCTGATGATGTGTGTGAAAGCCTTGCAGTAGAAAAGTTCTTGGATGGATTGTGGGCAAATGAGACACAACAAGCTGTAAAACTAGCTAGACCACAAACTTTGAGTGACGCTCTAACCCAGGCACTCGAATTTGAATCTATAAAAAAATCTTTACGAGGTCATGCTCAAGCCCGCGTTGTTGAGGCCGTTGAAGAGAATCAAAAACTCATCGAATGCATTGTCGAAAAGGTGATGAAGGCATTGCAAGGAAGAAAAAGACAGTTTCGCTGCTGGGGTTGTGGACGAGCTGGACATCTACGTAATCGGTGTCCAAATGAAGCAACAACGCATCAGCAACAGCCACAGGAAAACTAAAAAGGGTTGATGGGAAGGGGCAACTGTTGACCTACATTACCAATGCCTCAAAGAGATCTGCAGTTGTTGCATCATTCAGTGGTCGAGATACCAGTATGTTTATAAATGGCAAAGTAAATGGAAAGAATTTGAAACTTTTGCTGGATACTGGAGCAACGATGACAATCATGAGACCAGATTTGCTTTATAACAAAAAGTGTATTACACCAACTAAATGGACATTACGAACAGCTACTGGGGAGTCGGCATCTATATGTGGTGAGACATATGCCAACTTTCAAATTGGTAGTTCTATCTTCGATCATCAGGTGCTAGTGGCGAATATAGAGGAGGAAGTTATTCTCGGAATGGACATAATGGCGAAATATGGATTCCAGTTGGATCTAAAGAGGCGATCTTTGAAAATTGGAGATGAAGATGTTCTCGTGCAAGAGCGTGAGGAATTTTCTACACGTGTTCTTGCAGCGGATGTTGTAACTATTCCAAAACAAAGTGAGATGTTAGTACGAGTCAATTTAGACTGTGTTATCCCGAATGGACATGTTTTGGTTGTGGAGTCCAACGCCAACAATGAAGCAGGAAAAGGAGTATTAATTGCAAGAGCACTGATTCAAAACCAAAAGGAAATTTTAGTCAGATTAATGAACATAAATGAATATCCAGTAACTGTCAAAAAAGGAGCTTATTTAAGTGTGTGTTCATCAGTTTCATCAGTAACACAAAATGCCTGCATCGCACAAGTTTCTTCAGAGGATGTACCAAAACATCTTGAAGACTTTGTAAAAGATGCTTGTAAGGAACTTACCAAAGAACAAAGCAAACAAATTAGATACCTCATTGCTCATTATCAAGATGTTTTTGAGAATGCGAGTCTTTCTAAAGGAAGAACCAATGTTGTTCAACATCAAATAGATACGGGTGACGCAAGGCCTATCCGCCAATTACCTAGAAGGCTACCATTAGCAAAGCGGGCGGAAGCAGATCAAATTATTCAAGACATGGAAAGGGATAGCGTTATTGAACCATCAAGCAGCCCATGGTGTTCACCAGTAGTGTTAGTTAAAAAAAAAGATGGCTCAACTCGGTTCTGTGTGGACTTTCGCTTATTGAATAATGTAACTAAGAAGGATAGTTATCCACTGCCTCGAATCGATGACACCCTAGATACATTGGCTGGTTGTAAGATCTTCTCAACTTTGGATCTAAAGAGTGGTTATTGGCAGGTTGCATTGGAACCCAAGGATAGAGAAAAAACGGCGTTTTCTGTAGGAAGTGGATTGTGGCAATTCAAAGTGATGCCATTTGGACTTTGCAATGCCCCGGCTACGTTTGAACGACTAATGGAAAGTGTGCTAAGAGGATTATCGTGGGAGACCTGTTTGGTATACTTAGATGACATCATCGTACTTGGGAAGCGTTTTGAAGAACATTTAGGAAATTTGGAACAGGTATTTTCACGATTGAGGTCGGCCAACCTTAAACTCAATTGCAAGAAATGTATATTGTTCCGAAAGCAAGTCAACTATCTAGGTCATGTTGTCTCTGAGGAGGGAGTAGCAGTAGATCCTGAGAAGATTAAAGCTGTTCGAGATTGGCCAGTACTTAAAGACAAACAAGCTTTTTGGGTCTGAGTACCTACTATCGACGATTTGTTCCAGGCTTTGCTGACATCGCAAAGCCACTGACAAAACTCACGGAGGAAAGCAGTGAATTCATATGGGATTTCAAGTGCCAACATGCATTTGAAGAATTAAAACAGGTTCTAATTAATTCTCCGGTTTTGAGTTATCCTCGAGCTGAAGGAATGTTTATTCTGGATACAGATGCAAGTAACGTTGGTATCGGAAGTGTGCTCTCCCAAGTACAAGATGGGGCAGAACGCGTGATTGCTTACTTCAGTAAAGTATTGTCGAAACCAGAACGCAATTACTGTGTAACACGAAGAGAATTGCTTGCTGTTATCAAGTCAGTTGAGCACTTTCGCAAGTATTTATATGGACGGAAATTTCTTTTAAGGACAGATCACTCGGCACTTGTGTGGCTTTTGCGATTCAAGAATCCTGAAGGTCAAGTGGCAAGATGGATAGAGAGATTGCAAGAATATGACTATGATTCTGAACATCGAGCCGGACTTCATCATAGAAATGCCGATGCACTGTCAAGGCGACCATGTCCAGAGGATTGCCAGCACTGTAATAAGGCTGAGGAAAAGTTTTTTATAGCTTGTAGAACCACGGTCGTTGACAATTTTTGGCAAGATGATGAAATACGAGCAGACCAATTGGAAGACCCAGATCTCAAGTTTGTAATGCAGTGGAAGGAAAATGATCAAAGACCTTTATGGGAAGAAATAGCTTCACTATCTCCAAATATTAAGTCATACTGGGCTCAGTGGCAATCCATTGTCGTGGAAAATGGGTTGTTAAAGCGTGTATTGGAGAATGAAGATGGAACACAGCAGAGACAACAACTATTGATTCCAAGGAAGAGAATTCCTGAAGTTCTTAAACTGCTTCACAATGATGTGTCTGGGGGACACTTGGGAGTTAAAAAAACCACAGAAAAAATTCGTCAACGTTTTTATTGGGTCAATTACAATGGAGATGTAAAAGATTGGTGTAGAAGATGTGTAACTTGTGCCACTTCAAACGGACCTCAGAAACGAAGGCGTGCGCCAATGAGGCAGTATAATGTTGGTAGCCCATTTGAAAGGATAGCCATTGACATAGCGGGGCCGTTTCCCACAACGGAAAGAGGGAATAAATATATTCTGGTAGCAATGGACTATTTTAGTAAATGGACAGAAGCCTATGCACTACCGAATCAAGAAGCTACCACTGTTGCTGAAGTCTTGGTAAGGGAACTGATAAGTCGTTTTGGAGTACCATTGGAGTTACACTCGGACCAGGGAAGAAACTTTGAATCAGCCGTATTCCAGGGAATTTGTGAAGCATTAGGAATTCGAAAGACGAGAACAACTGCTTTGCATCCACAGTCGGATGGAATGGTGGAGCGAATGAATCGAACAATTGGAAGATTTTTGTCAAAAGCAGTGTCCGATCACCAGAAGGATTGGGACGAATACATCCACTTGTTCTTATTAGCTTATCGAGCAGCAATTCATGAGACAACAGGGCAAACACCGGCAAGTGTGATTTTTGGCCGTGAGTTACGGTTACCTTGCGACCTGCAGTATGGATCTAAGCCTGGAGAAGATCTAGTTGGAGAAGATTATGTGTCAGATCTTCGGAGGAAAATGAATGCTATACATGACCGTGTACGGTCCAATATTCAAGTAGCTAGTGACAAGATGAAGGAGCGATACGACATTAAAGCTGTGGAAGGTGGTTATCAGGCTGGAGACTTGGTTTGGTTATTTAATCCACAACGACGACGAGGCTACTCACCAAAGCTTCAGAAATCCTGGGAAGGACCGTATGAAGTGATCAAAAGGATTAATGATGTGGTTTATCGTATACGAAGAAAACCAAATGGGAAGCCAAGAGTGGTACATTTCAATCGCCTGGCTCCCTTTTTAGGTGATAACAAGGATGAGAAAAAAAATCCAGTTGCTCAAGTTTGCAATGTCCAAAGTGAAGAAAAGACCTTCGAGGAATTCATGATGACTCCTTATCGACGCACTCGCCATGGTGTGACTGTGGAAATTGAGCAAGACCTCTTCGATATCCCAGACGATAATGTTTTAGCTTACTGTGTGGCTCAAGACATGAAGATGACTAGTGGTATAGCCAAAGTTATCATGAGAAAGTATGGGATGTTATATGAGCTAAAAGCCAAGAATCTGAAGATTGGAGAAGCGGTCCATTCACAGCATGGAAAACAGCATTTATTCTACATGACGAATAAGGAAACGTCTGAGGAACGAGCAGAGTATGCTCAGATGTGGAACTGTCTACGAAGTATGCGGGATCAAATGTTACAGTTGAATCTTATGAAGCTCGGCATTCCAAAGATCAGTGATGGTATGGATTGGAAAGTGGTTCGGAATATGATAGAAGAGATTTTTCATAATACTGGAATTAATGTTCTAGTTTGCTGCTATAATCCAAGATACAGTAAAAATATAAAAAAAAGTGTACCATGTTACTTTTTCAAAGCATCTCACTGTAGAGAAGGTTCAAAATGCCGATTTATTCATCTAGAGAATTCTGTTCGGGACGAACTGAACTAAGAGGGAGGCAGTGTTATGAAATTAAGTACTATTTCTATTTAAATTGAAAATTTAAATAGAAATATTTTGAAAATAAGAACCCAAGAAAAATGAAAACAAAAGATTTGAGTAGTGAGTTGGAAAAACTAGACAAACCTTGTAAAAATATAAATTGTAGAAATATAAATTGTAAAAATAAATAAGACTTTGAACCATAATAAAATAAATAAATATAAATTTCGGTACAATACATTGTTTTCATTTTAATAATTTTTAAATGGAATTCCACCAAGATTTGTCTGTTAATAAATTAAATAAAATGACAAAAAGAGATACAAAAATAACTTACCTACCTCTTACTTTGGTACTAGGTATATCTACCTAGGACAGTCAATAAGGAAATACATAAATAACGGAAGAAAATATCTATTTTGTGGTTCTATAGCCAAACGAAAATATGCTAATCTTGGAGATCCAGGTTAGTAAAAATACTCGTTAAATTTTACTCTCCACCACTACCTAATAATGAACTTATTCATACACTAGCGGACCCGACAGACGTTGTCCTGCACGAAAGTTGGTTTGCCTGTTTCTCTCTCTCTATCCCCCTCCTTCTCTCTCTCTCTCTCTCTCTCTCTCTCTCTCTCTCTCTCTCTCTCTCTCTCTCTCTCTCTCTCTCTCTCTCTTTCTCTCTCCCCCTCCCCCTTCTCTCTCTCTCTCTCTCTCTCTCTCTCTCTCTCTCTCTCTCTCTCTCTCTCTCTCTCTCTCTCCCCCCCCCTTCTCTCTCTCTCTCTCTCTCCCCCCCCCCCTTCTCTCTCTCTCTCACCCCTCTCTCTCTCCCCCCTCTCTCTCTCCCCCCTCTCTCTTTCACTTCATTCTATCCTGAACTTTGAATAACCTGGCACCACAATACATTCAAGAGATGTGTTAGAGGAAATAACTATTTGGGAGGCATCTCTCACTAAGGAAACTTCAAAAACTCATCACCAGATATTGTCCTTTAAACGTATTTAATATATTGTCCTTTACCATTATTATATTAACGAATACATTCACAAAAAAAATTCGGAGATACATAGTCCCCTACTAATAATTTATTCTTTTATTTGAGTTGGATATTGAGTAGTTTGTAGAAAGACTTTTTAAATAATAATCTTGGTAAATTTGAATTTTGACACATAAATAAGTTATTAAAAAATGCCATTAGAATCATGTATCTTCGAACACAAAATATATATTTATAACCTCATTGTACGGAGTTGTACCTACATTTATTTATAACCTCACTTTACATTACTGATGTTTTCACATTTTGACTCTCAAGAACAGAATATATCACAAAATATTAATGTCACACGATAATATAAAAAAAAACTCAATTATTTAATCCTAATATTCATAAATTAATAGAAAAATTTAAACGAAAACATTACGAAATATTACAGTGAGCAACAATAACATCTCACATAGTTCAGCAATGAGGTTCACCACCCAATCTGAATGTAGTGCCTTTTTTGGTGAAACGAGACTGGTGTGTGGGTATACATATATGTGTTGTTCTCCCTTTATAAGGCAATGCACACCCGCACACCTTTCGCTGGTTACCCCACATTGTGGGATATGCCGTGATGGTATGAATGAATGAATGAAAAACTAAATAGCTTCATACAATAATAATAATAAATTATACATAATATATAACATAAAATAAGAAACAATTACCGCAGACAGCGTTGCAAAAAACATCAAGATTGAATTGCATAACCAACATTGGATAATATTATGACATATAAAAGCAATGTCGCCATTATTCTAAATGCATATTCCGAAAATATTTATAACGATTGAGATTTTTATAAAATTCCTTTTTGTGAATCTAATCCATTCTGAGACTCACACAAAAAATTTCATTATAATCGGTTCAGCCGTTTAGGATGAGTTCAGTGACATACACACGTACAGAAGAATTATAGATATGAAGATAAGTCCCTAACGGGGTAAACAGAGAGAACCGAGCGCCTTTTGCCTCTATTTTTGCTCATATTAATGTCTTTCTTTACATCTATGCATCGTCTTATACATGCTCGTCAATTATTCATCATCAAAAGACTCAATCCTGTGGATTGGTTTGCAGAGGAAGTCTACATCTCGCTTTCCACTTCTCTCTATCATCTGCAGCCCTCTTCAGCTCAACATATGTGGCGCAGTTCATGTCCTCGCACACCTGGGCCAAATATTCCCGTCGGGGGCGCCCCCTGTGGTTAGTCCCCTCAACCATTCCCTCCACTAGGTCATGTAGGAGACCCTCGTCGCGCAAGATGTGACCAATCCAGCGAGCACGTCTCTCGGAGATGGTATTGAGTAGGTACCTGCCTTCTTCAACTCTGTTGAGAACCTCGGCATTCGTGATGTGGTCCCTCCAGGAAATTCCAAGTATTCTTCTGTAACTCCACATCTCGAAAGCCTCTAGTCTATCTCTGTCTCTTTCGGTAAGACACCATGTCTCACAGCCATACATCAGTATGCTCCACACATATGTTTTTGTGAGTCTCTTACGGAGCAATTATTAAAGCTTCTTTTATAACATTCTTTCAAAATATCAATCAAATGTATTTTTTAACAGATTTTAATTATCTCAATAGAGACGAAGTTGGAATATTTATTGTAGGAGAACCGGGAAATCAAGGCACCTACAGGGCTTACGACCTGTCATCGGCTGGTTTACGTGATCACTTTATGCGCTTCCGCAACGTTCACCAATTATGCCTTTTAATGAGATCCCTATCAATTCAATTTTTTTTGAAAGTTCTATATATTGTAATACAGAAATTCTTTTCGCTTGAAAATAAGGAATTTTTACTATAGCCATCTATGGGTGAAATTATGAACAACAATCTTATTATTTTTATTTATTTTGTTGGAACGCCATCTATTGAGAGAATTGGTTTTTTGTAAATAATGAAAGCTACAATTCTTATATCTGAGGTGACAATGCATTTTTCGCATAGAAGTCACCCCTGAATTGCGCCAGACTTATAAGGTCATTTTTGTCTTATTTACCTACTTGTACCAATGTGTAAGTAATCGAATATTTTTATTATTGCATATGCGCAAACATTGGATTTTTTCTGTTAAAAAATATCTTTGACTCCCGACAGGGAAAAAAATCCAATGTTTGCGCATATGCAATAATAAAAATATTCGATCAATCAAATGGTCATGCCATTTCTGGCAAGGCTCCTATTATTCACTCCATCTCTTACACCACCTTTGAATTTATACTTTATTTTTCCATATATCTCTGAAACCATAAAAGCTAGAACGCTGAAAATTGGTACAAATATAGACAAATACAAAACCTCAATAAACTATTAAGTCTTGATAGTGCGTATAGGCGACTGCCATACAAATTGTATGAAGTGATGTCGTCACTCAATTCAATTTTTATAAAAAATGTTTATAAAAATAAAAATAAGTTTTTATAAAAAAGTACCTACTATTACAATGTTGATATTTTTTATAGCAAATACAATTTTCTACATAGTTAAGGTGTTTGGGCTTATTTCGATATTTTTAAAAACTTTGGAAATATAGGCTAACAATATTTTTCTTACTAAAAAATGTTTGAGAAACTTTGGGATTTGTTTAAAAAAAACGAATTTGAGATTTTGTATATTTCTATGTTAATATTAATTATCAGCGTTCTAGCTCGTATTGTTTCTGAGATATATGGAAAAATAAAGTAAAAATTCGAAAGTTGGTAACCCCTGACTGAAAAAAAAATTCAATTATATTCTGTTTGTTCAATTTTGGGCTCTGTAAATTGGGGACTGACACACACACACACACACACACACACACACACACACACACACACGCACGCACGCACGCACGCACGCACACACACACACACACACACACACACACACACACACACACACACACACACACACACAGACACACTAAATGTTCTTCTCAGAATTCTGAGTGAATCCGTGTACAGAACATAATTATATGTTGCGAAGCATCTAAGTTACCTATTTGGTTTGGTATGGAAATACCCATATAACAAAAAGAGCCAGTTTTAAAGACAGAATATTCCAACTATCATTTTATTTAAGTTTTCGCTCACAACTACCCACAGTCCCACACCAACACACGTTAGAAGTTCAAAGGAACCTTGACACATGAAATTTTATTACCGTGAATCCATATTATTACTCAAGGTATCTGAATCAAGAAATATTGTAAAAGCGATAAATTTACCTTCCTGAATGAACAGTTTAAAAGTTTTTAACTACCGGATATAATTTTTTTTTATTAATAGCCTTAATATATTTTTTTTTATAATATCTTTCTTATATTTGGATTCTTTCAGACATAATTATCATTTAATGTATATCAGGGGGGGGGGGGGTAAGTTTGGTTCACCGGCGGAATTATCTTATAGAGTTGTGTAGTATCTTAATGGGTATATTATAGTACTCCATATGATAATTATTATTTCCATGATATGGGTAATCATGGAAATAATTATTTTCACCTTCGTACAACCCGGGTCTTTTTAAAATCCGAATTAATAAACTCTTTTCTAGATTGCAAAGCCCTACCAACGCTACGTAGTGCGCTTCTCCGGAAGAGTAAAATGGACCCAATTCCTAATAGCTGGTGTCCCCTACGTAGACATGTTAAAACGAGTGGGTTGTGGCCAACGCTAAAATCCTCACTAAAAAGTCATTTTATATTCAAATTAGTATTCAAATTTTGTATGGAAAATTTTCAGTAATTTTATGAAATGAGTTTGTCTAATTATTTTTTTATTTAAATATTTTATTATGAAAAGTTGATATTTCTTTAAAACCATTTTATGTTAGTGATGAGCCTTTTTACCTATTTGAAAATAAAAATTTCAAATTTTAATTTTCCTGAGCTTGGGGTCACTTTGAAATATTTGACAGTTAAAAAAAATGAGAAGCACTATTCATATATCCTTCAAAATCTAATGGGATCTAAGTGAGCATTAGATATACAAATTTGCAAAATTTGAATAGAATCGAATGAGTACTTTAGTCTATAATCGATAAAGTAAAATGAACACGCCGTACATAGCACATAGCACACTGCACATAGCACACACACACAGATACATTGTGATGAAACTTTCAGAATACAATCTCAGCATGATACTAGTTGATAATCTGCAAAAAAAAAATAGCCTTAAAAATTGCGAAATCATAACTCCCCACTATATCACCTTGTGTTAGTGAGGAGTAAAAAAATCAGGAGCGTTTTGATTCCATTGTTTGACGGGACGTACCCCCCAGGTGTTTTGAGTCTCAAAATAATAAAAATTCATAGATTCTTAATTATAAGAAGTTTTTAAAAAAAATCTCCGCTAGATAATTTATTGGAGTCTCTATGTTTTTTTTCCTTTTGAAAGGCTGCCAATCTTTGTAAGAATTTTATACCTTACCCATTTTTTTATTTTTATAGTTGTCGCCAAATATCTTGAACCATATTGCCGAGAAGGGCGGCGATTTTCACGTAAACCAACGAACCAAAAAATACAAAAATTTGCGCTCTGCGCATCCGGGAACCTGGTTCAAGACGTTTGGTGATCTTTATACATTATAACCTATATGGCTTGCTTCATTGAAACACATACATCATGCATATTGTTCTGTTTAGTTATCAAAAAGTTCTCGTATGATTCGAATGACGTGATAATTTACTTTTTTATTTATTAAATATTACTTCTCGGGCAACTAACAGGTACTATGTCAAATATTAATTTCACACGCACCCAATAATAAGTTGCCACTTTCTGGATACTTACGATATTTATCGTATCACAGATCCAGACTGAAAACACAATTAAAAACTGTGTTTCCACCGGGAATCGAGCCCGGGATCTTTGAATCATCAGTCAGATACCTAACTAACTGAGCCACAAAGGCCGGCGATATTATCAGATGTTTCATGGTTGACTTCGGTTTCTTCGATGTAAATCATCTTTTGTGGTTTATTTATTTATTCAAGGGACAAATAAAGTTTTATAAAAAAACAGAAAAAATACACCATGAAATGAAAAAAAGACAGAACAATTCCTTTTGTCCACAATTAAATAATTATAGAAATATGTACCTACAATACAACAAAAAAAAAATAAAAATACTTAAAATTATTACATATTATTCATATATTTTACAGATTTGCCCGTGACGGGAAAGGAAGGGAGAAGGACCTAATTTGTAATAACATAATCTGCTAGATAAAAACTAAATTAATGGGTTGACCTAATTAATTAGTGTTGTAAACTTGAGTAATAAGTGAGTTGCATTACGAATATGTTTGATTATATTGCGCTCCTTACAAATCTGTTTGATTATATTGCGCTCCTTACGAATCTGTTTGATTATGTACATTTATTGCGCTCCTTACGAATCTGTTTGATTATATTGCGCTCCTTACGAATCTGTTTGATTATATTGCGCTCCTTATGAATCTGTTTGATTATGTACATATATTGCACTCCTGACGAATCTGTTTGATTATATTGCGCTCCTTATGAATCTGTTTGATTATGTACATATATTGCGCTCCTGACGAATCTGTTTGATTATATTGCGCTCCTTACAACTCTGTTTAATTATATTGCGCTCCTTACGAATCTGTTTGATTATATTGCGCTCCTTACGAATCTGTTTGATTATATTGCGCTCCTTACAAATCTGTTTGATTATATTGCGCTCCTTACGAATCTGTTTGATTATATTGCGCTCCTTACAACTCTGTTTAATTATATTGCGCTCCTTACGAATCTGTTTGATTATATTGCGCTCCTTACGAATCTGTTTGATTATATTGCGCTCCTTACAAAAGCCACTGTGATATCTACATACGTATTTTAAGTTATGTTGCAGATTTTTTTTATAATATTAAAACTATTGAATGTGTGATCACCATTGAATTTGTTGTAAAGATGGTCATCTATGTAGTTATATGTAAACTTGTTCAGTCGGTACCATAACTTTTTGTGGTTTACCTAATAAATATAATAGTTGCTATAAATATATGAAGTCTCCAACTGTGTTTTCTCACAATGCGTTTTTCATGAATTTATTTAAACAAAGTGGTCATTTAGAAAAACAAATAGCACCAGTCTCTTTAAAAATTTAGTGATTTTGAATTTTCCTAAAAAGTAAAAATCGAATCGATTGTGATGATATTCCATCAGGCTTCTATATAATAGGGCAAAATTCGGATAAAATCGGACTCGAACGATTGTCGAAAGACTTCGTCCCACACGAAAATGATATCTCTCTGTTGCGCCGGGTTAAATAGAATGTATTCGAGTGAGACGCCAGTAGACGCAGACAGTTTAATGTGCTTCTTTTTGCTTATATTTGATGTTAGAAAGGGAAGTTTGTTGCGAGATGACATAATAAAATGAGTATAGAAATAAAATTGTTTTTGATGTGAGTTATTCTACTCTTTAAAACTACCTTGAATTGAAAGATTTCCGCATTTATGTGCCCAAGTAAATCTTCGTGTCAAAAACGTTCGCGTATCCGTTTATTGAAAATCCGCGATAAGGTTAACATCGAATCAATAAAACGAAGATATACGTCAAAATGTTGAAAAGACATGTTAGAGAGGAAATAAAATGATTGGTCCTGTAACCGTCGGCGGCGGCACGACGCGGGAAGTGTGGGGTAGAAAAGTTAGGTTAATCCGTTGCCATCCTTCAAGCTAAAAGGGAAAAGTATAAAACCTAAATTCCCTGCGAACACTTCACGGTTCTAGCAAATATAAGCCGAGATTTAAATTTAAACGGAAACTTTAACTCGCAAAATTTGCCATCCGCTGCCGCCGTAGTAAAGTTTCAATCCTTGGGAGATTGTCTGTACCTACTAAAACAGGAATATAACATGATGCATGCACCTAATATTTTCCAAGTGAAATGTATTCAATTTATACAAGTATTTTCCCATGGTGACATGTTCATAATCTTTGAATGTAAGTAAATTGAATACACAATATAATAAAACTGCATATTATTACATTATGGTGTACTACTGGCTACTGGCTGCCATAAAATGAAGTGGATGTTGAGGTAGAGTACACAGACATACTCAATACTCAGAGGTCAGAAGAAAACCAAAACGCAGATAGAGAGAAATGGTGAGGCAGGATATACTTAGTATATAACGGAGTTACCCCAGAGGAGGCGCAGAACCAAGGACTTTGGTACTGTAAGACGCAGAAAGCAGACCCCACCATCAACTGAGTCAATTGCTGAGGAAAAGAAGGAGACACAATATATGTGACATATCGTGTAGTTTATTATAAAATATATAGGTATTTATTTATTTATATTGATTCTCAGGTTACTAACAGGTACTATGCCAAAAAATATTTATTTTTCAAGCACCCAATGACAAGATTCCACATAATTGAGACTTATGATGTATTCGTCTATTAGATCCAGAATGAAAACTCAAAATAAAACTGTCTCTGTGTCACTGGGTATATTACCCGGAACTTTTGGCTCAGTAGTACGAAATCTAGCCAATTGAGCCACGATGGCGGATGTGTCATGTATTTATCATCACTAGTTCAACCCCAAGCTGAGGATACAACAATGTAGGAAGATGTACTTGTTTAACAAGGACATAAAAAAATATAAATAAAAAATAATATTAATAAAATATCGGTATAAAAATTGACTGACATTTTCTGCGATATTTTTGTTTGTTGCGGCGTCCAAAACCGATTGTCTCGATTAGGGAATATGTCATCCCGTAAATGATAAAGTGGTTTAAATCTACATAATGTAACATTAAAGCTCTTTTACTTTTTGTTCACCGCACAATTCAATGACGTCAATTCAAAATCTCCTCTATCCTACATGATGTATGGTCTCTACCAATAAAACAAAACACAAAATAAATAAATCATTTGTTTTAAAAATGTTTATTTGGCTTTGAATATCATTATTTTATTTTATTTGATGTATTAACGGCACAAACAACTAGAATAAAATATACATATTGAAATCAACAACATAACAATACAAATAATATATTTAAGCACTTTAAAATACAAAAATAGGTATACAATAAAACGAGCAAAAAGACAATTCATAAAAAAATCTTATATCAAATAAGTAGGTAGGTAAATGACTATTTTTACTCCTCACTAACCCAAGGGGATATAGTGGGGAGTTATGATTTCGCAATTTTTGATGGTATTTTATTTTATTGCAGATCATCAACTAGTATCATGCTGAGATTGTATTCTGAAGGTTTTATCACAATGTATGTATCTGTTTGTGTGTGCTATGTGCTGTGAGCTATGTACGGCGTATTCATTTTACTTTATCGATTATAGACTAAAGTACTCATTCGATTCTTTTCAAATTTTGCAAATATGTATATCTAATACGCGCTTAGATCCCATTAGATTTTGGAATATAGCTGAATAGTGCTTCTCAATTTTTTTAACTGTTAAATGTTTCAAAGTGACCCCAAGCTCAGGAAATTTTAAATTTGAAATTTTTATTTTCAAATTGATAAAAAAGCACATAACTTTTATAAAATTGCATTGAAGAGTAATCAAGTTTTCATAATAAAACATTTAAATAAAAAACAATTTATCAAACTCATTTCATGAAAATGCTGAACATTTTTCATACAAAATTTGAATAATTTATAGAATGACTTGTTAGTGAGGAGTTTAGCGTTGGCCACAACCCACTCGTTTTGTTTCGATTTCAAATTTCGTAAGGGAACTTTTTGTTGTAAATGCACATAAGATATTGTACAAGTTAGAAGAAGAATATTCAAAAATGTTGTAAAACGCACGCAAAATTAAATGACCCCTCTTACGACAATACGGACTCAACATTCTAATAGTGACATTTGTTTTATAACTACATTTTTTACATTCTAATAGCGTCATTTTTTTTTGTTTGAAATATTGTAGTCAAGTAAAATGTTTTTGTTTTTTTATGTGTTTATGCTAGTGTTCTATTGGTGTTTTCAAAAATAAATTAATAAATGAATATACAGTGTCGTAACGGACAATCCGTTATATTTATGTAATTTTAGTTTGTATAATTCTTTATATTAAGTAATTATAAGAATTTCTATCCATAAATCGTTCGAATATGACAAAAAAAGAGAAAATTATAAAAATATGTTGGTCTCTACTGAAAAGTACTGTTTTGTCCCTTACGACATTTGAAATCATTTTTAAACATTACAAACGAAAAGTTTTTTCGTATCCCGTATAAAGTTTTAACAAATTAGTTTACATCTTGTGTAAAATTTGTTTCGAAAGACATAGAAAATATAAATTATATATGATATATATATATATATATATATATATATATATATATATATATATATATATATATATATATATATATATATATATATATATATATATATATATATATATATATATATATATATATATATATATATATATATATATATATATATATATATATATATATATATATATATATATATATATATATATATATATATATATATATATATATATATATATATATATATATATATATATATATATATATCTTGACGGTGAGCTTTCAGTGTGAGTAGACGTGTGTCGCGCGCGTGCTTTTCGTTAAGTCCTTGAAAATGCCTGGTGATATTCAGGCGAAACGTCGGAAGACAAATGGTCTTAGTCAAGACCTACTGACACGGGAAAACCGAGATAAAAATATTATAACATATATATATATATATATATATATATACATATATATATATATATATATATATATATATATATATATATATATATATATATATATATATATATATATATATATATATATATATATATATATATATATATATATATATATATATATATATATATATATATATATATATATATATATATATATATATATATATATATATATATATATATATATATATATATATATATATATATATATATATATATATATATATATATATATATATATATATATATATATATATATATATATATATATATATATATATATATATATATATATATATATATATATATATATATATATATATATATATATATATATATATATATATATATATATATATATATATATATAGACCATAAATAAGCATCCACGAATAAAGTTTAACTACATAAATAAAGTTAAGTCTTTCGACCTACATCAAAATTGGTAAGTGTTTTGTATTTC
Source organism: Molanna angustata (assembly GCA_963576475.1). Classification (NCBI taxonomy): domain Eukaryota; kingdom Metazoa; phylum Arthropoda; class Insecta; order Trichoptera; family Molannidae; genus Molanna; species Molanna angustata. The sequence goes on from OY754977.1 coordinate 24,274,515, forward strand.
GATTTGTATTATTCTTAGGAAATAAAAAAACTAATGAATATGTCCTTATATCAAGTAGATCAAATATGTAATGAGGCTATTGGCTTCTTTCCTCGAATGCCAATTGTATAATCCAACATTCTGGTCTGATCAATGACTGCTCATTATGAGCCAGTGATATTGATGGCCTAGGTTTAGTTATGCCACAATCAAAATCTATCGCGATTTCCTCATAAATGAGTTTCATTTTTTGAAGTAGTGGGAATCTGTGGTCTATCGTACAGGTGAGAATCATCACTCTTCCCACAACTGCCGTTTTCATTATTTCATCACGATGAATGAAAATTTCAGCCGGAGCTTCCAACTGAGACCCAAGTAAATTATGGAGCAAAACTTCCTCATCATCTGTATTGTTGTGATACGCATTTTGCGGTGGAAGCATAATTACATCAATAGCCCATGCATTTTCTTCAAACTGGGAATCTGCATCCAGGGAATCTACGCTTCCAAAAATAAACATAAAAAGGAAATGATGGGTGATGGCAGAGCGGTTAGCGCGCTGGGCTAGTAATACAGTGATCGAGAGTTCGAATCCTGCCTCGACCGATTTCGTTCACCTATAGCACAAGCATTTACTTGCTTATTTTAGGGAACGTAGGAAGATATATAATATGTACTTGTTTAACAAGGACATATTCATTTTTTATTTAAAAAAAATATTTATTTATTTATTTATTTAATATTGCTTCCCGGGCAACTAACAGGTACTATGCCAAATATTATTTTAACATGCACCCAATAACAAGTTGCCACATTCTGGAGACTTACGATATTTATCGTCTCACAGATCCAGACTGAAAACACAATTTAAAAACTGTGTCTCCACCGGGAATCGAACCCGGGACCTTTAGGTCAGGAGTCAGATACCTAACCCACTGAGCCATGAAGGCCGACGAATATATATATATACATCCTCAAACATTCCCTAAACTTGTGCTATAGGTGAACGAAATCGAGGCAGCAGGATTCGAGTTCGCAACCAATGGATTAGTAACCCGGTGCGCTAACCGCTCTGCCACCACCCATCTAAAATTATTCATATTATTCCACTATATATTTTAGGACTACAACCGGTTTCGTGCTTAGCACCTTTTCAAGCAGTAACAATGATGAATCTAACAGTATTTACGTATGCAAAGAGAAGTCAGAATTTTTCATCGATAACAAACAAGTGAATATGAATATGTGAAGTAAAATTTTTTAGGATAAACTAAATTATGAACCAAACAAAAAAAATAAAACTTTTTTTCGAATTATTTAAACATTGACTGGGAGAAACAATTGAACATCCAAAAAATAAGTAAAATGTCAACTAACTCGAGAATTATATAGCACACTAGCGGACCCGAAAGACGTTGTCCTGCCTGAATCCTTTTATGCCATTGCAAAAATGATTGTTTCTTATATCTCAACTGTTAATTTTTGATGGAGTTCCATTATAAATTAAACAAATTAATAACTTACAATAAGTTACAAAAAACACATTTTTTATATAAACACTTGATCACTCACGCGTTTCGCTAAACGAGCATCTACAGAATTGTACATGTTTATTAGTGGATCATTGCTAACAAACCTTTTAAAAACATATTATATGTAAATGAAAATTTGAGAAATTGTATGTACAAAAATAAAACCATTATACCCAATTAATTATATAATCAGAAAAATAGAGCATACAATACTAAATATTAGATACAACAATAGGCGTGATGACAGTAAGAAAAAATCATTGAAATTATGATTTTATTAGATAAAATATGTTATAAAGATTTGAAAAAATATATTTATTTTCATTTTAAAAGAGCGAATAATATTAATATTATTAAAATAAAAATACAAAATATGTTTGTCCGCCATTTTATGTGAAACACCAATCAGAGCGCATGACGTCACCATATTGTCACTGTCAATTGTGTTTGTTACTGTCAACTGTTGTGTTGTTCGAAATGGCTATTTTTTTCATAACAAGCTATATGGAATATGCTGCTTATTTTTAACATGCTATTTTTATTTATTGATTTATTTGGTTTATTTGGGACAATAAACCAAATAATATCGCTATCCGCTCTATTGAATCGTTGACGCATCTGTTATAACACGCACCGAGTATTGTAACGTGGTGGAGAATATTTAACGTTTCAGAAATAAATAACTTGGTGGCTTTCATTGCTTGATTATAAAATAACAGAGTTGTACAGTGTTACATGAGGTTGAAATGGAAATACACAATGTATTATGATGAATCTAATATACATATGGGATAACTGTTATGATTCATATACATAATATTTTGATTAATTTATTAAAATATGTAATAGGTGTGATGACTGTAAGAAAAAAATCATTGAAATTATGATTTTAAAAAATAAAATAGGTTATAAAGATTTAAAAAATGTTTTTTTTTTAATTTATAGGTGTGAATAATAATAATATTATAAATATAAAAATACATTTTATGAGAAAAAACAAACAGAGCGCACGACGTCATAGTATGGTCGCGTCAATTCTTCTGATAGTCTTCAATACAATATACGCATTAATTGTCGGTCTGGACTATGTTTATTTTGGTGTTATCGATATATTAATATTTTAATTAGATACTTAAAACTAAAACAAATTAAATATAAATGGAACAAGTATTCATCAAAGCAAATAGTTTCAATTTACCTAGATACTCGCCTACCTATCGGGGGACACTATGGGCCGGTATTACAGTGTCAGTTTAAGAGCTAAACTCAAGTTTTACAAAAATATAGCGTATTACAGTGTCCGTTTAGACCTAATCTTCCCTCAAATACGTCACTAAAACGACAAATATTTAACTCAACGTTTCTGGCAGATTAAGTACTTAACTGTGAGTCAACTGTCATTTGCTAGGCAACTCGTGTAGTTTCAGTTTCTATCACTAGAGGCGTTAGGCAACGTGTGTAGTTTCAGTGTTGTATCGAAGGTGGCGCCACACAACAAAACAAACTGACAGCCGTATTGAAACGAACACGGGCATTTAAAAGCATTATTTTGCTGAAAAAAATTAAATTTACCATGTTGGATAATAAAACAATGGTATTTAAAGTCGTAGCGTCCCGTTTTGTATTTCGTATTATTTGAGGTTATTTAAATTTGACAGATAATAACCACAGAAAAAGTGAAATATGTCTATAATTGAAGATTTAGTAACTGACATGTCATATTGCACTGTAATACGGAAATGGATTCAATCTCCCCTTAACATTAATCTTGAGTTTGGCAAACTCAATGAGTTGAGGGCCGACTGTAATATCGGGCCTATGTTAATTGTATTTTGTATGTAACTTAGTTTTTATTGAATAAATAAATAAATAATGAACGCTCGCAACGTATGGTAAACTAATTTAGTTTTAGTATTCTACAATTTTGTCACGCGATGGTGAGCTGACGAACGTTCGACATGTTATGATGCTGGTCACTGCCAAACTAAACTAGCAAGCTATATTTTTTTCATGCAATGAAGCGATTTGCGAAACGACGGCGATTACGCGAAGCATGCGTTTTAAAACATCGTTACAATTTTAGCAGCATACGAATTATTACATAGCGCTCGTTATTTGTATTGTGTTCATAACAAGCTATATTTATCTGCTATCGTTATTTTTAGCAATAGCAGCCATAGTAGTTATTTTTCTGCCTGTCTTAACTACTCTTAACTAGAATGGAACTTTTGATGGTCGGATATTTCTTTGCGTCGAACAAAGACTTTTGTTCATCAGAATTTCGAAACGTAAAAACTTAATAATAAGTACATATAAGTACTTTATTTATCTGTAATTTAAATACAACTTACATCTCGAAAATCGATAAAATATGCTCCTTCTTCTCTCTACATTATGTGTTCATAAGCTAAAAACATACGCGGGAAACTTATGATGGCCTATTTTGACGTTTGGACATTAATGAAGTTCTTTATATGCTTATTGCCTAAATAATGGTAAATATTATATTATTGAGAGCTAAAAGTGGGGGAACAAATACTGTACTTCATTGTAAACGCGTACTTAATAAAATTCACTTGTGTCTCGCCGTGCGAAATTTAATCACTTATTTCTCTTTTTTTTTCGCGTGGGACGAAAACAAATACCTCAGTAGGTGTTTTTTTCGTCGTGTTTGTACATTTAGGGACCGCACAACACTTATGCACTTTTGAATTGATTATAAATACACAAATCGTCTTAGAACACATATATTACATATAGTAGTGATATGCAGTTTACGATACCATGACGTCACCGTCAGGGTCGGCAGCCGCCATGATACTACAAGCTTTTTTTGGCGTAAATGTCAAATTTGATTTTAAAATGGCGATTTTTGCTACTAAACCTTTATTTTATGTAGAAATGTATATATATTTGAAAACAGTGAATGCGTAAAAACATCGTGAGATAGTTTTTCAAAATTAGTCATCATGCCTATTGCCATTAGCGTCACCTATTATGATTCAAAGTTATGAAATATCAAATTTCTATTTTCATTGTTAAATTAATGCTTAAAATTCCTCTTCGTGAATCTAAGCCATTTGACGACTCACTCAAACATACACAATTTTTTTTTATCAAAATGGGTTCAGCCGTTTAGGAGAAGTTCTGTGACGTACACACGTACAGAAGAATTATATACACGTATATTTATAAAGAAGTACATATACAATGTACACAGCAAACACACACAAATGCATTGTGATGAAACTTTTTAAGAATACAATCTCAGCATGACACTAGTTGATAAAAATATTTATTTTGTGAAATCAATCCAAATAATTGATCTAGGTTCATCAAATTAGCCCTAATAATCCAAACAACCCTCTTTTATTTAAAAAAATACCAAGTTGGTGATTACATACACTTGTTAGTCAACTCTGAAAGTTATCGGAAGCGACGAGGTTAGATTTTGTTTTAAATCCATTATATTTATGTTTTCCCTTATTTAACAATTGAAAGTATAACCTCGTCAGTCCAGTATGTGTGTATGTAAGTTTTTTGATTCAAGGGTCACATTTAATAAAAATATCGGTTGTTTGGTTATCCAACATTCGTTTCCGAGCGCACAATAATATATGTGCATCTTTGAATCAATTTGGTTTAATTGACTGTTGGTTTGATTGGAAACAACTGAAAACATTGATACTATATTTCTTAATTTTTTTAATAAATATTAATTAAAAAACGTTTTTTTTTAATTATTTAACTGTTTATACTACAACCTACATAAGTTAAACTAGGTAGTAAATATATATAAGTTAAACGGAGTATTTATATAAATACGAGTAAGAATTTTTCATTGATAGCAAACAAGTGAATCTGGAGCAAAGTTTTTTTTAAATTTATATTATATTATGAACTAACTTTTTTCTTAGATTATATGTATTCATTTCCTGAAAAAAAAACCTTTTATAATTAAAACAATGGTGATTGAATTAATAACGTGTTTAGTATAAATTGTTGCAAGTTAAAAATTTATTGATTGCTATGAATTGTTGCAAATTATTTTTTTTATAGTTGATGCAAACTTTTATGCAGTATAATATAGTGAAATCATGAGTTTGTATTCGAATAAATTATTTATTATTTTATTTGCTTATTTATTTATTTATTTATTTATTTATGTATTTATTTATTTATTTATATATTTATTTATTTATTTATTTATTTATTTTTTATTTATTTATTTATTTATTTATTTATTTATTTATTTATTTATTTATTTATTTATTTATTTATTTATTTATTTATTTATTTATTTATTTATTTATTTATTTATTTATTTATTTATTTGAATCTTTCTGATTTATTGCCTAATGGCAATTTCTTCCAACCAAACAGAGTAAATGTCAAATATACAAAACAATTTGTACTATGGCAATAAGTTAATCATATTACAAAATAAATAAAGATAGCATAAATTTAGTTTGTTCGGATGACGAAGCGGGCAGCCCCCCATAGACAAGTGTCAGTTGACACGTGACTGGCAACTTTCGCTTCCATACATTGAGTTATCCTTTCTTGTTTCTTTTCTTGAGCTAAATGAGACGCTGTCAAGGGGGGCAGCTCTGAGACCGTATCGAGATACATTCTAGATTTTTTTTCGAATTAGGTGAATACAATTGTGGAGACAGAAATACAATTGTCGGCCGATCTGATACCATCGTGCCACGAAACATATAGAATCTCAAAATTATTTACACTGGCAATTTTATTGCGAATGATTTCAAAACACTAATTAGGTAGGTACTTGAAAAAATTTCCCCAAACGTTTTTCAAAAACCTGACAATTACATCAACTCTGTAAATTTCATTGAGGTATCGGGTGCCCCAAAGGATGTTCTACCTCTAGACATCCGCTTTAAAGCTAGCGTCCATACAGGCGCAGCGGACGGAGCGCATCAGACGGATTTGTTTGTGGCAGTGCGTGTGGCAGTGAATTTATATTATAGTATCACCAAAAATAAGCACATACAAAAATGACAGATCCGAGAAGATTATTGCTTCTCCTAGCAACGGCGTTGGCATTCCTACGATCCGATGCGCGCGCTTTGTCCGCTGCCGATCAGTGGACGCACTTGTATGAATTCCTATACAAAGAAATCCCAAATTCGTCTGATGCGCTTCGTCCGCTGCCGATCAGTGGACGCACTTGTATGAATTCCTATACAAAGAATTCTAAACTCCGTTTGATGCGCTCCGTCCGCTGCGAATCAGACGGATTTTAGCGCCTCTATTGACGCTAACCTTTACTGTAGTTTTTGGGACACTCTGTAAAAACGGATTTTAATTCAATAAAAAATTGACACACTTTTATCTCAATATGAACTATCTAAGTGTGATCGTCAGCTGGTTTACGTAATCATTTAAGTATTAAGTATGTTGCAATTTAAAAAAAAAATACTTGAAAAATAAATAAAAGTACCATTCGAATGTAACAATAATGTACCTACCAACAGCTCGGGGTTTTCTGGGTTTATTTTCAATCAGACGAGACGTCCAGTTTAAAATGAAAATACTAAAATTCCATAATGTTTCATGAATATTTAAATAATGACCCAAAAATCCTATCACGTTCAAACACAACTACCTCCCTACCGAGCTTAAAAATTGCTTTGACCCGTTGTTATCTTTTCTATCGACTCGGCCACGCCACACGATATGTCCAACCCGAAACCAAACGCTCGACATTGTTTTATCTAAACCAAGTAGAATGATTTATTACACGCGCTGCTTTGCCATCACTTTAATGTGGGTGTAGATCACCACCAATTTTACATCCACACCCCGAAATTCAAATGTCTCATTAACATATAGATTGTCTCACTAATCGCCGTTTAAATAATTTCCGATTACCAAATATAAACAGGAAAATAGCTCTATCATTACAGTCGAGTTTTTATTGAATCTGATTTACGTATATGGGTTCACATTCTCGAATTATAAATAATATAATAATATTAATTCCTAAAATGCGCGAAGATCTACAAAGTTTCCAATCTGCTTAAGCTAAAATCTTAGGTTGTTAATTTTAGGTTGTTTATTTATTTATTTATTTATTTATTTAATTTCAATTTACGGTTTGATAACCTTTTACACATACAAGTATACATAATATATTAAAAACAACAGAATTTAAAAAAAACAAATAAAAACAAACAAATATACAAAATGAAAATAAAAAATGAATAACAATATAAAAAAGGTGAAAACATGTAAAAATATGTAAAAAATAATGAAAAACATTTAAAAAAAAAATATGTAAAAAATAATGAAAAACATTTAAAAAAAAATATGTAAAAAAAAAAAACATGCGAGAAACATTCAAAAATATGTAAAAAAATAAACAAAAAACATGTAAAAATATGTAAAAAAAAATAAACAAAATACATGTAAAAAATAATGAAAATCATGTAACAAATATGTAAAAAATATGTAAAAAATAAACAAAAAGCATGCAAAAATATGTAAATAAACAATGAAGAACATGTTAAAAATATGAAAAAAAAAGTAAACATACATGCAAAAATTAATACAGGAAAAAAGAAATGAGAAAAGTAGTTTAAAAACCGACAAAATAATCTAATGTTTGGTCTCATTAACAAGTGCAGTGTATAGGCAACTTCTATAGATGCCGATCGAGTCATTAAATATATCTGTGTATTGTGCATACTGGTTCCCCAAACTATGCATTCTTTGCAAGGTTGAATTAGCCCGGTATACGCTAGTGTTAGTATGACAATAAAATGGCGCGGTACTGCGTGTGACCAGGGACGGCACCCGCAAATTTATAGCACTGAGCAAGTAAGGGGTGTCAGTATGCGAGTTTAATATTTTAAATAAAAATAACAGATCTGCTAAAATTCTTCTCTGTGACAGTGGCAATAAATTGGTTAGCTTCATAAGACTGTTATAATTTATATAATCAATCGGTATTCCAAGTTTAAAATTAATAAACCTAATAGAACTGATAGAACTTAACAAAAAAAACGTTGGGTACCAATATTTCAATTATATTTTAATTTTATTTTTTCTGTCCACATTCATTTTCGTGCACTCTGACGATGATCTTCAACAGATCGATACCGGTCAGTGCCAGTTTTAAATTAAATAGTGAAACTTAAACATTTTAGTGTTTTCATTTATACCAAGTAAAATTTTAGGTCCTCAAATTGTGTCTGATTAGCAAGTTTGGGAGAAAGCGTGGACTTGGAAGAAAGCATATGTCTTGTCTGCGTGACACGAGTGAGAGGAACTGGAGTGAAAAAAATGGACTAGATTGAGAAGTGTGGAAGAGTTGTCCCAAATGGCGCCTAATACACTATGGAGTCACGAGTTAGTAAGGGTAACTATTGCGTGAGTTAAAAATGATTTACATATTATATGTGATTTAAATTATCCGAAACCCCAAATTTTTTGATATTTTGTATTTTAAGGCTTGAATCAACAGCGGTGCGCTGTGATTCGTCGATCTTCGTAAATCTTCGGAAGCATTCGAGAATCTATGACAACAAATTAATAATCATAGAAGTATGTATTACATATTCATATATTTCACACATTTGCCCGAAACGGGAAAGGAAGGGAAGGAAAATGGAAGGGAGAAGGACCTAATTTGTTACTGTTGTGAAAAATAAAAGAATCTGCTAGATAAAAACAAAAATCAAATTAAGTATGTACTCAAATTATTTTTTTTAACAATACGCTTGTATCAATCATGGCTAGCAGTGAATACATCAGAATGTAGGATACTGCCCGAGAGATTGACATTATACAAATGACACGCCCTTTTGATAAATTCGTTTTGATTTGAATTGGTGTTGCTTCGAGGAACGTAGAACAAGTTGGTCGATCTGCCATTTCGCAACGGCGTATGGAAATTAATTTTATTTAATAAATCTGGACAGCCAAATTTAGAGTTAATAATTTTGAAAAGAAACATCTGATTCGCGATCGCTCTCCTGTATATGATTTTGGTTATTCAGAATTTCATCATATGCACTATATGCGTTATATGATTCCAAATTAATTTGAGAAATCGTTTTTGGACTCTCTCAAGTTGATTACAATCCATTTGAGTGATGGGTTTGGGAAATCTACTGATGAATATGACATAGCAGGTACTCAAGGAATGATTTTTTGTCAATGAAATTAGGTGCAATGCTTCAAATAAATGTTTGAAGTATTGCGAATACGCAAATGTTGAATTAAAATAATACTTTGCCTATTCTTATACCTACATACATAAATACATAGGTACCGTAACTCAATATGTTTGCATTTTATATTTGGGATAATTTACCATTTACTGTGGTAGTAAAATAACGTATCTCAATAAATAGAATAATAAAAATTCTATTCCGTTAAGATCTCTTAGATGACACGAATAAAATTTCATTGCGTACTGGAGGAAATCAATGAAGATAAAATTTGCACAAAATAATATAGCTGAAATAATAAACATTCTGTGATGTATTACGAGTGTAAGTATATTCACGATTCAATAACTTTTTGTAACGACAAAAATAGTGTATTTTGATCGTTTAAGAGTTTTTGTGTTAGGTATATAGGTACTAGAGTGGTAAACTATAAAAAATATATTATGGGAAGTAGTCACGGCGAAAACGTTCGGTTGTGTTAAATCAAATCCTAGGAAAAAATATTTTTTTAAATAAAAAAAAGACAAGACTGTGTAAACCATTGAAATTTTTATATTTATTCCATAGAATAAAATCCTTCTACATATACATATAATATGTTACTGAAATTATAAATTTTAGTGGTGCATACAAAAATGTGTTTTGTTTGATATCTTCTTCTTCTTATTCCTCTTTTGGTAGGTCCAGATCCATGTCCAGCTCTCCCTCCATCTTTTTGTTGGTCTTCCCGGTGGTCGGCGTCCCTCTGGTATCTCGCGTATAATTTTTGGTAGCCTTTCTGGATTTATGATCTCTCTAGTATAATTTTCTTTGCTTGCTCCACTTTACAATATGCTCCACATTGCAGGTTCTGCGGGTATTCTCATTGGGAATTCTGTTATATTGTAGGTATTTAATAATTAAATTTACAATCGGTTATCGAAGATGTGATATTTTAAAAATTTTATTTATTTAAGGGACAAACAAAGTTTTATAAGATAAACAGAGAAAATACACTATGAAATGAAAAAAAGACAGACCTATTACTTTTGTCCACAATTGATGTACAATCAATAATCAGAGAAGTATGTGTGTGATTTATTTACTTGTGGCATACAAAAAGGTATTTACTTGTGGCATACCACGGATATGATCGTGGACTGTATTATGGAAGGAAGCCGAAGACTCACCGATATTGTCCTGAGTTTTTCCAACCTGGACCAGGTGCAAGGAGGTATATAATTACCAACAAAACACTGATTTCACTGCGGTGTTAGACATTCAATGACGGACCGAATTAAATGTCTCCGAAATTACAGATGCCGAAATCACAGAGGAGAGAATCAACATATGCAGCGTATCGTTGCACATCACCGCCCGTTGTGTGATAACCGATTCCAGGTGAGTCCATGTAAGGAATAGGAAACATGACAGGAAAGGATGAAATCAAAAATTGCAAGAAAATTCTAAAACAATAAAACAAAAGAAAAAAATCAAATTAGGCATAACTATATATGTCCAGTTCTGATTCGTTTCACAGTGCGAAAACGTCTATAACCAACGGGCGACTTGCGTAAAAGGATTTCATCCGCTCGGTGTGACGAAATAAAGTCCCGTATAAATGCAGTCAACTTTTTGACATTTCTCATATACTAAAATTCCGTATAAAATTTTTAGTCGAATCTGAATAGGGCCTATATCTAACAGTATGTACCTACAATGCAACAAAAAATAAATTTAAATAAACCTACTTAAAAATTACACATATTTCACACATTTGCCCAAATATATTTTCTACAAATATTTACTAGTGACAAAATGTAAAAATTGTTGATAGAATAATTTTTGGATAAGTTTCTTTTTTATTGTATATAATTCTCTCTCTCTCTCCTTACCATTTATCCCACATGCTGGTGGGGTCAGCTCTCCTTTCTGCGCTCCTCCACTTCGTTCTATCCTGAGTATCGTACTCAGAGATATAACAAGCCCGCATATCCTCCGCCAACAAGCTCTTCCATCGTATTTTGGGACGCCCTTTTGGTATTTTGCCGGGAAATCAACTGTCCATTACAGGATTTACAGTGTAGTGTCTTCGAATATATCCAAACTACCTCAGCCTGCTTTACATCGGCTTGTCGGAGCCATCTCGTACGCCCAGGCTACCTCTCACATATATTCATTACGGATTTTATCTCTCCTTGTGACGCCGCACATCCACCTAAGCATCTTCATCTCGGCTGTTTACACTGACTGAACTTGCATTCATGTGACGGTTCTGGTCCAACTAATATTATTTCAGCACCGGTCTGAGATTGTCATGTAGACGTAGACTTTCATCTTTACTAGCATTCGCCTGTTTCAGATAACACCAGTCACCTCTCTCCACTTAAGCCAGTTTGGCAATACGGTGCTTAATGTTGATTTCCAGGCCTCCTGACTTATGCATAATGTTCCCGAGAGACTTGCTGCCCATCGATTATAATCGGATCCGTGTCTGTGTTAGGAAAACTGTGTTTTATTCACACTTATTACTTGGCCTCCTTTCTGTAACTGGTGCTTCTTCACCAGAAGGGCTTGCCGTAGATAGTCCTTATCTTCAGTGTATATTTTTATGTCGTCCGCGTATATGAAAGTCTATAGGGACCGCGTCTAAGCATCCTCCGTAAACGCGTTCAGTAGAAGACAGAATAATAATGGGAATAATGATGTATTTTGTATTAATGTTAAAAAATTGTAGTTTTGACTTAATTTACTATTCAGGTTATTTTTTCTTGAGAGAAAAGATTAGCACTATTAAATTTGCAAACATCCGAAAAAATAGAAAATATAGCGCTTTTGGTAATGAGATTGAAAGACATTGGCACTCTCTTAAAATAGTAATTTCGTTTGTCAGATTTATCCAAAAAATGAATATAAAAAATGCTAAACTCAGTGAGAATGAACACTGAATGTTGATAGGTAGTATACTGACCTCCTCTGAGCCAAATCCTTTGATTTATCAAGTATATGAATGGGTGAATTATTCCCAATTGAAGGCTTTGTTGGTGCGTTTGTTGTATTATCTATTATATAATTTTAATTTTACGCATTGATCAGCTAATTATTTTAAAGATGTGAATAATAGAAATATTTATAATTAAGTGATATTATTTTTCGTAATTAATTGTTATTTATAGCATTAGTAAATTGGCCACAGCCTTAAAAATATTAAATGACATTTAAAGCTTAATAAACATAATAATTATTTGTAAAACACATCATTTATAACATCTCGTATTGTTTATATTTCTTGCCCGCAAGAGGAAACAAAGCATAGATTTCCCAGGAGATGATTATATTTTGTTGTAGGTATTACACGTTCTGTCAATTTAACTTTATAATTCCCAAAACATGTGGTTGTTTTGCTGTAACATGACGTAATACAATTTCTCGCCAAATCTCCTTGTACTTGCTCAAAAAGAAAAATTATGAGATCAATTAACATACCTACCTACTTTAACAAAAATCGCAAGGATACAAATTATAAGTAAATATAATGTGAATCCTCTTCATTTCTTGTGTCAGCAGCAAATAAACTCTTTTCGACCAACACTTGGAAACGTCGATCGCTGCACTGATACAGCGTAGCAGGACCTCATATGAGCAGGTAGCAGGGACTGACGTCTACAATCCCCATTCACCTATTTCCGGTTAGCTTTCTGATTGGTTGATATCTCGTAGTATTAAGTCAAATGAGCTGTGAAATTTTATATTAATGCGAAAATTAAAAAATAAATTTTAAATTAACAGGCAACAATTATAACATCTCACATAGTTCAGCAATGAGGTTCACCACCCATTCTGAATATAGTGCCTTTTGAGGTGAGACGAGACTGGTGTGTGGGTATACACAGATATGTTGTGCTCCCTTTTATAAGGCAATGCACACCCGCACACCTCTCGCTGGTTACCCCACATTGTGGGATATGCCGTGATGGTATGAATGAATGAATGAATGAATTTTAAATTTAATTTATAATAATTTTAATGCAACTCGCTCACGCGAGTCGCTATTATTACTATAGACTAAAAGCTACTGTAGCAGGGTAATCTCGCAGGTGGTCTGTGAATGAGACGTTGCATGAATTCTAATGAGATTAAACTGTATGAAAAGATAGAAAACTGTGGTGTTCATTTTTTTCTGCTTACCCTATACAACACAAATGGCGTGATTGTACTATGTGCTTCAGTAAAAATATTGATTTTTTTTCTATAGCGATACAAAATATTATGGATGTCTTTGTTTACTTTATTTGTATTTTCATTTTTGTCCACCGTTATTTTTTCTACCGATCGGGAACAATAAAGAAATTCCTGAGTAGTGCCATCTGTTTATGTCACTTTCAAGTACTTTCCCATTTTTTTATTTTTACATGAGTTTCGCCCGCTTTTTACAGAAAGGAGGCCAAACATCGTGAAACTGCCATTCTTTGAATGGATCTTTTCGGATGTATTCTCAACATTTTTCAAGACTGGATTATACTTTACAACAATAAGGGTTTCTATTATAATATATATATGACTATAGGTATGTTGACTGAAAGTTTTCGCCATATGAATCAAAAACGTAGATTTATATTTTTGTACGTAGATTTATGTCTTTATAGCTATTAGGCACCGACATAGAATAGTGCTTCCACTCTTTTCTATTATCGTCGTCTTCGGGTGTCCCGTAAGAGACCGATAATCGAAAATATAACAGGCAAATCAATATTTCATACAGCCATGAGGTTCACCACCCATTCTGAATGTTGCCGTATCAGGTGAGACGATACAAGTGTGTGGGCATGCACGCATGCGTCATGCTTCCTTTTATAAGATTATGCACACCTGCAGACCTGCCGCTGGTTACCCCACATTGTGGGATATGCCGTGATGGTATGTAGGTAAATATGAGGAAAAGTCGCAGTCACCTACCCCACTCCATAGTCAACGTTATAGAACTAAGTGTTCTGTTCATTCCCGGAGCGGCTGCTCGTCGGACGAAAACAAGAACTACCACCATGCAAATATGTATAAATAGATTATATTGATACTATACCTACCTATGGGCAACTAACGTTTCTCTTCCCAAATTATCGTCTATGAAGACTGTTGGTGTCAGCTCTCCTCTCATAGCATTTTGGACGAGATTTTCTCCTCCGCTTAACTTGACCTGCTTACCCTGGAATCCTGTAAGCTGGCCCTGACATGATGTCAGATTCTGGATCACCGAGAGGAGAATCAATCTCGCTGCCAGACAGGGTAGTGCACTTTTGCGTATGTTTTTCCATGAAACATTGGCTGATATGACTGTTTATTTTATCCACCGACGGTCATCGGACGTGGAACCAGAGTGACCAATCTAGCTAGGGCTACATACGTTATAATTGGTCATTTATTGACCAGCTATCGGATTAAACTAATGGACATGGATACCCCTCAGATAACGATATGTGTATGTACTAGTATCCAAATATGTCGAGTTGCCAGCATACACCGTTTATGATCCGCCATTAATATGCGGAACAGACGCTCACCGCTTCTCCCTACCTATAGCCGTACTCTTGGGATCCCCCGACGGATTGGTTACCATCAACTTTTCCCTTAAGTCCATTGCCCGTTGGTCACCACTTGAAGGTAAGAGAAGCATGGTGGAAAAAGCTGTTTCGGTCCAGGCCCTAGGACCAATGTATTGCGCTTTAGTCACCCGACCGACTAACGGTTACTATGTCAAATATTAATTTAACGCGCACCCAATAACAAGTGTCCACAATCTGGAGATTTGTGATATTTATCGACTCACAGAATACAATAGGTATATTCATTTATTCAGACCATCACGATGGTTTATCTCACAATGTGGGGTAATTAGTGACAGGTGTGCTGGTATGAATAACATTATATAAGGAAACGTGGCATGTGTCTGTGTGTGTCTTACAACAATCTCATAATAATAATAATAATAATAATAAGCCCCTCAAAAACCAAACCCACGTCCAGTTAAAAACATCTAGAACTACGTGAGGGGCGGGGAGCTACACAACTACATCGAGTAGCTTGCCAACGGGTAAAGGGTACAAACACACAACACATACATGGATCACACAAAAAACACAAGCCTCGGACAAACACCGCTACCTGGGGAGCGCCAGGGCACGTCCGGAGTTAGCGCTGGGCGTAGCAGCATGAGAGCCGCTAATGACATGCTGTCGAACAGGCGGACACATGCCGGGACACCCGAAGAAACAACAGCCGAAACCCAACACACCCGACCTGCTGAAAGTGCTTTGCCGGCAAGTCAACCGACAACCACCAAAGCGGGAAAACCACGACAACGCATGAAATGGACAGATGACATGAACATAAACCTCATGCGTTGCTACTACACTATCACGCAAGGAGACACACAAATAATTGGATACAGACAGGAGCTACATACACAATTCACCACAATTTATCCAGAACTCTCACACATCACAGAACAGCGACTGGCGGACCAGAAAAGAGTTATAATAAACAACAAAAGAATACAACTATCAATACTTGATCAAATAAAACAAGACGCAATCAGAATGAGTAATCAAAATAGAATAAGTACATTAACACAAGACATAACAAATACACAAATAAACCACAACAATCCACAGGACATATCAATAATACCACAGCAAAATAACACTGAACAACCAAATATAAACATAACTAACGAATCCACCAATATGAACAATAATACAACAATAAGCCCTAACAACAATGACGAGACCAACGGAAGAACAGAACAAAACCCAGACACAAAAACACAAATCACAAACACACTAGAACACACAATCGAAATATATAAAGATAGCGACCCCATAACAAGACCACACCTACCAAAGCTCAAAATCAACAAACAAACCATTAACATGATCAATATTATCAACACAATTCTACATAACATGATTAACACTGAAACAACACTCGAAAAATTACATCTATTAGTTTACTGTAGTGCATACACCATTATTACACTAAACAAACAAAATATAAACAATAAAACAGAAAACTCCCATAGAACACACAGAAGCACTATACCAGCATGGCAACACAGAATACAAATCAAAATCAACTCATTAAGAAATGAAATAGGCAAAGTAACACAAAAAATTAAAGATAATCTAAAAAATCCAAGAAAACTACGGGAAATTGAAACGATTAAAGACAAATACAATGAACACAACCTAACTATACTCCTTGATACGCTAACACAAAAGTTATCAGCACAATCACATAGATTAAAACGCTACAAAAAATGCTATGACAGGAAAACACACAATCTCAATTTTCAAACAAGCCAAAAAAGCTTCTACAACAACCTAAAAAACAACAATATAGAAATTACAGACGCACCTAAATTAAATGAAATAGAATCATACTGGGAGAACATTTGGTCTGAAAACAAAAAACACAACGAAAATGCCACATGGATAACAGAGGAAGAAAATGACAATAACCAATTTCAAAACATGGCCACAATACAAATAAATATAACTGACTTCAAAACTGCTGTAAAGAAGACACACAACTGGAAGACACCAGGCATAGATAATATCCAAAATTACTGGTACAAATATCTCCCTGTAACACATGAAAAATTCTCCGAACTATTACACAAATGCGTAACGGAAAACCAAAACCTCCCATCTTTTTTCACTAAAGGTATCACATATCTCAAACCTAAATCGACAGACACAAAAAATCCATCTAAATATCGTCCAATCACATGTCTACCCACAATATACAAAATTCTTACCTCAATTATAACTACAAAAATAGATCTTTTCCTAACACAAAATAACATATTAACAGAAGAACAAAAAGGATGCAGAAAGCAAAGCAGAGGATGCAAAGAACAAATCATCATCGACCGGACAATAACAAATCAGGCGATAAAGAAGAAAAGGAACATGTACTGTGCATACATAGATTACCAAAAAGCCTTTGATAGTGTCCCCCACTCATGGTTAGTAAAAGTTCTAGAAATATACAAAATTGACATAAAACTTGTAGAATTTTTAAAACAAATAATGAACACCTGGAACACGACAATATACCTAAAACTAAACAACAAAATGATAAAATCAAAACAAATAAATATTAAAACCGGAATCTTTCAAGGTGACTCCCTAAGCGCACTATGGTTCTGTATCTCCCTCAACCCACTCTCCAAGATGCTTAACAAAAGCAAACTTGGCTACAAAATCACAACACACAACTTAAATACCAATCCTATAAAAATCAACCACCTTTTATACATGGACGATTTAAAACTATATGGCAAAAATAATGACGAACTAAAACAACTAATTTATAAAACTGAACGCTTTAGTAATGACATAAAAATGAAATTCGGTATTGATAAATGCAACACATGCTCAATAGTAAGAGGTAAACCCAAGGAACACACGGGAAGCACCTTGAAGGATACGAATGAAATAATACGCGCAATGGACGAAGATGAATTTTATAAATACTTGGGAATTCTCCAGAACCCAAGCATAAAAGATAAAAAGATAAAAGAAACCACCAAAAACGAATACCTTAAAAGACTAAATATCCTCCTCAAAACACAACTAAATGGAAAAAATATGACTAAAGCAATAAACACATACGCAATACCAGTACTAACATATACATTTGGAATAATTAAATGGACCAATACGGAACTTGACGATCTCAACATTAAACTCAGAACAACATCATCAAAACATAGAATTCACCACGAACATTCAGCAATAGAAAGATTCACACTGCCAAGAGAGGAGGAGGAAGAGGACTCATAGACATAAAAAATCTACACCATACACAAATAAATAACTTAAGGCAATACTTCTACACAAAACGAAATAGCCCAATACACAACGAAATCATAAACATAGATCACACATACTCACCACTTACACTTAACGACAACGAACGCAATCTAGAAATAACAACACATGACACAAAAATTGAAACATGGAAAAATAAAACATTACATGGAATACACCCAAGTCATCTACAACAACAACATATTGATAAAGCCCTTAGTAATAATTGGCTCATACACTCAGACCTATACGCAGAAACAGAAGGATTTATCATAGCTATTCAGGACAAAATAATAAAAACAAAAAACTACACGAAACATATTATAAAAGACAATACAATAACAAACGACACATGCAGAAAGTGCAAATTACAAAAAGAAACAATAGAACACATAACAGGTGGCTGCTCAACTCTTGCACCGACGGAATATACAATAAGACACGATAACATCTGCAAACACATATATTTGGAACTAGCCCACAAACATAAACTTATCGAAACACACCCCAAGTGGTATCAATACACACCCCCAGCTGTAACAGAAAATGATAACTACAAACTATACTGGAATAGAGACATAATCACAGACAGAACAAACCTACATAACCGACCAGACATTACATTAATCGACAAAATACATAAACACACATATCTAATAGAAATATCGATACCAAATACAGCAAATCTACAAAAGAAACATTTAGAAAAAATAGATAAATACATACCTTTAGCAGAACAGATAAAATCACAGTGGAAACAAGAAAAAGTAACAATAGTCCCAATAATATTATCGTCTACAGGCATCATACCAAAAACTCTCCAAAAAAATATAGACATACTAAAGTTACCCCCATACGTAATCACCAACATACAAAAAACTACAATTATCAACACATGCACAATAGTCAGAAAATTTCTACAGGTACCACTTTAAACAACTACACACAACCACACAGACACACAACCACACAGACACACAAACACATAGCCTCACAACTTGAGTACGCTCCGTTGTGAAGGAAACTACCGAACCATAACCGAGATCAATCTCCAATAATAATAATAAAACAATAAAACAGAAAACTCCCATAGAACACACAGAAGCACTATACCAGCATGGCAACACAGAATACAAATCAAAATCAACTCATTAAGAAATGAAATAGGCAAAGTAACACAAAAAATTAAAGATAATTTAAAAAATCCAAGAAAAATACGGGAAATTGAAACGATTAAAGACAAATACAATGAACACAACCTAACTATACTCCTTGATACGCTAACACAAAAGTTATCAGCACAATCACATAGATCAAAACGCTACAAAAAATGCTATGACAGGAAAACACACAATCTCAATTTTCAAACAAGCCAAAAAAGCTTCTACAACAACCTAAAAAACAACAATATAGAAATTACAGACGCACCTAAATTAAATGAAATTGAATCATACTGGGAGAACATTTGGTCTGAAAACAAAAAACACAATGAAAATGCCACATGGATAACAGAGGAAGAAAATGACAATAACCAATTTCAAAACATGGCCACAATACAAATAAATATAACTGACTTCAAAACTGCTGTAAAGAAGACACACAACTGGAAGACACCAGGCATAGATAATATCCAAAATTACTGGTACAAATATCTCCCTGTAACACATGAAAAATTCTCCGAACTATTACACAAATGCGTAACGGAAAACCAAAACCTCCCATCTTTTTTCACTAAAGGTATCACATATCTCAAACCTAAATCAACAGACACAAAAAATCCATCTAAATATCGTCCAATCACATGTCTACCCACAATATACAAAATTCTTACCTCAATTATAACTACAAAAATAGATCTTTTCCTAACACAAAATAACATATTAACAGAAGAACAAAAAGGATGCAGAAAGCAAAGCAGAGGATGCAAAGAACAAATCATCATCGACCGGACAATAACAAATCAGGCGATAAAGAAGAAAAGGAACATGTACTGTGCATACATAGATTACCAAAAAGCCTTTGATAGTGTCCCCCACTCATGGTTGGTAAAAGTTCTAGAAATATACAAAATTGACATAAAACTTGTAGAATTTTTAAAACAAATAATGAACACCTGGAACACGACAATATACCTAAAACTAAACAACAAAATGATAAAATCAAAACAAATAAACATTAAAACCGGAATCTTTCAAGGTGACTCCCTAAGCGCACTATGGTTCTGTATCTCCCTCAACCCACTCTCCAAGATGCTTAACAAAAGCAAACTTGGCTACAAAATCACAACACACAACTTAAATACCAATCCTATAAAAATCAACCACCTTTTATACATGGACGATTTAAAACTATATGGCAAAAATAATGACGAACTAAAACAACTAATTTATAAAACTGAACGCTTTAGTAATGACATAAAAATGAAATTCGGTATTGATAAATGCAACACATGCTCAATAGTAAGAGGTAAACCCAAGGAACACACGGGAAGCACCTTGAAGGATACGAATGAAATAATACGCGCAATGGACGAAGATGAATTTTATAAATACTTGGGAATTCTCCAGAACCCAAGCATAAAAGATAAAAAGATAAAAGAAACCACCAAAAACGAATACCTTAAAAGACTAAATATCCTCCTCAAAACACAACTAAATGGAAAAAATATGACTAAAGCAATAAACACATACGCAATACCAGTACTAACATATACATTTGGAATAATTAAATGGACCAATACGGAACTTGACGATCTCAACATTAAACTCAGAACAACATCATCAAAACATAGAATTCACCACGAACATTCAGCAATAGAAAGATTCACACTGCCAAGAGAGGAAGGAGGAAGAGGACTCATAGACATTAAAAATCTACACCATACACAAATAAATAACTTAAGGCAATACTTCTACACAAAACGAAATAGCCCAATACATAATGAAATCATAAACATAGATCACACATACTCACCACTTACACTTAACGACAACGAACGCAATCTAGAAATAACAACACATGACGCAAAAATTGAAACATGGAAAAATAAAACATTACATGGAATACACCCAAGTCATCTACAACAACAACATATTGATAAAGCCCTTAGTAATAATTGGCTCAAACACTCAGACCTCTACGCAGAAACAGAAGGATTTATCATAGCTATTCAGGACAAAATAATAAAAACAAAAAACTACACGAAACATATTATAAAAGACAATACAATAACAAACGACACATGCAGAAAGTGCAAATTACAAAAAGAAACAATAGAACACATAACAGGTGGCTGCTCAACTCTTGCACCGACGGAATATACAATAAGACACGATAACATCTGCAAACACATATATTTGGAACTAGCCCACAAACATAAACTTATCGAAACACACCCCAAGTGGTATCAATACACACCCCCAGCTGTAACAGAAAATGATAACTACAAACTATACTGGAATAGAGACATAATCACAGACAGAACAAACCTACATAACCGACCAGACATTACATTAATCGACAAAATACATAAACACACATATCTAATAGAAATATCGATACCAAATACAGCAAATCTACAAAAGAAACATTTAGAAAAAATAGATAAATACATACCTTTAGCAGAACAGATAAAATCACAGTGGAAACAAGAAAAAGTTACAATAGTCCCAATAATATTATCGTCTACAGGCATCATACCAAAAACTCTCCAAAAAAATATAGATATACTAAAGTTACCCCCATACGTAATCACCAACATACAAAAAACTACAATTATCAACACATGCACAATAGTCAGAAAATTTCTACAGGTACCACTTTAAACAACTACACACAACCACACAGACACACAAACACATAGCCTCACAACTTGAGTACGCTCCGTTGTGAAGGAAATTACCGGATCATAACCGAGATCAATCTACATATAATAATAATAATGACAATTTATAAAGCGCCGTTTAGTGACAACCGTGGTCACCTCAAGGGCGCTTTCACTTTGCAAAAAAATAAGTTAAAATTAGTCCTATAGCTAACACATTGAAAATGGTGAAACATAAAACTTAAAAAAAATACGAAGAAATCATAAATTAATCTAGTTATATACATATTACATAATCCAGATGAAATTAATTCAATGTAAACAGGCATAATATTAAGTAAAGAAATATTGAACGAATGAAGGACAATCTGGATACGATTTGCAGAAAAGATGAGTTTTTAATTTCTTCTTAAATTCATTGATATTTTCGGCACATCTTATATCCATTGGAAGATTGTTCCATGACTTTGGTCCAGAAACGCCAAAAGATCGATTTAGGTATTTTGGTTTATTTGTGAGATTGGTCATCATCTCACCTCAAAATGTGTGGTGAGCCTCATTGATGAATTATGTGAAATGTGATTTTCAATTACCCTACTTTTACACGGGACCTTCAAGAGAAGCACTATTCTATAGTGTTAGAATTTATTGAGTGTTAGAATAAACACAACTGATATAAAACACATTAAATAAAAAGAAAAGATTTATATTTCGAACAATTAAGACATTTTAAAGACTTCAAGGCGATAAAGTGACTTACCCGAAGTACAACAGGACTTATTATCGACATTAGATTAGAAACGATTGGGTTGTGGTCAACGATATACTCCTCACTACCATGTCACTCAACAAAGTATTAATAATTATCGACGAAGTTTTTATTTGGTAGAATTCCATTATAAGTTTTATCTATAATTAAAAGTAAAGACTTGTTAGGGCATTAACTAGCTTATAAGCTAGTTAATGCCCTAATAAGGCGAAATAGGCCTATCGCGCAGAATTATAAATTAATGTAGAATCAAAAAGTCTTTACTTTTAATTATAGATAAAAAAGTATTAATA
The DNA here is from genome assembly GCA_963576475.1 of Molanna angustata. Lineage (NCBI taxonomy): Eukaryota > Metazoa > Arthropoda > Insecta > Trichoptera > Molannidae > Molanna > Molanna angustata. The sequence continues at coordinate 24,297,961 of OY754977.1, forward strand.
TTTTGTATGGGAAATTTTTATGAAATGAGTTGTTCAATTTTTTTTTAATTTTCAATACCATTTTATGAAAAGTATCTGCCTTTTAAGTAATTTGATAATATAAATATAAAATTATACGTTTCCTGAGCATGGGGTTACATTGAAATATTTGACATTAAAAAAATGAGAAGCATTGATAAGATTAAGCGAGTATTAGGTAGGTATATAAATTTGCAAAATTTGTAAACGATTGAATGAGAATTTTAATCTTTAATCGATAAAGTATAACAAACACGCTATAAATAGTACATATTATGTCCAATTCTGATTCGTTTCTGAGTACGAAGACGTCTAAAATATCGGGCAACCGTGGATAAAAGGATTTTATCCGCGCGGTGTGACGTAATGAGTCCCGTATAAATGCAGTCAACTTTTTGACATTTCTCATATACTAAAATTTCGTATAAAATTTTTAGTCGAATCTGAATAGGGCCTATTATCACATACAAAATACACAGCACACACATATATGTACATTATGACGTAAGTTTTAGAAATCAATTTTAGTTTGATACTTATTGATACTCTGCATATAAATAAAATAGATTATTTTACTTTATCGATTATAGACAAAAATATGTAATCATTCGATTCTTTTAAAATTTTGCAAAGTTTTGCATCTAATAATCGCTAAGACTCTATTGCATTTCGAAGAATATCTGATCACTGTTCCTTAATTTTTGTAAGTATCAAATATTTCAGAGTGACTCCAAGATCAGAAAACTTAATATTTGATATTTTTATTTTCGAATTGCTAAAAAGACAGCTTTCAGAAAATGGCACTTTACAATTAAAAAGTTTTCATGATATTTTCCTGAGTTTTTTTAAATCATTTCAGAAAAAAATAATTTAAAAACTCATTTCATGAAAATGCTGAAAATTTTCATGAAATGAGTTTAATACTTTGTGGAGTGACTTGGTAGTGAGGTATAAAGCGTTGGCCACAACCCATTCGTTTTTATAAATTTAATTAATAATAAATCTTATAAATAAACTTGCTACTGATTATGGTATTGTCAAAATTCTGTACTTATTTTCGTGTAGTTAAACATTTTTATGGCACGTTAGTGACATAAAACGTAAACAATTTCGGCCTTCGTGGCTCAGTTGGTTCGGTATCTGACCAAAATCCCGGGTTCGATTCCCGGTGGGACACAATTAAAAATTGTGTCTTGACACAATTTCAGACTGAACACACAATTAAAAATTGTGTCTTCAGTCTGGATCTGTGAGCCGATTAATTTCGTAAGACTCCAGAATGTGACGACTTGTCATTGGTTGCGTGTTGAATTAATATTTGATATTGTACCTGTAAGTTGCCCGAGAATCAATCTAAAATAAAATAAAAATTGATATTTAACAAACAAAAACAAATAACATAAATCATACAGGGAATATTTTTTGTTTGATAAAACTTCACTTTAAGCATACAATAGGCCCAATTCAGATTCGACTAAAAATTTTATACGGAATTTTAGTATATGAGAAATGTCAAAAAGTTGACCAAATTTATACGGGATTAAATTGGTATTCAGATTCTCTAATTTTATCTCATGACGTCACACCGCGCGGATAAAATCCTTTTATCCACGGTTTCCCGTTGATTTGGACGTTTTCGTATTCCGACTCGCATCTTAGACGTTCGATCTTTTAAAATATGACTTAAATTTATGCGGGTCGTTTGACATCCGTCTACAATTTTGTACGCTAGATAAGGGCTCCATTATTTGTTTGTCTTTACTTTATTCAATTATTATTAATAATTATTTGGTGAAATTGTTTAAAGTGGAGTATTTTTTTTACTCACGTCTAAAGAAAAATAAACGTGATAACTTTTTAACTGTACAAATTTATGACAAACAATAATCATCACGTATTTATAGGTACAGGTTACTTGACTTTCGTTGATATTTTTCGAGACCACACAAATAATGGAATTTTATTATCTTTGCCTAGATAATGGATAAAGAAGGTAAAGTTGTAAATTTTATTGGTTTTTGTAGCTTTTAACTAATGATGTGACACGAATTTTATTAAAAGTAATTGTTAGAGATTCCACTTGTCAAAAAACGTACTTACAAATTATATATCTATCATAATAATGAAAATCTACCAAGAATGGTCATTCTTCATCAATTTTAATATGAAGTATTCTTACAAGTAGCTAAATTTATATTCAATGTTCTACTAAAGTTTGGGGTTTCAGTCAAAATCTCACATACAAGTTGTCTGTCATTTGAGGTTAGGTTATTATATAAACCATTATGTTCATTTTAAAACTTAGGTAACTCTGGATTAAATAATTATTACCATGGGTAATAACGCCCCAGATGAACCGACAGGATACTAAAAACAGGAATTCTTAGTTAGAATAATAATTTGTATACTATAAATAAATAAATTTTGTTCATTGCAGATGAAGACATTATTGAAATAGATATTGGCAATAGCGACAGACTTACTTATGATGATACTTACATTTTTTTCCACGTTTCAAGGACTAGAAGTAATTTAATAAGAAGACACATCACTTTAAAAAAAATCATATATATATTTACTTATATTAAATTTGTCACATTTTCTATGTATGTATAAAATAAATAATCGTAATATAAATACATGTGTATTAAATTTGTTGTATCTAATTTGTAGAACCTTTTAAGCAGTAGACAGAATGACAAGGAAAAATAAAACAAGTACTTATGTAAATTGTTATAAAAATAATATATATTTTTTTCATTAATTCTGTATATTATAAAAAAGAATTACAATAATATTTTCCGCCAAACTGCATAATAGTTTTTTGGCAAGGCAGATTCTCTTTTTCACATAACTAATGTATCTAATTAAAACATTTTAATTTACAGATCCATAGGTAGGTATGATAAAATCTGAATAGGTAGCTATTTACATTCAAATAATAATTATATGCAAAAAGGTTATTATACTATATCAAAACACCAAAAAAAATTCAATAAATATTGAAAAAAATAATTCAGTCCCTTGATAGAGAAACATCATTAAACTCTGGATTGTTAGAAATCGCCAAATCTGAATTTCTCTGATATTCTGGATCCACAATCTTTCAACTCTGGTGTTACTAGAATTCCCTGTAAAACAAATAATAACATTGTATTACATGAATTATTAAATGGTCTTAATCATTTTCATAAAAGAAGCCGTCAGTCTAACATAATAAACACGAGTTTGAGTAATGACTGCCATATGAGTAGAAAATGAAAACTAATTTGAATTCAAATGAAAGATACAGTTTGGAATGTTACTTGTTATTACCCTGATGTACCTATGTAATAACAAGTGATGCGTCATAAATACGGCTCACTTTTCTTCCAGTTATCACTAGATATGCTCGACATATTTAACCTATAAAATTTCAAGGCAAAACTTTATATTGACATATCTAACTTACCTTCATAAATTTACTATCTTTCCATTTCTCATTACACTATTCCTTGATACTAAGTCAATCATCAACTCCATCTGCTTCTTTGTACTCTTAATTTTGGATTTATCTTTAGGTATCCATAGCAAATAGCGCCGTACAAATTAGAAATGTTTCGGTTTTGGAGGTAAACTTTGTTTTAACCATAGAATACACTAACTAGTTTTGACAATAAAATCTCTTTTCTATGGTTTTGACGTTTTTAGGCTGTTGAATATTGCTAGAGAAATAAATTTTCGAATCTCTTGAATATATTATTTTTTGTGTCGCGGCAACACCGAAAATGTTTTTATTCACGGTGACTAAAATTTTTCGGGCGAATTCATTTTAGTCGGCCATTGTTTAAGACGAAATCAGAATACGAGTTTACGACGTTTGCGACTAAAATTTTATTCGGGACGTATAAAAACTAATTTTAGTCGGCAAATCTGAATCGGACATAATGCATATTTTTTATCAGTTGTTTTGGTATATACCTATTCATAATTTTAATATTTCAACAACAGTTTGGCAACTGGCCAGGGAATATGTAAATAGTAATAATAATGCGAACAGTCCGTAGTACAAAAATATATCCATATGATGAATAAAAATAATTGAAATGTTGCCAGTAGATTCCCTTTATTACAAAAATCATAGGTAAATAATAATATCACAATAATTTTTATTTCATTCGTTATATAACTAGGTATATGACTACACAAAACTGCTTTTTAATTCGAATATTTATATGGTTTCATAAACGCAAAAAATGGATATTTTCCCTGTTGGGAATCAATAACAAAAGTCGTTACCCCTGTTAGTGGATGCCTGATTGCCCGGTTTCCTATTTTATTTCTATGTAAATTAGCGGTTTAGGTAACATTATATTATAGAATTTTGAAAATCTGGATTTATGAGAGAAGTCAATAAAAAGTTAAAATTGGTGAACCTTGCGCTATTTGCGCTAGTGATCACATAAACCAGTCGATGGCAGGTCGCAAGTCCTGTATGTGCCTGATTTCCCGTTTCTCCTATCAAAATGTATAATCTCGTTTCGTTTCATTTGAGATATAAAAATTAGTTATAAAATATCATTGACTGCCATGAGAGAAGATATCCAATGTAAGAGTATAAGTAAGCACAAAAATATTCAAATTAGTATACATTTATAAGTTTTTGCTCGTTTTTAATTGTTCAACGCACGTTAATTTGCAACATACCTATAATATTATAGACACCTAACACATTTTTTGTTTAATAATTTTTAGATGGCTTGAATACGTTTATACGTTATATATGTTTATAGTTTTATATAGGTTTTCTTTTCTTTTTTACATGATATACCATTTTTACTCATAACTGTTACAGATGGTTGTCTGGAAGAAATTGCTATTAGGCAACAAGTCCACCATTTGTACGATCAAATAAGTAATGTACAATAAAGTGTTTAAAATAAAATAAATACGTGGAAAGAATGAGTAAACAACTGCCCGCCAGAAGAGTCCTCTACAATAGAATAGATCGTGTGAGGCGTAGGGGGAGACCCAAGCTTAGATGGATGGACTGTGTTCAGGAGGACCTGGACTCTTTGAGTATGGAGACAATGAGCCGCTGACAAATCGGAATGGTAAAGACTTCTTTTGGAGGCCTTGTCCCACCTTGGGATGTGGACCTGACCATTGGGTTGAATTTTGAGTTTATTGAGAACAAAACGTTTATAAAACAAACATTTAATATGAATTTAAAAAATATTTATGGAATTTTTTTTAATGTTATGTTAGTACCTACATCAACCCTCAAAACTAGCATGATTCATAGATGGGAAAAAAACTTGACGGTTTCCAGAAACAAGACAGGATTATTTTACGCCGGAATCCAACCCTCTATTCCCAAAAAACCTTGGTTTCAGCGAAAGAGACTCTCTAGGGGGGACATATCTTGTATCACGCGTATGAGAATTGGCCATTGTCTTGTTGCTTCCCACCTTTACAAAATTAATGTTATTAACAGTCCACTTTGTGAATGTGGTCAGGAGGAGGAGACTCTTGATCATGTATTTTTTAATTGCTTCAACCGTATATCTTCTAATAATTTATTTTATTTTAATCTGGTAAAAATTACTTGCACATCCCCAATCAATATTTCATATACATATAATGTCGATTCAAAATTTTAAATTAACAAATACTAAACAGCCCTGAAATACTGATGCGCATCAACTTTCATGTACCGCGTGTGGGTACTCGCGATACAAACCAATTTTATTGTGACAATTCCCGCACACTAGCGCATCACAATTCTGCACTGAACAGAATTCAGAGGTTGAGCAATGAATATGCTAGTCATATTGATCTGTTTATAGGCAATCTAAATAATCACAGAAATACCCTACGGGTTAAATTACACTGATCGTGTTTAATTTTATTCTTCATTATTCATACCTACATACTTTACCTATATTGTTTATTTGTTCATTTTATACCTACTTTCATTTGTTTTCTCTTTATTTTTTGGTTAAATTTTATTTGTATGTATTTTTATATGTATTTTTTATAAGTTTTTCTTTGTATTGATTTCTTCTTGCTTTATATTCATGGTTTATTGATTGGATATGTTTGTTTTTTTATATATATATATATACATTATCACACATTATGTACTATATTTTGTATCTTTTGAATTATTCTTGTAAATGGCAAACACCGTTAATAAAATAAATAAATAAATAAATAAATAAATAAATAAATAAATAAATAAATAAATAAATAAATCTCGTCTCGTCGCGACGTTGCCAGTGAGCGGTTGTGTTTAGTGCATATTTCGGATCTACCCACAAGTACCTACTACACTACGCAGCGAACAGATAAGATTCCATTGCTGTTATTTTTGTTTTATTATTTCATTTTTATTCTTACAAAAATTGTTTTGATTATTTCAATGTAGCATATTTGGTATTAATATTTACCTATTGTTTTTGTTGCTTTTTGTCTATTTGACATTAACAATTTTTGTTTCGTATTTTTTATTTAACTGTTAAATATCTATTTTATTTGATTTAAATACTGCATCGCGGATATGGAGGTGGACGAGACTAAACCTCCTGATCCTCGATCGATAATTTTATCAACTGCTGACGAATGTGAATCTGACACGAGTCATGATTCAGTTATTGTACCTAACCGTAAACGAAAACCGCGTCATCAACCAATTGATATATCGTCGAAAATGAAACCTTCTTCTGTACTCGAAATAACTGCAGGCCTCCCGATACAAACCGAACCAAGCCCAATTCAATATTGTAATATGTCAAACCCACCATACATAGTATATATTCAAAATTGCGAAAGTGGCAAACCGATTAACTCCTTAGAAGTAGGCAAATTTTTGTTTTCATGTAAAAATAAAAACTTTGGGATTATTAACGGTACAATAAAATCTGAAGGGCGCTTTAAAATTTCTTCTGAATTTAACAAATGGGAACAAGCAAATAATTTTATACAACTTTATCTGATCAAAAATTTAAGGCGTTTATTCCGACGCATCACGTGACGCGAATGGGGTTGGTAAGAGGCATTCCTGCTAATCTTTCTGAAAGTGATATTGTTGAATCCTTAAATTTGAACAATGCTAGACGAATTATTAAAATAATAAAGGCGCGAAGGTTAAATTACAAAGATAATTCTCAAGGCACGGTGACGTGGAAACCGTCACAAACCGTCGTTCTCACATTCGAAGGCCAAATATTGCCTGATTATGTTTACCTTTATTTTAACTCCCTTCCAGTAGAAGCATACACTTATCCCACTATTCAGTGTTTTAATTGTTGCCGTTTTGGGCACTCAAGAGCCATTTGTAAATCTTCCACTCGATGCTTTCACTGTGGTGAAAACCATCAAGCTGATCAGTGTCCAAACCCGGAAGAGCCAACATGCGTCAATTGTAAAGGTAGTCATAAGGCTACAAGCTTTATATGCCCAGAACTGACGAGACAAAAAAACATTAAACAACTGATGGCGAGTGAAAATATATCATATTTCCAAGCCTCTAAACGTTTTCCCCCTGCAATAAAGAGTTTTGCCGAAACTACAACATTGAATGTGAAACCAACCTCAGCTAACACAACTACAATAAACCAGATTAATTCAGCGAATCCTTCCAACTCTCGTAGAATTATTACATACAAACAAGTCAAACCTAGACCAGCAATGACACCAGCATATGACAAGAACATACATAACTCATTCCTATTCAATCCAAATGGTAATTATGTCAATCAAATGTCTAATGGTCATGCAATTAACCAAAATGAACATTCACCTCCTCCTTCTGCAGTTGAGTTATCCAACAGCAATTCAGCATTTCTGCAGACATTAATATCTCTTTTAATATCTATTCTTTCGAATAATAATAGCCTACCGTACAACGTTGCCGATATTCTCACAACATTGCAATCTTCTCTCTTCAATAATGGACATACAAACTCTGAAAATTCTACAATGGAATAGTAGGAGCGTTTATTCCAATAAAGCAGAACTTACCGAACTATTAAATAATAATTCAATACATATTGCAGCCATCTCTGAAACTTGGCTGAAGCCGTCTTGCCTATTTAAGGTAATCGGCTACCAGTGTCTTAGAGATGACAGAGCTGACGGTCGGGCTGGAACTGCCCTTTTTATTAAAGATAAGTTAAATTTCGAAAAACTATCTATCCCTCTCAAAACCCAAGACTTTCAAATTGTCGCAGCACGAATTAAAAACATAACTTTTATTTCAGTATATATTCCACCATTAGTTTTATTTATAGAAAAGGACTGGACGGATTTACTTCGCCAGCTCCCCTCCCCCTCCATAATCTTGGGAGATTTTAACGCCCATTCTCCTATCTGGGGAAGTGAAGCTACCAATAAATCTGGTCACAATATAATAGATTTCATGGATATCAATAATATTTGTTTTTTAAATGATGGCTCCCCTACTCGCCTCACCCCACCCTCCCAAAAGAAAAGTGCTGTCGATCTGACACTATGTTCGAGTTCTTTAGCCGCAGCTTGTTCATGGACCTTAACCAATGACCTTTACTCTAGTGATCATTATCCAATAATTATTCACTTAGAAGATCCTCACATTGCTAAATCTAAACCCCAACACCCGACAAATCGTAAAGGTTACAATACAAAAAGGGCAAATTGGCCCCTCTTCTACGATAATATAGAAAAATTAACAACAAGTTTGGACAGTTCTAACGTACACATTGAATACTCTGATCTTTTATCAATTATTTATAAGGCCGCTGACTTATCTATTCCAAAAAAATCCAACTTTAGCCCTCTGCCATGTACGCCATGGTGGGACGGAGAATGTTCTGATATGGTCAACAACAGGAAAAAAGCCATAAAAAAGTATAGGAAAAACATGACTCTTGAAAATTATATACTTGCAAAGGAAAGTCAGGCTAAAACTAAAAAATTTCTACGTAAGAAAAAAAGGCAAGGATGGCGAAATTTTTGCTCATCCCTCTCCCCAGACTCTCCCTTGTCTCTGGTTTGGAATATGATTCGAAGATTTCGCTCATCATATGTCCAGAATCGGAATCATCAGATTAGTCCAGACACATTAGAATCCTTCATTAACAGACTGGCTCCCTCTTACTCTCCTAATATAACGGAATTATGCATAAATCAAAACATAAGTCACCGCTCTTCAATATCTTGGTTAGATTCACCTTTTAAGATCGAGGAATTATCCATTGTGCTCAAAAACTTAAACAACTCTGCTCCTGGTTTTGATCAAATACCATATACGTTTTTCCAACATCTGCCTACTTGCTTTCTGGAACACATACTGAATAAATTTAATTAATGCCTTCAAACAGGTATGGTTCCCATAGATTGGAAAACCCAGTTGGTAATTCCAATCTTAAAACCTGGAAAAGACCCCAAAATTCAAACGTCTTATAGACCAATAGCTCTCTCTTCCTGCATTTTAAAAATTTTCGAAAACATCATTAAAAAACGTTTAGACTGGCAAACAGAACGTAATTTACTTCTCCCTAATATACAATTTGGATTTAGAAAGGGAAAGACTTGTATGGATAATTTAAGTATCCTGATATCAGACATCCAAATTGGGTTCACTAATAAAAAATACACACTCGCAGCTTTCCTGGACATTAAAGCCGCTTATGATAATGTCCTTTTGCCAATTTTACGGAGAAAATTGTTGAATTTAGGAATTCCAGAACGACTAGCTCAATTAATTTTTAATATTTTTTGTGAAAGAAAGATAGTCATTAATAAGCCTCCAGACACCTATGAACGAACGCTATGGATTGGCCTCTCTCAGGGATCTGTTCTGAGTCCGCATTTATTTAACCTATATTGCTATGATATACTCGAATGTGTTCAGGGTCTTTGTTCACTCCTCCAATTCGCTGATGATATCGTTTTATATATTACTCATAGTAATATTGAAACAGCAGTGAGAAAATTATCAACTGCCCTATCTAAAATCATTAAATGGCTTAATTCTAATGGACTTGAAGTTTCGCCCCAAAAATGTCAAATAATCGCCTTCTCGAGGAAACACAATACGGCAAATATATCAGTTAAGATTGGTGAAACCACTATTCCTAGTGTTGAAGAAGTCAAATTTTTGGGGATGACCTTGGATAGGAAGTTATCATGGACTTCTCATATTTCCCACATAATTACCAAATGTGAAAAAAATATAAACCCTCTGAGAGCAGTTTCTAGAGTTTGGTGGGGCTCACATCCTACAACCATGAAACTACTATATAATGCCATTGTCCGTAGTCATCTGGACTATGGTAGCTTCCTGATGGAACCGATACCGGAATATCTGAAATCCAAATTAGACAGAATACAATCTAAATGCCTTCGCTTAATAATTGGCGCAATGCGCTCCTCACCAATAAATGCACTGCAGGTGGAATGCGTAGAACCACCTCTCAAACTAAGACGCCAATATTTGGCCGATAAATTCATGCTCAAACGAATAAACTACAACTCACATCCGCTCCTCCCTAGAATCTCGATGCTCTCATCTCTATGTCAAAGTCACCGGTATTGGTTCAAAAAATGTACTCCCCCAATGTGCCAAAGCTATCAAAAACTCTCCCTCAAAATTGTCTCTAACCGTGCTCAGTCTATGCTTCCATATTACGAAATTCCATTTGAGGCAATAACATTGATCCCAAACATTATTTTAAATATCGACCTACATAAAAATTCAACAGTCAGTGCTCAAGCCATGAATAATAAGTTCAACAGTATCGTTATGTCTAACTGGCCCTCCCATCTACAAATATACACGGATGGGTCTAAGCGGGGCGCAGACAATGAATGCGGGGCCGCAATTCACATACCATCTAAAAAAATACAATCACTCGTTAAACTACCCAGGGAATGTTCAATATTCACAGCTGAATGTACGGCTATTAATGAAGCCCTAAAGATTTGCAATACTTTGGATTCTTCGCAGTTTATAATATTTTCGGATTCTTTAAGTGCTCTAAAGGCGTTGTCTTCCAATTTAGCCAAATTGGCCGACAGCACCTTACTATGCAACATTAAATCCGCTCTATTAAACCTTCATAAATTGAATAAAGAAGTGCTTCTTGCGTGGATCCCGGCTCATCAGGGAATAGTGGGAAATGAGATCGCTGACGAAGCAGCGAAGCAAGCCTCCGTTACTGGCATTTTACCCTCTCTATTTATGATTCCCTGCCAAGACATATTAGCATCCTTCAAAAAAGAACTCATATCCAAATGGACCATTGACTGGGAAAGGTCTAGTACCTTGAAAGGTTCATCCTATAAATCCATCCAAATTTCAATACCGTCTAAACCATGGTTCCATAACAAAGGCATGGCCAAACGAGACGTCTCCAACATATGTCGCATTAGACTAGGACACTGCCTTATTAACAGCCACCTCCACAGGATACACGTAAGGGATAGCCCTTCGTGTGCTTGTGGAGAGGTTGTAGAGACCCTTGACCATGTGTTCTTTGAATGTCCAATCCACACCGAACATGATTTGTATTATACACTAAATACCCCACTCCCAATCAATATGTCTCATCTTCTATCATTGAATTCACCGCATATTTATTTCCATATAACAAAATTTCTTCGCCTTAATGGCTTCAATCTATAATGCAATAAAATAACCTTTACTTCTTAAATAATTCAATAAAAATTTTTTGAAACTGGCAGAAATCATCCTAATGATTGGGTGGAATGCCATGTAAGCAAAAGAAGAAGAAGAAGAAAAAAAAAAAAAAGTACCTACATATGAACATAATTCATAGTTCATTTTTTTAACATTTCAACCTTCCATATTTGAATATTTATTGTTTCTATATCTTTTGGACATAAGAGTGATGCTGTTATTGAAAATAAATAGTTTAATTTGAGAAAAGAAATACATAAAATGTCGTTTCTCGATAATTAGACCAACACATATGTATTTTTATTTTCCAGTATCAATAAGAATTAACATTGACATTTTGTTTCAGGATATAACAGAGGAAGTTTGCTCTTCGTAACGAATTTAAGGAAATTGAAAATTTAATGTGTTTTTCCTTGTAATGAAACTTTGTGTTTTCCAACAATATGTACATTTCGTAAAACTAATTTATCTAAATAACTTTAAAGATTTTTTCGATAACAACATTTTATTTGTGCGATTGTAAGAAAAACTAGGGAAAACATCCAACTCAAAAGTAAGAATAACTATTTCATACCAAAAAAACTAATAAAAAACCGTTTCCTCGGATGTTGGCATGAAAAAAATATTTTTACTACAATTACTTAACAAATTTCTAATTTCAACTCGTTTTTCTCTTGTTTTCTATTTTATGAATGATAAATAAATGGTTGTTTTGTAAACAATATCTTATAACGCTCACATAAGTTATTGATAACTAATGCCTTCTCTACACATTGACAGATGCGTCGGCAGATGCATCAGTAGACATATCCGCGGATAAATTACGATTCATCCACACATCCGCGAGTTAATCAATCTGTGTTCAACCTTGAAAGACGCATATCGTGCCGCAAACAAATGGATGTGGATACAGTAGCGGCCGCTGCTCTTTACTTATTTAGCAGGCACTTATAATTACTACTTAAGTGTGAACCGCAACACAGTTATTAAGAAAAAATGGTACAAAAGAAGGAGGTAGATGGTGACTATGTTACACAGAAACAGAACAAAGTGAAAATATATTCGGAATAAATATTTTGACAATATTAACTACTAGCGTCTACTGCAGATATTTACTTTTCATCATGACATATATATTTCTCAAAATTTTTCGGTTATGATAGGTTTGTTTGTAATAATAATAGCGACGCAGTTGCTCATAAAAATTAAATGTTTCTTCAGTGGTCATAATAGCAATCATTTCGACGAGAAAACTAAGCACGCACGCGTGCACTCTCACTGAATTTCCGTCCAATACTGATTTATTCGCAGATGATGTGTGGACAGTCGCCTTGCGTACGCGCTGCCGCTCTTTGATCCGTGTCGAAAAAACCGACACCAAACGGATATGTGGCAGATGCATCGGCCGACGTCAAAAACCTACTACAAACGAGCAAAAACCCCCCCCTCTACACATCGGCAGATGCATCCGCAGATACAATCTACCGACGCATCTGTCGATGTGTAGAGTAGGCATAACGCTTAGATAATATTTAGGTACAAATAACGGTTTTGCGATTTTAAACAAAGATAAGTTTTTTTAAATGAATGAAAAATTATATTCCCATTGCTTATATCATCTAGTTTGTATCTTGTCAATTTATCTGGAATCGGCCTTTCTTTTAATACTTAGGTACTTACTTTCCGTGTCCAAGATCATCAACCTATATTGTGTCTCTCCAGTGATTTCAATCAATCTTGTTATCAATCTTTATGTATTGAAAAACCCAGTGTATTTTTAAGATTTTGATTTATACAAGATAAGAAGAATCTGAGATTGTGAAGATGTTGTACGATGGGGAAGAATACGAAGACGATTCTGGAGAGATCATGTGGGGAGAGCTGGTTCGGATCGAGTGGTGAGGATGGCAGCGGATGGGGAGATATCAAATGGCAGACCCCCTGGAAGACCACTCAAGCGATGGATGGATAGCTGGACGTCCACCTCGCAAGAGCAGGCTCCGAGAATAACAGGACACAGTCCAAACTAAAGCAGAAGAAGAAGAAGAAGATATATACAAGTAAAAATATGAATAATTTGTATGTTGTTAATAAAGGAAGTAAAGCAACAAAGTTTAATCAATACCTTAATTGTTCCTTATGGATAAATCTATAGATCTACATAGGGTCCAAGGCGGCAGATGCTCGAAACGCCCACCATTTGAACTTGGTGAAACTTTTCCAGTTTTGCAAAGGTCGTAAAAAACCATAATTAGACCTTGCAAGTGAGAACACCACAGAGTTACATAAAATATAACGCTTTCAACGTCTGAAAACCGTAAAACTTTTTGCAATAACGTTTCAGCGCATTACTTACCCGTCCGTACATTCTACACAGTATAGGCCTGTCCAAGCCGTTCCGATAGTGCCCTTGTTTAAAGTTACGTATTTGAACTAGAAACGATCTTCCAACAAAAAAATGTAATATAGACGATGAATCAAGAGAAAACTAAATATTTTAATGAAATAATAATCATTAAAATCTTAAAGATATGTTTGTCTTTTTGTATGCAGTATAGTACTCGCAGTATTATAATAATAATTCTTCTTCTTCTTTTTGTGACATGTCAAGTCCCCTGGACGTCGGCTACAATATTTCTTACGCTCTGTTGACTCCATTCCGGAAGTTCCTTTACCAAGACAACTCTCTCCAACTCACACAGAAACTATCACCATTTTTTAAGTAGACAACCCAAGTATGCCATAATTATGTTAAAATTTTACATTTGACAACAATTCAAGAATTACTAATAATTAGAATTAACAAATTACAAATTATTTTTTGAACAAATGTGAATAGGTACAAATTATAATATAGTTCAGTATAGCTGTCCGAAATTTTAATTTTAAATGTTATTAATGTTAATTTATTTCGAGGTTATGATTTCGAGGTAGTATACGCACTACCCACTCTTATTTGTAAAGTTTGATTGACTCATCTTGAACTACATGTTACTATGAACTACATATTACTATGACTATGAAAGAATATATTCTGTATCATTGGAAAAATTAATATCACTTGCAAGTCGAAAGTTGAACTGACCTGTTGGGGAGAGTTAGACAAAGCCTCATTTAACTCTAGAAGGTATTTTTTAACCGTTACAATATACCTAACAATATATTTAACTGGCAACCATCTGCGGTTACTGTACACATTTGTTTTATTTGATCATGATTTATTTTCTTCACAGTTCTTACTTTTACTTCTTTTATACTCCCAGTCTAAACTAAGAAAATAAACTTGCAACGTTAAGTAATTTGACTGCCAATACGAACATCTAAGTTTCAACAGTTAAATTGGTTTATGTAACTTGGTAATTACACGGAGGATTACATAAAATAATTTTTCAGTCTCCCTCTCCACTCCATTAGAGAACGTTATGGGACATATTGTTCTCTTCATCCCCGAAGTGGCTGTTCTTCGGATATCACAAAGGACCCAGCATATTTCATACCATTGCTACTAGGAGTCCATCAGCTTCTGAGAGGATCCACCTATCAATGTATTAAGAACCTACAAGCCGCTGGCGGGGAGCTCTCCATCCCCTTAGTACGTGTTGGCGATTCAAACCAAATCTTTATCACATCTTGTGATAAATCCTTACCCTCCGTCGTGGATTTCTAGCAACACAGATCCTCACCGAATGTGAACCTTCGCCGCGGGTACTGAGTTATCGTCGAACAAGACATTTAGGCGTCTCTTCGGCCTTTCCAGGAGTATGAATTGAAGAGTCACCAACCTGTTAGCCAGAATTCCAGGGTGGGGCTGCGACTACGCATTACTTTACTGCCTAGGCGACTATGGCCGCAGTCTAGCCCCAATTACATGGCCAGTATGTAGATGTTTCATGTATCTATTTGAGTTTACATTGAATAATTTCAAGTCACGTGAGCGAAGAGGGATAAACCTGTTAATCCAAACTCAATTCCATTGTATTAAACTTGTTACAATTTAATTTACGTAATTATTTAATTCACTCGCTCACACGAGTCTCTTCGAAAAAAGCACAGTATGAATTCATATTTGTGCCCCTATATTTGAAAAGAACCTATGATTTTTAAGTTTATCATTGTAAAATGGTGACAAAAGGTACACACGTGTAAATGTCTTGCAAAACGTGGACTATAAGCCGAAGAGAATCTGGAAATCTGGAAACCTGGGTTCTTTTGAAATGTGATACGCGACAGGCGTATGGCAATGATCCACATTCCAGAGCAGAGTCGGAAAATGAGACAACTCTTTGTTATAAATATATGAATAAATAATAAAAAGTATTATTTTAATAATATATTATTGAATGATGACAATACTCTCTCCGCCTCTCTTGTAAGACATCATTATAATAAGACGAATGAAAATATCTCCATAGTAAAATAATTCATTTTAATGTTATACTCTTAATGAGGGTTGTCCAAGATTGATCCAAATGCCATAACATCAGACACCCGGATCTCTTTTACTCTATCGCCGAAGAATTGACGGAGGGCGGAAATTAGAGGTCGCCATAGAGACAACTAAATGGATTAGGTAATTAGTGATGTACGCTGTAGCAGCTACCAAGAGATGAAGAGACGAGCGGACTACAGGAAGCGGAATCGTAGGATTGTGACCGTGAAGAATAAAATGAAGATAGTGTGATTGTTTTAAGAAAAATACTTATTTTAACAAACATTGCAAAGGAACGGCAGTATTCCACGATAAGAAATATGTCCTAGTGACCTTTCTAAGAGTCATGTATGCTTATAGCAACTGATCTGTATAAGATATAAGAGATATTAAGACTGGCACAGAAAAAATGCGGAGGCACCTGATGCCTTTTATCAACCTCAAAAGAAAGAGTATTTAGAAATAAAACCATTGTACGAAGGTATCTTTTATCAGATAATTTTACTAAGCAATGGAAGAAGGGAAACTTGTTAAATATTCAAATATTCGAAAAGAAAATGCCACTCCGTGTCTAAGTACGCGATTTTCATAGAAACTGTGATACTTGACTTTCGGTATAAAATCACAATCTCAACTACACATAGCTGGAAAATGGAAACATTTTCGTAAAATTTCCGTCTAATATACATACTTATAGGTACCTACTGGCTCACTTAGGTACTATTCGAGGGTGACGTCGTTGAAAATAACAAGACCTGCACTGCATAATAAAATGAAATAACAAAAGTATTTAGGTTTATCTGTTCGTGTGAAAACTATTTGAAAACAAACAAATCATCCACTTGAAATTCAAAAACTTTCATTTCACGTAAAAATTTGTTGTTTACCTACTTCTTAATCTACATATCAGTGGTATATCGTATCTATATATTTGTCTGCCTTGTTAACATCGTCATAATAATATATTAAGTACCTACATGTACCAAATGTGGATTAAAAAGGGTCATTGCCCAACACGTACCTATGTAAAATCTAACTAGTAGGCACATACACATATATCCTCACACATTCCTTACAATAAGTTAAATGCTTGTGGTAACCGAAATCGGTCGTGGAACGATTAGATCTAGCTACCATTGGATAACTAACACAGCGCTCTAACCGCTTGGCCACCATTCATCAAACATATTATTTAAGGAGTATATTTAGGTGTATATTTAATTTATTCCCCATTAAACTTGGTTTCATAACTCAAAATTTAGCAGATAAGAGATATCTGCAGGATACTATTTGACCACTCCAGACTCAATACGTCATTTCCATAAACTTGGAATCAAAAAGTCCAACTTCCACTCAATATAGAGTCGTTATTGAGCCTGGATTCATAATCCATTAATGCAATCCCATTCAGATTACTGAAGACTAACATTGGAATCCTGTGTTTTTCCATTTCCGTTTGAATTTCATGGTAGATATTGGCATAAATCATTCAATAGGATTCAAGTCATGAAAAAAAACTCGAATCCTTTTAAAATCAAAACAACATTTTTATTCCTCTTGATTTTTTTTTGTAGTTATACATATTATAATCGTCATTTATAATTAGGTTTGTTAGATTTTATTTATTCACGTACCTTAGTATTTTTATTTTGAAAAAAATTAAAAAGGGTTTCCATTTCGTATTCCTTTCTTCGTCAGTGCACCGTACAAATATAAAGAGAAGTTATGTATTTATCGATTATTCAAGTTTTTCAATTTTTTGGTCGAAATGTAAAATCATAAATAAACAAATAAGCTTCTATAAATATTCATAAGCCAACCTACCTCACAATTTCTTTACCATAACTAACCTATTTCATTTTGGGCTACCATGAATATTTAATTCAGTATTAAAAGTTATTCTTAACGGGAGAATATTCTCTCTCGGTTAAATTTACCAAAAGTTTCTACTTACCTATATACCTATTCAACAACAACAAATCTCAACAAATTTAAAAAAAAACGATTTACTCACCAAAAGAACATTCGGTTGTTTTTTTGTCAAATTCAACGTCGTACCCATATCAATCTTTCATAAAATAAAATTACACATAAGGAGATAAACCACTACGTAAGAACGAGAAAAATGTAAGATATGTAGGTACCTACATATTGCGATAGGTCTTCAATTTTTTGCTTCGTACTTACTTAATTTAAGAACTGTGACAAAAAAGCATTGTATGTGTAAGACATTTAATTTAATAAGGAAAAGTCAATAAAGCAGCTTACTTTGACCCCAATTATTGTGTTTATGGACCTCTAGATGTAATTTATCTCTAGACAAACATCAATTTAAAATATTGACCTTAAAAGATTGCGTAGAAAATGTATAAAACCAATGTGTGAAAATAATTACATTTAAGATAATGTTTTATAACGTGCATTCGTTGATTTTCTCACAGTCAAAAATATTGGATAAGAGAAATTATAATAATTTCAAATTATTTCAAATCAACAAAGAATATATTTATGTAATTTATTTGTTTCTCTTTAAAAATAATAAAGTATTTTGTTGACTTACGTGGATCAGTTGGTTTGAGATCTAATTCTTGTGTGAAAGGGTCGGTGGAGGCACAGTTTTTAGTTGTGTTCCCCGTCTGGATCTGTGAGATGATAAATATGGTTCCAGATTGTGGCAACTTGTTATTGGGTGTGTGTTAAATTAATATTTGAAAGAGTACCCGAAAGTTGTCCGAGAGGCAATGCAAAATAAAATAAAAATATTTCGATTACACTTAGTTCATTTCGGGGGGGGGGGGGACTGGAGGGACTGGAGGGACGGGAGGGAATGGAGGGACTGGAGGGATGAGGAAACTGGGACGAGGGGGAACAGAGGGACGGGATTATCATTATGATAGATAATTCAAAAAAATTCTCTAGGTAATCACAATTTAATAATCTACCTATCTAAAAATAATTCGATAAGAAAATACCTATGTAATTTAATTTTGTTTTAATTTTATTGTGACGTCAGGAATTTGATATTTGAAATTTTGTACCGACAAACACGCTGACCTTGGAAACAAATGAAAGACAATTTTATTTTTTATATGTCAATAATAAAATAATCTATAAAATACTTAATACTTAGATTATATATATGTATGACTTCATAATAATATATCTATAAATTTGTTGTAGTTAAAATATTTTTCATGATTTAGGTTGAGATTATTTTTCCAGGAATTGTCACATATGCACAAGTCGGTGGCTGCATTTCTAATATTCAACTTCCAGGTATTTCGTTTTATATGCAAAATCTAATTTAAAACACAGAATGTGTTGTGTTATTTATTTATACTTCACCAACGTATGGGCAAACAAAAGATTATTAAAGTTTTATGTGATATTCTTTTAGACAAATACGAGTATACTGATACTAGCAAATCTCAGCGAATGTTGTCCTGTCTTTGTAATCTAATTTCCTTTATAAAAGTAAAATTGGTTGTTTGTATGTCTTATTTGATTTATTAAGATTGATTTCTTGAATTTATTATTATAATTTAATCTTTAAGACTTTTTTATACTTTTATACCTTTAAACTTGTTAAGGATTTATGTAGCAAGAATGTGTCGCGTATATTTTATTTTTAGTAGGAACAGACTTTGCCTAGTGAGAAAGTCAATTGCGTGGTAATATTTAGTTTGTGCGAGACACCTTCATCTCATTTATAAGGACTGTTGGGTTCATTGTTTATAAATAAACTAATTTCTCAATAGATGGCGTTACAAATAAGGCTTTTCCGTTACTTCATAGATGGCAATAGTATAGATGTGAATTGTTACACACTATTCATATATATAGTACTTTCAAAAATTACATCGATAAGGTAACTCAATAAGAAGGCATAATTGGTGAACGTTGCTCAAGCGCATAAAGTGATCACGTTAACCAGACGATGACAGGTCGTAAGCCCTGTTGGTGACCCGAGTTCCTTGTTCTTCTACAATATCCCAACTTCGTCTCTATTGAGATGTTAAAAATTTTGTCAATAAAAATATCATTTAGTTTATATTGTACAGGATGTCTCAAAATAAAGTTGATATTTAGTGAATCGATAGTTAAAAAGTAAGCCGTGTATCATAAAAATGTTTATTATTAAAGTACACAATTTGGGAATTTTTTTCTTAAAAATAATATCGTCCAAATGTAGACCCTCGCGTTCGCAGCACTCATTTAATCGAACAGTACACCAAGAAGTCGTCTAATACCTCCACATAACGATTTGAATAAAAATATAAACTTTCTTTTGAGACACTCTGTATTTTGGAAATAAATATGTTCAACGGGTGTTCCTTTGGATAGTACGAAAAAAAATATTAAAATCTCAGAAATTTCATTTTTAACATCTAGTGACATGTTCCAAATCTGTCATTGTGTGTAAGGTGTGGTTTTTTTTCTGTTTATATTTGTTTTTTGTAAAAATTAAAAAAAATAGTATTTTTTGTAATAAATTACGTACTTACAGTAAACAATTTGTGCACTTGACATGCAACATATTAAACAAAAACAAGTTTTTGTATTATTGAAAAAATAATTAAAAAAAAATGGTTAACTCAGATTTAGTTTTGAAATCAATTAAAATGATCAATGATCATCCAGACATCATTATGTGAAAGAAGTGAACATAAACCGTTTCATTTTTAACTCTCACAAACTATCACTTTTTGTATATTCCGAAGTAAAAAGGTTCTCTGAAGTCAAAAACCCAGGAGTTGAAAAAAACATACGACTAAATTGGAAGGTATATCGCTCAAATTATTACATTATTTAGCGATATTGTTGGAATATCTTCACCAACAAAGCGATAAATTCAATGCGATGCAAAATGCATTTTGCAAAATTTGGACTGCATCCAATGAAATGTTGAAGACTGTACTTACCGCGTCGTAACATAAGGATACTTAGAATATTTATCATACTACGATATTAACCATGGTACCTAATAATATATTTTTTCTCTGTCGCTGACTACATTGGGTAACCTCGGAGATATTAGACCACAAAGCGACCAGAAAGCCATCATAGAAAATTGATAGAAGTAGGTACATAACTATTATGTATATCCATCGTTAACAAAGAAACAATATGTAGTACGTGCACAACACTATCCATAACACAGAATTTCTTATCTCGTCGTTCGAAGTACATTCAGCAAGGCTAATGAAAACATCTATGTCCGGATATTGTTCCGTCTAACTCACTATGTATTTTAGGAAAAAAAATAAAGATGCAATATTTTTCCCCAAAAACTTGATCTTGTCCCTAGAAATTGCCATATAGCTATAAACTCGCCACTTACGCAGGGTGCAAGAAAGGGTTTATATTTATTTACACAACTACCTACATTTTGTTAAGCTTTTTTATCTTATTGGTTGGAAAAAAACTGCATAATGGCATTAAGCTTGCCATTGTGCAATATATTTATTTGCATTATGAAAAAAAAAATGTAGTAAATATGAAATGACTAACGCTAGTTAAAACTAACTATCGCATTCACTGTATTCGGGAATTTAATCGACTCAAAAATAATTACGATGGTAAACACATCTAACATTGTTCACATTATACTAATTCTCACATTTGCTATCTACGGATAATCTGATATTACAAAAAATAATTTCACTTAATAACCCAAGTATTTTTTTATCTTCAAATGAGTATCCTTATTTTATTAAGTGAGATAATAGTTCCTGAAGAATATAATAGTTTTGAACAGCTAAGAACGATAACAATCAAGAGTTCCGTGAGAATGAAATTAACTGCCCGATTGCCTGTCCGATTTTCCTCGATTACACCTCTGAACTACTAAGTTTTCTTTTCAGAAATAATATTATTATTTGGGTAAGTATTTGTTATAGTATCAGAAAAGATCGTTAAATTTAAGACGAAATTCTTTGTATTACATTAATACTATGAAATTATCTATATTGTATTGATAACGAAAGTATACTTTATTTTTGAGTATTCTAATAAATACTTTTACTCTCCACTGCTATGGAATATCGGACTGTCATGATTTCACAATTTTTACTGCGTGTTTTTTTAAAATACGCAGTAAAAATTGTTCAAGAAATACATTCTCTTGAACATATCGACAGTTGGATAATAATGTCTTTATAAGTGGTTGCGCAACAATGAAATCAGAAATTTATCGATTATTTTCACTTTGTATATAACTATAAACCCTGGTATATTGAAAATCATTGTACATTTTTAAATAGGTACAAATAAATTGTTAATTTTTGTCATCGTACATTTTCATATGATCTTGTTCAATTATGTTTATATGCATTGTCGACCTTCTTGGCTCAGTGGGTTGGGTATCTGACTGCTGATCCAAAGGTCCCGGGTTCGATTCCCGGTGGAGACACAGTTTTTAATTGTGTTTTCAGTCTGGATCTGTGAGATGATTAATCCAACTGTCGATTTGTTCAGGAGAACTTTGTTCTCTTAACATATCGACAATGTATCAAGCCAGAATACGCGAGAATTGTATGGAGAGGTCTACTTTTTTCACGGCTTTTCCAACTTTGAAGTCAAAAAACACCAACTTAGAGGCTTCGCAGCATATATGTTCCATACACGGATTTACTCAGAATTCGGAGTAGAACATTTCATGTGTCTGTGTGTGTGTGTATGTGTGTGTGTGTGTGTGTGTCTGTGTGTGTGTGTATGTCTGTGTGTGTGTGTGTGTCCCCCCCCTTATAACTTTTGATCCGCTCAATTTACAGAGCCTAAAATTTCAGAATATATAAACAGTTACAGGCCTACAAAACTTTTATACTCGGAATTTTGAATTTTTGTTTCAGTCAGGGGTTATCAACTTTTGAATTTTTATTTTATTTTTCCCTATATCTCAGAAACCATAAAAGCTAGAACGCTGAAAATTGGTATAAACATAGACAAATACAAAATCTCAAATAAATTTTTTCAAAAAAATTCCAGGGTTTCTCAAACATTTTTTATTAAGAAAAGTATTTTTTTATGATAAATTTATGAGTTTAACTGCCTATATTTCCATTTTTTTTTAAAATTTCGAAAAAAGCCGAAACACCCCAACTAGATAATTTAATTTTATATAAAAAATATTAACATTGTAGCAGTACATCTCAAATTTTTTTTAACAATTTTTATAAAAATTGAATTTAGTGACGACATCGCTTCATACAATTTGTATGGTAGTCACCTATACACAATATCAAAGAAGACTTAATAGTTTGATACTTCATCTCTAAACATACAATATACATATACCATCATGCTGTTTTCATATTCCGGGTAGGAAAAAAAGACTGACCTCCATACTATCCTATCTTGACTACCTAGGTACATGTGTTGTATAGAAAACTAAATATCATAAAATAATAAATAATTTGTATTTATGGGTTTGGTACTTATTCTTCAACTATACATACTATCGCTGTCGACAGTTGGATCTCATGTGTTACATGCAACAAGTCAAAACTAGTAGATGAAAAAATAGTAGTAGATGGGTCGATGGCAGAGCGGTTAGCGCGCTGGACTAGTAATCCAGTGGTCGCGAGTTCGAATCCTGCCTCGACCGATTTCGTTCACCTATAGCACAAGCATTTATTTGCTTATTTTAGGGAACGTAGGAAGATGTATATGTACTTGTTTTACAAGGACATATTCATTTTTATTAAAAAAAAAAAAAATAAAATAAACCCATAAATACAAATTATTTCATATTTTAAGATATTTGGATTTCTATACAACACATGCACCTAGCTTTGTATGTCAAGATAGGATAGTATGGAGGTCAGTCCTTTGATCCTACCCAGAATGTGAAAACAGCATGATGGTATGTATATATGTTTGGAGATTAGTATCAAATTATTAAGTCTTCCAACTGTCGATTTGTTCAGGAGAACTTTGTTCTCTTAACATATCGACAATGTATCAAGCCAGAATACGCGAGAATTGTATGGAGAGGTCTACTTTTTTCACGGCTTATCCATCTTTGAAGTCAAAAAACACCAACTTAGAAGCTTCGCAGCATATATGTTCCCTGCACGGATTTACTCAGAATTTGGAGTAGAACATTTCGTGTGTCTGTGTGTGTGTGTGTCTGTGTGTGTGTGTGTCTGTGTGTGTGTGTCTGTGTGTCTGTGTGTCCGTCCCCCCCTTAAAACTTTTGATCCGCTCAATTTACAGAGCCTAAAATTTCAGAATATATAAACAGTTACAGGCCTACAAAACTTTTATACTCGGAATTTTGAATTTTTGTTTCAGTCAGGGGTTATCAACTTTTGAATTTTTATTTTATTTTTCCCTATATCTCAGAAACCATAAAAGCTAGAACGCTGAAAATTGGTATAAACATAGACAAATACAAAATCTCAAATAAGTTTTTTCAAAAAAATTCCAGGGTTTCTCAAACATTTTTTATTAAGAAAAGTATTTTTTTATGATAAATTTATGAGTTTAACTGCCTATATTTCCATTTTTTTTTAAAATATCGAAAAAAGCCGAAACACCCCAACTAGATAATTTAATTTTATATAAAAAATATTAACATTGTAGCAGTACATCTCAAATTTTTTTTAACAATTTTTATAAAAATTGAATTTAGTGACGACATCGCTTCATACAATTTGTATGGTAGTCACCTATACACAATATCAAAGAAGACTTAATAGTTTGATACTTCATCTCTAAACATACAATATACATATACCATCATGCTGTTTTCATATTCCGGGTAGGAAAAAAAGACTGACCTCCATACTATCCTATCTTGACTACCTAGGTACATGTGTTGTATAGAAAACTAAATATCATAAAATAATAAATAATTTGTATTTATGGGTTTGGTACTTATTCTTCAACTATACATACTATCGCTGTCGACAGTTGGATCTCATGTGTTACATGCAACAAGTCAAAACTAGTAGATGAAAAAATAGTAGTAGATGGGTCGATGGCAGAGCGGTTAGCGCGCTGGACTAGTAATCCAGTGGTCGCGAGTTCGAATCCTGCCTCGACCGATTTCGTTCACCTATAGCACAAGCATTTATTTGCTTATTTTAGGGAACGTAGGAAGATGTATATGTACTTGTTTTACAAGGACATATTCATTTTTATTAAAAAAAAAAAAAATAAAATAAACCCATAAATACAAATTATTTCATATTTTAAGATATTTGGATTTCTATACAACACATGCACCTAGCTTTGTATGTCAAGATAGGATAGTATGGAGGTCAGTCCTTTGATCCTACCCAGAATGTGAAAACAGCATGATGGTATGTATATATGTTTGGAGATTAGTATCAAATTATTAAGTCTTCCAACTGTCGATTTGTTCAGGAGAACTTTGTTCTCTTAACATATCGACAATGTATCAAGCCAGAATACGCGAGAATTGTATGGAGAGGTCTACTTTTTTCACGGCTTATCCATCTTTGAAGTCAAAAAACACCAACTTAGAAGCTTCGCAGCATATATGTTCCCTGCACGGATTTACTCAGAATTTGGAGTAGAACATTTCGTGTGTCTGTGTGTGTGTGTGTCTGTGTGTGTGTGTGTCTGTGTGTGTGTGTCTGTGTGTCTGTGTGTCCGTCCCCCCCTTAAAACTTTTGATCCGCTCAATTTACAGAGCCTAAAATTTCAGAATATATAAACAGTTACAGGCCTACAAAACTTTTATACTCGGAATTTTGAATTTTTGTTTCAGTCAGGGGTTATCAACTTTTGAATTTTTATTTTATTTTTCCCTATATCTCAGAAACCATAAAAGCTAGAACGCTGAAAATTGGTATAAACATAGACAAATACAAAATCTCAAATAAGTTTTTTCAAAAAAATTCCAGGGTTTCTCAAACATTTTTTATTAAGAAAAGTATTTTTTTATGATAAATTTATGAGTTTAACTGCCTATATTTCCATTTTTTTTTAAAATATCGAAAAAAGCCGAAACACCCCAACTAGATAATTTAATTTTATATAAAAAATATTAACATTGTAGCAGTACATCTCAAATTTTTTTTAACAATTTTTATAAAAATTGAATTTAGTGACGACATCGCTTCATACAATTTGTATGGTAGTCACCTATACACAATATCAAAGAAGACTTAATAGTTTGATACTTCATCTCTAAACATACAATATACATATACCATCATGCTGTTTTCATATTCCGGGTAGGAAAAAAAGACTGACCTCCATACTATCCTATCTTGACTACCTAGGTACATGTGTTGTATAGAAAACTAAATATCATAAAATAATAAATAATTTGTATTTATGGGTTTGGTACTTATTCTTCAACTATACATACTATCGCTGTCGACAGTTGGATCTCATGTGTTACATGCAACAAGTCAAAACTAGTAGATGAAAAAATAGTAGTAGATGGGTCGATGGCAGAGCGGTTAGCGCGCTGGACTAGTAATCCAGTGGTCGCGAGTTCGAATCCTGCCTCGACCGATTTCGTTCACCTATAGCACAAGCATTTATTTGCTTATTTTAGGGAACGTAGGAAGATGTATATGTACTTGTTTTACAAGGACATATTCATTTTAATTAAAAAAAAAAAAAAAAATTAAATAAACCCATAAATACAAATTATTTCATATTTTAAGATATTTGGATTTCTATACAACACATGCACCTAGCTTTGTATGTCAAGATAGGATAGTATGGAGGTCAGTCCTTTGATCCTACCCAGAATGTGAAAACAGCATGATGGTATGTATATATGTTTGGAGATTAGTATCAAATTATTAAGTCTTCCAACTGTCGATTTGTTCAGGAGAACTTTTTTCTCTTAACATATCGACAATGTATCAAGCCAGATTACGCGAGAATTGTATGGAGAGGTCTACTTTTTTCACGGCTTTTCCAACTTTGAAGTCAAAAAACACCAACTTAGAGGCTTCGCAGCATATATGTTCCATACACGGATTTACTCAGAATTCGGAGTAGAACATTTCGTGTGTCTGTGTGTGTGTGTGTGTGTGTGTCTGTGTGTGTGTCTGTGTGTGTGTGTGTCCGTCCCCTCCTTATAACTTTTGATCCGCTCAATTTACAGAGCCCCAAATTTAAGAATATATAAACAGTTATAGGCTAACAAAACTTTTATACTCAGAATTTCGAATTTTTATTTAATCAGGGGTTATCAACTTTTGAATTTTTACTTTATTTTTCCATATATCTCAGAAACCATAAAAGCTAGAACGCTGAAAATTTGTACAAATATAGAAAAATACAAAATCTCAAATAAGTTTATTCAAAAAAATTCCAGGGTTTCTCAAATATTTTCCAACTGTCGATTTGTTCAGGAGAACTTTGTTCTCTTAACATATCGACAATGTATCAAGCCAGAATACGCGAGAATTGTATGGAGAGGTCTACTTTTTTCACGGCTTTTCCAACTTTGAAGTCAAAAAACACCAACTTAGAGGCTTCGCAGCATATATGTTCCATACACGGATTTACTCAGAATTCGGAGTAGAACATTTCGTGTGTCTGTGTGTCTGTGTGTCTGTGTGTCTGTGTGTGTGTCTGTGTGTGTGTGTGTCTGTGTGTCTGTGTGTCCGTCCCCCCCTTATAACTTTTGATCCGCTCAATTTACAGAGCCTAAAATTTCAGAATATATAAACATTTACAGGCCTACAAAACTTTTATACTCGGAATTTTGAATTTTTGTTTCAGTCAGGGGTTATCAACTTTTGAATTTTTATTTTATTTTTCCATATATCTCAGAAACCATAAACGCTAGAACGCTGAAAATTGGTACAAACATAGACAAATACATAATCTCAAATTAGTTTTTTCAAAAAAATTCCAGGGTTTCTCAAACATTTTTTATTAAGAAAAGTATTTTTTTTTTTTATAAATTTATGAGTTTAACTGCTTATACTGTAATTTTTTTTTAAAATATCGAAAAAAGCCGAAACACCCCAACTAGATAATTTAATTTTCTATAAAAAATATTAACATTGTAGTAGAAGATCCCAATTTTTTTTTAACAATTTTTTTAAAAATTGAATTTAGTGACGACATCGCTTCATACATTTTGTATGGCAGTCGCCTATACACAATATGTAAGAAGACTTAATAGTTTGATACTTCATCTCCAAACATACATACATACCATCATGCTATTTGCATATTCTGGGTAGGAAAAAGGATCTTCCTCCATACTATCCTATCTTGACATACATACCTACATATGTTGTATAGAAAATAAAATATCTGAAAATATTCAATAATTTGTATCTATGGGTTTATAGTTTGGTACATATTCTTCAACTATACATACTATCGCTATCGACAGTTGGATCCCATGTGTTACATGCAACTAGTTTATCCAACTGTCGATTTGTTCAGGAGAACTTTGTTCTCTTAACATATCGACAATGTATCAAGCCAGAATACGCGAGAATTGTATGGAGAGGTCTACTTTTTTCACGGCTTTTCCAACTTTGAAGTCAAAAAACACCAACTTAGAGGCTTCGCAGCATATATGTTCCATACACGGATTTACTCAGAATTCGGAGTAGAACATTTCGTGTGTCTGTGTGTCTGTGTGTGTCTGTGTGTCTGTGTGTGTGTGTGTCTGTGTGTCCGTCCCCCCCTTATAACTTTTGATCCGCTCAACATACAGAGCCTAAAATTTCAGAATATATAAACAGTTACAGGCCTACAAAACTTTTATACTCGGAATTTTGAATTTTTGTTTCAGTCAGGGGTTATCAACTTTTGAATTTTTATTTTATTTTTCCATATATCTCAGAAACCATAAACGCTAGAACGCTGAAAATTGGTACAAACATAGAAAAATACAAAATCTCAAGTTAGTTTTTTCAAAAAAATTCCAGGGTTTCTCAAACATTTTTTATTAAGAAAAATATTTTTTTTATGATAAATTTATGAGTTTAACTGCCTATATTTCCAAAACTTTTACAATTATCGAAAAAAGCCGAAACACCCCAACTAGATAATTTAATTTTCTATAAAAAATATTAACATTGTAGTAGAAGATCTCAATTTTTTTTTAACAATTTTTTTAAAAATTGAATTTAGTGACGACATCGCTTCATACATTTTGTATGGCAGTCGCCTATACACAATATGTAAGAAGACTTAATAGTTTGATACGTCATCTCCAAACATACATACATACCATCATGCTATTTGCATATTCTGGGTAGGAAAAAGGATCTTCCTCCATACTATCCTATCTTGACATACATACCTACATATGTTGTATAGAAAACAAAATATCTGAAAATATTCAATAATCCAACTGTCGATTTGTCCAACTGTCGATTTGTTCAGGAGAACTTTGTTCTCTTAACATATCGACAATGTATCAAGCCAGAATACGCGAGAATTGTATGGAGAGGTCTACTTTTTTCATGGATTTTCCAACTTTGAAGTCAAAAAACACCAACTTAGAGGCTTCGCAGCATATATGTTCCATACACGGATTTACTCAGAATTCGGAGTAGAACATTTCGTGTGTCTGTGTGTGTGTGTGTCTGTGTGTGTGTCTGTGTGTCTGTGTGTGTGTCTGTGTGTGTGTGTGTCTGTGTGTCCGTCCCCCCCTTATAACTTTTGATCCGCTCAATTTACAGAGCCTAAAATTTCAGAATATATAAACAGTTACAGGCCTACAAAACTTTTATACTCGGAATTTTGAATTTTTGTTTCAGTCAGGGGTTATCAACTTTTGAATTTTTATTTTATTTTTCCATATATCTCAGAAACCATAAACGGTAGAAGGCTGAAAATTGGTACAAACATAGACAAATACAAAATCTCAAATTAGTTTTTTCAAAAAAATTCCAGGGTTTCTCAAACATTTTTTATTAAGAAAAATATTTTTTTTATGATAAATTTATGAGTTTAACTGCCTATATTTCCAAAACTTTTACAATTATCGAAAAAAGCCGAAACACCCCAACTAGATAATTTAATTTTCTATAAATAATATTAACATTGTAGTAGAAGATCTCAATTTTTTTTTAAAAAATTTTTTAAAAATTGAATTTAGTGACGACATCGCTTCATACATTTTGTATGGCAGTCGCCTATACACAATATGTAAGAAGACTTAATAGTTTGTTACTTCATCTCCAAACATACATACATACCATCATGCAATTTGCATATTCTGGGTAGGAAAAAGGATCTTCTTCCATACTATCCTATCTTGACATACATACCTACATATGTTGTATAGAAAACAAAATATCTGAAAATATTCAATAATTTGTATCTATGGGTTTATAGTTTGGTACATATTCTTCAACTATACATACTATCGCTATCGACAGTTGGATCTCATGTGTTACATGCAACTAGTTCAGGAGAACTTTGTTCTCTTAACATATCGACAATGTATCAAGCCAGAATACGCGAGAATTGTATGGAGAGGTCTACTTTTTTCACGGCTTTTCCAACTTTGAAGTCAAAAAACACCAACTTAGAGGCTTCGCAGCATATATGTTCCATACACGGATTTACTCAGAATTCGGAGTAGAACATTTCGTGTGTCTGTGTGTGTGTGTGTCTGTGTGTGTGTGTGTCTGTGTGTGTGTCTGTGTGTCCGTCCCCCCCTTATAACTTTTGATCCGCTCAATAAACAGAGCCTAAAATTTCAGAATATATAAACAGTTACAGGCCTACAAAACTTTTATACTCGGAATTTTGAATTTTTGTTTCAGTCAGGGGTTATCAACTTTTGAATTTTTATTTTATTTTTCCATATATCTCAGAAACCATAAACGCTAGAACGCTGAAAATTGGTACAAACATAGACAAATACAAAATCTCAAATTAGTTTTTTCAAAAAAATTCCAGGGTTTCTCAAACATTTTTTATTAAGAAAAATATTTTTTTTATGATAAATTTATGAGTTTAACTGCCTATATTTCCAAAACTTTTACAATTATCGAAAAAAGCCGAAACACCCCAACTAGATAATTTAATTTTCTATAAAAAATATCAGCAATGTAGTAGAAGATCTCAATTTTTTTTTAACATTTTTTTTAAAAATTGAATTTAGTGACGACATCGCTTCATACATTTTGTATGGCAGTCGCCTATACACAATATGTAAGAAGACTTAATAGTTTGATACTTCGACTCCAAACATACATACATACCATCATGCTATTTGCATATTCTGGGTAGGAAAAAGGATCTTCCTCCATACTATCCTATCTTGACATACATACCTACATATGTTGTATAGAAAACAAAATATCTGAAAATATTCAATAATTTGTATCTATGGGTTTATAGTTTGGTACATATTCTTCAACTATACATACTATCGCTATCGACAGTTGGATCTCATGTGTTACATGCAACTAGTTGAAATCAAACATACAATTATTAACTTCAATATATGTTTAAAACAGTACTTTGTTAACGTCAGTTCAATTATTTGTCTACTCCAATTCCGATATTAATAGAATATAACCATGCCAGGCGAGAGTGATTTCAAACATTTACATAATAATCACAATGCTGAACGACTTAATATGATTGAAACAAAATATATTATACTTAGGTACATATTTGATAGATTAAACAATAACAAGTGAACTTAAATACATATTATTGTTGATAAGCAATCGAGGCACCTGTTTTCCTTTGTCCGTTCGAGTGGCGACCAAATATTCATAGTAAATACACTTTATTTCGACAAACAGTGAAGGGATGTTGCATTCCCACGCGAAATTATACCTGAAATTCGGCAAAGAGGTAGCTGATTGGTAGATAGTAATATATAGATACCCGCGTATCTCTAGGAGGTACTTGCATATTTAATTTATCATTCATCCCTTTTGCGCAAAAACTTCCGATGCGAAAATGTTCTCACGGACCCTTCGGACAATACTCCTCGTATAAACGAATCCTTTATTTGGGGAAAGTCATAATACCCTTTATATATTATAACATCATGCTCTACCATTGCGTATTCTTATATTCCTTTTGCTTTCACGCAATAATAATATATTCCCATGACCGAAAGATTCACGCAATACCCACCGACATTTTCTTATAATGTATATTTTGAATACGCAGGAATGTAAATAATACATATTATTGTTGCGTTTCGTGGATATTCCATTGTAAGACTGCAGGTAATGCAGTGATGCATCAATAATCATTATTTTCGCATTTCAAACAGAATTGATTTCTTGAGTTAGGCAGATTCACTATAGAAAGTCACCTGAAAGCAAGTAAATAACCATTCAATGCATTTAGATAGAATAGAATCGATACTGAAATTGTGGTACATACTTTCATAGACAAATGAACTAGATGTAGGTACGTACCTACCTGAGATTATGTTTTTTTCTTTTTTCGACAACACACAGGTCTTTCTATATAGAAGACCTGTATTAGTATGTATTATCTATTATCTTTATATATTAATTGCTAATCCCATCATGTCATGACAGGATTAGCAGGGAGAAATAATAGACGATGCAAGCTGACTAAGGCTGGGTTGTTTCAACAAAAGTAATGGTAATAGTATAGTTCAAATACTTTGATTTCGTGAAATTGTTCAAAAATGCGTTGTTTGACAGCATTAGATTTCAATGAAACAACCAAAGTATTTAACTATACTTTTACTTTAATCTTTGTTCGAGAAACACAGCCGAGAAAATATTGATAAGGGCGAAAAATATGGAGATTATAGCAGGAGTTTATGAGGTTTAATTGTTAATAACTGACGAGTGTGAACGAAGGGAATGTCAAAATGGAAAGGGATATTTTTCAAACCTCTGATTTCAACCGGGATTGAATTTTATATCTAATTTACACACATTTAGTGATTCTGTTACCATAGGTTTGATAACTTATTTTACACGACACTATATAAATTGTCTCGTAGTGTATTCATTGATATATTTTATTAAAAAAAAAATTGGAGTGTATTTATAATATTCAATCTAAATAACCAATGTTCTAACTGGAAAATGGATTCAATTTCAAAGTCAATCGTCAATAATATTTAATTCAATATTATAATTTTCGCCAAACGCGAATTTGTGTTTTTGCTTTGTTGGTTTACGTGCAAATCGCCTCCCTTCTCGGTGAAAAGTTCTAGATGTTTGGCTACAACTATATTTATTTATTTATTTACATGCATAATTAAATTGCACACAGACAACACTAGGTGAATATTACAATGAATAAATTTAAAATATTATTGCTATACCTATCCCTACCTTGAGTCGTTTACTTATGGCAAACCAATTCATTATACGTAACAACGTACTTGTATGTGATGTGATGTGAATGTGTAGTGGGTGAGGATGTGTAATGAGGTGTTAGCTTGCTATACTGATTTTAAATTGAACAGCAAGTTTTTATATTGGTAAGGCGAGTTATGGAAAATATCTAGTTGTAGGGCACATTGATGCTTATTAGTGGTGAGGATTCGTTTATTGGTGAGTTCAAAGATGAATTCGAGTCGAGTCGGTTTATCCAAATTTATATATGACACAAGGTCTGGACAGGTTATACAGGAAGAGTAAATCATTAATCGTTCGTCGTACTGATAGGCATGGGATGTTACACATAGCAGTCATTGTATTTTCTGGTCATTCTATGGATGAATTTATTTTGTATTCTTCCTATATTATTGCAATGGTTATTGTATTTATAATAGCAACTACAGGAGCATTGCTATTTTTTTATAAACAGGTCTATATGTTTCAATTTTTTCAAAAAACATGAATTTAGCATGTATACAAACGACTGCTCTTGAAACTTAGCATGTATACAAACGACTGCTCTTGAAACTTAGCATGTATACAAACGACTGCTCTTGAAACTTAGCATGTATACAAACGACTGCTCTTGAAACTTAGCATGTATACAAACGACTGCTCTTGAAACTTAGCATGTATACAAACGACTGCTCTTGAAACTTAGCATGTATACAAACGACTGCTCTTGAAACTTAGCATGTATACAAACGACTGCTCTTGAAACTTAGCATGTATACAAACGACTGCTCTTGAAACTTTCTCTTTTTTTACTACAGTATTATATATTGTATTATATTTATTTGGATATAGAATTTGTAAAAAGAAAACATTTAAAAATGTAGGTACATCTATTTTATTTCCACTCTTCGCTTTTGCCGAATAGATCTGTTATCGCCAATGTTTTGCAAAATACTAAATATTTTACTGCTTAATATGCTCCAATAAAATAAATATTGGCAATAGTCGGCACATTTCAAAGATAGTTATTTGCAAGTCGTAATAAAACAAACAATGAGGAACATTATGGGTCTGGAGCGGTTCGGGTTGGGACTATAATGTAGGGACAGGATAACCATGAAGGAACGGAGTGGTGGTGGTGAGGTAGGTATGTAGGAAGAATGAAGGAGCGGGGAGCGAGGTCGTCACACCCCAGACTCTCACTTTTACTTTTAATTTCCAAGAAGGATCCTTTAAACGGGTGCAGGGATTGACAAACAATTAGTTTGAAAATACAAATTTGTTGAAAATTAAATTTGAGAGACTTTGAAAAATAATTACTATTATAAAGGAGTTGTTCATGTTATATTTATTCGACTTTTTCTACATAAAGTAAACAAATATATTGCATTTATACCATTTTATTCCAACTAACCAGATGCTAATATAATGAAGAAAGGTAAAATTATTATTATTTTTATTTATTTATAAATTTAAAAAAATGAATTACGCACAAAAAAAATCAAGAATATATTTATTTAATGATATGTCAAATATTAATTTAACACGTACTCAAAAACAAGTTGTCACATTCTGGAGACTTACGATATTAAGCGTCTCACAGATCCATTAAAACTGTGTCTCAACCGGGAATCGAACCCGGGACCTTTGGATCAGCAGTCAGTTACGTAACCAACTGAGCCACGAAGGCCGGCAATATGTAATAAATAAGAAAGTACGTGTACTCACTGCCGGTAGCAAAACAATGAATTATTCCTGTCTAATGTGGCTCCTGAAAAGTGTACTGGACATACAGAATATGTTCACGGACCTGCCTCCCTAGACAACGTGTCATTTAGCTCAAGAAAATAAACAAGAAATGATAACTCAACGTATGGAAGTGACAGTTGTCACGTGACTTCAACTGTTACTTCCAAACATTGAGTTATCTTTTCTTGTTTATTTTCTTGAGCTTAATGACACGTTGTCTAGGGGAGCTGATCCTCTCCAAATTATTACATGTTGTAAGGGATCGATATAGTGGCGAATTTTTTGTCTAAAAAGGTGTGCCTTGTGTTTGGTATGTTTGAAGTTAATAATTTCCAGGAGGTCTGTAAGTCAATATTAGAGTTTATTATGCCATAATGGTACATAAAAGTCTGTTTTAGTGTTTTTTTTTTTTCTTTGTTTCGTATTTCATAATAATATATGCCTAACTATTAACCATCACGTGAATATAACATAAATCAATCGATTTGATAGTTCTCAAACATACATTTGAAAATACATACTATATTATAACAATAAAATAACTTATACATTTAAGTGCTGAATATACATGAATCTCTTTAAAATCACAATCCACACCTTCTTGTTATAATTGCTACCTCTTAAAAGATACTGGAACATGCAAGTATTGATAGAATACAAGAAAAATATATACGTAGGTACTTACATGAAATGAATACTCATAAAGTTGTTTTGTATAGTTGTATTTTATTCAATAGGTATTGATCAACACAAAGTTTTGGAAATATATTACATAAATGATACCGATGGTTTTGTACACATGATATATTTTGCTAAAACGTTCGGGTTACAATTTTGTCCAATAATGCGTTCCACACTGCAGCAGGTAGTTACATCCAGACCCCAGGCCCCGGGCCCCAGGCGAGACCCGAGATTTCAATTGGTTTCTCAAAAACTGACAAAAAATCGGCATCTTCCTCTTTGACCGATCTACATGTCTCCTATTACAATAGAATGATCAATATGTCTCGAAACAAACGAAATTTGGGTTGCGGGTTCGATCACCGATCTGCGCAGGAGTCTTCTGCCATTTTTGTTATTTCCAAGATTTTTTGAAAAGGGTGTTATGTTTCTGGTTGCACAATGCCACGAAAACAAATCATTTATAATATTTATGTGCGTCTATGTTGAATCTAAAAAAATCCTTTTTTGAATAACATATAATTTATTATTCTTTTCGTGGATACAGATAATCTCGCAGAAGAATGGCAAAAGTGTATTCAAGTTCGCAATATACATACATACATACCTACTTATAATAATTCAAGCTTTCCTTGCTATTGGCTTTACAATATTATGTAGGTATATTTATTATCAAAATTTAATATCAATAGTTTTATTTCACGATAAATAAACACAATTTGATGAAAATGGTATTAATATTAAGTATAAGGTCAAACTAATTCACAATTATTTTAAGAAATAATAGGGTCATTGTTATAATTTGAAAATAATATTTTATTCAAATTTTTACTTTTTAACTCCTCACTACCCCAAAGGGAGTGAAAAGTAAAAAAGTGGGGAGTTATGAGTTCACAATTTTTAAGGTTATTTTTTTATTGTAGATAATCAACTAGTATCATGCTGAGATTGTATTCGGAAAGTTTTATTATATTGTATCTGTGTGTGTGCTGTGATATGTGCTATATGCGGCGTGTTTATCGATTATTGACTAAAGTACTCATTCGAACTTTTTAAATTTTGCAAATGTGTATATCAAATACTCGCTAAGATTTTAAAGGATATCTGATTAAATAGCGCTTTTCAATTTTTTAACTGTTATATATTTCAAAGTAACCTCAAGCTAAGGAAACTTTAAATTTGATATTTACATTTTAAAATTACTAAAAACACATCACATCACATCACAAGAATCATCAAATTTTCATAACAAAATCAAAAATAAATTGACAAAACTCATTTTATGAAAATGCTGAAAAATTTCCAAACAAAATTTGGTATTTTTTTTTATTTTTTTTTTATTTTACAATTCTTTGGGAGACCAACAGCTATCAATTATAGTTTTTCAATTGGGATAACAACCGAACAGCCAATTATAGGTCTCCGCTGATAGGAGTATAGCCAAAATCCACTCGTTCTAAATACAATTATGTAGGTACTAATATATTGGATTTATATAAATTTCATAATATTATAATATGTTGTCAATATTTTTATTGTTAAAAATAAAAATCTCGAAATAGTGGATGAATACATATATCTTGGACACAAGATAAAACTGGGCAAAGAAAACCAAACAGCGGAACTGCCAAGAAGAATAGGAATGAGTTGGGCAGCTTTTAACAAACTTAGACACATTCTAGAAGATAAAGAGATTCCGATCTGTCTGAAAAGAAAAACATAAGAATCATGTATACTGCCAGTGACTACATATGCATTGGAGACCATGGCCCTTACAAAAAGAAATGTAGAAAAACTCAAATGCACACAGCGATCCATGGAAAGATCCATGCTTGGTATAAGCCTAAGAGACAGAATAAGAAATGAGGAAATTAGGAAAAGGACCAGAGTAGCGGACGTCATGGATCGCGTAGCTACATTGAAATGGCAATGGGCGGGACATATTGCTAGACAGGAACCCGCAAGATGGACTCCTAAAATATTGAGATGGAGACCTTGGGAAAGTAAGAGAGGCGTCGGAAGACCGCAAAAAAGATGGTCTGACGACATAGCCGCTGTGGGGGGTAGAAATTGGCTGCAAGCAGCAAACGATAGAAGGAAGTGGAAGAATATGGAAGAGGCCTATATCCAGCAGTGGAAGACAGAGGGCTGAAGAAGAAGAAGAAGAAGAAGTTGTCAATATTACAATACTTACTTCTCATAAAATGTATGAATTTAAAACCAATTTCTAATGGTTAACATAAAAACAAATCGAAAGATTTTCTTTGTTTTCAAGCAATTGACAACCGTATTTTTTAATGAATATTCAATGTGCTGTTTACTTCATAGATATTGCAGAATACCATAAGATAATTATATCCAAGATATGGGCTATCATGTGGGTTAAGTCCGTTTGACCGGACTTGCCCCCCAACTGTCTTTCATGTAGTAGTACAGTAGCTTAATATCTCTCAATAGCTTTTGACAGTTAATGAATGAGAAAGTTTGAGGTTAATCCAACTGTCGATTCGTTCATGAGAATTCAATTCTCTGAATGAATCGACATTATTAAGCCAAGATGCGTGTACGAAGGAAAATTTTGTATGGCGTAGTGGACTTTTTGCATGCTAAAAACACTAACTTAGAGGCTTCGCAGCATATATGTTCCATATACATGGATTTACTCAGAATT
Organism: Molanna angustata; assembly: GCA_963576475.1. Lineage (NCBI taxonomy): Eukaryota > Metazoa > Arthropoda > Insecta > Trichoptera > Molannidae > Molanna > Molanna angustata. The sequence goes on from OY754977.1 coordinate 24,336,438, forward strand.
TGGAGTAGAACATTTTATGTGAGTTTTGTGTGTCTGTGTTTGTGTGTGTGTTTGTCCGTCCGTCCCTTATAACTTTTGATCCGCTAAATTTACAGAGCCCAAATTTTCAGAATATATAAACAGTTATAGGCCTACAAAACTTTTATACTCAGAATTGTTAATTTTTGTTTCAGTCAGGGGTTACCAACTTTTGAAATTTTAGTTTATTTTTCCATATATCTCAGAAACCATAAAAGCTAGAACGCTGAAAATTGGTATAAACATAGACGAATACAAAATCTGAAATCAGTTTTTTTTTTAAATTCCAGTGTTTCTCAAACATTTTTTATCAAGAAAAATATTTCTTTTATGATAAATTTATGAGTTTAATTGCCTATATTTCCCAATTTTATAAAAATATCGAAAAAAGCCGAAATACCCCAACTAGATAATTTAATTTTCTATAAAAAGTATTAATATTGTAGAAGTAAATCTCAATTTTTTTTTAATAATTTTTATAAAAATTGAATTTGGTGGCGACATCACTTCATACAATTTGTATGGTAGTAGCCTATACACAATATGTAAGAAGACTTAATAGTTTGATACTTAAATCTCCAAACATACATACATACCATCATGCTGTTTTCATATTCTGTGTAGGAAAAACAGACTGACCTCCATACCTATCCTGACAAAGATACCTACATGTTTTATATAAAAAATAAAATATCTTCAAATATTTATTAATTTGTATTGTTTTTAATTTGGTACGTATTCTTTGATTATGCATACTATCGCCATCGACAGTTGGATCTCATGTGTTACATGCAACTAGTAATATGTATCTATGGGTTTATAGTTTGGTACATATTCTTCAACTATACATACTATCGCTATCGACAGTTGGATCTTGTGGCGACTGCGCCAATTGCGCCAATTGCGCCAATTGCGCCGCGCAGTGCTTCGCTGCGCTGAGTACTTCGGCAGGCGCCATCTTGCCCTGCGCCGTATTCACAGCCGTCTCCTATTTAAGGGGAAGCACAGCGCGCCCACACCATTCCGCTCATCCAGATCTCGAAGCTAGGCATCACGCTGCCCGACCGCTCGTCGTCGTTCAAATCGTCCGCGTTTCAAATTTACATTTATATTCATTAAATAATAACTCGACATTTCTGTACCAAGTAATATTAGTAAACATCAATTGTAATCATCATCTTGATAAATAAAAGAGTAAGTTAAATTTCCTGTTATATCTTTCAATCTGTCAACCATTCCTACCTGAGTAATATTTGATAATAATATTTAATCTATTGTATACGGTATCGCAATTGCTTGGTCGATCAATCTGTGGCTCAGCTGTCGGGACTATCCGAACAGACCGCCACCAGGTTCGAACCAAGCGGTTGAGATATCATTTGGGTTGTATGTAGCTAAAGGCGGACAAACAGGTAATACCTACACGTCCAACTGACCGACCTTACCACCTCAATTACAGGCGTGTATACCAGCTCACGCTGGTATGCAATCGCTTCTAACCGAGTGACCACTCTGGCACTTTGGCAAGCTCTACATACCACAATACTTCTTACCCCAAAACTGGTGACCCCGACGTGATTTGGGGGTTGTTTTAGTATTTTGTGGTAAAAAATCTGGTGAGCCTATCACAACCTATTGTGCCTTTTTTAACGTAAAATCAGTAGTTTTATTAAACAGAACAATAATACGTGTTCATTAATATACTGCGTAACATTTTACTGCACGACAGAAACAAAGGATTTAACAGGAATTAATACTTGAACAGCGAGGTCTGGATGAACGGAATCACTCGAGCAGGTAACACATATATTACAAGCTAATATATTAAATACATTTGTCTTATAATTTGTCAAAAATTAATTACAAGTGTACCCGCTCAAAAAACGCTCAAAAACGCTCATACGCCAATTCCACCAAAATTAACATATTTACAATTGTTTAATATATAACTAACATGTACTTTATATTTTTTCATGACTGACGAGACGCAAAAATAATCCAGACGGAACAATTAAAAAAGAAGCTGCCTAAAAAAAAAACCAAAAGTACCAGAAAATAAACAAATACATACAAAGGACGAAGGTATAAAAATAAAAAGCAAAAAGCTAGAGAATCAAAAACGCCGAAAAGAGGTATAAAAATTATAATATTATTAAAAAAGCCTAAAGTCATTATAAATATTTTATCTCGTTCATAATTGATTAAACGCAAAAAATAAAAATTAAAAATATATTTCATAGAAATTCATAAAATATTTATTTTTGCTAAATATCGTAATACGTAAAAATTAAAAAATTATCAATAAAAAATACATATTACATTCCCAAATAAGAATTAATATCATAAAAACTTAAAATTAGAAACATATAGTTAAATAATTATTATATTCGTAAAACGCATATTTTTATGTAAAAATTCAGAAAACCAAATATACATTTAAGAATGTTACACCACGTCCATCGGTAATAAAAAACAAAGGTAAACGAACTTCAAACAAAAGGCTCGCTGAATGAACTCGTATAACCCCTATATAACAGCGATAACGGTCAGGTCAATACCCCATTTACAAAAGTGAAAGTTAGCATAATGATATTTAAAACATCGATCGCAAAAATAAAATTTTACATCGCCTAAATAAAAATAGAATTCATCGAATAAATTAACAACGCAAAACAAATAATCAAATAAATTAAACATTTAAATAAAATAGATACATCGTTTCTAAATATAATTATGGGAATATAACAATTGTATACAATTACAATTAAATAAAATAAAATACGTACCTACGCAAACAAACATTATTTTATACCTATCAATCATCGCAAGTACAAACATTTACATTGTATAATTCTATTGTATAATTTTAAAATTTCAAATTGAGCATCAAAGACATCAACAAGAATCATCTGGACGACTTCATACAGCAACTAGCTGCCCCCGCATTCAACCGCATCACTACATAGAAGAAAAAATTATTTATGATGAATCACATCATCATCATCTGGACGACTTCATACAGAAACTAGCTGCCCCCGCATTCTACCGCATCACTACCGGGAAGAAATTAACTATGGATGAACCACTGCATCTTCACATCATACCAGCATTCAACCGGAGCATCGCTGAGGATCATCATTGGTACCGCCAATACTCACTGCTCAACACCGCTGAAGAACCAGCAACGTTTGCCTTTTGAGAACATCTCCGTGCCAGCATCACACATACACTTACTACAAGAGCACGCAAAGTCTTCCCCAAGTCATCGCCATCATTGCTCTGACGAGGAACGATTTTGTTGGACATACAACGTCTCTTCCTTCATGGCCTGCACGCAAAGAGCTAATGTCAACCTCCTTGCGACGCATGAAGAAACGAAGCTGCTCAACATTTACGTGTCACCGCCCTGAGGAGTTCACATCAATCCTTCTCCGGTTTCACGAAATGTATACAGGTTACACTGAAGTCCCATGCACTTCAAAGCCGTCAACATGGCGCACCGCAAATACCTACAGGTTACACTGAAGTCCCATGCACTTCAAAGCCGTCAACATGGCGCACCGCAAATACCTACAGGTTACACTGAAGTCCCATGCACTTCAAAGCCGTCAACATGGCGCACCGCAAAACACTACAGGCTACACTGGATACTCTACATCCAAAGCTGTCTCCTGACGACACGCCGAAAACCACAAGACACCCTCGTGCTTCGCCCCATGCCGGCACACGCAGGGAGCTGTCGAATATTTATATACAAGCATACACACGCTGAGCACACTGCAAACCATTTCGCCTAGCTGGATAAATACCTACTTCAGGAAGATATTCCCGACAAAGTCGAAGCATCCACGCATACAACTGCATCAATTTTCTACATACATAACACATCTACTTCATCCTGAACAAAAAATAGAACTTCTACAATTCATAACAGAAAACTGGGGACCATTCACAATTAATGGTACACTACGAAGTCGCAATCAACAACACCCAACAAGCTATACCACTGAGGAACACATAAGGATGTCCAGCCAGCACACGCAGGACGACACTCCTCCATTCACCTCAATAGCAGAGCAACCACACGCCATCACAAGAGCAGCAAATCATACCAGCAGCAGATATTTTTAAAAGATAAGTAACTTCATACTTTGTACAAAAACAAATTTATACTTATAATATGATTAACTTTATATATGTATAGATTAAGCTGTATTTAAATAATTACATTACTGTGTATTAGAAAAGACTACTTTGCATATAGAAATTGATAACATAAGATGTACATAGCGGTTCAAAAGAAAACCCTATACAAATAACATAACAAATCAAATGCTTTAAAAAAATTTTTTTTTATCTTTCACAGAACGCAATGTAAGGACTCTGAACTTCGAGGAGGGGTCGTGTTTCGTCTAAGCGACTGCCAGCGGGGTCTGTGGCGACTGCGCCAATTGCGCCAATTGCGCCAATTGCGCCGCGCAGTGCTTCGCTGCGCTGAGTACTTCGGCAGGCGCCATCTTGCCCTGCGCCGTATTCACAGCCGTCTCCTATTTAAGGGGAAGCACAGCGCGCCCACACCATTCCGCTCATCCAGATCTCGAAGCTAGGCATCACGCTGCCCGACCGCTCGTCGTCGTTCAAATCGTCCGCGTTTCAAATTTACATTTATATTCATTAAATAATAACTCGACATTTCTGTACCAAGTAATATTAGTAAACATCAATTGTAATCATCATCTTGATAAATAAAAGAGTAAGTTAAATTTCCTGTTATATCTTTCAATCTGTCAACCATTCCTACCTGAGTAATATTTGATAATAATATTTAATCTATTGTATACGGTATCGCAATTGCTTGGTCGATCAATCTGTGGCTCAGCTGTCGGGACTATCCGAACAGACCGCCACCAGGTTCGAACCAAGCGGTTGAGATATCATTTGGGTTGTATGTAGCTAAAGGCGGACAAACAGGTAATACCTACACGTCCAACTGACCGACCTTACCACCTCAATTACAGGCGTGTATACCAGCTCACGCTGGTATGCAATCGCTTCTAACCGAGTGACCACTCTGGCACTTTGGCAAGCTCTACATACCACAATACTTCTTACCCCAAAATCTCATGTGTTACATGCAACTAGTTAAGAAAAATATATTTTTCCAACTGTCGATTTGTTCAGGAGAACTTTGTTCTCTTAACATATCGACAATGTATCAAGCCAGAATACGCGAGAATTGTATGGAGAGGTCTACTTTTTTCATGGCTTTTCCAACTTTGAAGTCAAAAAACACCAACTTAGAGGCTTCGCAGCATATATGTTCCATACACGGATTTACTCAGAATTCGGAGTAGAACATTTCGTGTGTCTGTGTGTGTGTGTGTCTGTGTGTGTGTCTGTGTGTGTGTGTGTGTCTGTGTGTCCGTCCCCCCCTTATAACTTTTGATCCGCTCAATTTACAGAGCCTAAAATTTCAGAATATATAAACAGTTATAGGCCTACAAAACTTTTATACTCGGAATTTTGAATTTTTGTTTCAGTCAGGGGTTATCAACTTTTGAATTTTTATTTTATTTTTCCATATATCTCAGAAACCATAAACGCTAGAACGCTGAAAATTGGTACAAACATAGAAAAATACAAAATCTCAAATTAGTTTTTTCAAAAAAATTCCAGGGTTTCTCAAACATTTTTTATTAAGAAAAATATTTTTTTTATGATAAATTTATGAGTTTAACTGCCTATATTTCCAAAACTTTTACAATTATCGAAAAAAGCCGAAACACCCCAACTAGATATTTTAATTTTATATAAAAAAAAAAACATTGTAGCAGTACATCTCAATTTTTTTTAACAATTTTTATAAAAATTGAATTTAGTGACGACATCGCTTCATACAATTTGTATGGTAGTCACCTATACACAATATCAAAGAAGACTTAATAGTTTGATACTTCATCTCTAAACATACAATATATGTACATATACCATCATGCTGTTTTCATATTCCGGGTAGGAAAAAAAGACTGACCTCCATACTATCCTATCTTGACTACCTAGGTACATGTGTTGTATAGAAAACTAAATATCATAAAATAATAAAAAAATTGTATTTATGGGTTTGGTACTTATTCTTCAACTATACATACTATCGCTGTCGAAAGTTGGATCTCATGTGTTACATGCAACTAGTAGTTTGATACTTCATCTCCAAACATACATACATACATACCATCATGCTATTTTCATATTCTGGGTAGGAAAAAAGGATCTTCCTCCATACTATCCTATCTTGACATACATACCTACATATGTTGTCCAACTGTCGATTTGTTCAGGAGAACTTTGTTCTCTTAACATATTGACAATGTATCAAGCCAGAATACGCGAGAATTGTATGGAGAGGTCTACTTTTTTCACGGCATTTCCAACTTTGAAGTCAAAAAACACCAACTTAGAGGCTTCGCAGCATATATGTTCCATACACGGATTTACTCAGAATTCGGAGTAGAACATTTCGTGTGTCTGTGTGTGTGTCTGTGTGTGTGTCTGTGTGTGTGTGTGTGTCTGTGTGTGTCCCCCCCCCCCCTTATAACTTTTGATCCGCTCAATTTACAGAGCCCAAAATTTCAGAATATATAAACAGTTATAGGCCTACAAAACTTTTATACTCGAATTTTGAATTTTTGTTTCAGTCAGGGGTTATCAACTTTTGAATTTTTATTTTATTTTTCAATATATCTCAGAAACCATATAAGGTAGAACGTTGAAAATTGGTACAAACATAGAAAAATACAAAATCTCAAATAAGTTTTTTCAAAAAAATTCCAGGGTTTCTCAAACATTTTTTATTAAGAAAAATATTTTTTTTATGATAAATTTATGAGTTTAACTGCCTATATTTCCAAAACTTATACAATTATCGAAAAAAGCCGAAACACCCCAATTAGATAATTTAATTTTCTATAAAAAATATTAAGATTGTAGTAGGAGATCTCAATTTTTTTTCAATAATTTTTTTAAAAATTGAATTTAGTGACGACATCGCTTCATACATTTTGTATGGCAGTCGCCTATACATAATATGTAAGAAGACTTAATAGTTTGATAGGATTTTAATATCCAAACATTCATACAGAACCATCTTGCTGTTTTCATATTCCGGGAAGGAAAAGAGGACTGACCTCCATACTGTCCTATCTTGACATACATACCAACATGTGTTAAAATTTTCAATAATTTGGATTTATGGGTTTATAGTTTGATTTTTATTCTTCAACTATACATACTATCGCTATCGACAGTTGGATCTCATGTGTTACATGCAACTAGTAATAATTACACTCAAATCTTTATCTAAATAGAATCCAGATCTTGCCGACTCTTTGTGTTTGATTTGATTAATTGTAAAACCCACATAAAACTCCCCTGACAGATATTTTTTTTTTAAATGAATATGTCCTTGTTAAACAAGTACATATACATCTTCCTACGTTCCCTAAAATAAGCAAATAAATGCTTGTGCTATAGGTGAACGAAATCGGTCGAGGCAGGATTCGAACTCGCGACCACTGGATTACTAGCCCAGCGCGCTAACCGCTCTGCCATCGACCCATCTTAAAGTCGCAACACTCCACTGAGACTGGCCGGCAATTTTCTTCACCCAAGGTAAGTGAGGAGACTGGGGCAAACTGTCACCAAAAACTTAAGGAAAATGTTGTGTGGGTTGAAATGAGGTCACTAAGACGAATGTGTGGTAAAACGATGTATGATAGAATAAGAAATGAGGATATTAGACGAGAATGTATGATTGAAAGAAATATCGTAAGTAAGATGAAAATAAATGCCCTAAGGTGGTTCGGCCACATAGAAAGAATGAGTGACCGTCTGACACATAAAGTGTACAAGGCTGATAAAAGAGGAACGAAAAGTAGAGGTCGGCCAAGAAAAAGTTGGCACGATCACATAAATGGGATTTTGAAAGATGCTGATGTTAGAAGTAAGAATAATAGAAGAGCGTGTATAAGACGATGTATGGACGTGAATGAAGCGAGGAATGTGTGTCAAGAGAGGGGAGTCTGGCGTTCGGTTCTCTCTGCCTACCCCAATTAGGGAGATGGCGTGATGGTATGGTATGGTATGGTTGTGTGGGGAAATTTTAAATAAATTTTACTAATTATTTTTAACTAAAACCTAATACTTGAGCTGGCCACCTTCACTACCATTTGATTATATCATTACAAGGTGACATATGGTAAAGAAGAAAAACTTTTAATAAATTAAATTTTTATTTTATTGAATCATCTAGCCCTACTACGTCTTCTTCTTAAATACAACCATTGCTACTATAATTAATTAAAAAAGTTTTATTAATCACCAAAATTTGGAAATAAATTTAAACACTTCATAACTTCTCACAACCTACTATAACGATACAAGTCTTGCGGTCTCGAAAAACTTTATATCATTAAAAAAATTAGTAATTAGATACTTACAATGTACAATCGAAATTTCACTATTTTAGTCATATTTCATTATAGATACTAAATTTTAACAGAAGTATTGTATTTTAAATATTTATACAAATAATCACTAAAAATATCGTAAATAAAGATTCTAACTACCTACTTTAGAACTAAAAAAACTTTTAAGTCTACAATGGATTAAATATACTTGACATTTAGGTATATAAATCGATATTATTTGTAAATTACATAATAAAAAATAAATCAAATGAATAAAAAATATATCCTTTGTTTTAAAAATATACACACTTACACTAAAGAGAAATCAACAATTCGGAATATTATTGAAAATAACGAAAATATTGGGAAAATGTATGGAACTCTGCGATATATTGCCAACCAAGAAATCAAACGCGCGATATACCATGACTCACTCATTTCACGGAGTACTTCATCTAGTATTTCATATGGAAATCTTTGGGTAATTTGGAATATTTTTGAAAATTTCCCAATCGCTCATTGGTGAGTCCTTATTTGCTTAAGATTTTTTATTAAAATTAAATTGCTGAATTTTTCGGAATTGAAACCTAATTGAAATACTGAGAATGCTGTTGTTTCGGTATCAATTTATTGTAATTTTAATTGGTTTTTGTTAGTCTTTCGTTGGTCAGGAGTGTATTCGGAAAAAAATAATTTTAGTCTCTTTAAATAAAAGGAAAAAAATCTACACGGGTTGATACTACCTATATTTAAAAATAAACTGACCCAATGGATTCGGGAATTTCTAAAGTATTTTATGTAAATGTAGAATTTTCCACCAATGAAAGAAATAACGCGAAAACAATTCTACCGATAATATTTGCCTTTGAACTTACAGAATATGGTTTTCTTTACTTCATTAACCATTATACTAACTTAATTTTATCAAAGAAAATTTAAAAGGAACTACAATGTAGATGTCACATAATATCCTGCGAACAAAGGACCGTACAATTGGTGCTGGCACGCAACACCACAAGACCTTGATTATGCCGAGGGATATCGGCGAAAACATCACATCCCAGTACGTTATTACTTATAATGTGGGATTGTTTCCACCCAATCCTCTTATAGATCGGAGCTCCTCGTTGCTGTCTGTGTGCCTCTTCAAGATCCCATTGGTCATGCGGATTTTGTGATCTCGAAGAACAATTTTAAAGCCTTCAAGTTATGTCATAGATATGGTGTCTTACTACAGGTTGATTCCCATTTAGTCTTTTTTATTAAAAAGATCACACCTTCCATTGACACAGATGCTTTACTTAGTCACAAATGCTTTACATTTGAAAATATCTGAAGTCGATGACAGTCCAAGATTGTGAATCTTTTATTCACATTCGTCAATTGTTCTTTTTGCACATATGGTGCCGAGATTGCTAATCTAGAGGACTCCGTGAGCTACTTTTCGTGCTTTGCATTTTCTTTTTGTCGCTCGTTGGTAAGGATAATTCAAACAATAATATTTTAAGCTTATTCATGGTAATTTTTTACCTAGTGTTGTTTGTGTGCAATTTAATTATGTGTAAAGAAATATAATATGCTTGCTTTAGATGATTTTGTGGCAGTTTTATGTCTAATAGTCTAATTATGCAGGCACGTTGAAGTTGAAATTAAATTCTGCGAAATCTACTAGAAAAATATTTCTTATTCCTTTGTGTAGAACTTGAGATCTAATCATGTTTATGCGGAATCGCCACTATCACGCCATCATTTAGAGGATAGCTGGGGACATCCACGGGGCAAAGCAAGAGGCGTTGGACTGGCTTTGGGGTTTGAATGCAAGGCTCTAACGAGCTCCATATACGCAGCCTTTTCTGGGCGCAGAAGAGTCTAGCCATTCGAAAAGTAAAGTATTTTAGAGGTATTATTGGTGACCTTCTTCCGTATCATTTATATTTAAGTACTTGTACAGTATCGTCTTCTTTGTGCACCCTTTGACGATGTTTTTCTTATTAGACATTCGAATAATATCTGTCCCTATTTCTAGAAAAGTACGCTTTTACGTGTTTTTTGTTATATAAAACTAGAAAATATTGTCGTTAACAGGATAATTGGTAATATAGTGCTATGCGCACAATACTGCAAAAGTTGAATTGTCCTAATGCGTGTCAAATAATTTCCATTTTGACATACACTAAGGCAATATATGGCAATTGAATTGGCTTCACACTCGATAAGCTCCAAAACAAACAGTATTGGATTACACAAGCGTGCCTCGTATTCCCTACCGGGGCTTATGTGAAGCTCGTCTCAATGACCCGAGCGTGGAAATGCATTAAGTATTTGAAAATACTTAGGTGTGACCTTAAAATGCCATCTCGCCATAATTTAATACCATTCAAAATCGCTTAAACGATTTCACCTTTTCAATATTAAACTTATTCGATGTGTTAAAGCATAATGGTATGCGATGTTCTAACATTTGAAAACAGGATATTGCGTAAAATATTAGGCTCAAAACCAGGAATTGCGGCAGGTACCTGGAGATCACGAAGCAATGAAAAAATTCGTGCATTTACAGGACAACCTTTATTCACCACCGAAATCAGGTCCAGAAGATTAGCTTGGATTGGACATGTTGTCAGATCAGGGGAAGAAAGAGCCACAAAACGTATCCTGCAAAATAACCCTGTGGGCAAGAGATCCCTGGGAAGATCAAGGCAGAGATTGATGGACAATGTTATCCGAGATCTGAACGTGCTGAATGCTTGTGATGACTGGGAGTCTACTGCAGCTGACAGGAAGGCATGGAAAGCTACATATTATATAATATGTAGTTCAGGAGGCTTAATCTCGACCGGAGTTGTATGGCCATCGGAAGTAAGTAAGTATAACTCATAATGGTATGCGTAGATTATTTTCTAAATACTAAAAAAACGTATAGGAAAAATAATTTAATTCGTGGATAGTAAGAAATATAATTTAAAAGTATGTAAGTCCACATAAGGTATGTACAGCGTACGGATAGAACGCAGTGTATCAGACGGATTTTAGTTGTTTTGTATAGGAATTCATACAAGTGGGCCCACTGATCGATCGGCTTCGTACGGAGCGCGCACATTGGATTGTTGGCAATGCCGATTCTAGGAGATAAAACAAATCTAATCTATTATATCGCGCATCGGCAACGAATGTGTCACAACACAAAAAATGTAGTTTTTGGGAAAACGCATTTTAATATTTCTTGTATCAGAAAATATCATTGAAAATTTACTGATATGACATATTGGAAATGTAATGCTATATTTAATTAAATTAATCAATGAACTATTGTAATATTTTCACAGATATTAAATATCTTTTGATCATTTGTATATTTTATTTATTTTTTTGAAAAAAGTTCTCCTCTTGTGTCTTTTTTCTAGACTGAAATGAATGATATTTACATGAAATAGAACAATTTATGTTTAATTATTATATTGATGTGACTGTTTTATTCGCTATTTTTATAATATTTCATAAGAATTACTCAAAAATATTGTCATGTGTCTGTCCTCAATGTTTTGTGTTGTCCCAAGGCTTTGCTGAAGACCAGCAGCACTCCAGGGATACCTGGTAGTGCGCAGCTGAGCAATAGCCTTTTTGTTGTCAATTGTAGTTCAAAATTTTGTATATAATTTTTTTTTGTTTGATGTAACAAAAATGGCAACAAATAAACGGTTAATTATTTTAATAACGGTTTATAATTTTGACGTTTTTAAATAACGGTTTATAATTTGGAAAGCTGGTTACTGATTGGTTGATTCTGAGAGGGAAGGAAGAGTCAGAGAGAGACTTGACGTTTGTCCTAAGATAATTTTAATATAATCTAAAATCAAAATCTTTTCATACACCCTTTTACACATATCCACACACGCAAACACACCCTCACGTTAAGAAAAACACAAAGACACCTAATAATTTTTTTCATGTACCTACAATTGTATTTTATATGTACTTTTTTATATTTTCTTTATGACTTAAAATGTGTACTTTTGTACTTTATTATTTGTATTTTTTTGTGCCTTAGATGTTAAGAATTCACGTAGCTGAAATTTATGCTTACTTGTTGCCTAGTATTACCTCAGAACAGGCTTTTCCTAATGAGGCAATAAATTCCATTTATATATTTCATGATATGTTATATTTTATATTTTTTTATATTGTAGTATGGAAATTAATAAATAAAAATAATTATTATTATTGTTATATCACATATTGTGTCTCTATTTTTGCCGAAATAAAAGTAAACACATGAATGTTACTTATCGCAACAGGGTTATTACACAAGTAATGACACTACTACACACACCAAACGCTCGTAAACGTAGTTGCCGCAGATGTTAGACAACTGGCTCCTTACAAATGAGTATTTTTTGCCATATCTCGGCAAGGAACTGCATTATAATTATGACTTTCTTTGCAGATTAAGTTCAAGAAAGCCGATCTTATGGCAAACAAACATCAAGCAGAAAGTGGCTACAAGAAACAATCTTCTACACAAACTGGCCAACTCTGAGTGGGGCGCACAACCATCGCTCTTGCATACCTCAGCCCTGTGTTTCTCAGCTGGTGAATACGCTAGTGGAGCAGATCACCCCACGCTAAACACGTTAATGTGGCACTCAACGACACCTACCGCGTGATCACTGGCTTCCTTAAACCCACTCCACTGGACAAACTGGTACAGCTTGAGGCTGAACAGCTGGTACAGCTTACAGGAAGCCAGGCTCATTTTGTGCTGACGATGAACTCTTTTCTCCAAAAGAGTTCATCGAACCTCTGGAGCATCTCCCCCAGGGACACAGTCTGGACTGGCGCACCTGGAAATCACTAAATAGATTAAGAACAGGCGTCGGCAGATCGAAAGATAACCTAAGGAGATGGGGAATCATATCAGACGACGACTGCCTCACGGGTGAATGCGGCCTGCCGCAGATCACTGACCACCTACGAGATTGCCTTGTCTGCCTTGCTACCTGCTCACTCGAGGACCTACTGCGCTGTAGTGGCGCAGCAGCCGTCTTTGCCAAGAACTGTTTGATTGTTGCTGCCACGAAGAAGAAGATGGCAAACATAAGTCAATTTCGAATTTTTATGTGTTGTGACACTCTCGTTGCCGATGCGCGATATCTATGAGTGTGTGTGTATCAGAGAGAGAATCTATATCTGCAAACTCGCATATTTTATTTCGCATTTAACTATTTATTTTATTTAAAACTTTCTGTAAACAATAAATATGTACCTAATGGTGCACGATGGCGACTTCATTGCATCCCTTATGGGTTAAACTCTTTTTTTGCACACATTCTTAGCTTCCTTTACATCCATGCATCGTCTCATACATGCTCGTCGATTTTTTAAGCTTCTTATATTTCATTCTTTCAAAATATTATTCACATGGTCATGCCATCTCTTTCTGGGGCAGCCCCTGCTATTCACTCCATCTCTTACACCCAAGTATATTTTTTTGGACAGTCGTTCATTATTCATTCTTTCAATATGTTCAAACCACCTCATAATGGAATTCACTTTCATTTTACTTATAATAATCTTCTTTATCTTGCATTCTCTCCTTATATCCTCATTTTTCATTCTGTCATACATCTTTCTATTAGGTACATACTCTTCTTAATGATATCATTTCCACAGCATTTATTCTGCTTAATACGTCTTTTGCCACGTCCATGTTTCACTGGTATACATCAAAGTAGACACTTCAATTTCATTAAGTATGGCATCTTCAGCTTTCTTTGAGATGCTTGGATCGGAAATTACTGTTCAGAGTGTTCCGTTTATGCTATTACCTGATATACATTTTCTTTCAATATATTCACAGCATACATTATTTTATAATCAAAAGTTGTTGATAATGATATTTCATTTTGATGACTTATTATTATTTTTATAAACGATTAAATTATTTTTCATAGAACAACTAATGTTCAGATTTTGGCCACAATGATAATAATAAATACCTTGCATCTTGTGCAAGAGGAGAATTTATTTATTTTTTAATTATTTATTCCAACTAACCAGTATTTCCCGTCCAGAGAAGCAATATATCCGTGAAAAATATATTTCATTTTCTTCGCACAATGTGTTTCCTAACAATGTGTTTGGAAATTCGTCAATAGATGTCGTTAAAGCCACCATTTTTTTCCGTAATGTGTGGCAGACCACTCCTAGAAATTTCTTTCGAGCGCGCGCCTAGCGACGGCAAGTCGCTAGGCCGAGATCATCGCCCGCGATGTCAAACTAGTAACAATAATCTTCAACTGGGTATGACAGTTCAATGAAATGGTCTAGAAAGTTCGAGGACATTGAACTTGCTACCCCCGGCGCAAGATTGGGGCTAGGTTGCGGCCATAGGGGCCTAGCTAGTAAAGTTGAGGGTGGCTGCAGCCCCACCTTAGGATTCTGGCTAACAGGTCCTTAGGATACTGGGTAACTGGGATTGTACTTCACTATGCGAAGTTTGAACCTATTCTTTAAAATAACAATAAATTTTTATCTATTCCTTTTTCATATTCACTATGTGTATATGTATGTGTGTGTATGTATGTATGTGGATGTGTGTGTATACGTGTGTATGTTTGTATGTGTATGTAGATGTGTGTATGTATGTATATGTATGTATGTGTGTGTAGGTGTATGTGTGTATGTATGTGTGTGTATATGTATATATGTGTATGTGTATGTGTGTATGTATGTGTGTATGTGTATGTGTGTATGTATATATATATATATATATGCATGTATGTGTATATATGTATATGTGTATATATGTATATGTGTGTATATGTATGTATGTGTATATGTATGTGTGAACATGTGTGTATAAGTATGCGTATATTATATGTGTGCATGTTGTATATGTGTATGTATGTATGTGTATGTGTATATGTGTATTTGTATATGTGTATTTGTATATGTGAATTTTCATTTTTTTCTCCTTTTTGGATAAATTATGGTTTTTATTCTATATTCACTAAAAAAAACAAAAATAAACTTTAATCATCTGTATGTATTAGCTGTAAGTTGAACTTGATTTACAATTTATTAAATGATTCTATTATTATAAGTAAAATGTATGTAATATGTTAAATGTAGATATGTTATTTGCTCCTGTCCCAAGCACAAGTTTTAACTTTTTTGGGACAGTACCTATTGAAAAAAAAAATTGTATTAATTGTATTCTTTCTTCTTCTCTCTAAACCACTGTCCTTGTGTTATTATTTCAAATCATATCAAATCACTTTGATTTGACATTAAACTGTTAACTACTTGTTAGGTTATCCAACCCACTTAATTGGGATATAGCAAACTCTCTTTATTGGTAACCACTCTGGTTACCAACAATCTTTATTAATAACCCCTCTGGTTAATAAACACGCTTGATTGGTAACCCCTCTGGTTACTAATTAGCTAAAAATATTAACAAAAAATCAATACGATTGTCATTAACGGACATTTGTAAACAATAGCCTAAATTTTAAACTATCTAATAGTTAATAAAATAATAAAAAATGAACGCACGTGTGCGATATTGCGGTGTGGGTGGTAACGCGGAAGACATAGGGGAGTGGGAGGAGTAAGGATTTTTTATTTTTTATGTTATTTTTTCACGTTCGTTCATTTTTTAATAATAATTTAGTACAAGTCTGTCCTGAGGAGGGAGCGGTTAGCTCCGAGAACTGGTTAGACACCAAGTATTCATAGTGGTTAAAACAAAATACAATAGTCTTGACCCCCAACCGGATATTTTTAACTCCACACAGACATCGATGAAATGCCAATTACGCGCGGTTATTGGTAATATTATATAAATAAATAAATTTGTACCAAATTTCAATTTTTGAAAATAATAACGGTGGTTTCGAATAAATGACAGTTAAAAGATTGGCGTAACCCATGAAATAATGCGAGCAAAGCAAATCTGGCATACGATCAAAGGGAAACGTTTGTACAACGTTTGTACAAATCTCTTAGAAGAGCCCTGCAGCCAATACACACGATGTCAAATCCTTTTACCAGAGATGAAACAATTAAAGCTATAAAAGAACTAAAAAGTGAAAAGCACACGGCTTTGATGGAATACATCCTGAGTTCCTGATTCATTGTGGTAAATACGCCATCAAGTGGATGACACAATTTTTCTCCGAGATCCTCTCCTCGGGAAATATTCCTGACAAAATGAAACGTGCAAAGATAATTGCGATTCTAAAACCAGGAAAACCCCCAAAAGGACCGAAAAGTTACCGACCAATAGCTCTTTTAAGTGTGTTCTTTAAACTCCTAGAAAGACTCATATACAACAGAATCAGCCCAAAAATACTGGAAGCCGTCCCGATAGAGTAAGCAGGATTCCGCCCAAACCGTAGTTGCAGTGACCAAATCCTCGCACTCACCACTTATGTCGAGTCGGGGTTTGAGAAAAATTAAAAACTTTTGCTACATTCATAGACCTATCGGCAGCATACGACACGGTGTGGAGACAAGGTCTTCTTTACAAACTTGCCCACGAAATACCATCTCAACACCTTATAAATCTTATTAACAACATGCTGGCCGGTCGCACCTATCAAGTTATCATGGGGAATACTAAAAGCAGAGTAAAAAAGTTAAGTAACGGGCTGCCCCAGGGATCAATAATGGCCCCGCTTCTCTTCAGCCTCTATATATCGGATCTGCCTGAAACAACTTCACGCAAATTTGGCTATGCAGATGACTGAACACTTGCATATCAAGACCGTAGCTTCGAGGTAGGAGAGTCCACCTTAACTTCTGATCTTCAAACACTAGGTCAATATCTACGGAACTGGAGACTCCTCACAAATGCAAGCAAAACGGAGATTACCTGCTTTCACCTAGACAACAAAGAAGCCAATAGGACACTAAGCGTGACTTTCGATGGCCAGTCCCTGAATCATAGTGAGTTCCCCAAATACCTGGGGATGACCCTAGATCGAACGCTCACATTCAAGGAGCATTTTTAAAGAGTTAAGACTTAAAAACAGTGAACGACAAAGCGATATCCGTCGCCGCCTATTGGAGTGGCAAGGTCTAAGGTCCGGACCCGTAATTGAATGAATGAGTAAGGCATTCATTATTGTAATTGATATTCATTATAAAAAAACAAAACAAGAACAATATAGGGCTCACGGTAAATAGCATTTATTGTAGTAGGTATATGTAAAAAAATGTCTTTTGTATTTCAATGTCATCTTGGGCAGCAAAAGTTTTTTTATCATTAAAGGATTTGTAGAACTACATATATGGAAGAACGTGAACGGGATGAAGAGATTGTTTGGATATAGTTTTGTTGCCACCTGATGATGTGGATGGTTTGTCAGACGAAGAAGATTTGGACGAAAATATATTGGAAGATACTGCAATGTTCCCAATGATATTCCAGGGCTCATTGAAATTATACATAGCATTCCATGGAATGAAAATCCGCAAAGCAATATTATGAAACAGATAAAATATCATCTTATTGCCAAAGCAGAGAGCTTCATTTACTGCTTTTGATTATAAATGTGATGAATGCGACCAGCGTAGATTGAATATGATCACCAAATTGAAGGGGAAGGCCCCCGTGGAAATATTTGAACTCCTCTTTGATGATGATATTCAAGATGCAAATATAAGGAATTGTGTGCTATATGCTGCTCGAAATAACCAACATCGTAGAATTATAGTACAATTATAAAAAAATATGAGTAGAGAGCATTTTTTTTTCATTTGTCAATTCTTGGTAAATCTTGGTGAGGAAGGGAACGGACGTTCCTGAAACATGTAGGGAATTAGTAAAAATAAACAAGAGGAAATATACTTAATATAGTGCTTTGTGTTTAATATAAATAATTTATTGTAAAATGTTAGTTGAAAAACATTTTTTTCAATTGTCAATATTAATCTTTCAATTCTTGGTGAATTTTATTTTATTTTGATAAATTGTAAAACATTTTTTTCAATTGTCAATATTCATCTTTCAATACTTTTTAGATAAATTGCAACACACATAGGTACCTTTATCCAAGTATTTTATAAATACTTTTATTTTCTTTTCTTTCAGAATGTGGAAATATTAAAATAAAAACAAAGGGTTTTCAATATGGTTTTGTTCAACAAAAGATTATATAAATATCACATTTATACCAAAATATTAAGTCACCTTTCGAATTTGTCAATTAAAAAGTATTTTTTTTACACCCTGAGGATCTAACTTTATTCAAATTTACAAATCTGTATATTGTATGTATGTACATAATTCGATATTAATTATTTCCGCGACCAATGTTATAATATGAAGCTACAAATATGTACTTACTAACTCAAACTTCATTTCCCTGTAGGCGATAAATAAAGAATTCAGTATTATATTACCATACTTATAGGTATATTTATTTAAATATTATATTACTTTGTTCCTTACTTAGTAGGTACTTAAGTTAATTAATCCGAGTTTTCACCAAAGCTGAATGAAAAATGTTTATTTTCCATTCAGCAGGTGATATTAAATACTTTTAATTTTTGGAGTAGGTACGGAAGAATCAATTTTGTCAATTAAAAATTCCTTTAAAAAGTTATCATGCTATCGAGTGGTAAACCATAAATTGGTTTTAATAAAGTTGACATGATATTCGCCGTTCAGTATCAATATAGAGACTCGTGGTTGTATCGCAACAAAATTGAACGGGAATAATTATACTATTAAGAGTTCAGTGGGAAAATCGTCATCCTTACATATATCTCAAGGGGGTGTTTGTGGGGGATAAATATAATGATTGACATTCCAGATGTAGATCTTGCGAGATGGTGCGAACTTTGAGATCGCCGTTCTCCGTAATCTAGAAAGAAACAAAATGAATATCAGAAAACATCACCACATTCAATTTAATGAATTAAATTATTTCATCATTACTACTACTGTACAAAGTAAAGTTACAATTTCTCAAGTGTGCACAGTAACTATTTATATCATCGAAACAAAATAATATGAAATTTATTTTGAAATAATTATTTAATTATAATTATTCATTTGAGCAAAGTGATCATGGAATCCTTTATTAATTTCAATATCTGGACCTCAGAACTAAAGGGTTTTAAGTCCACTTTTTGTTAAAAGTGAGGCTTTGACTTTCGAAATATTATTGAATGAAGTCAAAGCCTTACTTTTAAAAAGGGCATGGACTTAATGTCGTCTGGCTCTGAGGTCCAGATATGTAAAACATCAAGTAAAATCAGTATTGAGTAAAAAACTTATTTATTTTATTTTTATTTTATTTTACAAAGGAC
The DNA here is from genome assembly GCA_963576475.1 of Molanna angustata. Classification (NCBI taxonomy): domain Eukaryota; kingdom Metazoa; phylum Arthropoda; class Insecta; order Trichoptera; family Molannidae; genus Molanna; species Molanna angustata. The sequence continues at coordinate 24,356,243 of OY754977.1, forward strand.
AGCAAACGGTACATGCATACAATTATTAAAATTAAATAAATAAAAATACAAAAATAACATGTACCTCTTACGTACTATACCTAATATCAAAATAATACAACAAAAAAGTGTGAATTAGTGGGGTGCGCGTATGAGAGAAGAGTAATACATGTGTGTGTGAAAGAGATATCTAGAAAGAGTGTGAGTGTGTATGTGTGTGTGAGAGAGAGGGTGTGCATATGTGTGTAGACGAACATATATTGACAGATTCATGAGTTGAGAAGAAAAAGAAAATATATTGCTGAGGGTGGTTGGGAAAAATAAAATTAATATTTGAAAGTTATCCAGTAACAAACGTGTGAAATCATCGTGAATTGTATGAATTACATAATATGATAGAATTCACCAAATTCTCAAAAAGATACAGTAGACAGAGAGGCGAGTGGGGTAGAGAGACGAGTTGAATGTAGCAGTTGGTGAATGTTGTGTACATAGCATCGAGTGACGGCAAGCGGTGACTAGCTTCGGGGGTGAATAATTTGTAAATCAGAGTGGCAAGTCTATTACCCATATGATGGATATAATTATCATATGGAGTTCTATGACATCTAAAAGATAATGTAGAACTCCACATAATAATTATATTACTGATATGGGTAATCGCTAGGGTTTTGATTTCACCCGTCGGACCAGACTTGCCCCCCAGGGAAGACCGACCGAGATGATAAAGGTTTACGACCTTATATTGGACCGGCCATGTGGCGACATCTATGTGCTGATAATCCGCTCGAAACTGAGCAGGAACTGTATGATGAGTATTTTTCAAAAATTCGAAAAGAGATCCGCATCCTAATAGTCAAGTGAGACTAAAACATTGGGTATGATCGATCACTACCCGTGTTCATAATGATAGCAAGGCGAGAAGGAGAATGACTATTCATCTTCGGTACGAGTAACACACAAGATCACCAAAACGCTTCAACCAGCTCATGCCTTGAATGGAGAAATCATTGTAACCCTTTAAGATAATTCTCTCTATGAAGTGATAATCACACAAAGTCACCAGAAGGCTTCAACCAGTTCATGTTTTGAATGGAGAAATCATTGTAACACTTTGAGATAATTCTCTCTATGAAGTGATAATCACACAAGATCACCAAAACGCTTCAACCAGCTCATGCATTGAATGGAGAAATCTTTGTAACACTTTAAGATAATTCTCTTTATGAAGTGATAATGACACAAGATCACCAAAACGCTTCAACCAGCTCATTCTTTGAATGGAGAAATAATTGTAACCCTTTAAGATAATTTATTCTCTCTATGAAGTGATAATCACACAAGATCACCAGAAGGCTTCAAACAGTTCATGCTTTGAATGAACAAAACGTTACAAAATTAAATCTTAAGGATTGTTTTAGGGACTCAAACAACGAGAATACATCGGTATCACTGTTTCTGGGACTCCAACAACGACAATACATCGGCATCAATGTTTCTGGGACTCCAACAACGAGAATACATCGGTATCACTGTTTCTGGGACTCCAACAACGAGAATACATCGGTATCACTGTTTATAGGACAACAACAACGAGAATACATCGGTGTCACTGTTTCTGGGACTCCAAAAACGAAAATACATCGGTATCACTATTTCTAGGACTCCAACAACGAGAATACATCGGTATCACTGTTTCTGGGACTCCATCAACGAGAATACATCGATATCACTGTTTCTGGGACTCCAACAACGAGAATACATCGGTATCACTGTTTATGGGACTACAACAACGAGAATACATCGGTATCAATGTTTCTGGGACTCCAACAACAAGAATACATCGGTATCACTGTTTCTGGGACTCCAACAACGAGAATACATCGGTATCACTGTTTATAGGACAACAACAACGAGAATACATCGGTGTCACTGTTTCTGGGACTCCAACAACGAGAATACATCGATATCACTGTTTCTCGGACTCCCACAATGAGAATACATCGGTATCACTGTTTATGGGACGACAACAACGAGAATACATCGGTATCACTGTTTCTGGGACTCCATCAACGAGAATACATCGATATCACTGTTTCTGGGACTCCAACAACGAGAATACACCGGTATCACTGTTTATGGGACTACAACAACGAGAATACATTGGTATCACTGTTTCTGGGACTCCAACAACGAGAATACATCGATATCACTGTTTCTGGGACTCCAACAACGAGAATATGTACTTCGGTATCACTGTTTCTGGGACTCCAACAACGAGAATACATCGGTATCACTGTTTATAGGACTACAACAACGAGAATACATCGGTGTCACTGTTTCTGGGACTCCATCAACGAGAATACATCGATATCACTGTTTCTCGGACTCCAACAACGAGAATACATCGGTATCACTGTTTATGGGACTCCAACAACGAGAATACATCGGTATCACTGTTTCTGGGACTCCAACAACGAGAATACATCGGTATCACTGTTTATGGGACTCCAACAACGAGAATACATCGGTTTCACTGTTTCTGGGACTCCAACAACGAGAATACATCGGTATCACTGTTTATGGGACTCCAACAACGAGAATTTATCGGTATCACAAAAAACAACAACGTAAGATTTGACTTTTGACATTTTGGTTATTAAAAACTGTAAATAATAGAAATTTATTTCACGGGAACGTGGATTTATTTAATATGACACAAACCTACAAGACACATTTTATACTCAGTCAGATTCCCACTCAATCCTGGGGGGCAAGTCTGGTTCGACCGGGGAAATCAAAACCCTAGTGATTATCGTATGGAGTTCTATGACATCTAAAGGTATTGTAGAACTCCATATAATAATTATATCCATGATATGGGTTATCACGAGGGTTTTGATTTCGCCAATCGAACCAGACTTGCCCCCTTGGTTGATCGGTAAAAACTAATTAATTCTTCATGTAGGCAAACATATTTTAAACAAAATGCAACAATTATTTGTCGCTGAATTCATAATAAAACATTATTTTAAACAAAAGTTTCAAACCATATTGACGAAATTATTTTGAATTTTAAATATCTCTAAGATACCTACTCGGTGTAGGTATGTGCCTGCTTATTTAAATAAAAACGAAAAAAAAAATAAAGTTATTCTGGAAGGTGTAAAATAGGTGAGTATTTTTTACGAGTTGTGTACTTATTACCCATAACTTTTCTGTTTTCATTGTGATTTTTATTCATTCTTCACCCAGCGCTGACGTATGTGTTAACGAAATTATTTGTATCGCTCGTGGAATACAAATGTACGAAGTAACTTAGATTCCATTTTATACGAACCCCTTACGAATCTTGACATAAAATTTTTGCATACGCAAACCTCACAGCAGGTACCTACATCTCTCAAAAGCAATTCCGCACGTTAGTAAAAACGTAGCTAGTAACACGTTAGAGACGGAAAAACTTTGACGACCCAGTGTCGTGACGAGAACTTTAAAATTATTCCATTCAAGATATTCTATGGTTCTTTCCACGAGTTTCGTGACGCAAAACATAAATATTTTGAGAACGCCGTCATATTATGAAAACCAAAGTTAAGAACCTATTCATAGATTCAACATGCAAACCTATTGATGGCCTTCGTGGCTCAGTTGGTTAGATGTCCGACTTCTGAGCCTAAGGTCCCGGGTTCAATTCCCGGTAAGAAATTTTTTTTTTTTAAATTTTTGTTTTCAGTTTGGATATATGATACGATATATAATCATAAGTCTCCGAAATGTGACAACTTGGTATTGAGTGCATGTAAGATTAGTATTTGACATAGGACCTACCTGTTAGTATATTATTTTTTTCGAAAAATATTTTTTTTATGATAAATTTATGAGTTTACATAACTGCCTGTATTTCCAATTTTTTTTTAAATATCGAAAAAAGCCTAAACACCCCAACTAGACAATTTAATTTTCTATAAAAAATATTACCATTGTATTAGCACATCCCAAATTTTTTTAACAATTTTTATAAAAATTAAATTAAATGACGACATCGCTTATATACAATTTGTATGGCAGTCGCCTATACACAATATGTAAGAAGACTTAATAGTTTGATAGGTAGGTACTTAATATCCAAACATACTTACAAAACCATTATGATGTTTTCATATTCCGGGTAGGAAACGAGGACTGACCTCCATACTGTCCTATCTTGACATACATACCAACATGTGCTAAAATTTTAAATAATTTGGATTAATGGGTTTATAGTTTGATTCTTATTCTTCAACTATACATACCTACTACCGCTATCGACAGTTGGATCTCATGTGTCACATGCAACTAGTGAAATATAAATATGAATGCACCGTCTATGAAATACATATTACAGCTATGTACATCTATTTACGCGTAATCACATAAATCATAAAAAAATATATGAATGCACCGTCCATGAACTGCAATACTATGTACTTCTTCTATTTACACGTAATCACACTGAAAAAATCTAAAGTTAGCAAAGTACCTTTTTGGCTCGGTTAAAGTCATATTGGTAGTTATTAACCAATATATGATTAAAAATAACAAAGTTGCACTTGGCTATTATCTAACAATTGAATACTGTTAACGTGTAGTTGGTTACCAATAGCAATGTAAAAAGTCATGTTGGTAGTTATTGACCTATACATGATTAAAAATAACAAAGTTGCACTTGGTTATTATTTGCGAATATAATACTGTTAGAATGAAGTTGCTTACCAATAGCAATGTACTTGTTTAAATTTTACCGAGTAACAGGTACCTATACGGACATTTTGTATTTGGCATCTGTCAAATTTGACATTTTATACATAAAAATATTAATATTTCTCAAATTTGACACGATATATTAAAAAAAATATTATATAAAGTATAATTCTCGCCAAATATGATATGTCACATTAAAAAATGATTAAGTAAAGTATAATACTCGTCAAATTAGACATGTGACACTGAAAAATAATTGAATTAAGTTGAATTAAGATGAGATATTCGTCAAAGATTATCATTATTATTCACAAATATCTTGTGTTAATTTGCTAATATTTACATTTGAGATGTAATGTAAAGATGTTTATACTATTTTGATGTTAAAGCTGGATGAATAATAAGAGACCATAATGGGGCAATTAATGAATGTAAAGAATGTATTATGTCCAATTATGTCAAGATCATTGATTTGTCAAGATTGGTTCTGTGGTGTTTGGTTTTCTCTGCCCCAATATGGTTATTGTGTTTAGGTATGTATGTATTAGTTAATATAACTAATATAAATAACTCATAACTTCAATATTAGTTAATGTCAGTTTATAACATTCACAAATAATAAAATAAATATCTACATAAATATGTAACATTAACATACACCCATTTGAAAAGTGTGAGTCAATCGTTTGATATTGGATTGTTGTTTAATATTCATGTTGATGCCATGCTGGGGAAAGCATACAGAATATTAGGCTTTATATGTAGACTAACTATAGCCTACCCATACTATGACCATACACAAATTAAATAAATAGATAATCATTGCACTATACTCTCAGCATCATTGAATATTAACTGCTCAACTGTCTGGTCACCTCACTATGATATTAACTAAAGAATATAAGGATTTCAATGGAAATTCAGTGTGACACAATCAATTAACTTATTCTTTGGAATGAACAGCCTGTGCAGGAGGAGAGAGTTGGCCGTTCTGTTTGTGTTGCTTAAAATCATAAACGGTTAACTTTATGTCCCAACGATATTTAACAAGTTATATTTTAACACAAATCCTAGAGTAACAAGAAGAAGGGTCAATATGTTATTAGTGTTATCAATATACATATTATTAATGTTAACAATGTAGTTTGTGTTAAAACCATAAGGGCTGAATAATCCTGATAGTGAACTATGATAGTAAAAAAAAAATATTTATATTCAATGAACTTGTCTGCATACTATATATTTATCAAACCTCATTTAGACTGCAAATACATTTTCTCCATGTGAAAAAAAATAAAACAAAGTAAATATACTTATATCAAAATAGAGTAAGTATACTCTTGAGGGAATTACTTGAGAATTTTCATCGTGGATGGTTGCATATAGGTGTACAACCTAAGCAAAATACCCAAATTGACGCTCTACGCAGCCCATGTGATTTCTCAAGTTATTTGCTTATAACTGTAGGCAGTGTGATAATGTATTCATTTTCACCATACTATGCAAGTCTACTAGGACATGGCATACTATCCATAGTATGGTTGCAGATCTTTAGATAGGAACAACGCTTTTGTTATTAATACTTGCATGATAATATATTATATATAGCAGGGGTGGCCGACTTGATTAGATCCAAGATCTACTGTTTACTGAGGAAGCCCTGTGCGATCTACCAATTACATACTTCTTGAAATTTAAAATGAAACAGCATGGTTCAGTACACAATTAAGTAGTATTTTTTAAATTTTATTAAGAGGGAAAACATAAAACTGAAAATTATTCTTAGTAACTACTTGTATATTAGTGTGAGCACTGCGTCTGAGCATCTTCCGTTAGATTAGCAAAATCAGGTTTGTAGTTGGAAATTGCTAACCTTAAAGAATCCAGTGTATGAGCGTCTGTCAAGCGAGAACGGTGTTTATTTTTTGTTTGCTTTGAGTAGGAAAATGCTGACTCACATAAATATGTTGAACCAAAACACAAATGCAATATTGTTCAACACATTTCTTCAAACATGGATATTTCTCGTTGGAAACCAATGCCCAGAAATCTAGATAAATAAAGTAACGTGACAACGTGAACGTAACGTGATGGGTGCAGCAGTTGGTGATTACGTTGCGCAATCTGTTCTACGTATTTATGTATGTTTATATTTTTTGCCTTGCCACGATCGACTGGACTAATAGTCGCGATCGACAGATCGATCGCGATCAACCGGTTGGCCACCCCTGATATATAGTATTCTTTAATAAACTCAACATCTCTGCAATCTCTTCCAGCGCATTTAAGATAGCTGCTTCCTCTGGTTTCTAAATATTTTGATTGGCATGATGTGTCATTCGGAATATAAATAATATATGGATTTTTCACTCAATTGTTATTTATAAAATGTTAAAAGACTATGGGTCGCCATAGAAAGTGCTTGAAACAGTCGGGGTTGGCTGTTTCAAACTGTTGCAGCACGGATGTTTGCAGTTCCAGTGCAAAATTCTTGTTTACAAAACACTAACCGCTTGAGCAGTCGTAGCCAAAATGAGCAGTCGGATTGCGGTCGAATTTCGCCGTGTAGCTAAATTCTTAGATTAGTTGTGACAGCAATACACAACTTCTTCAATCTGACCACTACAATTGCTAGACTTTCTTTAGGAGAAATACTTTTTCTTATAACGGTGTCCGTTTCCTAATTTTTATTTCATTTTTTATTTCATAAATAAATAAAATATGAAATAATATATTTAAAAAAATAAAAAGAACAAAATAAATAAAATTAAATATGAGTCAGTTCTTCATTGACATCAGTTAAAAAGATTTTGTTGTATTTTTCTGTAATGGATACAAAAGTGTGAAATATTCAGTATTTTCAATGTTGGATGTGCCCATGTAGGTCAGTTATTTTATAGTAGAATAAATAATGTTTCCTCCTCGAAATCCATATTGCAACTGAATTAACGTTGACAGCGATTGTGTTGCAGTTGAGCACTGCTTCATACTAAGGCAACATACTTTCTGAGTTAAGCAAGTTAGACAGCAAATTTTTTTGCAGATGTATACCTATTATTATTTTGATATGCTTGAACTTAATATTCATGATTTTTTCTTTCATTTGTCATTTTAATATTAAAAAAAATATCACACTGGCTAACTTGAAAAAAGGCGTTTCATTAATTTTAAAACATATTAATTTCGTTGTATTTGGAGCCTGTCACAGGAATGACTTGTATAGTATACTGATAATGATAAAACGATCCTAAAAGAACTACACTTTCATATTACAAAATTGTTTTTAAGAAAAAACCTCGGGAACGTAAAACTGTTATAGAAAATTAGGATCAATTTCTTAACATCATTTCTTGAATTAACACACTGAAAAATAAACAATTTCATTCAATAATAATGTTGACGAATATTGTATTTAGTAAATTTTAAGGTTAGATTCTACGTTCTATTTGTGTATAAAGCGACATGTCAAATATTTACGTTTCGGTGGTTGATATTGGTGGAATGACCATATATAAAAATGGTATTTCGTTTTAATATCTACTTATTCTCATGATGGAATACATTAACTACTTTATTTATTAAAATAATTGTTATTTCTTATTTTTTTACATATGTTGCGTTTATTAAAAATATTCAGATGAATTTATTTACTGGAAAGAACTGAAATGATGTTGAATTTTTTTTTGTTCTGGCAATAATATGTATTACGCGCAACCGTTTCGCTTTGGTCTTCTGTCAAAACTCAAAACGACGTGTTTTCTTGTTCAAATATTTTTGTGTCTTGCTGTTTTGTTTTAAATTGTGTGGTGTAATGGTGTTATTTTTATTATTTAAAAATACCACATCAATGTTGTCAATGTTATCAAATGCCACATCAATGTTCTTGTGGTTCAACGGAATTAACGACAATATTGGAAAAATATAAATGGACAGCCAGAAGAACCAATGTGTCAATTCTAGACGAGCTAAGGATCGAGGATCGTCTATCGACGATATGTTACAGACGTATCCTTCAATTCTTTGGACACATTGCCAGAAGGGAACCAGACTGCCTCGAGAAGCTTGTTGTGATGGGCAGCGTGGAGGGACGGGGTCTTCGGTGACTGGTGCTCTGCGTTCAGCCAAAAATAGATTGGCATGGAGGCGGGCCATACGTGTGGCGACAGACTACAGCCGCTATCCTCAGTCATGAGGAAAAGGACGAATGATGAAATGGTAAGTTGTACAGTGTGATATCATGCTATTAAATGAATTCAAAGTTGTAAGAAAATAACAGATTAACGCTCGCTCTACATTTGTTTTTACAGAACTCATTTATGTGTCAACATCAATGGATACCGTCTCATCCCAGATAATACCCGCTTACGATTGTCCACTCAAGTTCACCACTCTTTCCACATCCATCATAAGTAAGTTAAATAAAATATTTAATTGCAATAAATGTACCTATAGCAAACACTTGATGTATTACTTGCAAATACTTGATTTGTGGCAGGATAAGAAATGAGGACATTAGGAAATAATGTAAGATGAAGAAAGATATCAATAATAGAATGAAAGTGAACACATTGAGATGGTTTGTCCACATGGGAAGAATGAATGAGGAACGCCTGACGAAGAAAATAAACATTGCGGAGAGGAATGGAATGAAAGGTCGGGGCCGCCCAATAAAGGGATGGCATGACCATGTGAACGATATTCTGAAAGACAGAAATGTTAGAAGTGTGAACAATAGACGAACATGTATGAGAATATGCATGAATGTTGACGAGGCGATGAATGTATGCCAAGATAGAAAAATGTGGCATTCGGTTCTCTTTTCTGCCTATCCCGCAAGGGACCTGGCGTGATGGTATATTGTTGATGTATTAACTACTTAATGAACTGTGTATGTTTTCAGTTCCTGAACCTCGCTCGACGTTTGTCGCCCTATGTATCTACATTTCCATGTAATCCACAGGACGTTCCTCGAAAAGTAAGTTAAACAAAGTTTATGTTTTATTTATTTATTTAAATATTGATTATAAAGGTGTAACACTATGGAATAGTGGAGAGTCATGATTTCACAATTTTTAAGCATATTTTTTACATCAATTACTCAACGGATATCATGTAGAGAGTGCACACTGAGTTTTTCATCATGATGTGTTTGTATGTATGGCGTAGGTACGGTGTATGGATACGGATATTCATATACCACTAGGGGCTCCGCCCCTGGCCGCTTCGCGGCCCAACCCCGGTTTGGCGCTACGCGCCATTTTTTTTTGGCGCTACGCGCCTTTATTTGTGCGCTGCGCGCATTTCTTTAGGCGCTACGCGCCATTTGTTTTACGCCACGCAAACCGAGGACGGGCCGCGAAGCGGCCAGGGGCGGAGCCCCTAGTTTTATATTACAATGAGTAGAAATTATACGCAAAAAAAGGGAAAACGTAAAATGAGGGTATGTTAAAACCGGGGTTGGAGTTGAATAATGAAACTTGTGAACTCAAATTGTAGGATACTTGTATTACATATACATACCATGTCTCCAACAAAGAGAACATAACGCCACAAATATGTTCACCTTATATCTCTTTCAAAAAATTAGGTTGATAAATGAAATATAGAAATTTTATCAAATATTTTCTATTTTTAAACAACTTTACTGTCTTCCATATTGGTATGTTTTTGAGTATAATATGGTATATTTTTTCTAGCAATTGTTGAACACATTACCTACTTATTTAGTTTTACCTAGTTAAAAGAACTCTTATTTTATTTTATTTATTTTATTGATTTTATAGAACCAACAGTTAAAAGACTAAAAAGATATTTTTACAACTCTTAAAAGATATTTTTATATCTGAATACATTTTTAATGTATGTACCTATGTAAATATATTATGTACTGATGGTTCTGTACACCAATAAAATAAAACAATGTTTATTAGGTGATATTTCAAAAATCCGTCTGTTCTATTAGTATTATCAGAAAGAACAGACAAAGAAAACTGATAAACTTCAAAAATATAATTTTAGTGAGAAAAAAACATATCATAATATTTCCTTGTAAACAATGCTTCTTGTGTAAATATCATTCGATTCATTAATTTTCTTCTGTTCTGCACTTTCAAAAATCTGAACATGTAATGCACTCTGAGAAGAAACTCTAGAACAACCTACATATAATTGACCATGTGTGATGACAGGTTCGGGAAGGAAAAAACCAACGCGTTGAAATGTCTGTCCCTGTGATTTATTTATTTATTGTAATAGCAAAAGCTAATTTAACTGTAAACTGTTTACGACACATATTAAATGGAATTGACACATCAGAAGAGGTATTTAGACAAATTCTAGGAATAAAGTGTGGAGTCCCTTGCTTTTCTCCAGTTATGACTTCTATATGAATATTATTTTATTTCAAAAATCCGTCTGTTCTATTAGTAGGTATTATCAGAAAGAACAGACAAAGAAAACTGATAAACTTCAAAAATATAATTTTAGTGAGAAAAAAACAGATCATAATATTTCCTTGTAAACAATGTTTCCTGTCCATGCAACAGTTAATTTTTTTTCCTATTCCTCGCAGATAATGAAAAAGTGTTTTATACAAAAAAGTTTTTCTAAATAAATAAATTTGAATATGGCATCAGTAAAAATGTACATACTTATTTGTCAAAATGTTGTTCAAAGCATACATATGAGAGTACAAAATGTGTATAAATCAATTTAAAATCTCTTTAAATACAATATTTTCTGTATAACATCCATTTGAAATAATTCCTTGTTTTGAACCTTCTATAATTTGTACTTTTAATGCAGATTGTGAGCGTACCCTGGAACACCCGACATATAATTGTCCATGAGTAAATACTGGTTCTGGCAGTAGAAGTCCAACGCGATCAAAAGTTTGTCCTTGTGACTTATTCAAGGTCATACAATATGCTAATTTAATAGGAAACTGTTTTCTACACATATTAAAAGGTATTGTTTTATCAGATGTTGTATTTAAACAAATGCGAGGAATGAAATGTATCGTTCCCTGTTTTTCACCTGTTACAATTTCTGCTTGTATAATATTAGTACTCATATGTTTTACAACCATTCTTGTTCCATTACAAAGGCCATCTCCGATAGATAAATTTCTGAGAAGGATTATGATTGCTCCAATTTTAAGATTTAAAGAGTGTAACGGAAAACCATTTGGATTTATACTGTTTAAAAATTCTACTGGATAATAAACTTGCTCATTTACATCTAATTGACCATTGTCATTAATAATATAGTCTAAAGAATGGTATGTATGCATTGTACCTTGTAGCCTTCCCAGTACATCTTCATTAACCATTCGAGCATGATCATTTTTAGGGCATAATATTGCTCGTTTACACATTATTGGTACATCTGAAACTGAATGACTTTCATTGTATATGCTTTGAATAACATTTTGACAAACACTATCATTTGGGATAAGCACCGATGACTCTTGCTTTCCTGCAACAGAAGGAAGCTGTCCATTACCTAAATCTAAAAGCCACTGTGAAAATATGCTTTCCCCTTCTAAAGCTCTTATATTGGTTTTTAAATGGAAGGTAATAAATTTTCTCCAATGTTTACTATTTTTAATGGACATTGCAACTAATTGACCTCGAGAGGCTCTACGACAAACTGGAATAATCTGTCTAAAATCTCCACCTAAAACAATAACTTTATTACCAAAAATATAATCATTACCCATTATATCGCGAATAGTACGTTCAATAATATCTAAGGCTACTACGGGAGCCATCGGTGCTTCATCCCAAATGATAACGTCAGCATCTTTTATAATTTTACGGTTCTTTGAGGTAATTCTGCAAGTAGTATTATCCTGTAAATCAAGAGGTAAATTAAAAGCTGTGTGACACGTCACTCCACCTGGAAGTAAAATAGCTGCAATTCCTGTCCAAGCAACGGATAAAACTTTCTTTCCTCTTTCTCTTAAAGTATGTATAAGAGTCTTGTATAGGAAAGTTTTACCTGTTCCACCAGGACCATCGATGAAAAAACATCTATTTCCATCACGTTCATCTGAAAATACTTTGGAAGAAATAACTTCGAATGCATTGCGTTGTTCATCATTAAGCTTATTCGCCATTTCAGCACCTAAAGAAAACTCTAACATAAAATTTAAATCTTCAATTTCATGAAAATCACTGCTGCTATCTGGTTCCGGCAACCCTTGTAAACTGCAAGAAGAATTTTCTTTCATTAGTGCGTTTTGTATGTACAGAAGTGAACAATTAACAGCAACTTCTTCTATAGCTCCTCGCTGGACAAAATCTTCAGACATTAAACTCTTGAAATCATTCCACAGCTCCAATGGATCTGTTGGGAGACAATGAATCATTAATAATACAAATAAATCTCGAAGAGCTCTAGGCATCATATATGATGACGCTTCTGCCATGCAATTATGCCATTCCCTGTTGTCGTGGATTAGTCCTAGTTCTCGAGCTGCATCACGAAATGTGGGCAGTAAATTACCACCTACAGTCCGCAATGATTCATATGATGTAGCGCCAGTCACCTGTAAAAGAATAAGCCTTAGATGATATAATTCTACGTTTCTGGGAGAAACTGATGCAAGGCGCCCAATAATCTTATCGCCACCACGTTGTCTCTTAGTCCATTTCTTATTAACTGAAAACACATAAAAATTTGGTATATCTTGATACTTGATTGTGCGTGCATCGGTGTCTTCTAGGTTAAGTTGGAACCACGCAGTTAAAGTTGTGTTTCTTGAGGTTGCTGCTCTAAGAGCTTCTTCTTCTCGTCCTTCTGAAAAATATATAGGCTGACCATTAGGCAAATGTACTGACAAAAGCAAAATAGCATGAGAATGACCATATATTGGATTTTCCATGATTCTCCATGCAGCTTCTGGTGCGCTTACATATCGACAGTTAATATACTCACATATTTCATCATATACCAGAGTCTCATTGCGTTCAACATTTTGATGTATTTGTATCCGGGCACAATCAAACCCTTTTGATATATATTTATGAATATACTTAATACTAAGAACCGAAGAACAAATTTCTACATTAATGTGAGCATTATATTTTTGACTAAGATAAGGATTATATGGAACGACAAAACGATTATCAATACGTATTCCTCGAACAATATGATTACCAGAAAAATTATCGCGTCTCCGATATTCTGGATACCCTCCTACATTATTATTGGTGTCATCTCTGAAATTCTTTGGAAATTTTTTAGAACACTTACCATCAACCATACACACTGAATTTGGATTTAGTATACCGCAAGGTCCATGAATATTATGTTTCAAAATTATGTCATACAAACCATGAAAACTTCGATCGGGTAATTCAGCACTCACAACTGTGTCAATATCTGAAGTTGTGCGAAATTTGTCCTGCTCACACAACGTAAATACTCCATGAAGATGGGGAAGACCTCGTTTCTGCTCTTCTATAACATAAACCCAACACAACACTTTACCAAATATATGTTTTTCAGTCATATCTCTTATAAACTCTTCCACTTTTAACTGAAAAACCCGGGCCACTAAATCAGGCCTATCCGATGTAGTTTGATTTGGTAATAATTCATTCTGGATTTCTGGCCACTTTGGGTTACAGGTAAAAGTGATGAACAAATCTGGACGACCAAATTTTCTAACCATAGCCATAGAGTCTTGGTAAAGTTTATTCATATGACGTGGCCCACCAATAAATGTAGAAGGAAGAATTATTATATTACCTGCTCGTCCACTTTCAATAGCCAAATTCTGTACATAATCCTGTAGACCCTGGTAGCATTCAACTCTCAAATGTTGTTGATTTTCTCTTATGTACTTTAAACGAAGTGATTCACAAACTATGTATGCATGAATTATATATTGTTGGAAAAGCTTGCCAGCAAAATGTATTGGATTGAAGACCTCCCTACGTACTGCTATTTTACTCGAATAAAATTGCATAGTTGTTACAGATTGACGACGATTTGTTTGAAAATTTGGATGATGCTGAATACCAGTCGTCCATCCATACTCGCCTGAGGGAAATAACAATGGAAAAACCATGGGGTCCAGATGTTTTGATAACATATTTATGCGCTGGAGGCCTTCAATATTTCTTGGGTGAACAGCTACATTTACATCAAATGGTATCTGACCTTCATGATCTGCGACATATACAATGGCAACGTCACTATTGTGAGATGGAGCATTATACCTTCTTTGATCATCTGCTTCTGACCGTGTGAATAGGAGTCTAACATCTCTCATTGGGCCGCCATTAATTGCAACTCGAGCTTCTTCTTCTTCTACAGCTTCTTTTAACCTTTTATACTGGAGAGCATACGGACTTACACGACGAATGACATTATCAATCGTAAACATAATATTTTGTTGACACCTTGCATTTGATGGGTGTCTCATACGTACCCTTACAGCTTCATCGGCATCATAAACATACAGCTGTGCATAAGATGGAGTTTCTCCGTCAATCTGCATACTTCTTGAAGTTCTATGATATACTTCACCTGAAATTTTCAAACAGTATGGTCCGGTACCAGGTACGTCTGCAATCTGAGCGCCAAAGGATGCAAAAGCATTAGCACTATTGTATTGACGAATAAATTCTCTAAAATTTTTGGATTCATTGCAGCTTCCTAACAATAATGCTTTCAATTCTTCCGGATATGTTGACAGTACTTGAGGTGACACTTTGCCACTGTGGCAACAACTATGTAATAGTTTGCCCTTTTCAGCATTAAAATGAACCGCTCTGCAATTCTCCACTGTACACAGCTTGTCCATGCGACCCATATCATGCTGATCTGGAAGAAAATTATGAGGTGTATTAATAATTGCACACTTAAAATAAGTGACAGAATTTCTTCTGCCTGCATTCATACTTCTATCTCGCTGCTCTTGCATAACATTTTCCACTCTTCGCCTAGAATTCCTACGATCTCGCTGTTCTTGTGTTATATTTTCCACACGCTCCCTCGTATTCCTACGTTCTCGTTGGTTCTTGCGTTATATTTTCCACTCTTCGTCTAGCATTTCGACGATCTCGTAGCTCTTGTGTCACTCTTCGCCTAGCTGTTCGCTGTTCTGTCATATCTCGCTCATCCATCTCTTGATTGTTTTGATTGTAAGTATCCATGGAGTTTCGGTAAAAACCTGCAACAAACAAAATAACACCAAATAATTAGATAATGATGTTAAAAATAAATATTTTGAACGATCAAAGTTAAAATATGACTTTTAAACTCACGTCAAAGCCATAGATTAGATTGTTTTAACGCGTTCCATAGAGAGTTCGTACAGAATGGTGCCATAATTTAAATACGTATTCCGCAGATTTATTAATAAAGTTTGATAAAATTGATGTTTAAAATTCCTTTTTGAACAATAATATTGTCAATTGATATTTAAAATACATTTTAAACGATAATTTTGTACTTTTTCGATTCAATTTATTGAAATATTTAGAATGCGTAAAATAAAATTGGGTAAAATTATTTTACTGGCAATACGCGCACATGCTAAGCGGCCACGACCACGTACAGATTGTGGAGGGAGACGTATTCAATATAATAGATACTTACAAGATACTGTAGATCTTCCATACTTACTGCTAACAGAACTTTATCGTCTGCATACATCAAATCTCGCACTATAACAGTACTCAATTTTAACAAACTTATGGCTCTATAGTTTTTGCAGTCGAGCTTTGAGCCTTTACTTTAATACAAAGGTACCACGACTGCATTTCTCCATGATGGTCTGATAGAAATTAAATGCATCATTGTTATTAAACATTTCTTGTTTCATTATAGAAGGAGGCAAGATGAAAAAACAACATGCAGCCAGAATTCAGTGGAGAGTCTTAAAGAGAGTCTTCCCCCGGGCCACAACGTGGAGTGGCGTACGTGGAAGACACTAAACAGACTGAGGACGGGCGTTGGGAGAACATTGGATAACCTGTCTACATGGGGCTTCCTGCAACAGGGAATACCAACGACATGTGACTGTGGACAACAACAGACCACCGCACATCTGTGCAGCTGCCCCTCGTTTACATGGTCGTGCCATCCTTTTCTAGGGCGCCCGCGACCTCTTATTCCGTTCCTGTCAGATTTGTATATTTTCTTCGTCAGGCGTTCTTCGTTCACTCGCAAGAAAACAAATAATTGTTTGCGGAAACATATATCTTTAAAAAGACGTGTCCTGGTATTGAAAAAATGTTTAAAAAAGGGTGAATGGTCATATCTGAATGAGCTGCCTCTAGTTGTAAAATATTTTCTTGAAAACCAAGAGCAGAATATTAGACATAATAAATTTCATTGAAAATATTCTGAAGAAGATAAGATGTTTGCATTATCTGTACAAAATAGGTATAGAAATCAAGTGGCGATAGCTCTGGGGATTGTGCGGGCCACGGAATGGGGCCTAGACTTCCAATCCGGGAATTGGCATACTATTGCATAGTGAACCGGACACAACAAGTTGTTTTGAAGGAAATCCATGTAATTTATACCATTAAGGTTGTCCAGCTAGTAGTATGGTCCCACGATGATATTGCCTATCACTCCTGCCCAAACATTGACTCTAAATTTTCTCTGAAAGTACACTAAACGGGCCACGCAGGATTCTCATTAGACCACATGCAAATAAATTGTGAAGGTTTATAATCCCCTCGCTAGTAAATTTTGACTCGTTTATCCACAAAATTCTTTTTGAAAGGGTTGTATCGTCAATTTCAGCAATTTTTAGAAAAGGTAACTATCGCATGTACCTACATGAAAAGAGTTCATACCTAATTTAAATTATCTGAAACCCAGAATTTGTTGTTTTTTTGGCATTTTCAGAACCAACCTAACTTGCATGAAATAAAAATTATGTACTCTTGAGAATTAAAAGATGTTTTTTTATATTTATTATGTTTAATATGTCTCTATGTATTAGAAATATAATATTTTTTTAATACAATAAATCACATTCCTGTGCAATAAATGAAATTTTGAATGAAACCTGTATTTTATTTCACTCCAAATATCCTACCTGTGTAAATTAGCAGAATACTGAGTAAGTAGATTGAAAATAGCCAAGTAGCTTTGCTGTGGCTACAGAATAAATTAATTCAGAATACTGAGTGAGTTGATTAAATCTAACCAAGTTGTTTGCTGTGGATACTGAATGAATTAGTTCACATTACTGAGTAGTAGATTGAATTTAACCAAGTTGTTTGCTGTGGATACTGAATGAATTAGTTCACATTACTGAGTAGTAGATTGAATTTAACCAAGTTGTTTGCTGTGGATACTGAATGAATTAGTTCAGATTACTGAGTAGTTAATTAAATCTAACCAAGTTGTTTGCTGTGGATACTGAATGAATTAGTTCAGATTACCGATTAGTAGATTGAAATTAGCCAAGTTGTTTGTTGTGGATACTGAATGAATTAGTTCAGATTACCGAGTAAGTTGATAGAAATTAGCCAACCAGGTTGGTTGAATTTGACAGTTACTTTGCTGATATTACAAAGTTAGTAGGTTAAGTTTTGACAGGTTACTTGGCTGATTATACAAAGTTGTCCGTGGTTAACCAAGTTACTAGATTAATTTTGACAGATTGTTAACAAAGCTACTCGGTTAAAATTAGCAGACCATTTACTTGGCAATTTTTAGCAACGAACTTTGCAGGTACTATATTAACAAAGTTGCTTGGTTATTATTAGCAGCAAATCATTTATTTTTAACAACTACATTTTTTGAGTGCACATATATCATAAAAAAAATATGAATATGAATGCACCGTCCATGAATCATTACAACAATACTGTGTACTTCTTCTATTTACACGTAATCACATATATCATTAAAAAAATATAAATATGAATGCACCGTCCATGAATTATTACTGCAATACATTGTACCTACTTCTATTTACACGTAATCACATATATCATAAAAAAATATGAATATGAATGCACCGTCCATGAATCATTACTACAATACTGTGTACTTCTTCTATTTACACGTAATCACATATATCATTAAAAAAATATAAATATGAATGCACCGTCCATGAATTATTACTGCAATACTGTGTACCTACTTCTTTTATTTAAACGTAATCACATATGTATATCATAAAAAATATAAATATGAATTATTACTGCAATACTATGTACTTCTCCTATTTACACGTAATCACATAAAATAATCATAAAAAAATATAAATTTGACTTCACTGTCCATGAATTATTACCGCATCTTAGTATACCTACGTTAAAAAGTAAGATTTTTTAATACCGATCATAACTATTTTGTTACGTAAGTTTTTAACGAAATCTAATAAGACTTAATTGAGACATACAATTTTTTGAGTCTAATCTAAAAGAATAATTCACAAAGTGGAGAAAAAATATTTTAACCATTCGAGAAATATGTATTTATTATATCTTTCTTTTTGTAACAAAGCCGTCAGACGAAAAATGAGATAAGGGGATAAAGAGAAATCTGAAAGTGTTTACAAATTGCTTCAGAATTTGTCCTATAATCCAAAATGTCTTTAAATATCGTTGATGCTGGATACATATGTATCACCGTTATGGCGACTTAACATAGCGGTGTATTCATCTGACCGCCATTATCGTTTCTTCCGCCTTTATTGGTTCGCCTATTGCGAAACAAAATGGCGACCCTAGCAGCATATTGCCAAACTCCACTGAGTGCTTCGGAGATATCTCCTGGCTAAGCTTAATGTCTTGAAATCTTGGAGACACAGTTTAAAATTGTGTTTTTAGTCTGGGTCTGTGAAATGATAAACGTCACGATCCTTCAGAATGTATTTATGTACCTACATATGAACCTATGTATATTTTTTATTTAAATGTCGCAACCTAAGCACATAACGCTTGATGCTTTGGAACAAAAGGCTATACAACCACACAGCACACATCCGAGTTCCTGCCCTCAGGGAAGAACCTTCCATGGTGTCTCTGGAAAACTCTGAACAGACTAAGAACGGGGTGTGGAAGGAGCGAGGCCGACTTAAAAAAGAATATTCGATTCACATACACATTGGTACAAGTAGGTAAACAAGCCAAAAATGAAATAATATTTCTGGCGCAGTTCAGGGGTGACATCTGTGTGTGACACCGTCATCTCATTTATAAGGACTGTTGCTTTCATTGTTTACAAATAAAAATTAATTTCTAAATTTCTCAATAGATGGCGTTACAAAAAAGTTTCTCCGTTACTCGATAGATGGCAATAGTAATAATGCATTATTTTCAGGTAAAATGTTACACACTATTCAAATATATAGAACTTTCAAAAATAACATCGATAAGGGAACTCAATAAGAAGGCATAATTGATGAACGTTGCGCAAGCGCATAAAGTGATCACGTAAACCAGCCGATGACAGGTCGTAAGCCCTGTAGGTGCCTCGAGTTCCTGGTTCTTCTACAATATCCCAACTTTGTCTCTATTGAGATGTTGAAAAAAATTTTGTCAATAAAAATTTTATTTGACTCCCGAAAGGGAAAAAAATCAAATGTATGCAATTAAATATATGCTATTAAAAAGAATATTCGATCTACTATAAACAAAAATAATATAAAGCGTATTGGTTACCAAGTGGTAACCAGTTGAATATCAAATCAAGGAGATGCTTTGAATTAAAATTACAAGGACAGTGGTTTAGAGAGAAGATAGAAACGTATGAATGATTTTTAACTTACGAGTATATTTATCACAATTAATATAGCAGTTTACACACAGGTGATTTTACAATCAGTAATTAATATACAGAAGAACTTTCTCACGATGCGTAGGTATTTTTACGAGACGGTTTCTCACGGTATAACAGTACGTGCGAGTTAGCGAGCGAGTCGAAGTGAGCGAGCGAGTAGATAAGCGAAACGTAGTGAGCCGAAAAATGACGTGCTGTGTACAGATGTACACTCCCTTATATAGCTCTAGTGCTAAGGGTGGCAAGTTCAATGTCCTCGAACTTTCTAGATCATTTCATCGAACTATCATACTCTGTTGAAGTTTATTGTCACTCGCTTGACACCGCGGGCGATGAACTCGACCTAGCGACAAACAAATAAAATGCTAGGCGCGCGCTCGAAAGGAATTTCTCGAACGTGGTCTGCCACAAATGAAAACAAGTGGAAAATAAACAAATTTTCATAGTATAAAAGGGTATTTGGCTGCTGATCCAAAGGTCCCGGGTTCGATTCCCGGTGGAGATACAGTTTTAAATTGTGTTTTCAGTCTGGATCTGCGAGACGATTAATATCGTAAGTCTCCAGAATGGGGAAACTTGTTATTGGGTGCGTGTTAAATAATTATTTGACATAGTACCTGTTAGTTGCCCGAGAAGAAATATTAAATAAAAAAAAACAAGAAAATGTGGCAACTTGAAATGGGTGGCAATGCCTTGGAAGATCAAAAAATATTTAATGAGTTGGTATATACAATACAAAACGTAAAACAAAAACAACATACTGATAAAAAGAACAAAAAAATAAAAATTGAAAAAGTGATTTAGATTATTTTGATTAACAATAATCACAACTGATAAAAACTCCGCAGTGGGGCAGCTGTATGGACTCAGGTACCTACGACTATTTCTAGCAGATTTCGCATAAAGGCTTCCCGGTCCTGGAGCAAAAACTAGGGAAAATCCTCGATTCAATTTTGAAAATATTCGGGTGAAGAAAGGACGAAGAGGCAATAAAGGCGTTCCCGGACAATGTTTATTGAGGCAATTTCGATGCGTCTGTATTGTCTTCGTTATTGTACCCAGACCCACTTTTTCCAGCCAATACGTGTGCTCATATTGTAAGTATGCATACCTATGTATAACCAAACCAATATTCGTGGAAGCAAATTACAAAATAACACTAGTTGCATGTAACACATGAGACCCAATTGTAGATGGCGATAATATGTATAATTGAAGAATACGTACTAACCTATAAAGACAAATTAATAAATATTTTAAGATATTTTGTTTTCCATATAAAACATGTAGGTATATATGTCAGGATAGGATAGTATGTGGTCAGTCTGTTTTTTTCTACCCAGAATATGAAAACAGCATGATGTATGTTTGATTTAGTAGGTATCAAACTATTGAGTGAGATATTGTGTAGTGTTTACTGCCATATAAATTGTATGAAACGATGTCGATTGTGTGACTAAATTCAATTTTTATCAAAATAAAAAAAAAAATTGGGATGTACTACTACTACAATGTTAATATGTTTTATAACATACCTATTAAATTATCCAATTGGGGTGTTTCGGCTTTTATCGATATTTTTAAAAACTTTGGAAATATAGGCAGTTAAACACATAAATAAATCATAATAAAAATGTTTTTTGAACATTTGAGAATACCTGGAACATTTAAAAAAAATTGAGATTCTGGATTTGTCTATATTTATAACAATTATCAGTGTTTTTGCTCATATGGTTTTTGAGATACCTACATGGAAAAATAAAGTAAAAATTCAAAAGTCGATAACCCTGACTGGAAAAAATTCAAAATTCTGAGTATGAAAGTTTTGTTGGCCTATAACTATCTATATTTTGGTATCTGTAAATTGATCGGATCAAAAGTTATAAGAGAGGGACGGACACATAGACACACTAATTTTTTTACTCCGATTCTGAGTAAATCCGTATATAGAACATATATGTTGGTGTTTTTTTGACTTCAAATTTGGAAAAACCGTGAAAAATATAGATCCTGTGTACAAATCTCGCGTATCATGGCTTAATGCTTTGTCGATATGTCAAGAGAAATACATTCTCTTGAACAAATCGACAGTCAGAATTATTTTTGTTACTTATATTTTTTTTATTATTTACAGCATTTGTATGATTAGGTAGGTACAACATAAACATAGGTATTCAAGATCCCTTTTACCATATTAGGATATTAATTAATATTAAAATTTGTTTAATAGGTAAATGAATAATGTTAAAAAAAATATGCAGCGGCTCATGTTATTTCATTCACATAAACGTTAGCAAGTATTAGCGGAGTCTCTGGGAGGGTTCATAACAGCATTAGATAGAAGAAAAATATTCGGCCCCATGAAAGATAGATATTTTTTTTAAATCAATCCGAAGACAAACACTACATACGGACAAATAAATTATCAATACTTTGCTCCAAAGATCCTAAATTTAGTTGCAAAGGATATAAAGAACATACATTTAATAGAAAATACAAGACTTAAACATACATACAATACAAACATGGTTATATAACAAAGGAATCAACTATTGTCAGCAAATTCTCAATTCATAACAACATACACGACAAAACTACTAATAAGTGGACCATGGGCTACACAATTATATTATATAACAGCTTAAAATGACTTAGTAATTAATTTTATGTAACTAGTCTACCACCTCGGAACAGGCCTGGCCTAGTGAGGTGGTCCAAGCCAACCTAATTTTTTATTTATGTTGCTTATATACAATGTTATTTTTGGTAGGTATATGTATTAAAAAAAAGAAATAAATAAATTAAGGAAAAATAGAAATATACTTTTCAATTTTTTTTTTATAAAAATGAATATGTCCTTGTTAAACAATTGCTTAGGTGAACGAAATCGGTCGAGGCAGGATTCGAACTCGCGACCACTGGATTACTAGCCTAGCGCGCTAACCGATCTCCCACCGACCCATTATATTGAATAGGACTCAAAGTTCCTAATTTATTTATTTATTTAAAAATAGACAATTAATTATAGTATATGTTGGCACTGACAAAAAGAATTCAATCTATCAGTACCAACATCCAGTGGATAAGAATTAGGTATCCCCTTATGTCTACCACCCAATTATAACATATCATAAAATCAAACATATAAAATATTCGAATATTTTTATTATTGCATATGCGCAAACATTGGGTTTTTTTCCCTGTCGGGAGTCAAAGATATTTTTTAACAGAGACGAAGTTGGAATATTTATTGTAGGAGAACCGGGAAATCAAGGCACCTACAGGGCTGACGACCTGTCATCGGCTGGTTTACGTGATCACTTTATGCGCTTGCGCAACGTTCACCAATTATGCCTTTTAATGAGATCCCTATCAATTCAATTTTGAAAGTTCTATATATTGTAATACTGAAATTCTTTTCGCTTGAAAATAAGGAATTTTTACTACAGCCATCTATGGGTGAAATTATGAACAACGTAAACCAGCCGATGACAGGTCGTCAGCCCTGTAGGTGCCTTGATTTCCCGGTTCTCCTACAATAAATATTCCAACTTCGTCTCTATTGAGATAATTAAAAATCTGTTAAAAAATATAAAATATTATAATATACAGCTATAAACTCACGGTTTTATATCATTTCATAATTTTAATTAATATATTTTCAATGTTCATTCTACCTTTGTTGAGAATCCAAGAAGATAGTTTATTTTTCATAGCACTTGTGACTTAACATATTTTATATATCTTAGAACCATTTAATTCTTTTGTAAATATGTTTAAAATACTGATTCCTGGCTTAGTTTCAATTACATATGTTTCAAATGTAGAAAACTTTGCAAAAATATTCTTATTATTATTCTTAATTTAATACCTATATCGATTCATATACAATATACATGTGAACGGTTTTTTTTTCATTTGAACTTGTTTTCATGAAATCCGTTTCAAACATTATTATTCAAACTGAATGGACATCCGAAAGTCATTACGGGTGAGGCGAAATTCTTATTTTTTTTATTTTATTCTTCGATGACAGTTATTTCGTAGTTCATTGAAGACGTCATGTACCATGTAGGGAGACTAACACATTCAATACAAAATAGATACAAACAACTTTCATTCATGTAAGACCGACAAATTCCCAAATAGGTGTAATAAGGGATGTACTGAAATAAATCCGATTTTATAAGCTTTTCCGGCTCACGTACTTGTATGAAAGGAATTTATTCAATTGATAAAATGAGACAGAATTTGTAACGGTGTATTTTTACCTCATTTTTCTAAGAGCATTTGGACATTTTTTTTCTGGAAAAGGTAAAAAAGGTTCATAATTATCCTTGTAGCCGTCCACCAGCACACCTTTTTACAAAGTGACAAAATATTTTAACACATGTTAGATTTTCAGTTAATATTATTTATTTTATCTTATTTTGTTTTATTTCCGGGAAATTTACAGTATAATAACATTTTTTATATACATGCATTAGTATAAGACAAAAACCAATAACAAATTTCCACATTATTAAATTTTGACTGCTGTGCTTACATACTTAAAACTACATATTATGAAAAACATTTATATCTAAAAAATTTGAGTCAACTGTAAATCTGTTATACATTTTGTATTTTGATTGATTTTCAGCCAATGTTTATAATCGTATCATATGAAATACCCACTAACATTAAGGTTTTTACTATTTTCTCAGAAAATTGGATCCACTTGTATATAGTTCAATGACAATTTATGTGTAGTTTCTAATGATATCTGTAATAGATATTCAAATGATATTTAAGTTTACGTGATCACTTTATGCGCTTGCGCAACGTTAGCCAACTATGCCTTCTTATGAGTTATCTTATCGATGTTTACAAATAAAAATTAATTTTTATTATTATTGGTAATAATGCATTATTTTCATGTAAAATGTTACACACTATTCAAATATATAGAACTTTCAAAATTACATCGATAAGGGAACTCAATAAGAAGGCATAATTGATGAACGTTGCGCAAGCGCATAAAGTGATCAGGAAAACCAGCCGATGACAGGTCGTAAGCCCTGTAGATGCCTCGAGTTCCTGGTTCTTCTACAATATCCCAACTTCGTCTCTATTGAGATGTTGAAAAAAATGTTTGTCAATAAAAATAATATCATTTGACTCCCGAAAGGGAAAAAAATCCAATGTTTGCGTATATGCAATTAAAAAAGAATATTCGAAATATTCAAATCTCATCATTATACCGATTATTATTCAACACACACACAAATCGCACCATAAAATCGATCACACTTGCACACACACAAATTCATATTTGTTTTTGCTCTGTCCGATAGGAGACCGCTTATCACACCAATATACTCGTTTTACCTTGATTTAATTAATACAAGATTCAATTTAACAGCTCACACAAGGAAAATTCACTGTAAAAAATTTAAATTGATGAATGTTGCAATTGCGTAAAGTGATCACTAAAGCCAACCGATGACAGGTCAAAAGCCCTGTAAGAACGTATTTGTGATTATCCTTGCTTCCATCTACAATTTCTCTTCCTATATCTCAATTGAAATTCTATAAAAATACCATATTTTTATAATTTTAGAATTATCTGTTGCGTGTACGTGTCTAATTCCATTACAGTTGACCCATGAGTATTTGTATTGTGTTTTTTTAGCAACATCGCGAACTTTTTTATATAAATTTCTGTTAACTTTGGTTAAGTTAACGTTGACATAGATTGGATCGATGGAGTTAGTAAAACCCATGTTGGCAGAAGTGAGTCCTTTGTGGCGCCGCACCATCCTTATCAATAGGTCTCTATTTTGTTTGCTCCGAAGGCGAAGTACAAGGATTGTTCGTTTTGTAGCGTCTTCAGTGTCTGTGTCCGATAACTGATAACTGCGGCGGCCGGGATTGGTCAACACTTTAGTAACTGTCTGTGTGTCTGGTAATGGTATTGGTCTGTAGCGTATGTATCTTCGATTTCACCCTCGTTTAGTTCAATATTGGAAATTTTGCTTAAATTTTTAATTATGTCGTTCATATTGGTTTCATTTGCATGTGGAAGTCCATGAATTTCTATATTTTTTGAGCGCTGCCACTGTTCTTGTTGGTTCAATGTGTCTTTTTGATGGTTTGGATCAGTTTTTATGATGTTTAATTGCTCTTCAAGATTTTCAAAGTATTTAATTTTTATATCCATTTCTGTAACTCGTTTGTCCACGTCATCAATTCGGTTTGAACATAATTCAATTGATATTTCGCTTTTCAGGGAAGATAATTCTGATTTAAATTCCTGTCTAATTTTAGATATTTCTACAAATAGGTATAGTAGCGATATTGTCTTTCATTGAATTTGTATGCCTCGATGTAGTGTCATGGGGTGGGATGGAATGGGATGGAGTTTGAGTGTCTTCAACTGGGCATAGTTCACTATTTGGCGAAACTGGACGTAGTAGGGTTTCGGACGATCGCGAAGGAGGCTGGCAATCAGGTGTAAATCTTGGATCCATCTTCAAAAAAGTTTTGCACTTCCATTGGTTTCTATAAATTTTTGACATCTTTTTAAAGTTTTCCAGAGTTGTACCGACACATCCATAGTGAAAAGTGCAATAACATCTGCTTCACTTAAGACTTGTATTTTTTGGACTTAAGGTTGTTTTGCAGTGATTGCATTCCATTATGGCGCCGCTGAGCTGTTTAACGACCACAGAGGCACCTACTTATCTCTGCGCAGCTGCAACGCGCACGGGCAAATCCTGATCGTCGGGAAGCCTACTGCAATACATCCTGCCCACTTTATTCGTGTCCACGGGTTGTTCACTTTCATACTAAAATTGGTCATGAACTGGTCCATATAGAAAAACAGTTTGGTTTTCGCCTGTATTTGACGCAGGGGAGGATTGGCGCCACAGTTGTGAAAATTGCGACGGTTTGCGGCGGCCATGTTTTTTCCATTCTTAAAAGAGGCAAGTGTTTGTTTACATGTGTATCTTATGAGAATTTTGAAAATTAGCTTTTTGTTCTTAATGACTTTTATTTTATTTGTTTTTATTGTTGTTGTTCAATTTACTGTTCTTTGTGATACTGCCCTTCTTTTTATTTTTCAGATTAACAATGGTTCGCGTTAAAAAGTGTAATGTTCCTGGATGTGTATCGACGAATAAAGTCATAAAGTTGTATTCGTTACAAAATAAAAATATTAATTCATTGAAAAAATACTGCATTTTATTTTCCAGTACCTTATTAAATATTCCACAGAAATGTGTGTAATTTTGATTTTACACACAGTAACTTATCATTATATTGCTTATTTAAAGATAATATCTTATAATATTATATTATAAAAAATCCCGCGAGGGGCGAGGAGATCAAGGGGCGCGGCGTCATATCGTCGCCTTCAGCGGACAATAGAGGTACTTATGTAGGTTGGCGTGACCAGTCGGTAAGTATGAAGTGAGAGATCTGTACACCATATAATCTGTGTTCGTGTCCCAGTCGGCTAGGCGTCAACACTGTGTCCATTATTTATCTATATTCTTAAAATTAATATCGACCCAAAGATCGCGAACATCTGTAAATTTATTAAGTATATTTATAAAGTACTTGAACCAATAATAAAATTGTAAACCGAGTAAGTACACTTTTAATTATGAATCCCATCATCACTCAATTACTATTTAAATAAATAATTGATTATCAAAATATATATATTATATAGTTGGTGTATGTTGTTGGGAGATTATTTGAACACGCAACATTAAATTAAATTATATTAAATACTTAATTAAATAAACCAAATCCCGACACAATATACCCTCCTATACCATCTTTTAGTATGCACGTCTCGATAAATAAATTTAAAAAAGATAAAAAAAATCGATCCCAAGACAAAACTTGATCACAAATTTGCACTGATCAAACGATCACAGGAAGCAATGCTGTGTTCATTGAGGTTGACTTGTAACAATTCACTTTGTTGTTTAAAGTTTGTTAGATATGTATATAGGTAATTATTTACAAGTGGCCTACAACGCCAATTTTGTTGATTTTTTGTCTATAGATATTTAAAAATATACAGATTATGGGAAAAATATTCATTTTCCCGGGAAACGCCTGAAGAAATTTAAAAAAAAAAATTGTATTACGAAAAATGTATGAAGAAATTCACACGAATGTCCGATTTCACGACACCTATCGCCAAGTTTGCACGTAACTATTTTCTCATTTAAAGCCAAATATCCAACAATGCTTAGATGCAATGCTCAATGCAATTCTTAATGCAATGCTCCTTACAGCGGAGACTTATAATTGGCTGTTTCATTATTATTTTAATTGTTAAACTGAAATTCATAGCTGTTAGTCTCCCAAAAAATTGAAAATAAATAAATAAATAAAAATATAAAATCACAATTTACACACATAAACACGCAAAATATCTATAAACATTCGATTTAAACGATAAAAAACCAGAAATATTATTACTAAATTCTTGTTTTTAACGATTATTAAGTTAATAAGTTAACAGCGACAGGAAACTGAATATTAAACCACAGATAAAAGCATCAAGCGTAGATGAACTTGTAATTATCACATAAATAATAATAAAAAAATATTCGGTAGATACTATTTACAAAATATGTTACGAAATATAATTTATTTGTAAATTATAATCAATTACGAATATATAACTATGAAATTTACTATTAAGCATATGTACATTATTACTATTCTTACCAAAATAATTGGTTAGAATAGGTTGGTTAGGTTTGTATGTATGTAGTTATTATTGTAATATAATAAAAAATAATAATATACACTGTATTGTTATATCATAAAAATAATAATAATATTACATGCGAATATCATTTCAACTATTTTAATTTGGTTAGGTTGAGTTACAATCAATTTCCACTCAATGTTTAATGCGAGTCGCTCACGCGAGTCGTAATAATAACTAAATACAAACCTAACCAACCTATTCTTATCAAAAGATTGTTAAGAATAGGTTGGTAAGGTTTGTACGCAGATATTTTTACAACTCGCGTGAGCGAGTTGCATTATATACTGTCACTGAATGTATAATGCAACTCGCTCACGCGAGTCGCAATAATTACTAAATATGTACAAACTTAACCAACATATTCTCACGAAAAAAATATTTAGAATGGATTAGTTGGAATACTAATGAATGCGAGTTGCATTGTAAATTGAGTGACTGTATATAGTGTAACTCGCTCAGGCGAGTCGCAATAATTACTAAATACAAACTTAACCAACAAATTCTTACCAAAAGTTTATTTAGAATGGGTTAGTTGGGAATACTTATGAATCTTACCGGAATTCTTGTTTTAAATTGTGTCGAAAATTAATATTCCGAAGCCTTGTATTTTTTTAAACTTTTTTTCGAAATTTCATAGAATTACCATGAAGTTCAGATTTTCGGCACATGTTTCTATACTAAGAATTATGTAGTTAGGAAATTCGCTGATAGATGTCGCAAAAGCAACCATTTGCATGGATTTCTTCATACATTTTTTGTAATTAAATATAGTTTATCCCGGGAAAATGATCATTTTTCTCGTTACCTGTATATTTTCATCCATCTATAGACAAAAAATTAACAAAATTGGCGTTGTAGGCCACTTGTAAATAATTACCTTTTACACTGATACCCGATTACACTTAATACCTACTGTTATTTTGAAGAATATTATGTTAGTTTCAAAAATACTAAAGAGCACAACAAAACGCTGTTTACAGCTCAATGTCTATGACGTATATGATTTCATGGTGCATTTTTTATGTTTATTTTATAAGACTGTATTTGTCCCTTTAATAAATAAATAAATTATATAGCAATACAAAAAAGTATCAAAACAATAAATTAACTTATACCCCACTAGTAAAACTCGGCAGACGTTGTCCTGCCTGTTAAATTATTTACCTCCAAATATATAAAAATTGTTGATCTGTATATTTCCTTTTTATTATTTAACATTCTTATCTAGATTCGCTTATTATAATTCCGTATTTTTTCCCTTCCATCCCTACAGTCCTTTCGTCCCTATTCATTCATTCATTCATTTATAATTTTATTTAATTATTCAAACAAATATAGGTACTTGAACCTTTAACATTATACCAGTTTTATATTTTCTTCTTCTTCAATGACTCTACGGCCCATATTGAAAGTGGCATATATGAGTCTTCGCCCCCAACCTTTCAAGTCTCCCGCCTCGGCCTTCCATTTTGTTGCCTGGAGCAGTTCGGCTGCATCCCTCCTAACTTCATCTTCCCACCGTAGCCTTGGCCTCCTCCCTACACTACTTTTTCCACCTGGGTTCCCTTCCATGATCCTTTTTGGTGCCCGTGATGACGGCATCCTCTGCACATCTTAGCCTGTTCAGTCTGTTCATGGTTTTCTTATTATTTTTTGATTTATGTATTTATTTATTTATTAATAGTAATAATAATGAACACTTCCTTGCGCAAGTGGCGAGTTTATTGCCGTATGGCAATTTCTTCCAACTAATCAATGTTTCCAGCCCAGAGAAGCAATATTAGCGTGAGAAATAAATTTAAATAAATTTCTCCTCTGCTGGGAATCGAACCCAGGACGCCCGCTCAGAAACGGAACGGCTTACCAAATGTGTCACGGCGGTCACCTTTTTGCGAGGATTTGGTTAGATAATTAAATCAAACTTTAAATGCGTTTTCTGCTATGCGCTGAACGAATCCCTTAAATTCAATGACAATCTCAAATAGATCATTTTTGTAAATTATTGTGTTATTAAATAAATAAATAAAAAATTACCTTCTCGTGTGCGCGCTGAACAAACCCACTTAGTATCAATTCAATAGCAACTTTCTTTTTTAAAATTTTATTTTGTGAGATATTGAATAAATAAATAAATAAATTATAGTGCATCAACCTTCTCCGGTATGAGCTGATCAAATTCCCAAAGTTTCAAAGCAATCGGATGGCTGGTTTAGGAGTCCATCGGCCACATAAAAAAAAACAAACAAACAAACATACGTGTATCCATTTATATACACATAGATTAGAAAATGTTATATTCCTTTTTACGTATTACTCAATAAAATATTAATATATGGATTTTTTGTGAACCATGACATACAAAGGATTGATTATTTCATGTTTTAATCACGTTTTGACTGAACATAATGTTACATTTGTGTTCAAATATACTGTCGCCTTGATTTTCTTGATTCATTCCACGAAAATAGTATGTAAAAATGGTGTGGGGAAGATTGACCTTTTTGATCCTAGATTTTTCCCGACAAAAGTTAATCCTATTTTGCCCTTCTGTCGCTCTAACTTAAATTCACAGGAAGGTTCCAGATTATATCAATTTATACGTAAATATTTTATATAAACAGTTCAGCTGTAGGTACGTATACAATAATGAAAAAACATTGGTCTTTATATTTTGGAATTGACGATTTACACACACATAAATAAACGAGTGGGTTGTGGCCAACGCTAAACTCCTCACTATCAAGTCACTCCATAAAGTATTCAAATTTTGTATGGAAAATTTTCAACATTTTCATGAACTGAGTTTGTTCAGTTATTTTTTTATTTAAATATTTTATTATGTAATTTTGATAATTCTTTAATGCCACATTATAAAAGTGACGTGTCTTTATAGGAATTTGAAAATAAAAAAAATCAAATTATGAGTTTCCTGAGCTTGCGGTCACTTTTATATTTGACGTTTAAAAAAATTAACTATTCCGATAATCCTTCAAAATCTTATGGGGTCTAAGTGAGTATTAGATATACATATTTGTAAATTTTAAAAAGAATCGAAGGAGTATAATTGATAAAGTAAAATAAAGACGCCGTACATAGCACACACACAGATACATTGTGATGAAACTTTTACATGTACCGGTAGGTATGTAGATCAAATGTCAGGAAGAATGCTACAATTTCACGCGTATGTGATTCACAAAACACGATGTTCTCAGCCGGGGTGGACATCTTCAATGTAAAATGCGATAAATTTCGTCGCGAACTATTGAAGGTGATACACTCTTAATCTTCCTCCTTCGTACCCTCCTATCCATTCCAACCCTTACGAATTGTATGTGTGTGCATGTGTGTGTGTGTGTGTGTGTGTATATGTATGTGTATGTGTGTGTGTGTGTGTGTGTGTGTGTTTATGTGTTTATGTGTGTGTTGTGTGTGTGTGTGTGTGCGCTTTTATCTAAATTTATTATTATCTCGGTACAACATAATCTACAAACATTTCATTTGAATCCTACAGTTTTCCAGGTATCTGTACTTTCACTTTCAAACAAAATATTTTTTCCTTTTTTAAATGTTGTTTTGACGAAATCCCATTTATCAGGGAATATTACGCCTTTATTATTATTAAAAAGATATTTTGTTTGAAGAACAATTTCATGAACGTGAAAGAATACATGGCAATAATGGTTACATCAAGATAAAGGTTATACAACTGTCTGTTGCTCCTCCATCAGTAGGTAACAGTTCTGCTTATGCGCACTAATGACGACCCCATTCAATACTCTGAAAGAACATAAGAAGAGTCCGGATAACTCCAAAACTTGCAGACATTTTACTCAAGGTATAAGATAGGAGGTCGAAAGTAAGTGCATTCCCATATTTAACGCTCAGAAGTCTATTCTGGGTCATCACAAAGTTGACTTGAGGAGGAATCGGAGAAGAAGTGAAAACGATAAAGATCAATTTTGAAAATGCCGTGTCCAGTAAGAAATTGAGTAGTCCAATGATCATAAATAATTCACGAAGAATAAATACGAGTCCTCAAATAAAAATAAGGTCCTCAAAGTTGTGTGTTCTGGCTCCATTAATCAAATGTCTATTTAACGAGGTTAGTTTGATTATTCTACGTTAATTATACAAGAATTTATTATTGTATATAATTATATAGTTTGAATTGAATTTTATTTTGAAGAGTTTTTTGCATTTTAAATTATAATATAAACTTACAATATTAATGTCCTGTTTATGGTACCTACTTACTTTTAGGTATATTGTTGGGGTAAAAATTATAAAAATTCTCAGAACAATCCTGTTTTCAAGAAACAGAAATGGAAAAAAAATATATAAAAAGAGTTCAATGAGAAAACTTATTAAAAACTTGTTATTTAAAAAAATATAATATTTTCAAGCCGAACAGGTAGTTTGACATTGCCCCAAAAAAGCAGAAAATTTATCTCGCGATAATAAAATCTAAGTATAATAGAATCTCTCCTTGGTAAAAGTAAAACTTCAGAATAAAGGATTCGACGAAATAAATATCCCAGTAGTGAATAAAATTTACGATTTCTCCTGAAAAAGTAGAACAGAACAACAAAAAAGATATCTTCCAGGCCTGGTGAAATATAATAATAATTCTTGGTAGAACTGGGCGGCGAATCGATAACAATTCGATGTATCATTGAAAATACTTTTGCGATACTTTCAGGAATTTTATTAATTTTGAAAAGCGAATTTTGTTCGAGACTTGGGACAATAATGTTTCCGGATACATCTCTTTAAGTGAGTACGAGTGTATAGCAGGATCGAATCTGGGTTCGATTCCCATTAGATACACAGATTTTAACCCTTAACTGCACTGTGTTGCAGAAATACAACGATCTTTTTATTTTGTTTCACATATCTACAATATTATGATTTTGTTCCTACTTTAGAGCGTTGCATTTTGATGACATACTTGTTGGTATAAAAAGTATATAGAATATCTCAATATAGATTTATTATTGAGAAAATAATTTCTTGAGCTGACAGTTAAGCTATGTAGTTTTGGCGCGTGAATTAGTCGTGAACGAATTGGAAACACTAGATCACGTGTTCTTTGAATGTCCGATGCACTACGAATATGACATATATCCCAACTTAAAAGTCCCTCTACCAGTCAACATGTCGCATCTCTTAACACTTAACTCTCTTGCTATTTATTCCACAATATCTAAATTTATCTTGTTCAATTGTATTAATCTGTAAGTCGTAATATTCAATAACTTATTTTTTATCTTTTCTTCCATTTGGCACAAATCACTCTTATAAGGGTGGGTTGCCTAATATTAAAAAAAAAAAATTGATGTGTTTTTTTATAATAAATACATCCGAAAAACTTAAACACAAAAAATCAAATTATTCAGTCAGTTTACTCACATAATATATCATGTTATTTTACTAGTTTTTTTTTAATATTGGAAACAAAATGTACATAATATTTTTTAACAGATTTTTAATTATCTCAATAGAGACGAAGTTGGAATATTTACTGTAGGAGAACCGGGAAATCAAGGCACCTACAGGGCTTACGACCTGTCATCGGCTGGTTTACGTGATCACTTTATGCGCTTGCGCAACGTTCACCAATTATGCCCTTTTAATGAGATCCCTATCAATTCAAATTTTGAAAGTTCTATGTATTGCAATACTGAAATTCTTTTCGCTTGAAAATAAGGATTTTTACTACAGCCATCTATGTGTTAAATTATGAACAACATTATTATTATTTTATTTGTTTTTTGTTATAACGCCAGCTATTGAGAGATTTGGTTTTTTGTAAATAATGAGAGCAACAATTCTTATACCTGAGGTGACAATGCATTTTTCGCATAGAAGTCACCCCTGAATCGCGCCAGACTTATAAGGTCATTTATCTTATTTACCTACTTGTACCAATGTGTATGTATTCGAATATTTTTTATTATTGCATATGCGCAAACATTGGATTTTTTTTCCCTGTCGGGAGTCAAAGATATTTTTTAACAGATTTTTAATTATCTCAATAGAGACGAAGTTGGAATATTTACTGTAGAAGAACCGGGAAATCAAGGCACCTACAGGGCTTACGATCTGTCATCGGCTGGTTTACGTGATCACTTTATGCGCTTGCGCAACGTTCACCAATTATGCCTTTTTAATGAGATCCCTATCAATTCAATTTTTGAAAGTTCTATATATTGCAATACTGAACATAATATGTATATCATTATGAACATTTTAATAAATGTATGTTCATATTATTTTTTTTTAATATGAACAT
Organism: Molanna angustata; assembly: GCA_963576475.1. Classification (NCBI taxonomy): domain Eukaryota; kingdom Metazoa; phylum Arthropoda; class Insecta; order Trichoptera; family Molannidae; genus Molanna; species Molanna angustata. The sequence continues at coordinate 24,391,810 of OY754977.1, forward strand.
ATTAATCAAATTGTTTGTTTAAAAAAAATTCAAATAAGTTATAATATTATTATTTAAGTCTGCAACATCGCGGTCCCCGCACCCCTCCCATACACTTCATCCAAACAATATTATATTATTAAATATATATTCAGTTTGTTTTCTGCCTCTGAGGATGCCGGCTGTATTCTGCGAAATCGCTTAGGCTCATTAAAGTCTTACTCATTTGTGGATTAAAACTATGTGTTTTATTTATTTTTTATAAATATTTTAACTTTTGATTATGAACTTCTTTTGTTTTAATGAAAAACTTTGAAACTATTAAAAATTCCAGAGTTTCTCAAACATTTTAATAAAGAAAAACATTTTTTATTCTAAATTTGTGTGTTTAAATGGATATATTTCCATTTTTTTTAAATGATCTAAAATCACTAGAACACCCCAAATAGATTATTTAATTTTCTATAAAAAAATCTTACATTGTAGTAGTACCTACTACTCTAAGTTTTTTTGATAATTTTTATAAAAATTAAATTTAGTGACTACATCGTTTCATTCAATTTTTATGGCAGTATACACTACACAATATCTACGGTGACTCTCAATAGTTTGATACTTAATCTCCAATCATAAATACATACCATCAAGCTGTTTTCACATTCCGGGTAGAAAAAAATGACCTTCATAATATCATATCCTGACATTCGTACCTTATTATGTATGAAAACAAAATATCTTACAATATTTAATAATTTGGATTTAATGGTTTATAGTTTTGTACGTATCTTCAACTATACATACTATCGCCATCGACAGTTGGATCTCATGTGTTACAAGCAACTAGTTGACTATTATTTCCTATGGTTACTTCATATTCTCTTACTTCAATATTTTAATATAGCTAATCCAACTGTCGATTTGTTAAAGAGAATTTTATTCTCTTAACATATCGACAAAGTATCAAGGCAAGATACGTAAGATTTGTATGCATGGTCTATATTTTTCACGGTTTTTCCAACTTTGAATTCAAAAACACTTAATCTCCAAACATGTATACAAACCATCGTGCTGTTTTCATATTCTGGGTAGTAAAAAAGGACTGACCTCCATACTATCCTATCCTGACATACATACCTAGGTACATGTTTAATATAGAAAACAAAATATCTTAAAATATTTATTAATTTGTGTTTATAGTTTGGTACGTATTTTTATTTATTTTTTATTTTTATTTTATTTCAATTGGCATATCTACAGACCATATACAAATTTTAATTACAAATATGATAAATACATCAGTCCATTTACAGATAGCACATACAAATTAAATAATGTAAAATATTGTGGTACAAAACCAATGAGAAAAAATACACAAGTCAAAACATAACAAAAAAAAAATATATATATTACGAGAAAAAATAAGAAGTAAACAAAAACAGAAAGCATGCACACACAGGGTAGAAAAGAAAGTGTGCGGTTTCGAAAAAACAACAAACAAAAAAATAAGTAGTAAATTAAACTGAGGCTTCTTCAAGTATTATATATGTATACTATCGCCTTCGATAGTTGGATCTCATGTGTTATGCAACTAGCTTATAGATGAAGTCCAACGAACGCGTTTGAAAAATCATTTTTTCTTCGGGCCAAATACAAATAATCCCTTCAGTAGTTGATATTCAATTTTTACATAATGAAATGATTAAGGTCACAAAGCTGAGAACGACCCGAGTCCACCCTTCTCAGATGAGAAGAAAAAAAATAATATTTCTTACTTCAGACGGTAAATTAGTTCGCATTTAATTTATTTGGAATGGGAGAAATATACGTACAAAAGGAATCAGACAAACAGTGTTTTGCAGTCGTATCTACCCGTTTTCCTCTGCGTTTTATTTTTCTCCATTTATTATTATTGTTAATAATAATAATTTAAACTTCACCCATTTAAGGGGACGCCAATGTGGCTGAGTCGCGAATATGAATAAATGTTTGACGTCAACACTTAATGAAAGGTAAACAGTTTATCTAAAAGGGATATTGCTATTCAAAATCGATTTTTCCATATTTTATTGCAAACATTTGAGAGTACGATAAAATATATTTGTAATCACTTATACATAAGATACTATTATGTGATATGTGTTTTACGGTAGAACGGCGCCCCCTGGAAACGACCAAAAGTCGGGCAATCCTTTCACTACCGGCAAACAAAGGAGGACACGTAAATTCAATTTTGCTCATGGAAAAACTACCAGCGTTTATTTTATAATTAATAATATGTATGTATATTACTCATTATCACTAAAAAAATCATTAGAAAAAATTCAAATCATTAATTTGGAGGTGTACTCAAATGAGTACACTGGACACATGCGTATGAAAAATATTTTTCAGTGGATTATAATGGCTATTGTGAATCAGACTGTCCAAAACATATTTTTAATCTATACACAAACTTCTTAAACATTTTTAACTTGTACATTGTACATATGTATAAAATCCAGGGGGCATTGATGTATAACAGTTGTTATTTTAAACGTATTGGAGAGGTGATTACCAATAAATCCAATATATATTTGTTAAAATAATATACTCAACTAGACTGAAAAGAATCCGTATGAAATTTGTACAAAATAATAAAACGGATAGTTCGACTGTCTAAGGAGGCGGGCCAGCGCGAATGGCGATCAATTTTTACTAGCGGCCAGTGCCGGTAAAAGCTGTTGGTACCCCTGTGCATACTCGCATAGATGTACCAACCTAATGTAGGCAATTTAGAGTTGCCACATAATGATTTTGTGCAAGTACATATATTGTGTAATAGGTCTGTATTCTGTTGGTCGATTGTAATCATTTATAGACAAAAATTAAAAATAATAAGTACACCTAGGCTGTGTTCAGATACAACGCTCGACGTCGGGCGTCGAATGTACCTACCTGAAGTTGCAGATTATGGCGTTTTTCACACCAATCTCACTGAACGCAGCATCGGGCATTTTAAATGTCATTTATCATACATGTCTCTTTTTATGTTATATTTTTATCGAAATAAAACACTTGGGCAGTGGCGTAGATAATAATCTCTGACCTCTTATTGTAAATTTTTGAATGATAATTTTATATATGAACCTATTTGTGAATGCATATTGTCATCATAAATAGTGTCAACTTTATAACAAAAATGGAAGTCATCATACCACAGATAAAATAGAAGTCAACAGATACTATAACTGTCAGAGCGTTTTTCACCCGACAATTTTACAGAGCGTTTGGTGCGTACACTCGACGTTCAATCTAAACGCCACAGAGTGTCTTTTGAGCGTCTGTTTCCGGTCATTACGAACGGCTAAGAGCGTCACAGTGCACTCGGCGTTTAATGTGAACGTAGCCCTACAAAATCAAGAGAAAATAATTTAAATTCATCAAAGTATTACAATTTTTTTAAAACTTATGTTTTTTCAAAGTATAAAAACCTTAATATTAAAATTAATTATATTTTTTTCAGACAATTTACATTACTTATGAACAGCGTTCATCGACAATATTAACAGGTTTAAATTTAAATTATATATTAAATTTTCCTTTTCAGGTTCGCCAAGTGTTGACCTTTCCATGGAATCTTTGAAGTCAAAACAAAAATAACGAGCCGCAAGATCTCAATTGGCTGAGTTTAGTCTCAAACTTCATCAAAATTACGATTTACCACCAGCACCGTTGAAATAAATTATTTACTATGGAAAACTCTTCAAAGTTGATTAATAGAAAAACGTAATACATTTACGATCCTCGTAAAAGCCGAAGGCGATGAAAATATCGAAAGGGGTTTTATAATAAAGCCGAAATATATTAAATTATGAATAACAAAGCCCAAAATATATTAAACAATGTATAAGAAAGCTAAATATAAATTAATCAATGAAAAACAAAGTCAAATATATATTAAACAATGAATAACAAAGCCAAAATATAAATAAATAAACATTTATTGAGACGAAAAGAAGTTTACATACAAATACATAGACATATATCAACAAATGAAAAGAAAAACAACCTTTCTGACTCAAAAGGACCATGCTCAGCTGTGTTGCAGGAAGACAAGCCCCCCAGCAGCTGATTTTCAGCATGATCCTATTGCTTATGCATTATAATATAAATACAAAAAATTCTCCAAAATATACACACACGTAGATATTTTACTAAGACCCAGATCTGTATACTCTACAAAGCGCAAATACGTCCAATTATTGAATATGGCAGTCACCTCTGGAGTGGCGCCCCCCAATACCTACTGAATACCCTCGACGCTGTCCAAAGGCGTGCTATACGTCTGATTGATGATCCATCACTGACTAATGGATTGCAATCACTAGAACACAGACGCAGAGTCGGTATTTTAAGTTTATTCTATAGATACTACCACGGGAATTGCTCAGAAGAACTTGCATCTTTGGTCCCTCCTCCACCCACTCGCAACAGAGTCACTCGCTTCACTCAATCGCAGCACCCATTCACAGTGGACCTTCAACATATACGAACAAGTCGCTTCTCGAACTCCTTTATTAATACAGCAGACCGACTGTGGAACGATCTTCCGAATTCTGTGTTTCCACCTTCGTACAACCCGGGTCTTTTTAAAATCCGAATTAATAAACTCTTTTCTAGATTGCAAACCCCTCCCGACGCTACGTAGTGCGCTTCTTCGGAAGAGTAAAATGGACCCAAATCCTAATAGCTGGCGTCCCCTACGTAAACATGTAAAAAAAAAATAATACATACACATACATACATATATACACACATTTATTTATACACACCCACACACATTAATACACAAATTCTTACATACTTCACACTATGATTGCGAGGCCAGAAGCATCGCTCGACAGCTCTCCTTAAAAATATGGATTTTTTTACTGCTTTTAGCGGTGGAGGCAAGTCATTGCAGCATTTTGTTGCAGCGCATTTGAAACTATCTTCAAACGCTGCCCCTCTATGCCTAGGAATAAGCAATAAGTAGTGTTCGACCTAAGCTTCGGCTTCGGCTTCGGCCACCTTCGGCCAAAAAAAACACCTTCGGCTTCGGCCAAAAATAACCCGAATTTTCGGCCGAAGCCGAAGCTTTTTGTCAACCGCTAAAAACAATTAAAACTTGTAAACATGCGCGAACATGACATGTGAAGCGGGTGTATAGATTCGGCCGGCCCAGTGTCGCGTGCCGACTGTCGACAGAAACAAAACAAGAGTAGTTCTGAACGCTCAGTAGTTAGATATCTAACCAACTAAGTCTCGAAAGCATATTATTTATTATTTTAATCGATTTTTTTAGTAAAATAAAAACTTCGGTTTCGGCTTCGGCTTCGGCCAAAATCTGACCTTCGGTCGGACACTAATAAGAAGCCTCTGGCCGTCGTGACATTGTTGTATTGATAACATATTGATATATTGTAGTCAACAAAAAAATCACAAATAAATTAAGTTTTCGAGTATTGGATATTTCAGAGAAATCAAATATTCAATTCAAAATTATTCGTAACAAAAGCACCACCATGCCTTACAGATTTCTTTGTTTTGATTGCACACATTCGGTACTGACTGACTCGGGATATCAAAAACTAGAGTTATATTAATGTGCAAATATTTTAAAATCTATAACGTTTCAATTAAGGTCTATTCCTTCATATAATCGCTAATTACCTGCCCAATCAAGCCTTTTTATTTTGTTTTTGGGAAACCCTATGAACATTGCTTACATCACAGAAAATTAAATTTACTCACACTAATATTTATTTCCGTAAAAAGTAATCCAACTGTCAATTCGTTCAAGAGAATGAAATTCTATTGAAGGAAGAGACAGTTTAAATCCAAGATGCGTGTACGAAGGAACATTTTGTTTGGCGTAGTGGACTTTTTGCATGCTTAGAGGCTTCGCAGCATATATGTTCCCGTACCTGGATTTACTCATGATTCGGAGTAGAACATTTTATGTGAGTTTTGTGTGTGTGCGTGTGTGTCTGTGTGTCCGTCCCCTCCCTATAACTTTTGATCTGCTCAATTTACAGAGCCCAAAATTTCAGAATATATAAACAGTTATAGGTCTACAAAAATTGTATACTCAGAATTGTGAATTTTTGTTTCAGTCAGTGGTTATCAACTTTTGAAATTTTGGTTTATTTATCCATATATCTCAGAAACCATAAAAGCTAGAACGCTGCAAAATTGGTATAAAGATAGACAAATACAAAATTTCAAATAATTTTTTTCAAAAAAATTCCAGGGTTTCTCAACATTTTTTATTAAGAAATATTTTTTTTACGATAAATTTATGTGTTTAACTGCCTATTTTTCCAAAGTTTTTAAAAATATCGAAAAAAACTGAAACACCTCATCCAGATAATTTAATTTTCTATACATTGTAGCAGTACATCTCAAATTCTTTTTAACAATTTTTATTAAAATTGAATTTAGTGACGACTTCGCTTCATACAATTTGTATGGTAGTCGCTTATACACATTACACAATATGTAAGAAGACCTAATAGTTTGTTACTTAATCTCCAAACATACATACATACCATCATGCTGTTTTCATATTCCGGGTAGGAAAAGAGGACTGACCTCCATACTGTCCTATCTTGACATATTTATTTATTTATTTATACATCTTCTTGTACATAATATAAACAAATATAATTGTACACTGGCGGGCTTATTGCCATTAGGCAATTTCTTCCAGCCAACCAGATTACAAAGTATGACAACATTGTGTATGTACAACAGCAAATAAAAAAGAGTAAAAGAAATCAAAGAAAATACGTATAACACTTAAATACTATTATAACAAAAAAAAAATTATAATTCATAGCAAGAAAAAGGATATGGTAAGGACAGGAGAGGAAATCGGGATCAGGTGTTCAAGGATAAATATTCCTTCTTTAGTTTTTTCTTGAAAATACTAAGTGAGTTAGACGACGCAATATCCGACGCAGATCGGAGTGTAAGTCCATGATTGGATAAATAAGTGAATTTGCTTTTGAGGTACTGTGGCAGGTTTGGGTTCGAGAGAATATTGTACAATAGTGACAAAATGTGTATATTGCGCCGCTGGCGTATCCTGGGCCAACAAAGAAGATTTGCGGTAAGGTGATATGCGATCAAATTTTTATATACATACCAACATGTGTTAAAATTTTCAATAATTTGGATTTATGAGTTTATAGTTTGATTCTTATTCTTCAACTATACATACTACTGCTATCGACAGTTGGATCTCATGGGTTACATGCAACTAGTATGTAATTATTGATAATCGCTAAATATTTTCTAGGCTCTTTTGAAAGATAAAGGATGTATGTACCTACCTAGCCATTATTCGGTCCAAAGTTATGCTCATTTATAAACCATCGCTGCTTTGCACAGTTCACAGTAGAAGTCGCTGTTGTTCAAAACCATTTGGAAAATGGTCATGTCGAAGATGAATCATTCTACAAGTTCCGTTAGTCCGTTATTAACAAATAAACTACTAACACTCATGTATTAACTTGAGATGCTTGATGTGGTTCAACGAACGTTTGACGAAATACCTGTGTGATATATTTGTATTGAACTGTATCAATTTTCGGGAAACCAACAGGTACTTTGTCAAAAATTAACTAAACACGCACCCAATAACATGTTGCTGCACTGTGAAAACTTTAACCCCCCTCAGTCCAAACTGCTGGAATGGATCACGCGACTCAACCACGTGATTCAATCACGCGACTCACGTGACTCAATATTTTAACGGACGCCCGTTAAAATATGTACGGCCTGTTATCAAGGTAGGTATCCTCGTATATATCCTCGTGTTACGTCACTGCCTGGACTCTATTAAATAATAACGATGCCAACGGAAGAATTAATCTACTCGTATTTAGTCAACGAAAATTTTTCAATAGTAATTGAATTATCTAGAGCTGTGCAACTAACTACAAGTTAAAATGTTTAAAATGTATGATGTAGAAAATAGCGAGAATTAATTGATATCATTTATAAATTTCTTTTTTGACATACTATGTAAAATGTAAATACAAAATGTAAACTGACTGCAGCACATCTACAATAAGTGAAGCTCATTAGATAAAGTGAAGTACTAATTTTTAAATACCAACTCGATTCAAGTAAAATTTTAATTATTTGTGATGTACCTATCTACAATTCTCACATATTTTTATTACACCTTGCTACAATGTCCCGTCGTTGGACAAGAATGTAAATATGTGAAAAAAATTATTTAAAATTTGATTGAATAAAAGATTGGTAAAGAGAAAAGTGTTGATCACAACCCCACATTTTTATATTAATGTCATCAAGTGTGTAAAGTGTGTTTTAAGATTCAGCACTTTATAAATAAATATAAACATATAATTAAATAAAAATTAAGATAGATAAATTAAAATCATGAAACCTTCCCAGTTCTCCGAATGGAAACCTTAAATACAAATTAAGTTTGACAATTTGTGTTAGGAAAATCTGTATTTTGTTTGTTTGGTACTCGATATATTTTTCGAATTGGTAGGTACAATATTGGTTTGTTAGAAGCCATAAAAACCAAAAGTCAACAATTGTCATAAAAATGAATATTGTTTGACAAATTATGGATTTTTACTATGCCTATCTACATAATATATATCTATATTTGAAATTTATTGACTTTTACACAGTATATCTTTAAACTTTTCATTTATTTCAAAGCACTTCTATATATGTATGTATGTATGTATCATTTCACAATATTTAAGCGTATTTTTTTTAAACGAATATGTCCTTGTTAAACAAGTACATAATATACATCTTCCTACGTTCCCTAAAATAAGCAAATAAATGCTTGTGCTATAGGTGAACGAAATCGATCGAGGCAGGATTCGAACTCGCGACCACTGGATTACTATCCCAGCGCGCTGACCGCTCTGCCATCTACCCATCTATTTTTTAATCAACTTCTCAATCGGTATCATGTTGAGAGTTCACTCTGTGAGTTTCGTCGCGATGTGTTTGTATGTATAGCGGATCCTTTATACGGATTATCCTTTTTGTGTCTGACTTCATATTTACATCATATAATATGTTAAGTGCATAGACCTAGGGCTGATTAGTTTTCCATAGACAACTTTTAATTTCTTCTCTATGATATAATTTACGTTGCTTTTTGGGTCCTCTCTACAGGCCAAACTATTAGTTTGATTGACTTCATATTGATATCATTTATGTAAAGTTCATAATCTTAAATAAAAAGCTGATTAACTACCCATAGATATCCTTTAATTTCTTCTCTATGATTTCATCGGTCCAAATTTTCAAAATGCTCTCACGATCTGGAAAATCGGGGTATTTTTATACTGTTTGAAATTGTGATACAATAAAAATAAACTCATCAAAAATGCATTCAAGAATGTCGAAATTTAAAGAAAAAAATCTTTGTTCTGCCATATCATTGTGAAATTAATTTCATATTTGTATGAAAAATGTATGTAACAGAAATAAAATAGCTTCTGTATGGGAAAATTGAGTGATAAACTTCATCTTGATATTGTATGTGTCTCTATAGACAAGTGCATTTTTAACTCTCTACTTTTATCTTCTTCAAGGGGTAGGCAGTGAGAACCGAACACCGCATTCTTCTATCTTGACACATATACATCGCCTCATCAACAATGATACACTGCCTCATACATGCTTCTACATAATCAAAATTAAACATAATTGCTTGTGCTGTATGCGAATGAATTCGCTCGAGGCTTCTACGATGGGTTTCGAACTCGGCATCAATGGATGCTAGGACTGTGCCCGATCTAACACCAATCCATCTGTATATGTATATAATAACTCAAACAATGCTGGAAGACTAGCGGTACTATTTCGCTCATCACTATATTATGTATAGTTTAGATTATATCCGAGGAGAGCCATATTATTATGACATGTCGCAAAGTTCGTAACATGTACATATATTTCCATATCGCTGTCAGATATTATGTATTTATTTAAACTTGGTATAGCTGATGAACAGAGTTTGTTGAATTAGTTTAGTTATCCTTTACTTAGCTGTTTGTTCGTATAAAAATAATTTCAGTTTCCACCCAACGATGCTATAACGTTGATATAAAATGAAATCACATTAAAACTACAATATGTTTCACCAGCAGCGTCTGTAAGGTAGGTTATGATTAATTTTGTGTGACTAACATTAGCTAATTTAAATAATCTCACTATCTTCGGTGGCTCGAAACAGCTCATCCACGGTCCTAGTTCTCATTCATTCTCATATACAGGGGTCGGCACTCGAAGTGTTACCAATTAAAAATGCTGTAAATTTTTACTTTTCTTATTAGAAAACTTCAGAATACCGTAAAAACATTTCAAATTTAACAAAAAATATGTTATTGTTTGATGTAGCCACCTTTACTGCGGATAATAGTATCGAGTCTGTCCGAGAAGGCTTCACACACTGCACGAATGTGGTCTGATGGTATTTTGTCTCACTCTCGGTGAAGAAGAATATTTAAGGAGTCGACAGTCTCATATTTTTTAGTTAATACTTTGGTCTGCAGAATGGACCGTATGGAAAAATCCATTGGGTTCAAGCCCGGGGAATATGGAGGCCATTGTTGTGAAGAAATGAAGCTGGGATTTTTTTCTTGTAAAAAACTTAGGGTTTCACAGGCTTTGTGGGATGGTGCTGAGTCTTGTTGAAACTTCCAATGGTTTCATCCGAACTGTTTACGTGCCCAAGGTAACAAAGCATCATTTAAAATCTTTCCACGATAGACTTGTTGATTTACATTTACGCCCTGTTCAATGAAAACGAGTGGAGAGAGTCCTGTGGCAGTTACCGCGGCCCAAACCATTACTGATGCAGGCGCTTGTTTTCGCATAGCAATTCGCAGGTCTAAATTGTCTTTTGATTTGCACTCTAACCAAACACGATCGTTTTGTTTGTTTACATATTGCTGAACCGTAAAAAATTTCCATCAGAAAAGACCAAATTCTCAAGCTTGCCACCAACGTGCAAGTGTTTTAACACCTTTGCTCTTGCTAGGCGAATTGCATTACGGGGTAGGTATTAAATCTTGCACTTTTATTATTTTGTAGGACTTCAATCTAACTTAATTTTTTAATTTGCGCCCTATACTTCGAGCGCCCTATCCACGATGCTACCCTAATGGTCGGCCTGGAAATCAATATAAATAAAACGAAAATCATGAGTCCATCTAACAGCACTATCACAATTGATAATAAAATAATTGAGGCTGTTGAAGAATATGTATACCTTGGACACAAGATTAAATTAGGAAAAGATAACCAGACAGCAGAAATACCCAGAAGGATCGGACTAGGTTGGGCAGCCTTTGGGAAACTTAAACATGTCCTAAAAAACAGAGATATTCCCACATGTCTGAAAAGAAAAATGTTTGAAACATGTGTCCTGCTTGTGCTTACGTATGGTCTAGAAACTATCACGCTAACTGCGAGGACCATACATAAGCTAAAATGCACTCAGAGATCCATGGAAAGGCAAATGATAGGCGTAAGTCTAAGAGATAGAATTATAAATGAAGAAATCAGACGCCAGACAAAAGTTGTTGATGTCATGGATCGAGTTGCAAAACTTTAATGGCAATGGGCAAGTCATGTTGCCAGACATGGTACGGACAGATGGGCACCCAGAATACTAAATTGGAGACCAATATGAAAAGGGGAATAGGCCGGCCCCAGAAAAGGTGGGCTGATGATATTGTCCCTGTCGCTGGAAACAGATGGGTTCAAAAAGCCCAAAAAAAGACGAGTGGAAGTTTTTAGAAGAGGCCTACATCCAGCAGTGGAGAGATGGCTGAGGAAGAAGAAGAAGAAGAAGACTTCGAGCAGACATATTGAGATTTTTCCTATATCTATATCCATCCATGTATTTTTTATTTTATTTTATTAAAAGTAGGTACACAAACAATGACAGGACAAGTAAACTGGTGATATACAATATAAAAAATAGTCACGCCCAGCATCAATTAAATGTATACATTATTACCTTATTAATAAATTGAGTAGTGTGAGAAAAAAAAACAATGAATATTAAATAAGACAAAAGTTGAAACTACAATATATGCTGCCATGTGAGTGTGTGTGTGTTTGTGTGTGTGTGTGTGTGAGGGTGTGTATGTTTGAGGGTGTGTATGTATGTGTGGGTGTGTGTATGTATGTGCGTGAATTTTTATGCGATGCACCCAATTCATCAGTGTGGGAAGATTATAGTTGAATGCTTGATGATTTATACTTTATTGTAATTAATGGGGAGTTGAAAAGATCTGCATCACTAATCTGGGAGATATAAAAATGGGAAGTGCGGTATATGAAGGAGTTCTGTCTGGCCTTAGTGTTGCAAATGGGATTTTTGTTGGTTTTCCCTATTTATTCAATGGCAAACTTGATATTCTGTTATCCGAATCGTCATGATGTAAATTATTTTCATCCAACCTATATTATGATATACTTACCCAAATTAGGATTACATTTGTTTCATTTTTTTTTTAACTTTTCTACGGACAATTCTTGGTAGAACTCCATTTCAAATAATAAATAAATTTGGAATGGTAAAATAAAACCAAAGTTTTCAGTACTACTAATTTAATGACACTGACTAGTTTCGTTCATCCAGTGACCATTTTCAAAGTGTGAAAAAACAAGAGGTGGTTGGTGTTTATATAATATCTGGTTAAGGGGTTTGGAACATTTTTTTTTTCCGTCAGTTTAATTAGTGTTGCTAGAAAGAACTGACAAAGAAAACTAGCAAACACAGCGGAGCGTACAAATACAAAAAGAAATTATATAATTTATATTGCAAAATTATTGAATGCTGCTGGAACATGGCATGATGGTGTCTGTATCTATTATTGAAGTTCTGTGACCAATGGTTGAGAACAGCAATGTAAGGATTAACTGTGTACCTGTAACAAAATATATTGGGGCAGTAAAATTCAAAAGCATTGAGTTGTTTGTTTACATAATATATAATGATAAATGGTTGGAAATACCATTCCTTATTATTGATTACTTGGTATATGAATAATATATTTATAGATTAACTGTGTACCTGTAACAAAATATATTGGGGCAGTAAAATTCAAAAGCATTGAGTTGTTTGTTTACATAATATATAATGATAAATGGTTGGAAATACCATTCCTTCTTATTGATTACTTGGTATATGAATAATATATTTATAGATTAACTGTGTACCTGTAACAAAATATATTGGGGCAGTAAAATTCAAAAGCATTGAGTTGTTTGTTTACATAATATATAATGATAAATGTTGGAAATACCATTCCTTATTATTGATTACTTGGTATATGAATAATATATTTATAGATTAACTGTGTACCTGTAACAAAATATATTGGGGCAGTAAAATTCAAAAGCATTGAGTTGTTTGTTTACATAATATATAATGATAAATGGTTGGAAATACCATTCCTTATTATTGATTACTTGGTATATGAATAATATATTTATAAATATTTATAGCGGTTTAAGTAGAGGTGAAGTAGAGAAATCTGTTTGTATATTAATAAGTGTCTTGTTCATATTATTTTTTACTCTATTAATTTCTAGTATCTCTAATCTGTCTAATTTTCACCCTTTATTACATTTATGTAGAATTTGAACATTATTGTCTATTGTAAATTCATAAAAATAATAATAATAAGTCATTTGTATAGCGCCGTTTAATGATTCAAGATCATACCAAGGGCGCTGATAGTCTAATGTTGTGTTGCTCTTTGAAACAAAGCTGTTTTTAATCCTTTAGTGAAAGTGCTCTTGCTTTGAGCACTGCGGACATCTAGAGGCAGTGAATTCCACTTAATAGGACCACTCACACTAAAGCATCGGTCATAGTAAGCCGCTTTGTTGACTCTGTCCAACTCCTTTAAGGAATTGTTACTCTGTGATCCAGATGACCTGGGTGAGATGCCTCCCAGAGAGATCTCTTCTCTGACACAGCTCTTGTATATATTTTGGTGCCAGGTTGTTCAAAGCATTATATACTGTCAAACAAATTTTGTAATCAATTCGCTCTGGACACTTCAACCAGTGTAATTCGTTTAGTAGTGGAGTTATGTGACATCGTTTGCACCGAAAATAAGTCTTGCCGCTGTGTTAAATACCATCTGTAGTCTATCGAGCTGATACTTCGGCAATCCAGCATAAATGCCGTTGCAGTAATCAAGCCGAGACACAACGAATGAATTTACAAGTGTTTTAGTCTCATTCTTAGGTCAATTTCGACGAATGTTTTTCAGTTGTCTGAGTTGAAAAAAACATGAACTGACCGTTTTTGAGATTTGAAGGTCAAGTGACAGCTTATTGTCCAAGTGAATACCCGAGAATTTGACACTTGTATCTGGCACGAGTGTTTCTCCGTTGATGTTGATAGGAGTACTCTCAATGAGGTTATGTCGCCGTGGTGAAGCTACCCACATAAACTCTGTTTTAGTTGGGTTCAGTTTAAGCTTGTTGCTAGACATCCACGTGGCGACTTTTTCGATGCACTCAACAGTTTCTACTTCCAGACGATTTTTACATATGGGATTACAAAATTTGAATAGCAAGCGGTCATCGGCATAAGCAAATGAATTAAATCCTTGGTTTTGAATCAAGTCGTCAAGTCTTTTTATATACAGAATGAATAAAATAGGTCCGAGAACCGATCCTTGTGGCACTCCAAATTTTACAATTTCCGATAAGGACGTGTTGTTATTAACCCTCACAGATTGGCGTCTTTCTGAAATATATGAGGTCATCCATTTGAGAAAATTTCCACAGATTCCATATTCGTGTTCTAAAAGCTGAATAAGAATTCATGTTGTAGTTCGTTTAAATGGGCAGCAAAATTAGAAGTATCTTGATTTAATCTTTTACATCTTAAATCCGCTTTGTTTGCTAGTTTTCTTTGTCAGTTATTTCTAGCAACACTAATTGAATTGAACTGAGGGAAGAAGAAAAAAAAATGTTGCATAGGTACCCCTTAACCAGATATTATCTAAACACCAACCACCTCTTGTTTTTTCACACTTTGAAAATGGTCACTGGATGACCGAAACTAGTCAGTGTCATTAAATTAGTAGAACTGAAAACTTTGGTTTTATTTTACCATTCCACATTTATTTATTACATTTATTTCACTTATACTATTTATATTTATGACTTTTTATTGTAATAAAATGCAGATTTGATTGGTTCATACTTCAAATTTTCTTCTCTGATTTGACTACCCATATACACCCCCCTGAGATATAAAGAAGACGTTGTACCTAATGATCTAGCCAAAGAAAAGTAATTCTCACCCTCCTGTTTATTCAAAACCGTATATCACGCGATAATATATAACTATGTAAATATATCAATTCACCAAACTTTTTTGGTAAATTAATTTGCTTAAAAAATTAGATGTAAAATAAAAGATGTATATCCCACAGCTTCATACAATCAGTGAGTGATGATAGTGGTAATTCAATCGTCTGTATGATAAAGCCTCATGATATGATCCGACACATATTCGGGTGAAGCGATATTAATTGAGCAAAAAAAACATTCGTTTTTATGCGTCAACGGCACCTCATTAAAAATAACGTTAATATTTTAACCGATTCCAATTAGGGAAAATTAATTGAAATCATAATAATCCATAAGCCGTTTAAGACCATTTAACAGTTTTGGGTCACTTGTTCATTAATTGACAAAATGGCGGCGATCATTATGTCCACATAATGGTGGATAATAATTATTATAATCGCCACGACTGGCTGGTGGATCCACCTACTAAATACTAAATGGTTGTTTAAGATAATCGCCACTGCAGAAAATGGCTTTTGGAACATTCATTACACTCCCAAAGGACCACTGCCTCTACGTCTAAGGATGCCATTATTTATTTTGGAAGTAGGTACCTATATAATATACATAGGAACCGTACCTAACTCAGTTGCGACATATTGATAATGTAAGATGTTCACCTTGGAATGAGTTAAAATACACAATACGAATAACCCAACCTACAAATACCTATTATTTTCAAGAAAATAGGTAGGTACCTACTTATAATCTTTTATATATAAAAACACCGATTTCAAAAGTAATGTTTGTCTTATAAGTGATAGAAAAACGATGGCGTTCGTTTCTCTCTGCCTGCTCCTTGAGGAACATGGCATGATGGTATGTATGTATATTGTAATAATATCTTTCATACAATTTCTCTTCAAAAATACGCAAATCCTTCGCAAATTGATGACTTTCATGATTTCTCATGATTCCCATCATCAAATAATCTCATGGCTTAGTTCAGAAGGAATCACCCCAAGTGATCATCGAATATGGAAGACGTAGTTAAAAAAAATAATATTAATTGCAGACGACTCCGCTAATAGAATTGTTTTAAAATTATGTATACATGTCTATTCAATTCAATTTAATTATTTTATTTATTAAAGTACAATTAATGGGCAAGGTTATAGATAAGGTGGATAAATTTAAGTACCTTGGCAGTATTCTTTCGGAGTCCCTTGACCCGGATATGGAGATCAAGTGCAGAATTGAGGTAGCATGAGCAACCTTTAATAAAATGAGATCTTTCTTCTGCAACAAAAAGCTAAATATGGACCTGAGACAGCGGATGATGAGATGTTATGTGTGGTCTGTGTTGCTATATGGCTGTGAGATTTGGACATTGAAGGTTAACACCATGAACAGGCTGGAAGCTTTTGAGATGTGGTTGCATCGCAGAATGCTCAAAATCCCTTGGACAGATCTGGTTACGAACTCTGAAGTCTTAAGCCGAGCCAGAACAACCAGGAAACTCTTGTCCACAATAAAGGTCCGCAAGATCACATATCTGGGTCACATAATGAGGGGAGAGAAGTATCACTTGCTCCAACTAATACTGAAGGGCAAGATAGAAGGTCGCCGAGGGACTGGAAGGAGACAGATGTCCTGGCTGCGCAACATTATGGAATGGACCGGCTTCAGGACCGTGGAACAGATATTCCGAGCAGCACAGGACAGAGAGGGATTTGCCAGAGTGATAGCCGACGTCGGGGGTTCCTGACATGGCACCGGAAGAAGAAGAATTAAAGTACACAAAATTAAATGATTATCAATTTTACATAAGAAAGTAAGGACAGTTAAGACATATCAAAACAAGATAATGATGTACGTTATTTTGCCTCTTGTATATTCCATAACCTAAAGGTTCTTAGGGGACAACCGATAACGATGATAGTAGAAAAGGATGGAAACACTTCTTATTTGATTAAAATCTTGGTCGGCAGCAAAGCGATACATCCCTTCCTCAAATCAGCTCAACCTTCAGTGACTGTTTTCAACTAGGTACAGTTAATACCTTCATATGTCTTTTTCATTTATTATCAACAAAAAAAAAATTACACAACAAAATTATATCAACAAAACTTCCTTCAAAAAGAGAACAACTCGTGTTTTGAAAGGAGTTGCAACTATTGACATATATAGTTTACCTAGTTAAAAAAGGAAAAATATTAAATAAAAAATTGTCGGCCTTCATGGCACAGTTGGTTATATATCTGACTGCTGAGCCAAAGGTCCCGGTGGAGACACAGTTTTTAGATTTATTTTCAGTCTGGATCTGTGAGACGATAAATATCGTAAGTCTCCAGAATGTGGCAACTTGTTAATCGTTGCGTGTTAAATTAATATTTGACATAGTACCTGTTAGTTGCCCGAGAAGCAATGTAAAATAAAAATAAAATAAATAAACAAAATATATATATCTAAATAACCATTAACAACAAAAACAGCTTATGAAAAACAATAATTATATTGTAAAAAGTATATAAAACAAAAACAAACATTAAAGCCATTTTCTTTTCTAAGTAAACTCTCTTATCTTCATAGATTTTTTTTTAATAAAAAATGTTTTGGTTGGTGTAAGTGCAAATCACTCCCCTCCTCAGCGAAAAGCTTCAAGAACTTCGCTGAAATCTACATATACATATGTATCTAACAGAAAATAATAAATGATTGAGCCGTTCGGTTACTGTGCGGGCATCTTGGGTTCGATTCCCAGCAGAAGAGAAATTTATTTCTCACGCAAATATTGCTTATCTGGGCTGGAAACACTGGTTAGTTGGAAGAAATTGTCAAACGGCAATAAACTCGCCACTTGCGCAGGGTGCAAGGAAGTGTTATTTATTATTATTATTGATAAATTAATAATCTATGAAGGAAGCATCTGGGGGGCAAGTCTGGTTCAATCGGCGAAATCAAAACCCTCACGATTACCCATATCATGGATATAATTATTATATGGAGTTCTTTAATATCTTTAGATGTCGTAGAACTCCATACGATATTGATAGTTATGTTTTCGCCGGTCGAACCAGACTTGCCCCCCTGGTCTTGCCGCTTTTCGTCGTCGCCTAGGTATTGAATACATAAAGGAAAAGTTATTTAAAAATTTTGTGTACTGCTTTTATTTTTTGTGTGAATTGGAATATTTTCTTGTTTATTATTGTTTTCATACTGTGTAAATTTGTTTTTTTTTTCAACTTATTAATATTTTTTTTTTGTTTTGGCATACTAGGTGTAAGGAAATGTATTTATTTTTACATGACATGGTAAAATAAAATATAAGTACCTACCTACATACAAATATAAATTATTAACATATGTCATGCCCAATGCATGTACGAGATCTAAAGTGAAAACTTGATTTTGCCATGTTTGTGAAATTTATTGCAGCGTATAATATTATTATACTGTGCTGTGTCAAGTTCCATGAAGTAAAGTCGGAGAAAATAAACGGTAGTAAATACTTATCAGTCTTACTGCTTACTATACCTGCATTACATAGAAATTCAAACCCCTTTCAGAACTTTTCAAAACAGACTTTATGGAGCAAAAATGGATGTCGTGTTTGTATTTACCTTCATATTTTGCCTTTTATTTCGTTTCTTTATTTGCCAGTTGTATTGTTCACATTCAAAAACAAAATTTTGAATGAACGAATAGGTAGACGTAACATTCGAAATTCCTTAGGTTTCATAAAACCATACAAATTCTTCCTCGTTTTTTGAAAAATACCTCAGTTCATAAATTTCTCCTTTTCAATACAAACAATATTATTCCGATCGAATGAAGAGTACATTCAAGTACATCACAAAGACATATCCAGACATTGTTCATTGTACACAGAAACCAATACAACGTGGGTATAATTTTAGCCAAACAACTTGGACAAGCTTCCGGTTGCGCAGAGCGCAAATTTGTGTCTTTTTGCTTCGTTTGTTTACGTGCAAATCGCTACCCTTCTCTGCTAAAAGGTTAAGATATTTGGCAACAACTATATACACGTTTTATGTACGCCTTTTATGTATGAGAGGACTAAGTTGAACGAACGTACCCTGGAGTGGCGAACGAGAATTGGCCGTAAAAACTCGGGCAGAGCACAATCAAGATAGTTTGATGACATAAAAATGGGCACAAGTGCACAGGGTGGCGATGGATAAAGAAACAGAGAGGCCGACAAGTGAAACCGATGTTCAATACTGGACGAATAATGACTGATGATCCTATACGCAATTTAGATGGGTCGATGGCAGAACGGTTAGCGCGCTGGGCTAGTAATCCAGTGGTCGCGAGTTCGAATCCTGCCTCGACCGATTTCGTTCGCCTATAGCACAAGCATTTATTTGCTTATTTTAGGGAACGTAGGAAGATGTATATGTACTTGGTTAAGAAGGACATATTCATTTAAAAAAAAAAAAAAAAATTCAACAAATGACCATTAGAACTTTTTGAGTATTTTTTAAAATAATTTTGAATTGAATTAAGTACAAAATACAATCGATCAAACAAACTACGAAGACACCAATAAGTTTTGTATAGAATTATTCAGATATTTTATCGCATGAGCGAAGCGTTTTGTTGTGTTTGTAAAGAAATTTTCATACTATAGTACAAATCGTATTTTTTTAATATCAAGATAGTCGACCGCTGTGGTGTAGAGGCGTCTTGGGGGCTTGGATACGTACCTACTTGTAATTATCTTATGGAGTTCTCTACATCTTAAGTTATTATACAACTCCATAAGATAAATATATCCATGATATGGGTTATCGTGAGGGTTTTGATTCCACCTCTTGATCGGACGTGACACCTGGTTTATATTTCTAGCAGGAGAACAAAATCAAAAATATTTCTCCCGCAATATTTCTTATGCTTATCTTGATTGGAAATACTTGCAAGGATGTATCATTTTTTTTCATAAGAAACTAACTTTTCTTGAGAAGAAATTAACATTGAAAATGGTATGTAGTTCATCATTTTATCATTTCCTGCCGCTTTATCCCAGTTCATCCGGGGTCGGGCCTCCTAATCATCAGTCGCCATGATCTGCGACTCTGCGTCGTCTTCTGTGGAACACCTTGTGCCGCCAGCTCCCTCTCGACACTCGTCCACCATGTCGCCGGCGGTCTGCCTCTTCCTCGTGGTTTTGAGGGGATACCGAGGACAGTTTTGACGGAGTAGGTGTCCTCCCTTCGCATGACATGGCCATACCATCGTTGTCTGCCCTCTTTCAGTTTCTTCTCTATTGGGGCTACCTTAAAAGATCCTCTGACGTACTCGTTGCGAGCTCTATCAAGGCGGTCTTACGACTGTTTTGTATATTTTGCCCTTAGTTTGGATAATGGTATGTAGTTATAGCTACTATAATCATAACTTTCCACAATGATGAATTGGGTGCATCGCATAAAAGTTCACGCACAAACACACACCCTCAAACATACACCCTCACACACACACACACACACACACACACACACACACACACACACACAAACTCCCTCTTACACACACATACATGGAAGCATATATTGTAGTTTCAACTTTTGTCTTATATATTATTCTTTCGCTCATCTACACTCACTTAATGCATCATAATTGTTAATCACCGCGCGCGTGTGTGAAATCTAAGTGACAAGTTGTGGCCATCCTTCAAGAGAGAGGATTAAGGATCAAGTAAGTGAGTTTTCCTTCCTTTGCCTTGCAGTGGTTGCAACGAATCGCCTTTCTAAAATACAGTCCAATTCTACGTGTTTACTTTTTTTGATTACAATAATTCATATTCGCGTCTTCACTGTGTATCACCAGTTTATTTGTCCAGTCATTATATACATATGTACTTTAAATAAAATAAAAAATAAAATAAAATAGTAATAAAATAATGAGCGAATCGAGAATAATTTTATTTAGGTATTAATCAAACATACCTAGGCACCTTTATACGGAGACCGTGCGTTCAAAAATGGATGTTGTTTATGAAAAAAGAATATTAAAAGAAAGGAAAGATTGAACTTATAATTTTAATAATAGGTATATTCATTTAAGTGATCGAAAAATCAATAAAACAAGTGAGTTGTGGCCAACGTTATACTCTTCATTCACTCCATAAAGTAAATTTTTAATGGAAAGTTATCATTATTTCTATGAAATGATTATTTTTTGATTTAAATATTTTATTATAAAATCTTAATAATTCTTTCATACTTTAATTATGAAAGTTTCAACTTGAGCTTGGGGTTGAATATTTCACAGTTCTAGCACTAGAATGAATGCGCCATGAACATTATTCACACACGCACGCACGCACGCACACACGCAAAGACACACAAACAGATACATGGTGATGAAATATTCAGAATACAAATCAGCAGAAAACTAGTTGATGATAAAGAAAATATCCTTAAGAATTGCGAATTCATTACTCCACACCATATCCCCTTGGGGTAGTGAGGAGTGAAAATGACTTTCAAAGTTAATATCAAAACGAGTCCATGTTTTCAAATACATACCTATAAAGGCTCCATAATATTTAAATTATAAAAATCCTTCCGCAAATAACTCTCAAAAATATTGCCATAGCAAAAGCTTCTGATCTATTAGGCGCTAATGGTCTGGTACATCGGTAAATTGTAAGTAATTTGGTTAAGGGAACACTAAACGAGAACCTTTATCAAAAAAAAATATATATTTATTAATATTGGGGTGAATTGCACGATTAACTTTCCATTCCAGTTAGGTGTTGTATTTTTTATTATGTAATATTTGAAGGTCTTCGGAAAATTAACTAGGTATTAAAATTTCAATTGGGAAATTAGCTTTTAAATGGGAATTCTACATAAAACATGTGTTGGATACAGAGAAAAGGGAATATTGCACCTACCTGGTGGCGAATTTCTTCCTTCTTCTGGAGTCTTCACGGAAGGCACTCACTGTTCTTTATTATCACAACACTCACTATTGATGTAAGACACCACTTCCAATCACGGATTGGGTATTTGAAGAGGGCGCACGGCGCGTAATTTTAGTTGATACGAAATGACACAAAATCAGGGGCGATACTAGGACCTTCGAGCAACGCAACCCTGGACAAACATAATTATTTTTTATTCGTATATATTTTTACAAATTTTCAGCGTTTTAACTTTTATGGTTTTTGAGATATATGGAAAAATATAGTAAAAATTCAAATGTTGATAACCCCTGACTGAAAGAAAAATTCAAAATTATAAGTATAAAAGTATTGTAGGCCTATAGTTTTCTATATATTCTGAAATTTTGGGCTCTGTGCGTAGAGAGGATCAAAAGTTATAAGGGAAACACACACACAGAGAAATAAATTCTCTTGAACAAATCGACAGTTGGATTACGCCAGCAAAAAAATGTTTGTTTTAAATATCATATACGAATAAAACGAACCACTAGAAATATAAAAATATGATTCTTAATATGTAGAAGAATGTATTTTTTTAGAGATAATTAATAAAATTGGATTAGGACTTACATTGTCGTTAACATTATTTGCGAAATAAAACGAAACACTAAAAACACACAGAATTATAATAATACACGCATTCTTTTCAAGAGATAAAATTGATTCAATTTGATGTTTACCAAAAGAATGAAATGAAACTAAAGAATTCAATTGATTTGAATTATATCGATTGGTGATGTTTTATAGAATTCAATAAAAATCCAAACGGTGCGTTGGAAAAAAATGTGCAATTCCCGCAAAAAGTTTCGTAATTAGGACAACCCATTTGGTTTTATAAACATACCTATATATTAAAATAACGTTTTTGGGACCTCATAAGTAAGATTTGAATTAGGTGTTGGTCTTAAATTAGTAATTAATTCCTTTTTGTCATGAAATGATAGTGTTTCTAACCTGTCATATGACATTATTTCCTGTAGACATCTCAACGAACTGTACACATCACAACATAAGTATCCACAACAGATTTATCCATAATGAAACTAAAAAAACCAGAAGTAAATGAATACCAAAAATACTAGCATATATGTAAAATACTATAATTATATTCACAATACCGTAAATTAACCATACCCCAAAAGAAAACTTTAATGCTAATGTAAATAGACATGAATATCGTGCATTTTGCGAAATGCAACATAATAAAGGTTAGTTAAGTACACAATAATTAAATTATTACCTATACTAACAACGCAATTTTTCCATAAACGCGCTAATTTTACCTTTATTCTTTAAAACTGTATGCAAGTAACAGTAGGTACTTAAAGTCAAACTAAAGAAAAAAATAAACTTCGAAAAGGTTATTTTATTGTACACCTATAGTAACAAAAAAAAATTCTTCGAACGCGCTAATTTTACATAGCTTTGTTCAAAACTTTATATCAGTTTGAGTAGGTACTTAACAGTATTTATGTCAACTAGTGAAAAAATATTACTTAGAAATGGTAGTTTTATCGTAAGCTATACTAATAATATTTTTTTTCTATGAACGCGCATGTTTTAACGTACTTACAATTTCTTAGTCTAAACGAACCCTGCTTGCAATGCTAGTAGTCAAATAAGACTTTCGCTATTTGAAGCCGAACACATGTATGTAATATAGAACGAGACTAAATTCCCGTAATGAAATTCTATTTGTGTGAAAGAGAAAGGAACTTTACAACAATCACCATATGAAGCCCAACTAGCGACGTCTCGCTTCAAATGGTATAGAATAATGATACAGTAGGTACCTATTGGTACCTATAGAGTGCGGTACTTACACGACTTCTATAACGAACGTATTGATACAGGCGCGGGCATTATTTCTGCAATTTATACAGTAATTTTTACCCGATTTTTTTTTTTTTATGTATTTCTTTACTATATTTGCAGACGAAAGCCAGGCTTTCGGGGTTCGTCTATAAATTCGCTACTGCACAAAATATGTATATTTCGATCGTATGTATCGAAACTAATTTTACTTCAACTGTTTGTGACGTACACGAAATAAGTTGACGAACGATGCTGCTGTATCGTACAGCTGACAGACATATGTAGGTAGCAATATTTTAGGAGAGGAATAGGATTGGAGTGTTGCCACATTTACCAAACAACATGTATTAACTTCATCAATATTTATTACATTTTCGATAATGTTTCTTTTCATTTCGATGCATAATGAATCTTAATTGCTTAATATGATGCCGGTATCTATTCCATGTCTGATTTTATTTGTTTGTGTTAATTTGTTTATTTGCTGATTTTTAGGCACAAATAATCCAATAAGATGCAATGTCTTGAAAATAAAAATAAATAAAATGCCGGCATCTATGCAAATGCAAAAACAAAAACAGTTTAAAAGACTTGTCAAGGAATTGCTATTTAGGTGTGGCTTTAACAAACCTCACTGGATTTTTTTTATAATTTAATTTATTTTCCATGTAAATATCTTCCTTTTCTTTTGGTAGATCTATGATCTGTTTTGGTAGGTCCTGGTACGAGGATGTCCAGCTCTCTCCATATCTTTGATGGTGCTCTGGTATCTCGCGCATAACAATCTTTGTCAGCCTTTCTGGATTCATCTTCTCAACATGATCTCTCCTTTGCCTGCTCCACCTTACAATATCCTCCACATTGTAAGTTTCTGTGGATCTCCTCATTGGGAATTCTGTCTCTGAGGTTTTTGTCCAAGATATGTCTTAGCGTTTTCATCTCTGTTGTTCTGAGTAGCTGTTCTGTTCTCACCCTTTCTTCAACTTCATAGGTCATTATGGGTCTGATGCATGTTTTATATAGTAGGACCTTACTCTCAACTAGCATATGTTTATTGGCCCAAGCAGTGTCCCTCATGCCTCCGGAGATAACTGCAGCTTTATTAGTCTGTTCTTTAACTTCTTTATAGAGATCATTGCAACTAGAAATCTCCACACCTAAGTATTTAAATGTTGTGACCTGTTCTATTGTTTTATCGTCTACAACCAAATTGCATCTCAGAAGCTGTCTGGATATTATGAGACATTTAATTTTGTCGACCGATATTGTCATACTATACGTCTTAGCTGCAAGATGGAACTTATATAGCATTATTTGTAATTCTTAAATGTAAATATGTTACATATTACATATGCTTTTTTCTCAAAAATTATGCTCTTTTTCATAAAGAATAATAAACACTATTAAAAACTGTGTCTCCACCGGGAATCGAAACCGGAACCTTTGAGTCAGGAGTCAGATATCTAATTTACTGAGCTACGACTGCCGACAATATATTTAAATTACTAATTATACATACGTATCAAAATAGCAAAGACAGCACAAAAAGCTCACAAGAGTGTGGAATGACAGGACCATCACAAAAAACACGAAGGCTAGACTCATCAGGGATCTGATATTCTCGATGTTCCTGTATGGCGTGGAAACATGGACACTTGGGTAGTCAGAGCGAAAGAGGATCGATGCTTTCGAAATGTGGTGCTGGAGGCGTATGTTGCGCATCCCATGGACAGCCCGAAGAACGAATGTGTCAATTCTAGACGAGCTGAAGATCGAGGATCGTTTGTCGACGATATATTACAGACGTATCCTTCAATTGAACCGGGATGCCTCTAGAAGCTTGTTGTGATGGGCAGCGTGGAAGGGTGGAGATCTCGTGGTCTCTCACCGACCAGATGGAGCGATTTTGTTAAGTCCACAATGGGGTCTTCGCTGACTGGTGCTCTGCGTTCGGCCCAAAACAGATTGGCATGGAGGCGGGCCATACGTGTGGCGACGGACTACAGCCGCTATCCTCAGTCATGAGGAAAAGGACGAATATATATTAATATATTATCTTAAAGAACTCCAAGTTAACTTGTTTGGAACCCAACTGCTTATTCATCTTGATCCTGTTAGTTAATTCACTTGAAAATAAACCCCACTCCATATAATATATACCTACCTAATATTATACCTATATGAAAAGGGAATATGTACGTGACTTGTTAACTTGACGTCAGAAGTCACAGAGAAATATTCTTCAGGTTTGCTGAGAGAATATTTTCTCAGAGGAAAGATAATATATGAAAGTTTTCGAGAAAACTCTTCTTCTTGTCGAGTTTTCCAAAATAACCGTATCAAAATATATTTTTATTATGATTAGATATATTGTGTTATTAGATACAAATGTTAATCCGCATATTAAGGAATAATATAATAACTGAAAAAAATTATTCATGAATTGTTTATTTAGATATAGGTAATAATATTCTATAAATCTTTATTATTGAATTATAATTAACACATTATAAATTTTTACTTATTTTGTATTCCACAATACATTTTTCTTTTTGAGAACATTATCAAATCATAAACACACTTTGTTTTACACAAAATGTTCTGACATTAGATACTTCTTATTAATTAAAAGGGTTAGTAGGTTACTTAACAGATGAGAAACTAGTTCTAAACAAAATTGTGAATATTCATGTTTTTTATAAAAGTACCAACACACATTTAATTTCTATAATTTCTAGAATTATCTTAATGATTATTCTCTCAAAATAACTATTAAATGTGCCTTTGCATAAATACTTATCTTAACGATACTAACTACCTATTCAAGTCATTTTCCTGCATCAGTTGATCAAATTTAAACTTGAATGTTTAACGTGTTTCTGTGTGTAAGTATATATTTTTTCTAAATTTAACATAGCTGTGTATTTGATCGATTTTGTGTTTAGCTCAAAATCTATTTTTTGAAATAGATAAATTGCATGAAATGTATTTTTAACAAAATGTCGAAATTGCACATACGATATTTCTTCCAGTCAACTTCTCTTATTTAATTAATCTCTTTTTAACATTTTTTTGATTGTTTAAATCACACTATGCACATTTGAATTGAATTTTCGACCAATTTCGGAACTAACCGTTTTTTCCTCAAGGTAGAAACGAAGTTACAGAAAAAATATGTTAAAAAAATATTAATTGAATTAGATAGTTGAATGGAAGAAATATGCTATGGGCAGGTTTTTTACTCTCCACACTATGGAATAGGGGAGAGTCATGATTTCGCAAAATTTAAGCGTATTTTTTTTACATCAATTTCTCAATGGGTATCATGTAGAGAATGCACACTATGAGTTTCGTCGTGATGTGTTTGTGTGTATGGCGTATACGCTGTACGCCGTACGCCATAGCATTTATCTTTTTTGTGTCCTCTCTACAGCCCAAACTATAAGTCTGATCGACTTCACATTGATATCACATGTGTTAAGTCCATAAACTTAGAGCTGATTAGTTTTCCATAGACAACGGTTCATTTTTTCTCAATGTTTCTTTATGATTTCATCTATTAAAACTGAAAAAATGCTCTCACGACCTGGAAATTAGAGATATTTTAATTTGGTTTCAACTATTTATACAACACCAAGAATCTTCATAAAATTGTATTCAAAGTTGGTCAATGTTAAAAGAAAAATATTCAACGGTTTCAAAAATTATATTTTATTTAATGGATATTTGTATGAAACTTATATGTAACAAGAGAATTTTTTTATATTTGGCAATGTTCAGTTCATTGATTTCATATTGATATAAGAATATAAGAATAGCTTGAACTTAGAACTGATTAGCTTTTCATAGATATCATAAAATTTCTTCATATGATATCACGTGTCAACATTGTCAAAATGCTCTAACGCTCTTTGAAACAAAATTTATCTGCTTTTTTTAAAATATTTCATACAACAAAAGCAGTCTTCACTATACTGCATTAATAGTTTGTCTATCTTAACATAAAAATATACTATCGGAAGAAAATTTATATTCCTGATAGTAACATTAAGTATGAATAAAAATGTAATTAGATAAATTTCTATGTATGGAAACGTTCAGTAATTTGATTTCATGTTATAATGTAAAGAGCTTGAACATAGAACTGATTAGCTTTCCATAAATAACAAAAAAAATCTTCATATGATATCACGAGTCAAAATTTTGAAAATGCTCTCGCGTTCTTTAAAACAAAATTTATTTGCTTTTTTTAAAATATTTCATACAACATAAGCATTCTTCACTATACTGCATTAATAGTTTGTTTATCTTAATATAAAAATATACTATCGGAAGAACATTTATATTCCTGGTAGTAACATTTAGTATGAATAAAAATGTAATTAGATATATTTCTATGTATGGAAAAGTTCAGTAATTTGATTTCATGTGATAATGTAAAGAGCTTGAACAAAGAACTGATTAGCTTTCCATAAATAACAAAAAAATTCTTCATATAATATCACGTGTCAAAATTTTGAAAATGCTCTCGCGTTCTTTAAAACAAAATTTATCTGCTTTTTTTAAAATATTTCATACAACATAAGCATTCTTCACTATACTGCATTAATAGTTTGTTTATCTTAACATAAAAATATACTATCAGAAGAAAATTTATATTCCTGATTGTAACATTTAGTATGAATAAAAATGTAATTAGATAAATTTCTATGTATGGAAACGTTCAGTAATTTGATTTCATGTTATAATGTAAAGAACTTGAACATAGAACTGATTAGCTTTCCATAAATAACAAAAAAAATCTTCATATGATATCACGTGTCAAAATTTTGAAAATGCTCTCGCGTTCTTTAAAACAAAATTTATCTGCTTTTTTTTAAATATTTCATACAACATAAGCATTCTTCTCTATACTGCATTAATAGTTTGTTTATCTTAACATAAAAATATACTATCAGAAGAAAATTTATATTCCTGATAGTAACATTAAGTATGAATAAAAATGTAATTAGATAAATTTCTATGTATGGAAAAGTTCAGTAATTTGATTTCATGTTATAATGTAAAGAGCTTGAACATAGAACTGATTAGCTTTCCATAAATAACAAAAAAAATCTTCATATGATATCACCTGTCAAAATTTGGAAAATGCTCTCGCGTTCTTTAGAACAAAATTTATCTGCTTTTTTTAAAATATTTCATACAACATAAGCATTCTTCCCTATACTGCATTAATAGTTTGTCTATCTTAACATAAAAATATACTATCGGAAGAAAATTTATATTCCTGGTAGTAACATTTAGTATGAATAAAAATGTAATTAGATAAATTTCTATGTATGGAAAAGTTCAGTAATTTGATTTCATGTTATAATGTAAAGAGCTTGAACATAGAACTGATTAGCTTTCCATAAATAACAAAAAAAATCTTCATATGATATCACCTGTCAAAATTTGGAAAATGCTCTCGTGTTCTTTAGAACAAAATTTATCTGCTTTTTTTAAAATATTTCATACAACATAAGCATTCTTCCCTATACTGCATTAATAGTTTGTCTATCTTAACATAAAAATATACTATCGGAAGAAAATTTATATTCCTGATAGTAACATTTAGTATGAATAAAAATGTAATTAGATAAATTTCTATGTATGGAAACGTTCAGTAATTTGATTTCATGTTATAATGTAAAGAGCTTGAACATAGAACTGATTAGCTTTCCATAAATAACAAAAAAATTCTTCATATAATATCACGTGTCAAAATTTTGAAAATGCTCTCGCGTTCTTTAAAACAAAATTTATCTGCTTTTTTTAAAATATTTCATACAACATAAGCATTCTTCACTATACTGCATTAATAGTTTGTTTATCTTAACATAAAAATATACTATCAGAAGAAAATTTATATTCCTGATTGTAACATTTAGTATGAATAAAAATGTAATTAGATAAATTTCTATGTATGGAAACGTTCAGTAATTTGATTTCATGTTATAATGTAAAGAGCATGAACATAGAACTGATTAGCTTTCCATAAATAACAAAAAAAATCTTCATATGATATCACGTGTCAAAATTTTGAAAATGCTCTCGCGTTCTTTAAAACAAAATTTATCTCCTTTTTTTAAAATATTTCATACAACATAAGCATTCTTCACTATACTGCATTAATAGTTTGTTTATCTTAATATAAAAATATACTATCGGAAGAAAATTTATATTCCTGGTAGTAACATTTAGTATGAATAAAAATGAAATTAGATAAATTTCTATGTATGGAAAAGTTCAGTAATTTGATTTCATGTTATAATGTAAAGAGCTTGAACATAGAACTGATTAGCTTTCCATAAATAACAAAAAAAATCTTCATATGATATCACCTGTCAAAATTTGGAAAATGCTCTCGCGTTCTTTAGAACAAAATTTATCTGCTTTTTTTTAAATATTTCATACAACATAAGCATTCTTCCCTATACTGCATTAATAGTTTGTCTATCTTAACATAAAAATATACTATCGGAAGAAAATTTATATTCCTGATAGTAACATTTAGTATGAATAAAAATGTAATTAGATAAATTTCTATGTATGGAAACGTTCAGTAATTTGATTTCATGTTATAATGTAAAGAGCTTGAACATAGAACTGATTAGCTTTCCATAAATAACAAAAAAATTCTTCATATAATATCACGTGTCAAAATTTTGAAAATGCTCTCGCGTTCTTTAAAACAAAATTTATCTGCTTTTTTTTAAATATTTCATACAACATAAGCATTCTTCACTATACTGAGCATAAATTTGTTAACACTGCACTATGTAACTATCCGCAGACTGAAATGGTTTATAATGTGTAATTATTTTTTTAGTCTTTTTAATATATTCTGTAATGACTGTATGTTTGTTTGGTTAATAAATAAAATAAATAAAATAAAATAAAATACTGCATTAATAGTTTGTTTATCTTAACATAAAAATATACTATCGGAAGAAAATTTATATTCCTGATAGTAACATTTAGTATGAATAAAAATGTAATTAGATAAATTTCTATGTATGGAAATGTTCAGTAATTTGATTTCATGTTATAATGTAAAGAGCTTGAACATAGAACTGATTAGCTTTCCATAAATAACAAAAAAATTCTTCATATAATATCACGTGTCAAAATTTTGAAAATGCTCTCGCGTTCTTTAGAACAAAATTTATCTGCTTTTTTTCAAATATTTCATACAACATAAGCATTCTTCACTATACTGCATTAATAGTTTGTTAATCTTAACATAAAAATATACTATCGGAAGAAAATTTATATTCCTGGTAGTAACATTTAGTATGAATAAAAATGTAATTAGATAAATTTCTATGTATGGAAAAGTTCAGTAATTTGATTTCATGTTATAATGTAAAGAGCTTGAACATAGAACTGATTAGCTTTCCATAAATAACAAAAAAATTCTTCATATAATATCACGTGTCAAAATTTTGAAAATGCTCTCGCCTTCTTTAAAACAAAATTTATCTGCTTTTTTTAAAATATTTCATACAACATAAGCATTCTTCACTATTCTGCATTAATAGTTTGTTTATCTTAACATAAAAATATACTATCAGAAGAAAATTTATATTCCTGATTGTAACATTTAGTATGAATAAAAATGTAATTAGATAAATTTCTATGTATGGAAACGTTCAGTAATTTGATTTCATGTTATAATGTAAAGAGCATGAACATAGAACTGATTAGCTTTCCATAAATAACAAAAAAAATCTTCATATGATATCACGTGTCAAAATTTTGAAAATGCTCTCGCGTTCTTTAAAACAAAATTTATCTCCTTTTTTTAAAATATTTCATACAACATAAGCATTCTTCACTATACTGCATTAATAGTTTGTTTATCTTAATATAAAAATATACTATCGGAAGAAAATTTATATTCCTGGTAGTAACATTTAGTATGAATAAAAATGAAATTAGATAAATTTCTATGTATGGAAAAGTTCAGTAATTTGATTTCATGTTATAATGTAAAGAGCTTGAACATAGAACTGATTAGCTTTCCATAAATAACAAAAAAAATCTTCATATGATATCACCTGTCAAAATTTGGAAAATGCTCTCGCGTTCTTTAGAACAAAATTTATCTGCTTTTTTTTAAATATTTCATACAACATAAGCATTCTTCCCTATACTGCATTAATAGTTTGTCTATCTTAACATAAAAATATACTATCGGAAGAAAATTTATATTCCTGATAGTAACATTTAGTATGAATAAAAATGTAATTAGATAAATTTCTATGTATGGAAACGTTCAGTAATTTGATTTCATGTTATAATGTAAAGAGCTTGAACATAGAACTGATTAGCTTTCCATAAATAACAAAAAAATTCTTCATATAATATCACGTGTCAAAATTTTGAAAATGCTCTCGCGTTCTTTAAAACAAAATTTATCTGCTTTTTTTTAAATATTTCATACAACATAAGCATTCTTCACTATACTGAGCATAAATTTGTTAACACTGCACTATGTAACTATCCGCAGACTGAAATGGTTTATAATGTGTAATTATTTTTTTAGTCTTTTTAATATATTCTGTAATGACTGTATGTTTGTTTGGTTAATAAATAAAATAAATAAAATAAAATAAAATACTGCATTAATAGTTTGTTTATCTTAACATAAAAATATACTATCGGAAGAAAATTTATATTCCTGATAGTAACATTTAGTATGAATAAAAATGTAATTAGATAAATTTCTATGTATGGAAATGTTCAGTAATTTGATTTCATGTTATAATGTAAAGAGCTTGAACATAGAACTGATTAGCTTTCCATAAATAACAAAAAAATTCTTCATATAATATCACGTGTCAAAATTTTGAAAATGCTCTCGCGTTCTTTAGAACAAAATTTATCTGCTTTTTTTCAAATATTTCATACAACATAAGCATTCTTCACTATACTGCATTAATAGTTTGTTAATCTTAACATAAAAATATACTATCGGAAGAAAATTTATATTCCTGGTAGTAACATTTAGTATGAATAAAAATGTAATTAGATAAATTTCTATGTATGGAAAAGTTCAGTAATTTGATTTCATGTTATAATGTAAAGAGCTTGAACATAGAACTGATTAGCTTTCCATAAATAACAAAAAAATTCTTCATATAATATCACGTGTCAAAATTTTGAAAATGCTCTCGCCTTCTTTAAAACAAAATTTATCTGCTTTTTTTAAAATATTTCATACAACATAAGCATTCTTCACTATTCTGCATTAATAGTTTGTTTATCTTAACATAAAAATATACTATCAGAAGAAAATTTATATTCCTGATAGTAACATTTAGTATGAATAAAAATGTAATTAGATAAATTTCTATGTATGGAAACGTTCATTAATTTGATTTCATGTTATAATGTAAAGAGCTTGAACATAGAACTGATTAGCTTTCCATAAATAACAAAAAAAATCTTCATATGATATCACGTGTCAAAATTTTGAAAATGCTCTCGCCTTCTTTAAAACAAAATTTATCTGCTTTTTTTAAAATATTTCATACAACATAAGCATTCTTCACTATACTGCATTAATAGTTTGTTTATCTTAACATAAAAATATACTATCGGAAGAAAATTTATATTCCTGGTAGTAACATTTAGTATGAATAAAAATGTAATTAGATAAATTTCTATGTATGGAAAAGTTCAGTAATTTGATTTCATGTTATAATGTAAAGAGCTTGAACATAGAACTGATAAGCTTTCCATAAATAACAAAAATATTCTTCATATGATATCACCTGTCAAAATTTGGAAAATGCTCTTGCGTTCTTTAAAACAAAATTTATCTGCTTTTTTTAAAATATTTCATACAACATAAGCATTCTTCACTATACTGCATTAATAGTTTGTCTATCTTAACATAAAAATATACTATCGGAAGAAAATTTATATTCCTGAGAGTAACATTTAGTATGAATAAAAATGTAATTAGATAAATTTCTATGTATGGAAAAGTTCAGTTATTTGATTTCATGTTATAATGTTAAGAGTTTGAACATAGAACTGATTAGCTTTCCATAAATAACAATAAATTTCATCATATGATATCACGTGTCAAAATTTTGAAAATGCTTTCGCGTCCTTTAAAACAAAATTTATCTGCTTTTATTAAAATATTTCATACAACATAAGCATTCTAAACCATACTGCAATAATAGTTTGTCTATCTTAACATAAAAATATACTATCGATAGAAAATTTATTTTCCTGGTAGTAAAATTTAGTATGAATAAAAATGTATATAATAAGATAAATTTCTTATGTATGTTAAAGTTCAGTAATTTGATTTCATGTTATATTGTAAAGAGCTTGAACATCGAACTGATTAGCTTTCCATAAATAACAAAAATTTCTTCATATGATATCACGTGTCAAAATTGTCAAAATGCTCTAACGTCCTTTAAAACAAAATTTATCTGCTTTTATTAAAATATTTCATACAACATTAGAATTCTTCACCATACTGCATTAATAGTTTGTCTATCTTAACATGAAAATATACTATCGTTAGAAAATTTATATTCCTGGTAGTAAAATTTAGAATGAATAAAATATTTCATTGTCAATATTTGTGGTGTGGAGAGTTTAGTGTTGGCCACAACCCACTCGTTTTTTTCTTTTTTGCTTCAAAGTTCAAGATTAAGTTACAGTTCGATGTTGTGGATTTTTTGGAAATTTTAACAATAAGACATAATTTTTTGAATTATTAAGAGATAACAGGTAGGAGATATTAATTGGAGATGTATGAACACTGTCGATAAACGATTGTTACAAACCACTGATATTAGACCGGTTATAGTAATTAAAAACATATGAAAACATATAAAAAACATATATAACATATATAACATATAAAAACATATATAACATATATAACATATAAAAACATATATAACATATATAACATATAAAAACATATAAAAACATATATAACATATATAACATATAAAAACATATATAACATATATAACATATAAAAACATATATAACATATATAACATATAAAAACATATATAACATATATAACATATAAAAACATATAAAAACATATATAACATATATAACATATAAAAACATATATAACATATATAACATATAAAAACATATATAACATATAAAAACATATATAACATATAAAAACACACTCACACTCACCACATTCATTTTTTACATAGCCTCACTCTTATGTAAAAAATGATTTTATTTTTTAAATACATAACTGTGTTAAGTATATGGCGTAAGGACACCAAAACAATATTGTATAATAACTCAACGGATATGACAAAAAAATATTTTTCTTAATAAAAAATGTTTGAGAAACCCTGGAAATTTTTGATAAAATTAATTTGATGTTTTATATTTTTCTATATTGATACCAATTTTCAGCGTTCTAGCTTTTATGGTTTCTGAGATACATGGATAAATAAACCAAAATTTCAAAAGTTGATAACTCCTGACTGAAACAAAAATTCACAATTCTGAGTAAAAAAAATTTGTAGATCTATAAGTGTTTATATATTCTGAAATTTTGGGCTCTGTTAATTGAGCCGATCAAAAGTTATAAGGGGGGAGGGACACACAGACACACACAGACACACGAAATGTTCTACTCCGAATTCTGAGTAAATCCGTATCTGGAACATATATGCTGCGAAGCCTCTAAGTTGGTGACTTCAAAGTTGGAAAAGCCGTGAAAAAAGTAGACCGTGCATACAATTCTCGCGTATCCTGTCTTGAAACATTGTCGATATGTTAAGAGAACAAAGTTCACCTGAACAAATCGACAGTTGGATAAGCATCATAAGTTTAAACATTATTTTGGAAACAGCTTCGTAAAAAAGTTAAGGTATTAATTGTGTCGTCTGATAAACGGCTTCTGCTGATATCGGACCAGCGGCTGAAAAAGCTCGTTCAGCTTCCAGGCTGGTTGGCGCAATAGTCACTCGCGCATTGTAAGTGAATTGAAGGTACCTATGTGCCTTCAATCCACCGGACTCGAAGTAATTCATTTCCTTCTTTATCAAAACCTCAAGGTTGCTCATATTTCCATTGATCTCGAAATCTTCATTCTAATCAAAGTAAGTTCGAGTTCGTCTTAAAGTGACATTGGTGCTGCTGCTGCGTATGTCTCCAGATTAGCGAGAGGAGTGTCGTCATCGTCATCGTAAAGGATCCTCAGCGTCAGCAGGAGCAGTGGCTCTAGCATTTCGACTATAGTTTTGATTGCCTTGCGTATTACACTTTTTGAAGGTAGACTAAATGTGTCATCAACATTAATAAATTGACTTCTGTCTTCTTCGTAAGAATTTCATTCTCTTGAACGAATCGACAGTTGGATTATACAATCAATTTTAACATAATGAAATGAAGTTCAGTGAAAGCATTGAGAGATAAATTGACGCGCGGAAATTACTCTGCATTTTTAAGAAAAAAACATAACAAGGAATATTTTTCCCAAGAACACCTGATTACGATTCCTCTCCCTGTCCTTTCCAAATCATTTTGTTTTGCTATGGTTTGTTTTATTTTTATATATTTTTTTTCGCTATAAATGTTTTTTTTTATTGTTCCTACGTATATATTAATTTATGTTGTCATACTTTGATGTCTGATTGATTGAAAGAAATTACCTTATGGCTATAAGCCTGCTAGTACCCTTTTTTAAAGAATGCTAATTTCTTTTACTAATTAATAAGTCAAGTATTGATTCCTACCCTACGGAAATATTCTTTACATAATAGGTATTTTCACTACATTCCTTGTATTAAGTTGGTATTTGCAATCAACTCGCTACTTGCACAATGCGATAGAAAAAACCAAAATAGTTTTCTTTGAATTACATGCAACTACATACATTGAATAGGTACTATAATTAATAAATATTATTTATCAAATTCAATGCTCACCATATAAAAGTAATGTTTGCAGTAATCTCGTTTATTGTTTTGTATTACCCTGTCAACGAGGCTTGCCAAAATAGCTTTATCATTTGCCGACACATTTTCAGAATACACGAGACAGAAATCGTAGCAAGATGAGACAGGAATTTAATATAAAAATAAATAGAGGCTATAGGAAAATAGAAAATTCCGTTTGGTAGGCGAGTTGCCGTCAGTTATATGACGAATGGCTTCAGGTGAGATGTTAAAATTCGCTCGATATAACGTTGTTAAATAAAAATGTATTTGTATTTTTTTCATCTGTTTTTTTTATAGTCCCTTCGTATTACCTATATAAGCAAACAGAAATGAATTCAGTACGAATAAATACATATTATTGTGGTATGGCACGTGAAATATTTCAATTTTGTAAAAATTTGGACAGATAAAATCATAGAGAAGAAATTAACAAATATCTATGGAAAACTAATCCGCTCAAAATTTATGGACTAAACAAATATTATATTAATATGAAGTCAATTGGACTTATAGTTTACACTGTAGAGAGGACATAAAAAAACGCAAATTATGAAATCATAGAGAAGAAACGAAAAGTTGTGTGTGGGAAACTAATCAGAGCTAAGTGTATGCACATTACATTTATGATGTAAATATGAAGTCGATCAGATTTATGGTTTGGCCTGTAGAGGGGACAAAAAATGGTCACGGCGCGGCGGAAACTCATAGTGTCCATGCACTCTCTACATGAAACCCGTTGAGAAATTGATGTAAAAAATTTGCTTAAAAATTGTGTAATCATGACTTTCCACTATTCTATAGAAGTGGATAGTAAAAAAAATAATGTGTTCATGATAAAATATTAGCAAACAAGTCTTACGATCTTTACAATTAAAATTATCATTTGAAAAGTATGTATTATTTTGTATTTTGTTACAAGCGATTAAGAGTCGTGTCTTCTAACTCGAGGTACATTCAATAATTGATCGAGGTTCATATGGTGTAAAAAATAGATTGACTTAGAAATGGAAATAATTTGACTTAGGAATAGTTGTTAGTAGGTACAATGAACTCGCATCTTCGATGTTTTGGGTTCAAATCGAGCGTAAATCGATCAACCAATAACATGATCGTTTTTTTTTCGTGATTGTCTTGTCAGTTGTGTAACAATTAATATTTTTTCATATTCAAAATACATACCTACTCCTCACTACCCCAAGATGATATATTGGTAAATTATGGATTCGCATTTTTTTTATTGCAAATTATCAACTAGTATCATGCTTACATTGTATTTTGAAAGTTTCATCATAGAAACTGTGTGTGTATGCTGTGTACTATGTGCTATGAACGGCGTGTTTATTCTACTTTATCGATTATATTATTGACTCAAGTCCATATTTAACTATTTTTAATATTTTGCAAATTTGTATACCTACATAGGTACCTAATATTCCGTAAAGCCCCATAAGATTTTGATAGTGCTTCTTAATTTTCTTGTCAAATATTTCAATGTGGCCTCAAGCTAAGGAAATTTATAATTTTATATTTTTATTTTCAAATTCCTAAAAAGACACACCACTTACATAAAATGGCATTGATCAATTAACAAGTTTTCGTTATAAAATATTTTATTAAAAAAAGTTAACAAACTCATTTCATGAAAATGTTTAAAATTTTCCCTACAGAATTCGAATACTTTGTGAAGTGACTTAAAAGTGAGAAGTATAGCGTAGGCCACAGTCCACTCGTTAATTCTCTTACTTCAATATTAGATAAAGTACTAAAGAAGATGTGGTAACCATTGGGGTTACCAGTTTAGCTGATAAGTAACCGGAGGGGTTACCAATCAAGCGTTTAGTAACCAGAGGGGTTACTAATAAATATAGTTAGTAACCAGAGGGGTTACCAATAAAGAGAGTTTGCTATATCCCAATTAAGTGAGTTGGTTAACCAAGTGGTTAACAGTTTAATATCAAATCAAAGTGATTAGATATGATTTGAAATAAGAACACAAGGACAGTGGTTTAGAGAGAAGAAGAAAGAATGGTCCAAAGTTACAATGAGTATATTGATCACAATTAACAGTTTTCTTAAAGGAAATTTACAATTGATAAAATAACTTACAAAGGAACTTTCTCACGATAAGTAGGTATAACGAGCGAGTTAGCGGGTGTGTCGAAGTGTCCGATTATTCGCATGGTGTAGTATCATCGTGCTCGCGGAGTCGAGAGTTGGTCGTTAAGCGACCAGTGGTCGCGTGGTCGTAACGGCGGCAAGAAGTGACGAAATGAAGTGACCGAATGAAGTGACGACGTGTACAGGTGTACACTCCCTTAAATAGTGCTGCGCCGAGGGTAGCAAGTACAATGTCCTCGAACTTTCTAGACCATTTCATTGAACTGACATACTTAGTTGAAGATTATTGTTACTCGTGTGACATCGCGGGCGATGAACTCGGCCTAGCGACAAAAACATATACTTGCCGTCGCTAGGCGCGCGCTCGAAAGAAATTTCTAGATGTGGGCTGTCACAGTACGTAAGAGGTACATGCTGTGTGTGTATTTCTGTTTGTTTTCTTACTCCTCCGGTACCGTGGCTTGGCGTCCTTCAAATATCGCACCACACCCCATCAGGAGAAATCAGGCTACTGTAAAGGAAATCAAAAGGATATAAAACAATCCAGCACTCCCAGTATACACTTATATCACACGTCTACCAAAAGTAAGACTTAAGTCCCGAAGACCAATTTTGGTAGTGCAGGAGGAAGGCTACAACACTGATAATGAATGGAGGGCTCTATGGACGGACTCAGAAGTGAGCAACAATAATCTGGTCCGGGACCCCACCATCCGTGTACCTGGTTTCGACCTCCCTCGCAGAGCCTGGGTGCAGCTCAACAGAATAAGAACAGGCATGGGGTGTTGCAACTATCTTTAATGGAAATGGGGAAAGAGAGAATCTCCGGGGTGTGACTGGCGCAGAGCTCCAAACGATCCGCCACATTGGTGAAGTATGCCTGCTGCACATTTATCCGGGAGAGCTGGGGGACATCCACTGAGCAAAGCAAGAGGCGGTGGACTGGCTTTGGGGTTTGAATTTAAGGCTCTATTGAGCTCCATAGAAGCAGCCTTTTCTGGACGCAGAAAAGCCTAGGCATTCGAAAATAACAATAATTATTTGTTTTTTTAATGAGTATATACATGTACATAATTGTGTGTTATATGAAAATAAAAATAAACAAATATAGGTCGACTTTTGCCCAGCAATACCTATTACCCCTTTCATGCTCCTAGACTTTTCAATAAAATATTACCTGACATAGAACACAATATCTCACGCGACGAAACAAACTTCAAAAACCTGGTAATTGACTGGCTGGAAAGAAATGGTAGAATACAATCTGCTCATGTCTTGTTAAATATCCTTACATAGTTCACTGCTTTGTGCCTTCATAACCTGAGAATCTGTACCATAGCTTGGTGCCATCCATCATTTCCACTACAATTATATGGGAGAAAATAACTGAGAGCTCACCTTATATTATTCTGATTATCTGTATTTTCTGTTTATGTTTAATTATTTTGCATTCAAAAACATGTAACCTAAGGCTAAATTGTAAAAGTACTGCATCAGAACAGACTTGTCTAATGAGGCAGTAAATTTCACTTTAAAGATGATAACCTTATTGATATGTAACGTTTCCCGTACAATATTTATTTGTATAGTTATCGTTCCCTTAAATTGATATTTACAACGAAAATTCAACGTTGATTTAAATTTTAGATACCTGAATTTTAATGTTACAAAGTAAATAATTTATTGAATTTAAAGACAAACTATGCTTGTGTTTGAGAGTTTCCTCTACCATTTATTTAATTATTCAGTCAGGTATTTTTTTCCTTCGCTCACTGTTCAATTCTTTAGTTCAACACAAAGAGAGCACATGCATATTCCTGTAAAGACTTATCTCCACAAAGCCGGAATCTTTTGTATTCTAGGTACACTTTTCACTATTTTCCATTGTGATCGAGTCGGTGAAGTCATGAGAAGCTATTTGCATGGAAAATAGACACAGGCTTCCTGTCCCGTTGGTAGCCATTTCCTACTTCCATTCCAGGGGAACTGCGGACAATACGGTGACAACAACCCCGTTTTAATACTAAAATACAATTCATTTACACACAAGAATGTCTTAAAATAGACAATGACAATAATGTACCACAGAAAAATGTTACATTGTAAAAACGGTTTTCAACGACGTAGAAATATTTATGAAATAAATTAAGAAATCATATTTTTTGAACGATAATTATTCCGTGTCAATTTTCTCATTGCTGTTGTTTGCTTTTTACTCTCCTCACTATGGAATATTGAAGAGTCATCATTTCACAATTTTAAAGTATATTTTTTACATCAATTTCTTAACGGGTATCATGTAGAGAGTGTTCACTATGAGTTTCGTCATGATGTGTTTGTATGTATGGCGTACGGCGTACGGATTTTCCTTTTTGTGTCCTCTCTACAGCCCAAACTATTAGGTCCGAACGACTTCATATTTACATCATATGTGTAAAGTGCATAGACCAAGAGCTGAATATTTTTCCATAAACAACTTTTAATTTATTCCAGTTTGTTAACTGAGAGTTCGTGATGTAATTCCATTATAACAATAATATTATTACTTAAAATAAGTAAAAACAATTTTTTAACGTTTTTTCAACTGGAATGAAGTTAAATAATTGTTTTTACTTATTTTAACTTTTAATTTCTTCTATATGATTTCATCATTTACGTTGTTTTTTTTTATCCTCTCTACAACCCAAACCATAAGTCGGATTGACTTTATATTGATATCATAACAAAATGTCAGTATCAGGCAGCTGCCTCAAATCCAAAGTGGTGGTTATTTGAAAAGTGATTATTTTTAAGTCGAATTAGGCAAATTAGTAAGAAAATGGTTCCAATTAATACATGAAGACCATGAAAACCAGTAGTATATGTAAAGTCCATTAACGTAGAGCCGATAAGTTTTCCATAGATATCCGTTAATTTCTTCTGTATCATTTCATCTGTCCAAATTTCAAAAAAACTCTCACGGTCTGGAAAATCGAGGTATTTTTATACTGTTGATGGTAATTTTGAACCAATAAAAATACATTCATCAAAAATGCATTCAAGGATTTTTTAACATGTCCACGTAGGGGACGCCAGCTATTAGGATTTGGGTCCATTTTACTCTTCCCAAGAAGCGCACTACGTAGCGTTGGGAGGGGTTTGCAAAGGATTGTCAAAATTTAAAGAAAATTCTACCTTCTGCCATATTAATGTGAAATAAATTTCATATTTGTATGAAAAATGTATATAACAGAAATAAAATAGCTTCTGTATGGGAAAATTGTTTACTGTTTACTGTACCTTTTTTTATTATATAATAATATTAAGTTACAAACGAATCGATAATTTCTCAGAAAAGGGATCGATCATAACAAAGACTTATTTGATAGAATACATGTACACCATTCACATTTAAAAACATATTAAAATTACATGTTATGGATTCAAAATCATAATCAAAAAGTAAATTCTATATGTTATTCGCCCACCGCATTTTGAGTAAACGTTTACTGGAAAATAAATATCATTATTGTTATTTTCCCAAAAATATTAAATTCTTCAGCTTCATACTTTGAATTCCTATGTCGTATGAATAAGTGAATTTCGAGTATTTTCCTTCTTCTAAAATTCG
Source organism: Molanna angustata (assembly GCA_963576475.1). Lineage (NCBI taxonomy): Eukaryota > Metazoa > Arthropoda > Insecta > Trichoptera > Molannidae > Molanna > Molanna angustata. Next base: position 24,434,666 of record OY754977.1, read on the forward strand.
TATTTTAACCATTTACGCACATAAAATAAGTAAGCTAAGTGAAATTAAATCATTAAAGATGGCTGCATGGATATAAGTTTATAGATAATTTCACAATAGAAGACTATATTTATTGAAGAAAACAGGAATGCTGAACGGCAAATTTCTAGCAAATCGAACAATAAAAATATATTGGTAAACGTATTTTGTCTGGTCATTTAATATAAACAGATAAAAGTATTTTTTTTGTTAAAGTGTAATGGTTTAAATTAAAAAGAAATTGTTTTCAGTATTTATTTAAAAGTATACGTTTTGTAATCAAATTATATACATATTTGTAGTGATATTATAAAATGAGGATACACTCGAAAGTCATACTTTTTTCAATAAGTCAAAGCATACTCGTATACCTGTCGCTTAATGGGGAATGCCGTGAACGAATGATTCAAACAGGAAATACTATCTTTCCATAGTTATCATGAGATTAAATAAAATCACAACTATCGTATACTTCAATAAAATACAATACTTCAATTAAAAAAAACAATAAAGGACAATATCGCATACCTACTAGAAAAATAAAAGTAAATCCCCGAATTGTTGTTAAGTTCTTGTCGCGTAGAAGAAAGGAGGATTTTTTAGCCTTAACCAAGAGAAACAGAAACCTTATAAACTCCACATTCCTTGGCCCGCAAGATCAAAATACTACTCAAAAAATATACTGCAACGAACATCTAACACAAGCAAACGAAAATCTGCTACACAAAGCAAAGGTTGCTGCCAAAGGAAAAGCGTTCTTATATACATGGGTGAAAAATGCCAAAATCTTCGTATGCAAATCAGATACCTCACCTCCGATTTTAATCCGAAACGAAATAGACCTACAAAAAATCTGCTGAAACATCTGGTCCTGCTGTTTATTTCATTTATATTGCATATTTTTTTGTTTATTTCTTTATACCTAACATACTCATTCATGGGATTATCCAATATTAATTTTACTGACTTACATATAAGGATTATACTCAAAGGTGTTCATAACGCCCTATCTTATACTCATGTGTCTCACTAATATGCTTTGTAGTTTTATCAGTGCAACGTTGGTTACATATTTTCCTATTTATTTTTCCCTTAGTCTGCCTTCAAAATATCTCACCTTGTTTATACTAATCTCGGACCTCGTTTCTCTCACTAATCTAACCATCGTCTTATTTGATTCATTAACTACTAGTTATTCTGTTCTTCCCCCACCACCACCCGTTCTGCTTATGGGGACTAATAACGGCCCCTTGCAAAACTCTGAAAGAACACATAAAGAACATACGAAGAGTCCGGAGAACTCTAAAACCTTGCAGACACTGCACTTAATGTGCCAAAGAGAGCTAATCATGTTGAAACAACTGGCTCACTGCTCAGTGATAGTGAAGATAATAGTGCACCGAATTTAAGACAGAAAGTCTTGAAAGACCTAAAGTTGCTCTTCGTGGCTACAAGGTCCGCATGTCCAATGGGTCCAAAGAAATTCCCTCGGACATCGTCGTAGAGTTCTCGTCGGAATGTTGACACGGAGAAGTTAGTGCATTCCCATAGGATATGCTCAGAAGTCTGTTCAGGGTTATCACAAAGCTGACATGAGGACGAATCGGATAAGTGAAAACGAAAGAGATAACTTTTGAAACTGCCGTGTCCAGTAAGGAATTGCGTGGTCCAATAATCGGGAACAATCCACGAGGAAAAAATTCGAGTCCTCACATCAGGAAGAAATAAAAATGTCAGTCTGCCCACGGAAGAAGAAGACCAGCGACGTTGCCAAGCATCTAAAAGAGAACTCCGGGCCAAGTTCTCAATCTCTCCACGAACTGTGGGTAAATTTACAGGTGGGAGAGAAACACCACCCAAAATTGAGCTTCGACCTCTATACAGGTTGTGAATTGAAGCTCGTCGCTGTGTTTCCAGATCAAGGGGAGCCATACCTGTGAGAATAGAAAGTGTGTCGGTAGCGCAGGTTCTGTAAGCCTTTGCTAAAGCTATTAGAGCGAAGCGCTGTCCAGAAAGCAGCAGACGTCTAATGTATTGGGTTTCACAACGATGAGCCCAACAAGGAGCGGCATAACACATAATACTCAGAAAGGTAGCGTTGTAAAACAGTCTTGCTACTGGAAATTTAAGGCCCCAACTAGCTCGAGCAAGACGTGAAATCTTTTGGAAGGCTATTTTTGCACTATCGGATACAGCACGAACATGGTATTCGAAAGTTAGGCCTCTATCTAGTGTAACACCCAAAACTTTGACCCTATCCTTAAATATTACACGCGTATTGATAAATTTGATGGAGGGAGGACTTTTCATTATGCCTTTTAACACTAACCCATACGTCTTCTTAGGTGCGAAATTGAGTCTATGACTTATACCCCAATCTGCAACAGAAGAAAGTAACTGAGTAGCTGCGCGCTCAATAAGTGCTCGGGTGTTACCTTGAATAAGGATTGTAGCATCATCGGCATATGCCAAAATACTGCAGCCCGTAGGCGTTGAAAGTGATAGAAGTTCGTCGAACAAGATGTTCCATAACAGTGGACCCAGAACAGAACCCTGAGGGCACCCGATGCTAATTGGTCGCCAGTGCAAATCTTGTCCCCCGGGCATGGCCACATGTCTATTAGTAAAATAGCTCTTCACTAATTTATATATGTTGCTAGGAACCTTACGGTCTCGAAGTTTTTTTAAAATTAGAGGCCACCAGGCATTGTCGAATGCTCCCGCAATATCAAGAGATATAGAGATAACATATTTACTATCAGAGCTTCTAACAATATCAGATTTAGCCAAGATAGCATCAACCGTTGATTTCCCAGCGCGAAAACCGAACTGACGATCGGACAGTGGGTGGGTACTGGAAAGATGATCTTCTAAGCGTCGACATATAAGCTTTTCTAAGACCTTACCCAAAATAGGTAGTAAAGTAATCGGTCTATATGATTTTGGGTCAGAAGGATCCAGGTCACTACGCTTGGGAATAACAGTCATTAAACCTGTTTTCCAACAATCCGGAAAGTAGCCTTCTCGCAAGCAATTGTTGTACAATAAGATAATCTCGTGGCGAGCTATGTGCCAGCACCTTTGTACGAGAGCTGCGTCAATGCGGTCAATGCCAGGAGATTTGTTTTGGTGAAGATTCTTGATTATAAAATCGAGCTCATCGAAATTGGCGAAGGTCGATATGGGAGTTTGCGGGATATCGGATTGGTTATTGCGTATTTGTGAATGAAGAGGAGTATCAGATGAAATGTCATCAGAAGAAATAAGTATGTCAAGTAGCGTGCTTATCGTCGAGTCAGAGTCTATTGTGATAATTCCAGTTCGTGGATCACGGATACACGAGACTGACGCATTTGGATATTTTTTCATTGATGCATATCTAAACACAGCACCCCAAGGATCTGTGGTTGAAACCTCAGATACCAAACGGCGCCATGCATCAGACTTGGCACGAGAAATCTCGCGTTTGTAGATATTATTTGAGCGTCTATACTCACATTGAAGTACAGTTACAAAGTCATTTGAACTTCCTCGACAACGGGCCGCTCTCAATGCGCGGTGAGCTCGAGTCGAAGTTCGTTTAAGGATGTCTAAGCCAGGATGCCACCATTCATTAGGAGACATATGACTAGAAGAAGATCTGCCGATCGCCTTCTCGGCACAATAAATTATACTCTGCGTAAAAGATGAGGCCATTTCCGCAGTAGCACAAGATCTACAAGATAAACGATCCAGCGAGCATTCAAAGTAGCGGTCAAAGTCATCTGTCACACCTTGTCCGGAATCTTCTAAGCAAAGGTTTCGCTAAAGGAATTGGGGGTACATTGGAAATAATCTGAAACGTGATAAGGTTATGGTCACTACACGAGGCATCCTCGTCAACAGAGCAATTCCATATTCTGTGGTTAATCTGAGGTGTAGCTAAAGTGACATCTATATGACTTGTACCCATGTGGTTGGAGAAGGTAGGTGGACTGAAAGGATTGTTCAACACACTCAAATTATGGCGAGAGATAAAATCTTCGCAGCTTACACCTCTGGTGAATTTCCTGGACCCGAAAGTGGTAGTGTTACACCATAGAATAGATTCGGCATTAAAATCACCTCCAATAATTAATGATGCGTTGCCGAGTTGACCCAATATAATATCCAGTTGATCCAGAAAACGAAATTCAGATTCACTAAACTGAAAATATATCGAAATAATATAAAACGAATCACTTGGAGAAGAAATCTGGACTACAACCAAGTGACTAGAAGATAAGTGATCCAGGCATATGAAGTTAATGTTGGGATTGTAAATAGCTATACAGCTCATCGGAGGGTTCGTTGAGGTACAGCTCGAAGCCATAGCAACTCGAACACCCGGACCAAATGATGGCACAATTCCATCTCGAGAGTACGGCTCTTGGATAAGACAAACATCAATGTTCATGCGATGAGCAGACTGACTGAGTTCGGCTGAAGCCGATTGTCTACGGCCAAGATTAAGCTGACCAAATTTAACAGAAGCATTACACGCCATAGTCAATATTGAGTAAAGCTCTGCTGACTGTTGCTTGATAAGCTGGACAGTCATTAGTGCCTGATCGGTGTACTGCTGGTTTGTTAAACAACTTACAAACAGCGCATGTGGGTTGATTGGCTCTATTCGGACATGACACTTAAACGTGTTCCGTTGAAGCACAATGTGAGCATCTGACGGGTTCTTTGCAAGTTTTTGAACCATGGCCGTACATTCGACAACGGCCACAAATACTGACTGGAAGAAAATCTGTAACACGACAGACATTCCAGTCCACATACACCTTTCCTAAATTGATGAGGCTATGGCGAACGGCAGCAGGTACTGAAAAGACTCTATCGCAAGTCGGGCCAACTGTAGGTCCTGTTAGATGACTGAAAACTGCAGTTTTAATGGCATGCTCTTTTGTATTCTCTGCAACTATCTCTAAAAATTCGTCATTAGACAGGTCCCGTGGCACATGACTAAACCTCACACGAGGTTGTCTCTTGGTAGCGAGTCACGCGGTCAAGGTCGTTGATGCTTTTATTGCCGGGGCATTCAGCAACTTGATGGAGTCTTCCGTGGTGGCCGTGTTAACAACAACGCCGTGACCTCTTATGGTACGTACACTTGTGACGCGAGCACCTACGTCGGAAGGCTTAATGGCTGCATTCAGGATTTTCCTGGTTTCCATCGATGACTTGACTTCATCGTTTGTGGGAAAAATGCAGACGGCAGGTTTTGCAGGGAGTGCAGGAAATCCTCCCTTGGATAAGGGTGGTGGACCTGTCACTTGCGTGGCATACAGGGAGGTCGGGCGGTCGTTGAGTTCATCGGCAATTTTATTCATTACCGGTGCAATCTGTGTCTCAGTGGTATCAATCTTTTCACACAGATGCAAGATTTTTTCATCTCGGCTGGAAATTGTTGTTTTCAGGCAAGATATGACGCCCCTTGCTTCCGCCAACTCAGTCGACAGATCACCAATAAATGATAATAGGCGCTGAGCTTCACGACCAACACGAATGAGATGCGACTTCGATATTTTTGAGTGTTTTTCCACAATGTCTTGAATATTACTCAGGCATACGTAGGCTGCTTCTATTTTAGAAGATGGCAAATAATCATTTTCTCGCTCATCTGAACTCATATTCTCGGATTCAGTGGTCGGGGCAGGGACTGCAGATGACAAGGGCAGGGGAGGAGGTTTTATGGAGGCAATGGAGGAAGGGACGACAGAAGGACTAAAAGTTCTGGTTCTTGAACTGGGAGGAGAGTCATTGGCGATTGCCGGCAGACTCAAGAGTTCTTTCTGCCTCTTCCGCTTTCGTTCCCTTTTTGTCATCCTATAATCAGATTCCTCCATCGATGTGAAGGGTCATGGATTGGACAGCAGGAAAGGTAAGCCACTGGAAGATAAGCAACAGAGCTGCCCTAACAGAATAACAAAGGACTGTACGACCAAACCTAGCCCACGAAAATTGCAGATATTGCAGTCTTACAAGTGACTGGGACAGGTAGGAGTATAATAAATAAATAAATAAATAAACGACGGTTAGATGCTAGGAGACAAGGGAACGATATGAAGAGTAAATAAAAAAATATTTTTTTATAAAGGATGGAGTAAAATACTATGTAAGAGAAAAAAGAATAGATAATTACACAAATAATTAAAAAATAATAATAATCGGCAAGCGCCGTAAAGTATAATGTACAAAGGTTTATACCAAAACAAATATATAGATAGGTACAGAATAGGTACCAGAAAGCAGTACTTGCTATAATTACAAGAACAAATAAAAGGAGTGAAAGAAATCAATTAGGTACATATAAATATATCAAAATATCTCTCGTCTTAATATTAGTAGAGAGTAAAAACTATGAATATAATAATATTATAATATAAAAATACAAATGATTGTAATGCGGTGCGGGAACGGGATAAGTCAAGGGGGTGAGGGGCGTCTCTTTGACGGGCGGCCTGTATCTATGAATTTATGCTTTTCAACGCCGAAAGGGCGTAAGCGCCAGTATGGGGAGCGCAGAAAGACGTTAATATCTGATCAACGGCAGTTGGCAGACACTATCTTCCGCGAACTTTTCTGTGCACAATTTAATTCTACATTCAATGACACTAGAGTCAGTGACGTAAAATAAAACACACGAGCAACGCACACCGAAATGTCAAAAAAATAAATTGAAATCACGATAAAATAGTAAAAAATAGTAATAAAGTACATAAGTTATATATTATTGGAATCAAGGGAAAATTCCCTGCACAATGATATATATAAAGTTCACAAAAGAAAACAAAAAAAATTAAAATGTTATTTTTCAGGCTCGAGAAAAAACATTCAAAACACTTTAAAACCTAAAAATAACACCCGAAATACACAAAAAATGCATCACCACAAACAGGATACGGCAACAAATCACTTAAAGCAAAAAATAAAAGATTTCATACGATAAAAGACACAAAATAAGCAAAATAAACTCAGAAGTAAACAAACACAACTTGACAGCGATGAAGGTAGTTCACCACTAGTTATTCTATCAAATTTTTCGAAAATTTCAAATGACTTTGAACATTTATCTCCAAAATGTACGAGGTCTTCGAACGAAAACTCATGTACTTTATCAGAACGTATTATCTGAAGAATACGACATCATTTTATTGAATGAAAGTTGGTTAAATGACAATACATTTAACAATGAGCTAATGGACAACAGATATGAAATATTTCGTAGAGACCGATGCTGCGGAAGAATGGGCGGGGGTGTGCTTATTTCTATCAGAAAAAACCTGAACCCCCAGCTGTTCGACGTAGGATCATCAACTGAAAGTCTTTGGGTGAAGATTTCCATTAAACCAAATTCTAATACATCCAAATTTCTATACATATGTTGCTTATATCTTCCAAAAAATTCTGCCTTCAATTCTAACTTAGAAAACTTTCTCGAAAAATGCACATTACATATGACGAATCACCCAATGATCTCTTCCTTATTACGGGAGATTTCAACCTATCGGATATACTCTGGCAAAACTCTTCTGATGCTGCATACTTTATACCTACAAATTTTTCCTCAGCAGCAAGCTCCCTGCTTATTGACACAGCTGATTTTAATGAATTGAAACAATTTAATGGAATAAAAAATGCTATGGGCCGTTCACTTGACTTAATTTTCTCAAATTACTCAAATATCACTGTCAAATCATGCCATTATCCGTTGATTCCTGAAGATGTTTTTCATAAATCAGTTATAATCGAATTTCTCCTCACCTACCCTCCCCCTCTATCTGAAAATAAAAAATATATATCTATTTAACAAATGTAACTATACCAGCTTTAAAAATGACTTAACCCAGATAAAATGGAATCAACTATTCCTCGGCCTGGATATCGAGCTAGCAGTTGAGAAATTTTATGAAATAATGCAAATATTAGTAGATATCCACATTCCCACTAAACAACCCGGTTCATCCACCTACCCACCCTGGCTTTCACCAGCGTTAATTAGAATAACCAAGAAAAAACATAAATATTTCAAAAAATATAAAAAACACCATAGACCGGGTGACTATAACTCATTTTCTACTTTAAGGAAAAGACACCAAAGAATAAATAAAGAATGCTTTAAAAACTACATTGAAAAAACGCAATCAAATATAACTTAAAATCCAAAAAGCTTCTGGACTTATATTATCTCGAAGAAGGAAAATATTAACACCATTCCTACAGAAGTATTCTTCAATGACCTTAAAGCAAATAATGGTGAAAAAATTTGTGATGTGTTCCTCAAATACTTTTCCTCCATCTTCGACCACCCACCCCCCGCCTTGCAAATAAATTCACTCCAAGACACATATCATGAAAATATATCGGAAGGAATGTGTTCAATCTCATTTGATATAAACAAAATTTTTACATATTTAAAAAATCTCAATATTCAGAAAGGTCCGGGACCAGATTCAATACCAGCAATTATTTTAAAAGAATGTGCCGAAATACTTGCATACCCTTTGAAGTACCTATTCCAGCTATCATTCAACAGTGGAATTATGCCGAGTAAATGGAAGACTGCTTTTATTTCTCCAATTTTTAAATCTGGCAACCGTTCTGATGTAAAAAATTACCGACCCATATCTAAAACCAATATAATAAGTAAAGTCTTTGAAAAAATTGGTTATGATCAAATAATTCCCTTTGTTAAACGCAATATCTCCGCTAATCAACATGGTTTTATTCCGGGTCGATCCACCACCAGCAATTTGCTGGAATTCACTAACTTTGTGACAGACGCAATTGATAAAAATATCCAAGTCGATGCTGTGTACACGGATTACAGCAAGGCGTTTGATCTCTTGAATCATCATATCTTAATTCAAAAATTAAAAAAAAATTGGCTTCCATGGAGATCTTCTAAGATGGCTCACTTCATATATCCGCAATAGATCTCAGGCAGTTGTGACCGGTGGCTATACATCTAATTGGATTACCACTCCATGCGGCGTTCCACAGGGCACACTGCTGGCCCCTATCCTTTTTAATATATATGTAAACGACATCACCTCTTGTTTCAAATTTGTCAAAGTAATAATACATGCAGATGACATGAAGCTCTATACAAAAATAAATAGTGTTCAAGACTGCCGTAAATTTCAACAGGATCTAGAGCATCTTCAAACATACTGTAAAATAAATTCTCTTAACTTAAATCCACAAAAATGTCAAATTATCACGTTTACAAAAAAAAAAAGAATAAAATCTTCTTTACCTATACACTTAATAATTCCCCTATACCTAGAAAAGAATCGTTGAAAGACCTAGGAATTATTATGGATAGTAAACTTTCATTTGACGATCACATGAATAATATAAGTAAAAAAGCCAATAAAATGTTGGGCTTCATCATCAGGATCTGTAAACCTTTTTCAAATATTGAATGCCTCAAAATTCTATATACATCTATGGTAAGAAGTCATTTGGAGTACGGATCGCAAATTTGGAACCCGATGTATCTTAAGTACATAAATAGACTGGATAGTGTACAAAAACGCTTCCTCAAACACCTCATCTATAAATCTGGCTGTCGGGAATTAATGGGCCCGCATAATCATATAAATAACCTATACTTAGCTGAATCAAAATTTAATTTACCATCACTATCATCTAGACGAATAACTGCAGACTCACTATTTTTGTTTAAACTATTTCATAACATTATTGATTGTCCAAATTTATTAGAAAATATCTCACTTCACATTCCAAACCGCAATGTCAGATCAAAACCTACTTTTTCTATTTCACACTCTAAAACTAATCTTAGGAAAAATTTCTTTACTAACCGGGCCACCTCCAATTTTAATAACCTGCTCAATAACATTGACTTTTTTCATACCCAATCTCTACACTCGTTCAAAATTGCGATAAAGCGCCAACTTTGCACTGATAACATAACTCAAAATTCGACTCTCTAGTATATACATGAGTATATGTTTGTGTCACCATAATGGTTGCAACACCTTCTTCGTTGATCCTTAAGTAAGTTAGAATCCCATGTTATGATTCTAGAATATAATCCTCTCTGTACTATTCCTTGTATGTTTCAGGTGTGTTCCTATAATTTTGTTTTTTCTCATTTTTCGTAAATTGTATGTTAAGCTTTTAAAATTATTTGATATGATGTCCTATTATTATGTACTGTAGTCTACATTTACTTGTTTTTTTTTTCATTGTCTTTAATATCATTATGCTCTACTGTACTGTTGGATATCCAAAAAAAAAACTAAATAAAAATAAATAAAAAAAACATGCATTTATTCAAAAGAATGAATATGTCCTTGTAAAAAGCACAAATATTTCCTAATATATTCCCTTAAATAAGCATAAATGCTTACATTAATAAATTGTGTGATGTGATGGGAAAGAAAGAACAAGACATACTTTGCTTGACTGAAGCAAAAAGGAAAGAAAGTGATGTGAATAAAAGACACGATGGAAGATTGGAAGTATGGTCGGGCATAAGAAAGTATAAGGGAGTTGGGGCGATATTAAATGAACGAATGGTAGATTGTATGAAAGAATAGATGCTTGTACATATGCTCAAGACTCATGTCAATCAAATTTAAGATAGGAATCACAAGTGTGTTTCCTAACCGTGTGCGTTTGGAGAACACATGCCTTGATTTTGACACGAGTTTTTAAGTGCATTAGCGCAACAAACTATTGCTTAATTCGAGGCAGTACTTGCCTCCTAATCAAACATGGAAAGATATATACGCTTTCGTATTCATCCAGGACTCGCCCATTTTCGTCTTCAACGCAGCATGTTTTTCCTTTTCCCCTACTAATCTCTGATATTTAGATCTCCTCCGATGTCCGATGTATATCAAATGTATGTATTATAGTACTTATACGTGCAAATATGTACTCAGGATATATAAGTACATCTTCTTCTTCTTCTTCTTCTTCTTTTGAATAGACCTTCAGGTCTGTTTTTTAAGAGGCCTGCTCTTCCTGCGAAGTGGACCCCCAGCTATCCCTCCATCTTTTTGGCGGTCTACCGCGAGGGCGGGTTCCGTGAGGCTGATTGTGAAGCATGATATGAGGAAGTCTGGTGCTGTCCATCCTTTGACCATACCAGTCCCTCCTCCGCTGCCTGCTCCATCTGATGATATCGTCAACCTCACATAGTTCCCTTATTCTGGAGTTCCTCACTCGGTCTCTCAGGGTTTTGCCTGCAATTGCTCTCAATGTCCTCATTTCTGAAGTCCTCAACATTTGTTTGCTTCTGACTGTGTCTGCTCGTGCCTCTATTCCGTATGTCATCACTGGTCTTACGCATGCTTTGTAGATTCTCACTTTGCTTTTAATGGCCATATCCTCATTTTTCCAAATAATGGATTTTAGGGCGCCCGAGACTGCAGCTGCCTTATTGACTTGGCTCTGAATTTCTTCACAGAGGTCAGCATCTTCTGTTATGTCAATTCCTAGGTATCTAAAGGTATTAACCTGTTCAATTGGGTTGTTGTCTATAGTCAGATTGCATGCTATGTGTGTTTTTGAGAATGTCATACAAATGTATGACATATAAGTACATATTTAAAAAAAAATGTAACACTTCAATTCAAATCAGGCCCTCCCCCTGATTTGATTAATTATACTACCACAAACTTACCGCTAAATTCATGAATGTTCAAATAAGTAGTTATTTTTTATTTTTTTTACGGCGCTGGCTGATTTTTAATGATATTAATAACAATTAAGCACTACCAATAATAACACTCAATTATTATTATAACCATTATACACTTCCTCAAAAGAATTAGCAGATCAATGCTTAAATTATAAATTATTTAAAAGAACAAAATAAAATGCAACAAACGCATCATCAAGCTTTCAATTGGGAATAGTTCACCCATCCAGATACTTAACATATCAAAGAATTAGGCTCTGAGGAGGTCTCTATACTACCTAACAACCCTGATTCCCGAATATTAACGTTTAAAAAATCTTTAACGATTCTACATGTATTCATTATTACCGTTTTTTGCATTTTTATTATTAAATTTTTCGATAAATCTATAATTTCTAAATTACGGATTAACGATTCTGGAATAATGCCAGTGGCTGAAATAATGAACGGTAATATTATTATTTTACGAGAATGCCAAAGTCTTTTAATCTCATTACCTAAAGCGGTGTATTTTCTAAGTTTTTCATCAAAAGTTTTTTATAATATTACTAGAATTTGACATAGCCACGTCGCAAATATGTTATTTTTTTTAATTTTATCATGTATTATTATATCGGGTCTGTTATATTGAATTGACTGGTCAGTTAATATTGTTTTATCGTAATAAAGCGAAATATTATTATTTTCTAAAAATGAAATCGGATCATATTCATAATATGGTTTTATGTTTATCGTGTCAATTAATTTATATTTAATAGCTAAATTTTTAGCGCTTCGATTTGATTATTATGTAACGATGTTATTTTTATTATACCCCTACCTCCTAAATTCCTGAGCAAATTGATTCGTTCAATCGCGGAATTAGGATGATATCAACGAAATTTAGTTAAACGCGTTCTAATTGTTCTTTCTAAACTATCTAAATCTGTTTTTTATGATATTTTTTTTATTTTATAAATCATTATTATTTTGTTCTCGATAAATCAACACTGCCCCCGTTTACCCGAGATACCCCAGTAGGTATCTGTAATTCAAGAATTACCTTATGTTATCGTTTGCCCCATGAATAAATGCATTAAGGTCCGTTCTACTTTTGGCGCTGAATTCAAACCACACATAGCGCTGATGTGTTAGTATTTTCATATTTGTATTATAATTCCTTCGTGAATTTAATTCTCTATCTAAATATTCACTTAAGTAATATTACGTATTCCCGTTTACCTTTACACTGTGCAGGAAGCAACTAGAATCGGATGTTTGCGACGAGAACAAATACATAGATACCTAAACTCGCCTGCGTGAATATAACAGTCACCTACGAAACCTATCAAACAAATTTGTAAGACATTGTTAGAATTCTCGGACAAAGTTTTTCAAAAGTGCGCTGCTAGGTAGAGTATGTATATCTTTGGGTCAGTTGTATATCTTATAGCTTCATTGTGCATAAATATAATAAACTATATTATGTAAATTGCCATATGGCAATAAACTTGCCACTTACGCAGGGTGCAAGGAAGTGTTTATTATTATTATTATAACTTTCGGTGAAAAAATGTAAAAACAATTGGGATATATTCAAGACTTTATTATTTTGAATACTTTTGTTCAATCAAATTATAATCCATTTCCCATCATTGAGTAGTGTTATTTTTTCTATATATTCTTACCAATTACATTTCTTACTAATATCAAATTTTATACACCGGGCAAGACATACGTAATTTTTCTTCTCCAATATTTGTAAAACAAATGCTTCCAAAAACGCTTCGATTATCAGTATGATAAATTTATTGAACTTATGGAATAAATGCCGACATAAGCATATTTTTTGATTCACATATGCTATTCAAAAACAAATTTATATCTAACATCATGACATTATAACAATAAACAACTAAGTACTTTTTCCCAACCACCCTCAGCAATACATTTTCTTGCTCTTCTTAACTTATGAATCTGTCAATATATGTAATATGTTAGTCTATCATGTACACACACATATGCACACACTCTCGCCCATCCATCCACACTCATACTATTTCTACATAGATATCTCTTTCACACACACATACATATTGTTACTCTCTCTCTCTCATTCGCGCACCCACACTAATTCACACTGTTATATTGTCTTCTTTTGATATTAGGTATAGTACGTAAGAGATACATGTCATGTTCTTATTTGTATTTTTGCTTATTTACTTTTAATAATTTGTGGTATATAGTATTTTCATACCATATTCACAATTTGCGATATCCTCGGAGATTGTCGGCAATTGTCGGCGGTGTTCGGAAAAACAAAAGATTCGATCGTTTGGCGTCATTCCGTGAAAAATCGTTCTGTCATATATACCGTAATAATTAATTATAGATTAATTGATTTGACACCACATAATTGTATGATTGTACTGCGTGCTGTCCTTTGTAAAATAAAATAAAAATTAAAACATAAAAGTATGTACGTAGGTACATAAGTATTGATATTTTATGCAATTGTGGCTATCAAATTACGGTAACGGAAAGCTGATATCTATAAACCTACCATAACCCACTAAATTTCTCGATTTTCCCGAAGAAAACACAAGGCAACTTAGTTATATCGTATGAGGAAGTTTACAACTACTGAGATTTATTTTGCTATCCGAGTGAAAAATTCTCAGAATTGTTGGAATTTCAAACATAAAATGAATACTTATCTCTAGTTTAAATTCAATGGATATCAAGAATTTTTAAAGCGCAAACTAGTATTCTGCAGAAGACTAGCCACTTAAAAACAATCCGCCATGATGTTCATCTTATTCAAGAAAATGAATTCAAGAAGGTTCTCCGTCTTTGTAGATTATATTTGAAATTGATTCTTTGAGAAAACCGTTAGACAATTAAAAAAGAACAGTGATCGCAGATTGGCAACCTCATTTTAATTATTATTGTAAAATGGGTTTAAAGATAACTATTATAGACAATGATGGCACGCTTTTTTTACTCATTTTATTACTTTTTTTTAGAGTCATGATTTCACAATTTTTAAGCGTATTTTTTTACATCAATTTCTCGGCGGATATCATGTAGAGAGTGCACACTGTGAGTTTCTTCGTGATATGTTTGTACATATGTACGGCGTACGGCTTACGGATTATCCTTTTTGTGTCCTCTCTACAGCCCAAACTATAAGTCCGATTGACTTCATATTAACATCATATATGTAAAGTGCATAGACTTAGAGCTGATTAATTTTCATTAGATATCCGTTAATTTCTTCTCTATGATTTCATCTGTCCAAATTTTCAAAATGCTCTCACGGTCTGAAAAATCGAAGTATTTTTATACTGTTTGAAATTGTTGTACAGTAAAAATACACTCATCAAAAATGCATTCTAGGATGTCGAAATTTAAAGAAAAAATCTATGGTCTGCCATATCAATGTGAAAATAATTTCATATTTGTATAAAAAATGTATGTAGCAGAAATAAAATAGCTTCTGTATGGGAAAATTGAGTGATAAACTTCATCTTGATATTGTATGTATGTGTCTCTATAGACTAGTGTATTTTTTACTCTCCACTTCTATCTTCCTCAAGAGGTAGGCAGTGAGAACCGAACACCGCATTCTTCTACCTTGACACATATTCACTGCCTCATCAACATTGATCCACTGTCTCATACATGTTCATCTTGCTAGTAATGCAATTTTACTTAAAATTTCTCAACAGGTATCATGTAGAAAATACATACTATGGATTCGGTGACAATTTTTTTGTGTATACGGTGTATTGTGAAAACTTTTGTCTTCTGGGAATCTTATATTTGTCTTAGAATCTAATAGAAATGTTCTTCATAAAAATGCATGCAGAGATTGTCAACCTTTCACTAAGAAAAAATGAACAATTACTATGGTGTGGAGAGTTTAGTGTTGGCTAGAACCCACTTGTTTTTGTTCAAAATAACACAGAATAAAGATAATATAATCTGATTAATCATTGACTTTTAGAAAAAAAATAATATGGAAGCTGCATAAGTTCGATCGAAGTTTGCAATAGTAAATACCTACTTGGTTATTTCAGCGCATAGATACTCTGTACCGGTGATTCCCAATGGGGACGGTGAGGCCCACTAGGAGGCGCTGAATATACTGAGGGGAACGTTTTTGGTCATAGGAAAATTTAGAAGGGTGTTGAGGACAAGTCGCCTCAATAGAAGGTTTAGATAACGCATAAACCGTGCCTGGGTAAATTTAATCAGAAATTATAGTGCAAATCTTATGTTTGTGGTTCTATATATTAATAAATTAAATATAATAAAAGCATTTTGAAAATATTGAATAATGAATTCATAGAAAATAAATTAACAGATATATGTATATGGAAAACTTATTAAATCTAAGTATTGACATAATAAATGATAGCATCAAGTCAACCGGATTTATAGTTTGGGCTGTAGTGAGGACACAAAAAAAACAACTAAAATAATAAAATCATAGAAAATAAATTTACGGTAAAATTTTACTGTGGAAAACTAAATACTTTATCTATGTATATGACACATATTATGATGTATAGAAGACGATTGGGCTTATGCAAGTAGTTTGGGTGTAGAGAAGATACAGAAGTTTATGTCATGCATAATATAAACACATCACGACGAATCTCATAGTGTGCACTCTCTAATGGTACCTGTTGGGAAATTTATGTAAAAAAATACGCTTAGTAATTGAAATAGAAATTTTTACCTCCCTATTCCATAGTTCGTTAAAAAAACCTTTTTTTAATCATGAATACCTTAAATTTTTTCGTACTTTCAATAGAGTTAATGAACTAATAACACATGTCCTTTTTTGAATGTGTCACATAATATTTTCCCAATAAAATAAAAAAAATTGTAAAAAAAACACTAGGACGCTGTAAATTTGTATAAATATAGACAAATAAAAAACCTCAAATGAGTTTTTTTCAAAAAAAAAACATTTTTTATGACAAATTTATGTGTTTAACTTTCTATATTTCTAAAATTTCAAAAAAATATCGAAAAGCCGAAACACCCCAACTACATAAATTGATTTTCTATAAAAAATGTGAACATTGTAGTAGTACACCTCATTTTCTTTTAACAATTTTTGTAAAAAAAATAATTTAGTGACGAAATTGTTTTATACAATCTGTATGGCAGTGGCATATACACAATATCTAAGGTGACTTAAAAGTTTGATACTTAATTCTCAAACATACATACATACATGCTGTTTTCATTATTCTGGGTAGGAAACAAGGACAGACCTTCATACTACTATCCTATCTTGACATACTTTAAAAAACAAAATATATAATTATTTGAATTTATGGGTTTATAGTTTGCTACATATTTATTATATTCTTCAACTATACATACTATCGCTATCAACGGTTGGATCTCATGTGTTACTTATAAATAAATTACCATAAATAAATTATTTAATAAATAAATTATAATAAGAAATTTAATTTTTACTTTTTTTCTGTAAACCATTAAAATGGATGACGTCAAGCTTGTATGAAAGTTCTTATACCAGTTCATCCACCTGATTTTTTTTTTGCATCTCACTTATTTTAATTCAATGTTTATATTTTTTTATAAGTCGTTCTTCTTATGCATTTTCTTCATGGCCAAACCACAGTAGTGTTAATTACTTGTTCTCAACAACTTTTTTTGGTAAATTTGAGTAGGTAAATACTTCATCTTCTATGTATCTTATCATGTCAATGATGTCTGATTGCACTGATTTTCTTAGTAAAAATGATAATATTTTGAAAAAAGTATGGCAAGGGAGAAGAAGGCAGTCTTAAATTCTCGGCTATGCAGTCTTTAATTCTCGGCATATCACATGTCATAATTGTATGTCCTTTTTTCAATAGAGTGTTCTATTTTAATAAATACGTACCTGCTAACGCATAGCATTTTGATGCATCTGTCGTATATGAAAATAAAATCCAAAGGTATAAAAGTGTGACTTAACTAATGAATATTTTTTTTGGAATCTTTGTTTTCACTCAGTTGGATATTTTTCTACAGACTGATTATTTTCACCAAAGTATTAGGTACCTACATTGAAATTCTCTCTACGATATGTGTAGGTACAAACAATGTAATAAAGCATCGAATGTACGTATGACACTGAGTAGTACATTATACTGTTGTCTCTATGTCAAATAGGAATGTTCCACTACACTTGGAATGTAATAAAGTTTTATGATTTTGAAACAAATGAAATTCATACTGAATAATTTATTAATTATGACAATTTTGAAAAAATTAATCGTAAGAATATTAAAGATGCTTGAAATATATTATTTTAGTCATTTCCAATGGGATTTTTTTTATATCGATGCATTTAATCTTCTTCTTCTTTGCCCATAGTTCTTATCCAGTTTCTCAAAAATCGCTCGGTTATATCTACTTACATCCATATGTACATGGAATAATTATAGAGTGTGAACGTATAGGTTTAAAAATACATTGAAAATTGTTGATTTCAACTAGCTTATTACATAATTAAAAATTATACTGCAAGAACTATCGAGCTATCAGTCTGCTGAGTCAGTTGGAAAATTGTATGCTAGGATAATGGACAAAAGTTGAAAAAGGTTACAGCAAGCAAGGTATATGATACACAAGGAACGTTTGCTGAAGAAGAGGATGCGCCGAGTAATTTTTTTCCTTTGAATGGCGACTGAAAAGGTTTTGGCAAAAAACAAAAGTTTTTCTGTGCTTTCAAAGACCTGGAAAAGGCCTATGACAAAGTACACCGTGAAAGTTTTGGATCGTGCTATCAGTGTATGGAGCGGGAGGCAGGTTGATAAGGGTAATATTATCGCTCTATGAGGAATGCCAACCCTGCGTGAGGATTTAAAACTCTTATACAGAATCAATCTCCATTAATAAATAAAGTGAAGCAAGAATTCGTATTATCAGCGTGGCTCTTAAATTTATACATAACGTTGAAACTAGAAGGTGTTACTGTATGTGATCTAATTTATGTAGATGACAACAGTAGGTATTAATAACAGAATGTGTGGAAGACTTTGATTATTTTGTTAAAATAGTATTCGATTAGAGCATGCAAAATGGACTGAGAATGAATGCAACTAAATATAAAGTTATGGTATTTGAGAAGACCGAAAGACGAACGAAATACGAGTGGAGAATGTACAATTTGAACAAGTGGATGAGTATTTATACATAGGAAACATGGAAGACTGGAAAAAGATATCGAAAGGAGAGTAACGGCGAGTAACAGAGTGAATGGTGCATTAAGATCTGTAATGGATGACCCAATTATTTCTCGAGGCAAGCAAAGCTCGCGGTACAAAATTGAATCGTTGTATCGACTATAATGTATGCTAGTGAGACACGGACATGGCAGAAAACGCATGAAAGTAGGAACATAGAATTAACGCTGTTGAAATGAGATCATTGAGACGAATGTGTGGTTAAACGATGTATGATAGAATAAAAAATGAGGATATTAGACAATAATGTATGGTTGAAAGAGATATCGTAAGAAAGATGAAAATATATGCCCTTAGGTAGTTTGGCCACATAAAGAATGAGTGGTGACCTTCTGACAAAAAAGTATATGAATCTGATGAAAGAGCAACAACAAGTAGTGGTCGGCCAAGGAAAAGTTGACACGATAACATAAATGGAATATTCAAAGATGGAGACAGTAAAAGTAAGAATAACAGATAAACGTATATGAGATGATGCATGGACGTAAATGAAGCGAGAAATGTATGTTAAAGAGGAGTCTGGCGTTCAGTTCTCTCTGCTTACCCGTTATAGGGAAATGGCGTGATGGTATGGTATGAAAAAAAATGACTTACGATGGCTCGGCCACATACCTACAAAGAACGAGAAAATACCTATAGGTACATGAATAATAGATAATAGAAGAGCGTGTGTGAGTCGAAAGACGATGCATGTAGGCGAAAAAAACGAACAATTTATTTCAAAAGAGCATTTTGCGATTGATACTTTCTGCCTTCCGCAAATAGGGAATTGACGTGATGGTATGGAATGGAATATTTATTGTTTACGTCTCGTACAACTTTCCAGTATGTTTGGTATAGAAAAAGGGAATATCTCACACAATAAATTCCTCTGTTGATATCTAATAGAGGTAAAATAATCTGATTTAGAGGCATAGATGGCTCATTTAATGTTATAATATCCTTTGATATGGTAAGCCAAACAAAACATTAAATTATTCATTCCAAATACAACAAACCATACAACAAACAGTCATAGAAATGTTATCGTTATTATGAGTTTGTTGCAAATATTAATAGAGGACATGCAATCGTAAGGTTTATCTTTGATATAAAGTTTTGAGTAATTATTTTGACAATACAACTAGAACATAAAGATACACATATAAAACATAGATGCTGCTATAGGGAGATGGTTATTTAATATTATATTATTGTGATTAATTAATTTTAAAGAATATTTATAATTTTATTTATTTTTATTTATTTAACATAACATAATAATTTTATAATACAAATCAATATATAAATTCACTAGTAATAATATTCTTACATATTTTTCCCTGCAGTACCTCATCAAAAAGATTACAATCTTGTGCTTGATGAGGGAAGCACTTATAAAAATATAAAAAATATCAATACAAAGCAAAGTCAACATAAAAGTCAAAATGATTATTTGCGTATAAGAATGATTATTTGCGTGTTCAAAAGGTATTGTTAAAAACACATCTCTCTACATTAGATATACCTACTACAGACAATTGGGGAAACTGATAATTCATATAATAAAAGATAATTTATATAATAAAAGATAGAATGATGTCGACCAGTGCCTGTAATAAAATACAGATGAAACAACATAATAACCAAGTGTTGTTTCAATTCAATGTCACAATTGTTGTAAAAGTAGGTATCAATTGAATTTGAATTGTTATTAGTCTATTGACACGTGCCATTTTAATACAATTGTCGATTGAGCGGTGATAGCCTAGCGGTAAGGTAGTCGCCTCACATGCGTGAGATTGACGGTTCGAATCCGGGCGGGGCACGCACCAAAAAATATGTGCGGATTTATATCACTAGCCATGTGTAGCCATGATCCAATTTGTCTGGTTCCCATTTCTAAGGGTTACGAAGGTCAGATGGCAGTCGCTTCAATGTAATAACCAGACTCGCCAATTCCAGGATCATGGTCAAAGCGTACCCCGTCAGAAACGGGACAAAAGCGCTAAGGGGGAAAGATTAGAATGGATCCAAAGTATTAATCTTAGTCATGTGGGAGTAAATTGTATGCAGTAGTAGAGTTTTTTCACGGTTTTTCTAGCTTTGATGTAAAAAAAACACCAACTTAGAGGATTCGAAGCATATATGTTCTATATACGGATTTACTCAGTATTCGGAGTAGAACATTTTGTGTGTCTGTGTGTGTGTGTGTGTCCCACTTATAACATTTGATCCGCTCAATTCACAGAGCCCAAAATTTCAGAATATATAAATAGTTGTAGGCCGACAAAACTTTTATGCTAAGAATTTTGAATTTTTGTTTCAGTCAAATTGTTAATAAATTAGATTCAAAATGAAAAAAAGTGCAATAAATTTTTTACAGGATAAGGATATTCATTATTGAATATCCTTACTTACTTTACTTTACTTTTCGTATTGTGTAACAGATTATAGTCTTGGTTCCAGCGCTGAGAGCCAGTCATCGCCTCTGGTTTCACCTCATGTATGTATATCTTGGAGGCTTCCGCTAAATTCCTTTAGCTGGCACTCTTGGACCACGTGTTTCACAGACTACTCAGCTCCACACTCACAGTCAGGATTATCTCTTTTTCCCCACCTCCAGAGTAATTATATCAACAGCCCTGTTATTGAATATCCTGATCCCGTTAATTGAATTTATGGATTTTATTTTTTTATAAATCATTATTTTCTTCTCCAGCCTGTTTACTCAACTGTTGGGTATATGCCTCCCATATGATCCTTGTTTCTCTTTCTTGGGCACATTGTATCTATTTTCCTTCAACAAATTATTTAATATCTTGAGATCACCTTGATCGGGGTATGTCTACGCTTCTTCGGCTTGTTCTCTGTCGCCATTCTACGACCTTTATGGTCCATCGTGAATTGTGACATATTTGTCATCCTTTCCTTTATTGAAATACACAACATCTTTCTCTACATATTCCTCTGTGCTTAAAAATACTAACTAGGTACCAAAATGAAGAACAAAGGTACAATCACCAGTCTTTCACTTCTAGTAGTAAAAGTTAAAATTATTGTCAACTTTGCATTTTCCAAGAAGTAACAAATTCACGTTCTCTCATATTTTGTACGGGCGAATTATGTTCGTAAAACTGGGTAAATTGGGGTATTTTATTTCGAAACTTTTAACAAACTTAGGAATGACACGTCACCGAGCTCGGTAAACTTTTTGACTATCAAATTTTGTGATTGACGTCACTCTTATACAATAGTTTGTAAATCTCCTTTCTAATAGAATTCCCCTAATTCATCCCACGATTGCCTTACCAGATAATTCCCTTTAATCAGCTTTCTCAAAAGTAACTTTCTTTTAGGTTTTCACAGCTTCAATCGATATCCTGTAGTTTTTATCAGTCACAGAGTAAAACTTCAAAGAAAATTCGCTACCAAGAACATACATATCAAAGTATGTATGATCATAAACAAATTGATGAAGTTTACACTGTCGTGTAATGTTATAGCTACCATGTACAATGTACATCAGTAAATAATTTATTAAAAAAAATTCCTGTGCCGTCACTTTCAAGAATATACAACAACATTGCAATACTACATATACTAAGGGATATCAGCAACAATATTTAAACAGATACAAATAATAGTACTCTCATAACACCTCTATTTAGAACAACTACAGCACAGCATCATTACATAATATATATTATCTTGATTTTTCTTCCTATTTTACTTACTCAATTTGTTATGATTTATTTTCTGTATAATTATTGTATGTATTTCTTCTCGCTTACTTTATTGTACATTGATTTATTGTCATTGTTACTGCCTCTATAAACATAGTTTATTTTATTTATTAGTATTTTTTGTAACTAGCATTAAATTTGTAATATTTCACGAGTAAATTTGTAATTGGAATACATTTTATTTTAAAGATTATGTAAACAATGTTATCTAATATGTTCTGTGAATTTACCAACAACAAATAAAAAGGCATAAAATTATTTAATAACCTACCAAGAAATATCAGAACAGAAACAAATTACGAAGAAATCAAAATGAAACTAAAAACAATTTGAAACACTTTCTCTATAAATTACATTCATCTTCAGTTTGTAGTTCATTTTCATTTTTGTATGTGCTATTTGATTTGTGTTAAGGTTTTAATGATGTTTTTATTTATTTTAATTTTTATTTAATTGAAATGTAAATTCTTTTTGTACTCATATAGTTTCGAAATGTTTGTCTTTTTTATTTATTTTAGTTAAATATTTTTACTGTGTTAGCAAAGAGCTGCTGCTTTCCTAAATACAAGCTTCTAGCTTAAATTAGAAAAGGACATTGATTAGATGTTTTTTTATATAACATGTATTTAATGTGACTCATATTAAATACATGTTATATAGAATATCATAAACAAATTGATGAAGTTGATACTTTCGTGTTATATTGTATTTACCAAGTACATACCTACGTATCAAAGTATGAGGGATCATAAACAAATTGATGAAGTTGATACTTTCGTGTTATGTTGTATTTACCAAGTAGGTACATACCTACGTATCAAAGTATGAGGGATCATAAACAAATTGATGAAGTTGATACTTTCGTGTTATGTTGTATTTAGCAAGTAGGTACATACCTACGTATCAAAGTATGAGGGATCATAAACAAATTGATGAAGTTGATACTTTCGTGTTATGTTGTATTTACCAAGTACATACCTACGTATCAAAGTATGAGGGATCATAAACAAATTGATGAAGTTGATACTTTCGTGTTATGTTGTATTTACCAAGTAGGTACATACCTACGTATCAAAGTATGAGGGATCATAAACAAATTGATGAAGTTGATACTTTCGTGTTATGTTGTATTTACCAAGTAGGTACATACCTACGTATCAAAGTATGAGGGATCATAAACAAATTGATGAAGTTGATACTTTCGTGTTATGTTGTATTTACCAAGTAGGTACATACCTACGTATCAAAGTATGAGGGATCATAAACAAATTGATGAAGTTGATACTTTCGTGTTATGTTGTATTTACCAAGTAGGTACATACCTACGTATCAAAGTATGAGGGATCATAAACAAATTGATGAAGTTGATACTTTCGTGTTATGTTGTATTTAGCAAGTAGGTACATACCTACGTATCAAAGTATGAGGGATCATAAACAAATTGATGAAGTTGATACTTTCGTGTTATGTTGTATTTACCAAGTAGGTACATACCTACGTATCAAAGTATGAGGGATCATAAACAAATTGATGAAGTTGATACTTTCGTGTTATGTTGTATTTACCAAGTACATACCTACGTATCAAAGTATGAGGGATCATAAACAAATTGATGAAGTTGATACTTTCGTCTTATGTTGTATTTACCAAGTAGGTACATACCTACGTATCAAAGTATGAGGGATCATAAACAATTTGATGAAGTTGATACTTTCGTGTTATGTTGTATTTACCAAGTAGGTACATACCCACGTATCAAAGTATGAGGGATCATAAACAAATTGATGAAGTTGATACTTTCGTCTTATGTTGTATTTACCAAGTACATACCTACGTATCAAAGTATGAGGGATCATAAACAAATTGATGAAGTTGACACACTCGTGTAATGTTATAGCTACCAAGTATGTACATTCATATGTAGGTACAAACCAACCACGATGGAATGAAAGCTTAAATATTATTATTCTGCGAACGCAAGAAAAACACGACAGTTTAAGTAGCGTGTGAGATGATTACAGTTAGCGGAATTGCTTTCAATTATTCAGAGAGAAAATTGAATTTCTTCCTCCCCGCTGTTAACGATGATAAATGAACAAGATTTGGTACCGGCCCGTCAGACAAAAAGGCCTATGCAGCAGAAGATCACGGGGCCTTATGAATATTTGAATTTATTTTTTTATGTTTGTTTACAACTTTTCGTTGGCGATTTGCAAAATTGAACCTTGTTATTTTTTTTGTCGAATTAGGTAGGTTCTTACATTATAAAAATAATATGTTTTGTGAAAAAATTATTCTCTCATATTGGCATGTTAATTTTGCCCTAAACCACTATATTTTGAGTCACTATGCGACATGTTTCGGCAGTGCTGTCCTGCCATCGACCGAAACATGTCACTGCCGAAACATGTCGCATAGTGACTCAAAATATAGTGATTTAGGGCAAAATTCACATGCCAAAACAGTTTATATGAACGACCACACAATATCCGACGAGTATTGAAACTAAATTATTTTCTCTTTTACACACTTTTAGTTAACATATCCTGTGTGTCTTTACTGAAATTTGCAATCGATTTTTAACTTTCCGAACAGCTAAAGCACTAAAAAACAGTGAAAAACAGTAAAAAAAAAAAAAAAAACGAATAATGCAACGTAGTAGTGTCTCCAATACCTACACACAGCCTTTGGGTTGGTGGAGTGGAGGCATACAAGCGATGCCAATATAACTCTTTACATGTTTTTTTTTCTAGATTATATATAATTTTTTTTTTATTGTGTTTTTCTAGAATCTAATGATATATGTCACATTGTACTGGAATTTTTAATAAATAAATAAATAAAACTTTCAGATTTTGTGTATGTTGATGACAATTCATATTAACCTTTTTAAGCTGATTCATTTGATATTTTTTTTCAAATTGAACAGCTATGTACCTATGTATTTGATACAAAATTAGTGTAATTGTGTAAGTAGGTACATATCATTAGGATTGTTTCACAATAGATTATAATATGTATGTTCTGTATTTTTATTTGATTGTTGTATAAAATAGCTGCGTTTGACATTAGCAGTACGAGTGTAAACAATTTACGGACTGACAACAAATATTTTATTATTCTACTTTTCAACGTGAAAAAATAAAATAAATGAACATTTTCAGAATAACCTTTATTCATTTTAAACAATATTTTTTATGTTATTCGATTTGTTTATACCACAAAACTACAAACTTATGGGGGTGGTAGTGTATTGCCTTTATGTGGTAATGATTACCTTGTTTGGGAGGCCATGGAGGTATGGTTCTCGTGGAAAGAAACACAGAGGTTTGAAGCCCTGTTCCACTTTATTCGTTTGGGCAGAATCGAACCGCCGGACGAATGAACCTTTCGCACGTTTGGATTGGGATTGAACCAATCGACGTGTACCTATTCCACGGTTGGTCCACACGTGTAATATGGACAAACCGTTCCCCCAATATACTATACGTTACCGGTAGTAATCGTATAGCATAGAAGTGCACAATATTAAGCAGTTATTATAAGAGCAGTGGGTATTTCAATATATTAAAATATGAGTTACTTACATACAGATATATTTTAACACAGACTATTAAATGTATAAAGCATTGAAAGACTAATTAAGATTAATTATAACTACGCGAATTGCGCGAATTAAAATGGAGAAGACGAGGCGCAACACCTCGACCAGACGAGAGTCAGCAGAAGATAGCCGTCGCTTCGTCGAGCGATGGGTTACAACGGTCGGGTCGCCTGGCGGGGGAAATGTTAGCTGGCTCAGCCCGCTACAAACTGTTTTATACTGTTTGAAATAGCTCATTCGTGATTTGTAATCTGGGAGAAATGTGAGGTGGAAGATGTAGATACGTTGTCAGAACGGACCGAAGGTAGGAATAGGTATCAACATGTGCAGAGAATGAATCCCTTAAGGATTCAATACATGTATATATCTGTATGGGACACAAAAAAGACCTCCAAAACCATCACGAAAAAGCTGGAGTTCAACCTAATTAATAAAAGACTTAGACCCCAATGCAGAGTCCGACATTAATACTTAATTCTAAATACTAACCACGTTTTCATCGCACAGTCGCTCACTTAAATTAGGAGATCACGTGGCATCCTAACTTAAGGCCCTTGTATACTGTATACCCTGGGTATACGGATGTACGCCAAAATGCACACTAAATTAGGTACCTTGTAATGTATGAAACACGAAAAAATATTGTATATCACCTGATATGTGATATAAAACATTTTATCGTGCAAAAATGGTAAAATTTAGAGGTTTTTCTTAAATAGCAAGCATAGTAATTAATTTTTATTGACAAACATTTTTTCAACATCTCAATAGAGACGAAGTTGGGATATTGTAGAAGAACCAGGAACTCGAGGCACCTACAGGGCTTACGAACGGTCATCGGTAGTATAGTAATTAAAATATTATGATTATAAAAAAACTCAGCCAGTAGATTTTCATATTCTCTTTCGATTGAAGTAAAAATCTACTTCATAGACATTGTAGTTTTTTTGGTTACTTACAATAAAAAAATAAAAAATAATATATACAATATATTATAATATATACAATATATAATATATTAATAATATATACTATAGCATCTTAAGCATGCTACGAAGTTTTTATATGAGAATTGCATTACAGAGACATATAATACTTAGCGTAGGTTTGTCGGCGTAAACTGACATTTGCGAACTGTCAAAAAGTGAGGTTAATCGCTAGGAACCTTACGAGTGGTTTAATACTAAAATACGAGATGTTTTCGATAGATGATGACAAATATTCGAATATTTGGTAATTTTTTCAAATCAAATCTCACACATATAATATTTTAAACGTCAGTATAATCTCTTAGAAAACTATCTAACTCTTTTCTTTGCACGTAATAATGTGAAATTCCACGCCATCGACCTTAGGCTTGGCCTAGAATTTAGTATTTAGTTAGTGATGCCTCTGCAACGCAATTGCTAACTTACTTAATACTACAGTGGGGTTAGGAGTAGGTATTTAGTTATCTACGACTGTGCATTCGGATCTTAGTCTTAGAAAATTAAAAGAAAAATTATAATAGATAGGTAGGCATAGGTTGTTATCGTAAAACAACTTGAACCCGTCACGTGGGTGGGCTGATTACTGAAAATTTGTGCATTTTTTGCTTTATTGTTATATGTGCAAACCGTCCCCCACCACGGCGAAAAGGATCGAAAAAAGGAAGTTTTAAGAAATCTATACCTCAATAAATAAATAATTTTGTATCTGTATTTTGCCTATCTGCATAATACAGTTACAATCAAGTCGTGTTTCTCAAAAGGCAATCAGAGAGGATTCATCGCCTGACAAATCTATTCGTATCTCCTTGCCTTTCAACCATAATATTATTAAACCTACACTGATGTGAGGTCGGAACAACAATTCAATTGTGTAGTACTGGCCTCAGAATGATCAGGTTGCATTTGATGAATTTTGATTACTGGATTGTATATTCATTTTACCAACGGAGTATGATTAATAACACGGACTTGTGTATACATGAAATGTCATGTTCATACAAGGGCTGTGTTCTCTCAAATACACTGCCTTCTGTTTTATGTATTATGACATATGTATTACTCGAATGAGGTTCACCTACTTAGGAATTATGTGTTATTGTAATTTATGCAAATTCGGTTAGTTATTAAATGATTTAAATAATTTAAATTAGATTTAAATAATTTGAGCATACTTGAATTTATATCAAAATAAAATTCATCACATAGGTACCTATTTCAGTAAGAATTTTTTTGATACCGAATATTTTAATAATATACCAAAGTTACTATTTGCAATGCATTAGTAGGCCCAAATCTGACGTGCGCAAATGAGACATGAATCTGGCAGAACACGCATAAAGCATAATAAATGCAGTTGAAATGAGATCGCTGAGAAGATTAATATAAAACAAGATTTATGTGTTATTCATAGAATAATATTAAAACATTACAATACTCATTCCCATAGAATACCTCGCTGAAAAAGTGAAGCCGTTTTATTGGCCGGCTCGTATCAATATATGTATGACTGTTATAATTTAGCAAGTGATTATGCTATTTTGCTAACTATTCCGTAAATAATTTTGAATGCAGTTAAAAAAATTACCTATTTAGAGAACGTATCACGCAGACGGCCAAATGATTACTAAATGCTCGTAGCAAAATGTTGACCAAATTAGTCAACATAAAGCAGTCTCATTTACTGCAAGCTAAAGAGTATTCTATACTATTAAAATTCTCTGGTGCTAGGATCACTTGTAGACGAGTGGATAGCCGTAAAACAATATAGAATAGACAGGGTAAGAAATGAGGTAAAATAGAAAGATGTAATAAGTCGAATACATTGAGATGGTTTGGCCGCATGGGGAGATTGAATATGGTACGCCTGACATTGAAGAAAACATACAATGAGGACATGAATGAGAGGTCGAGGCCGTCCAATTAAATGATGGCTCTACCATGTGAGCGACATTCTGAAAGAGGGAAATGAAGGTATGAGACACTTAGGTATTAGACGATGTTTGAATGTTGATGAAATGATGGATACGTGTCAGGATAGAAAAATGTGGCATTAGATTAATTATTTAATTCTACCTAAAATAACCACAAACATACTAATACGTATTTTCCACAGAGCTTCATATTTCATTCTGAAATTTGACAGTTCATTTAATTTCCATATAAGACGACCATTAATATATTTACTGTCTTAATTGTAATGTGTCTATATTATTGAAACCTGGAAAATGAGTGAAGAAAGCTTAAATTTACATATAAAACATACATATGTGTTACAAATACTAACACACAAAATAGTTTATACCATAAAGATCTCAAAATATATTATAGTTTGCCACCAAACATAAAAGAAACCAGAAGTCTTGTCACCTTTCGTAGGCTAGGTGCTGAATACATACTTGAAAAATATAAATTTTCTCCCTAGTTTTACGTGTTTTTATATTTGATTGTCATACTTTGTACCATACTTATTGTTTAAAAAAAATGATATACCTACTTTTTGTTTATACTAGGTGTATTAATTTTTATATGCTTTTATGTCTAAATAAAATTTACTATTATTATTATATTAGTATTAAATTAAATTTAAAAAAAATCACGTCTATGTCAAACACGTTATTTCAGTCGCAGTTGTTTTAAATTCAAATACACAACATGTTAAAGAAAAATACATAGGTATTACGTTTAAGGGTACATAAAATTATAGTATTGCAGACTTATTGCCCCAGGGAAATTTCTACCAGTCAACCACCAATATAGTGATTACAATAAAAAAACTTTACTTTCCTTGTATTGATTCAAGGCAACACTATGTACCTAGAGATGGAATTGGAAAGAGTTGGGGGGAGGAATTTAGGAATTATTTAATATGTGTTTTTAAGAAATAAAATATTTTTTAGTGTTATTTTATTTCTTTTACATCCCCATTTACCAGAATTTTACTTATCACAGTTTTGTCCACAATGTATCACCTGCGATGAATGAGGTTTACCTGTGCATGTATGTATATACAAAAAAATGTTAATTATTAAAATACAAATTAAATCAATGTGTTTTGAAAAAGTGTCGAATAAGTGACATTGTACTGTATTAAAAATAGTTTTCTTTAAGGAATTAACAAATCAAAAACAATGATGAAAATTCCACCAATTAACACAAATGCAGAAAAAAAATTGCAATTTTGTTTTACATATTCTACTGTGAAACAATAATAATAGTACTTATACAATTATTACACTTTGCAATGGGTATGTGAAAAGTAATTTATTATCCCTTGATGAATACATACATTTTTTTTTATTAATGAAATTTCAAACTAAAAAATGTACTGAATTATGGTCGAATTTTCACCTCTACGCGATTACTAGTTTTGATAAATAATAAAAAAAGTAATTCTCTATTGGGCCTGAATCGACTACTAATTATGGCACTATTATTCACAGACAGCAATCAATCAATTTATTTATTTATACAAATAGTAATCTATTCAGAATTAATAGGGAACCCAAGGCGAGAGTAAATGTTTAACCTTTAATCGATAACTCGAGTATACTCAGAAACCCTGAGGGGTTGTAAATTCTATGAACAAGGGTCCTAAGGATTACATTTAAGGGTAAGAGATAAGCCTATGTTTACCAAGATACGTAATTTACTCCAGAGTACCTAAATGTACAGGCATATCAATACTTGGACTGCGTCTACTTCAGCACCTACATTCTAGTCAAATTAATTCAAGGCTGTTACTTTATCTTTGAACCAGAAATTACAACCACATGTAAACAGGATGCTGGGAGACACTTTTCAGATTTGTCGAAAAAGTGATGTTAATTTTATATAGGTACCTATCTTTCAAATATTAAAATCTCTTCTTCTGGGTCACAATCCTAGGATTTGTCTGCACCAAAAACTCGATCTTTCCACTTAACTCTATCGTCCGCCAGTCTCTTCATCTCTTTGTAGCTGCTACAGCGCACGTCACCGATTATCTGGTCTATATAGTTGTTTCTGGGGCGACCTCTACAGTTACCCCCATCAATCAATAGACCTGCATATTTCTGAAATTTGAGATTTGATTTTTATCGGTTTTTATTCTTGATAACGACGTAGAAAAATTACCTCTATGTAGGTATTTTTAGATAAATAACCTCTATATATAACTTCTATGTATGTATATTTAGATAAATAACCTTTAGATGAATATCCTTTATTTGGAAACATAACATGGAATTTGTTATTTTGACAAAATACCTAATGTAGGTATACGAACAATCGAATACGAAAAAAGCCAATTACATATTTCATTAAAAGTCTTTAAAGTTTTAAAATACATATATCAACCATATCAACCCTCAATTGGACAGCGTGATATGGAACCACTAATGTTGGTCGTCCAAATAAGCCCCAAAGATGAATAAGATACAAAAGAAGAAGAAGAAGAAAGTTTTAAATGAAATTTTCTTTGTATAGACCACGATATTTTATGAAAATTTGCGACCGGTTTCGAAACTAACCGTTCCCTCATCAGGCTAAATTTCAACTAAACTAAAATGTGTCGACGTGCCTACAAAAAAACTATGTGGGTGGAGATTAGGTGGGGGTAAAATTAAAGGTGGGTCTTGAAATTTAGCCTGACGAGGGAACGGTTAGTTTCGAAACCGGTCGCAAATTTTCATTAAATATCGTGGTCTATACAAAGTAATTATCTTTTAAAACTAGTTGCATGTAACACATGAACTGTCGACGGCGATAGCATGTATAATTGAAGAATACGTACAAAACACAAATAAAAAATATTTTAAGATATTTTGTTTTCTATATAACACATGTAGGTATGTATGTTTCATACATTCTCTAAACTAAGCATACATAAAACTTACTAGAAGGTACACTTTTTTAATAAATATCATCTACTTTGGG
This sequence comes from Molanna angustata, assembly GCA_963576475.1. Taxonomy (NCBI): domain Eukaryota; kingdom Metazoa; phylum Arthropoda; class Insecta; order Trichoptera; family Molannidae; genus Molanna; species Molanna angustata. The sequence continues at coordinate 24,466,882 of OY754977.1, forward strand.
TCCTTTGAATATATCAATTAATAGTGTTGCAGTGGGGAATGTGCATGTTTTCTTAATTGTAACCTTTATGATTAATTTTTGTACAACTCTATCTTGGTTTAAAATATTGTCACTTGCTCCTCCCCAACCAATGATTCCATAAATAAGCAAAGAATGAACCGTCGCATTATATTTATATTTTATTTAAGTTTAATACATTTCTTAGTCTACATATTTTATTACTTACTTACATGTAACATGTAACTTTTTATTTCTTACCTACAAGTAACATGTTTTATGTATATAGAAAACAAAATATCTTAAAATATTAATTAATTTGTGTTCAAGTGTTTAAAGCTTGGAACGTATTCTTCAATTATACATAGGTACTATCCCCATCGACAGTTGGATCTCGTGTGTTAAATGCAACTAGTAGTATGAAAAATGTATATAACAGAAGTAAAATTTCATCTGATATTGTATGTGTGCGTATTATATTACTCTCCACTTCTATCTTCCTCAAGGGGTAGGCAGTGAGAACCGAACACCGCATTCTTCTATATTGACATTTATCCATTATCTTATCAACATCTTGCTAGTAATGTATTTTTTTTGCATAAATTTCTCAATATGTATCATGTAGAAAGTGCATACTATGAGTTTCGTGGCCATGTTTTTGTGTGTATTGTGTATTGATAAAACTTTTGTCCTGTAGGAATCTTATGTGTTTAAGAATGTAATAGAAATGTACCTACTTCATGAGAGTAAAATGAATAGTAATAATATATAGTTAAATATCACTAGTTGCATGTAACACATGAGATCCAACTGTCGACAGCGATAGTATGTATAGTTGAAGAATATGTACCAAACCCATAAATACAAATTATTTATTATTTTATGATATTTAGTTTTCTATACAACACATGTACCTAGGTAGTCAAGATAGGATAGTATGGAGGTCAGTCTTTTTTTCCTACCCGGAATATGAAAACAGCATGATGGTATATGTATATTGTATGTTTAGAGATGAAGTATCAAACTATTAAGTCTTCTTTGATATTGTGTATAGGTGACTACCATACAAATTGTATGAAGCGATGTCGTCACTAAATTCAATTTTTATAAAAAAGATGTACTGCTACAATGTTAATATTTTTTATATAAAATTAAATTATCTAGTTGGGGTGTTTCGGCTTTTTTCGATATTTAAAAAAAATGGAAATATAGGCAGTTAAACTCATAAATTTATCATAAAAAAAATACTTTTCTTAATAAAAAATGTTTGAGAAACCCTGGAATTTTTTTGAAAAAACTAATTTGAGATTTTGTATTTGTCTATGTTTATACCAATTTTCAGCGTTCTAGCTTTTATGGTTTCTGATATATAGGGAAAAATAAAATAAAAATTCAAAAGTTGATAACCCCTGACTGAAACAAAAATTCAAAATTCCGAGTATAAAAGTTTTGTAGGCCTGTAACTGTTTATATATTCTGAATTCTGATTTTAAGCTCTGTAAATTGAGCGGATCAAAAGTTATAAGGGGGGGACGGACACACACACACACACAGACATACACACACACACACACACACACACACAGACACACGAAATGTTCTACTCCGAATTCTGAGTAAATCCGTGTATGGAACATATATGCTGCGAAGCCTCTAAGTTGGTGTTTTTTGACTTCAAAGTTGGAAAAACCGTGAAAAAAGTAGACCTCTCCATACAATTCTCGCGTATTCTGGCTTGATACATTGTCGATATGTTAAGAGAACAAAGTTCTCCTGAACAAATCGACAGTTGGATTAAATTGGATCAGGAGCAATATATAGAACAGTATCTTAACAAAGTCAACAAAATCTACAAAATTTAATACACAATCACTAAAAGACCATGATAAGCGTAAACAGTACATGGAAGGACTAAGCAGGAAATTTATAGAAGTCAACGAAAACCAAGATCCTAATAACTTATGGAACGAATGCCAAAGTATTATTAGAAATACTGCAACTGAAGTACTTGGACAAATTGACCCAAAAAGAAGAAATGAGTGGTTTGACAACGAATGTGCAGAGGCAACGAGAAAGAAGAATGAAGCATATCTCAAACAGCAGCAACGAAATACCAGAAGTGCAACAGATGAATATAAACAGAGAAGAAGAGAGGAGAAACGGGTTCACAGGAAGAAAAAGAAGGAATGGGAACAACTACAAATCAATGATTTGGAAAATCTCAACTCTCAGAAAGAATGCAGGAAATTCTTCCAGAAGTTAAATCATCAGCGAAAAGAGTATAAGCCGAGAATGACTGCATGCAAAGACAAGAATGGTGAAATATTGAATGATAAGGTGGATATATTGAAGCGTTGGGCCCAGCATTTTGAAGATCTCTTAAATAATGATAGTGACACTAGTGATAATGACATAGATAATTTGTACACTGAGGAAGATGACAATATGCTGCCTCCAAGTATGACAGAAGTCAGAACAGCACTTAAATGCTTAAAAAATAATAGATCCCCAGGTCATGATGATATCCCTAGCGAGCTTCTCAAATACGGAGGAGAATGTTTGATTACAATACTGCATGGAATGGTTGAGAGGGCGTGGAATCTCGAAACTTTGCCTGACGACTGGAAGATGGGAGTTGTATGTCCCCTACATAAGAAGGGAGATGCAATGGAATGTACTAACTATCGCGGTATAACCCTCCTAAATACAGGCTATAAGATGTTTGCCAGCATCCTTTTTGCCAGACTACTACCATACGCAGAAAAACTGGTGGGACAGTATCAAAGCGGATTCCGCCCAGGAAGATCCACTATAGACCAAATATTCACTCTCCGCCAAATACTGGAAAAAACCCTGGAATATAATATCGACACATACCACCTTTTTATCGATTTCAAAGCTGCTTATGACAGTATCAACAGAGCGCACTTGTATGAGGCGATGAAGTATCTGGGAATTCCAAACAAACTCATAAGGATGGTAAGGCTCACTATGGTCCAATCGCAGTGTAGAGTTCGGATTCAAAGCGACACTTCTGAACCGTTTTATGCATTACATGGCCTTCGTCAAGGAGATGCCCTGGCTTGTCTGCTCTTTAACATTGCTTTGGAGAAATGCGTGAGAGAGTCTGGAATAGAAACAACTGGGACGATATTCTATAAAGCAACCCAAGTACTGGGGTACGCAGATGATATTGACGTAATTGGTAGATCACAGCGGGCAATGACGGAGACATTTGTTGGGCTAGAGAGGGCTGCTAATGGAATGGGCCTTCACATCAACGCTAGTAAGACTAAATGTATGCCAGTCACCAAAACTGTTCACAATAACCAGACCCCCACTACAATCAATATAGGCTCTCACACAATAGAATCCGTTAGAAGTTTCACCTATCTGGGATCAATGGTGACTGATGTGAACGACATATCCACTGAAATCAAGCGCCGAATATTCATGGCTAATAGATGCTTCTATGGTTTAAGAAGACATCTTGCATCTCGGGTGTTGTCGAGGAAAACAAAGGTCACCATTTACAAAACATTACTACGTCCTGTACTGACATACGGCTCTGAATGCTGGGTACTGAGTAAAAAAGATGAGACATCTCTACTGGTGTTTGAGAGAAAAATACTCAGAAAAGTATTCGGCCCAATCCAGGAAAACGGAGTTTGGAGAATACGACACAACACAGAGGTCTACAATGTTTACAAAGAACCAAACATCGTAAAAATCATCAAAACAGGGAGGCTGAGATGGGCAGGGCACGTCCAAAGAATGAGTGATGAACAAGTGCCAAAAAGGATCATTTATTTAAAGCCCCAAGGTAGACGTAGTGTCGGTAGACCCAAACTCCGATGGCTGGATGGTGTGCAGCGGGACGTAGAAGCAGTTGGAATAAGGGATTGGAGGAGTGCCTGTCAGGATAGAGGAAGATGGCGACGAATGCTGGAGGAGGCCAAGGTCCACAACGGGCTGTAGAGCCAGTGATGATGATGATGATGATGATGATCTTAACAAATTTAATATGATGGAGTGTAAATTAGATATTGAAAAATCTGACACATGTTATCGTGAGATTCTATATCAACAGTTAATTGGAAGTCTGATGTATTTGTCGGTGCTTATAGGACCTGATATATCATTTTGTGTTAGTTTTTTAAGTCATTTTAATAAATGTTATACTAATGTTCATTTGATTTGTGCTTAGATATTTTAAGAAAACTAAAAAATATTAATAAAAATATGTTAAAGGAAAAGCTGAAATTCTCGTGTGTTAAATGTAATTGTTTAAATGTGTGTTAAATCCTATAAGAGTGAGCACTGGTATTAGGCAAGGCGACAGCCTAAGCCCATTCCTCTTTAACCTCATCATGGATTAGATTGTGAAGGATATCACATCACTTGGGAAAGGTTACAGGATGGGCGATGAAATTATATCTGTTGTCTGCTATGCCGATGATGCCGTCATATTCGCTGAGACCGAGGAAGACCTGCAAATGCTCTTGCAAACATTCAATTTAGCCAGTCAACGATACAATATGGCAATACCAAAAACCAAAAGTATGGTCTTCTCTCGAACCACAATGGGCTGTAATATATCTGTGGATGGGAAGGCGGTAGAACAGGTTGATAAGTTCAGATATCTGGGTGTTGACTTATGTGGTAACAGTAACCTTCCAGAAGAAATTGTGGGTCAAATTAACAAGGCTGCTTCTGTCTCAGGGTGCGTAAGGAATTCAATATGGAAAAACCCCGACATGAGACTTAAAAGTAAAGTTAGAATTTATAAGACTTGTGTACGACCCATAATGACGTATGGAATTGAATGTAGGGCTGACACATCCATGACGAAGAGTACACTAAGAGTGTCAGAAATGAGAATTCTTCGAGCAATAGCCGGTCTCACGCTTAGAGACAGAATAAGAAACACGAGAGTCAGAGAGATCTGCGAGGTTGAGGATGTCGTCAGATGGGGTCGGCAAAGAAGGAGATTTTGGTATGCCCATGTAAATAGGATGGAGGCATCCAGGATCCCTTACATAGCACTACACACCCGACCCGAAGGAAGACGACCACCAGGCAGACCACCAAAAAGGTGGAAGGACAGCTGGGACTCAACCTCGCAGGAGAACAACGTCTCTGCAAAGAAGAAGAAGGAGAAGAAGTTTTGCATTTGTCTAGTATTACATTTATGAATTTTAAAATCGCATCGGAATCGTTGTGACATTTTTTTTTCAAACTATCTCACTACGATTACGTCAGCAAATCAATTTCCGACGCGATTTAACATTTTAAAGCATAGGAAAGGGGTTAAATAAATTCCTTTCTCAATTCACTTATACAAGAGCTCTAGGTCCCACCTACGTCGGATCTGGTATAGGTTTCTCTGTCCTGAGTTAATCGAAAAGGCTTCTCCAATCTATGGTTTCTAGTCTATTCCCATTGAGCTATGAAGGGTTTTAAAACTTTAAATTTTATCATTCAATCCATGAAAAGATATTAAAAAAGAACTCTTAAATACTTGCAATACTCTCCTTAAATCAATATTAAATCAATATAATATTGGTAAGAAGAGAACAAGACAAAGCTGATAAAATGATCCATTCATCTCTTAGACACTCAAAGCCGATTATTCAGATAAATTATCTTTGTTTGTGTTGATATATACATAAATAATAAAATATTTTCGAACCAGTTTTTTAACCGATTCAAATCATGCGGAACTTCAATGTACTTTTTGTCAAATTCAATATATTATTCATCATGCGTGCATGAGAGACTGCGAAAGATATGCTAATATTTTTGTTATACCATGTCAAAAAGAAACCCTTCTTTTCTCGTTGGATTACTTCTAGAATCTGCTCCCAGGGTTCGAGCGTAGCTCTTGAAGGAGATGGGCGTCTTGTTTATACACAATGGATTATCCGGGATAATCCCAGAGTCACGGGGAATAGATCTTTCGCTCTCTGAATGCTCTCAATATACCACCTAAAAACATTCCCGATATACTTCCATACTTCTTCTCTAGACACTTGCCTATTTGAACTCTAATTTAGACATAGATGTACCATTTTTATTAAATCATTTAGATATAAAGTTAAATAAGTGAAATTCTTTGTTTTAATAAAATAGGTTGTTGAGAGCACCTGCGATGCTGGAAAAACCCACGCTTACCAATTTTGGTATACGTAAGTGTTAGGTTCAATACAATTCATCTTAGAGTTTAAGAATATTTACCATTTTACTGATTTCAATTCCAACAAGGTATATCGTTTATGGCCCAAAACAAATGTTCGTAACAGTCCACCACTTCAGTGTGATATTTGTATGTATTCTTAAAGGAAAATTAAAAATATTAATGTGTTATGTGTTACCTAAAAAGTTTACGAGATCGTATGATTGGTTGTCTATTTAAATCACTCGGCGATAAAATTAATATAAGAAGAAACATCTTCGTATCTGTTTTTTACTTCTTTTTCTTTTATGCAGACCTTTGGTTCTATTTAAAGAGGTCTATTCCTTCTGTGAAGTGGACTGTCAGCTTTCCCTCCATCTTTTAGGCGGTCTATACCGAGGACGGGTTCCGTGAATCTGATAATATCATCAACCTCACATATTTCCCTTACTCTGGTTTTCCTCACTCGGTCTCTCACGGTTTTGCTAGCTATCATTTGAATTGTCTTCTTTTCTGAAGTCCTCAGAATTTTTTTTTACTTCTATCTGTGTCTATTTTTTTTATCATACTTAATAATAATCATGAACCTTTAATATTACAAGGTTTCATACAGACGAGGAGGATTATAATTTCACATTTCAGGATTTAGACACACATATTTCAACTCTCAATTTTAATATACAGATCTGGCCCCCTCAAGACAAGTTGTCACGTGACATGCAAGTGTCACTTCCATACATTGAGTAATCTTTTCTGGTTTCTTTTCTTGAAATAAATGACACGTTGTCTAGGGGGGCTGGTTTGATATCGATGCTGGCGACGCGACAGTGAGATGTTGGTGGATGCGAGCGATTTTCATCTTGTCCCGCATGCGTATTTCACCTTTCCGTGTTGATTAGGAGGCAAGTACTTACTTTCTCGAATTAGGCACTATTTTGTCGCACTTATTCATTTAAAAACTCGTGTTGAATTCAAGGCACGTGTCCTCCAAATGTACACGCTTTAACAACACAAACTGTTCTTAACCGTTATCTAATACTATACAATTAGGTATACCTAAAATAGAAAATACTCTTTTTAATACTTTCAATCTGCAATATGTACCTATTTATGTTAATTAATTCAATAGCATCAATCCATTTCGATGACGAATCAACTATAATTAAAAAATATTTATTCGATATGGGACCAAAAAAATCCAAATGTATTATATTCCAAATTTTATTTTCCACCGGCCAACTTTGTAATTCCACCCTAGGTGGAGTATTCCAATTTCTGCAAATCGTTTACACTCTTTACCTGTTCGTCTTATATCTGCGTTCATACCTAACCAAAAAAAAAAAAACTTCCTGCTAAATTTCTTGACTTAACAATTCCCATGTGTGGTTGATGTATATAACTTAATATTATCTCTTTTAGCATTCCCGGTACTATATCAATCTGTTATCATAAAATCAACAATCATTATTAACAATTGATAATCCATCCCTGATTTTCCAATATTTCAAAATATCCCCCGAAATTCTCCTTTTCTCAGGCCAACCATTATTTAAATATTCTTTCATCTCAATAAATAACTTATCACTATTCGAATTGTTTATAATTAACTCTCTATCCAACTTTTAATCTTCCGTAATTATATTTAAGTATTCAATTTCTACTTCCTCAAAATTAATTTCATTATTTGAAAAATCGTAATTTTCTTCATTATCATTTTCTGACATTAGGTAATCTTCATAAAAAATCTGCTTGGTTGTCTTTAGTATTAATATATTCAATTATATAATCATAATTCTGTAAAATTAATGCATATCTTTGCAATCTACTCGCTGTCAATATTGGAATATTTTTATTTTCTCCTAAAATGTGATATAAATATTGATAAAAAATTTTAAAACCAAATATAATAGCACTGACCTCTTTATCTAATATTGAGTATTTTAATTCTGTTGATGTAAATGTTTTGCTGCCATAAGCAATAGGCCTTTCAACACAGTTTTTAAAAATATGGCAAATTATCGCCGACATTCTCACGTTACTTGCGTCCGTAATAAACGTAATAGGTATATTTTGATCATAATGTACTAATATTCTATTCAATGCTAATATCTTTTTGACTTTTTCAATAGCAATCTGACACTCTTCATTCCAATTGTAGTCTGTATCCCTTTTTAACAGGTTATACATTGGCTCCAAAATTATCAACAAATATTCTATAGTAATTAATACCTCCTAAAAAACTACGTAATTCTGATACATTTTTAGGCACCTCCCATTTAACAATTGCTTCATTTTTTTTATTTAATGGTTGAATACCCCTATTAGAAATTTTAAACCCCAAATATTCAACTTCCTGCTTATTAAATTCACATTTATCTTCATTAACAGTTTGGCCACAATGATTTAATCTCTGTAAAACTTTTTTATAGATTCATCATTACCTTGTTTAAGATTGTAAAAATAATCTCTAAATTCGTAAATATTTTTATTGCCTTTACAACTATTCCCCATTAATTTACATATGTAATTCTTCAAATTTATATATTACCTAGATGTAAATTAGGTACCTACCAATGAGTTTTAAGGATATTTTAGGAACAAAGGGAAAATCTTGTGACAGCTGATTTTGAAAAAGGCTTCAGAGAACAGGATTAGACCCTAATCTTTAGCACTTACAGATGGTTCCTGAATAGATAGTCAAAGGTGTTTTCGTTACTTTTAAGATGATTTTTACTGATTGCCTCCACCCTTCTTCTTATTTAATACTTAATAGATTTTTTTTATCCGATTGATGCACAGAACCCAAAATTTCAGAAAGTATAGGTAATTTATACAACAAAACGTTTATACTCAGAGATTTATGTTCCAGTTATGGGTTATTAAATTTTTATATGGGTTATTTTAATTTTTAGGTATATCTCAAAAACCATAAAAGCTGGAACGCTAAAAATTTGTATAAATATAGAGAAATATATTAGATGGGTGGTGGCAGAGTGGTGAGCGCGCTGACTTTATTATCCAGAGGTCGCAAGTTTGAATCCTGTCATAACCGATTTCGTTCACCTATAGCACAAGCATTCATGCTTTATTTAGGGAATGTATGAGTATGTACATTTACGGACATATTCATTACTTGACGGACATATTCACTACTTGAAAATGTGCTTAGCACGAAACCGGTCGTAGGTTGTAGTCCTTAAATAAATATTGGAATTAATTCTAAACAAGTGTTTTAATTTTTATTTATTAAAAATATAAATTAATTTAAGTATAATAATAATAATAATAATAATATCACAAACTGAGTGTGTAAGTGATCCAGGGTTTCTCAAACTATTTTTATTGAGAAAAATATTTTAACTGCTTATATTTCCAATATTTTAAAAATGTCAAAAATCGCCGAAACACCCCAACTAGATAATTTTTATTATTGTAGGACATATCAATTTTTTTAAATTTTTTTCCTAAAAATTGAATTGTTGAAATCGTTTCATACAATGGGTTTGGCAGAATTCACAATATTTACGGGGACTCTATATAGTATGATGCTTAATCTTTATTATTTTGTAAATTTGTTTCTCTATAACTTCTTAGGCAACTAACAGACACTATGTCAAATATTTATTTAACACGCACTCAATAACAATTTGCCACATTCTGGGAGACACGATATTAATCGTCTCACAGATCCAGACTGAAAACAATGTGTCTCCAACGGGAATCGAATCCGGGACCTTCGTTTCAGCAGTCAAATACCTACCCAACTGAGCTACGAAGGTCACATAAATACATACATATCATCAATCTGTATACTGTTGACATATTCTGGACAGGAAAAAAGACTGCACTCTACACTATCCTATCATGACATACATGTTTCGTATAGAAATTAAAATAGTATCTTGAAATATTCAATAATTATTAATTTAAATATTTTTACGTCTTTGGTCTAAAGAGGGATTAATAATAGACAAATTATGACAGTAAATATATACATATATTCGATTCGATTACACAATTATAATGTTTTCATAAAAATATTCTTAAAATTAAGACATGTACATTTCATGATTCAAATGTTTGGATGAAATATCAGGGGGGCAAGTCTTAGTCTTTTTTATATTCTGATTTTAAGCTCTGTAAATTGAGCGGATCAAAAGTTATAAGGGGGGGACGGACACACACACACACACAGACATACACACACACACACACACACACACACAGACACACGAAATGTTCTACTCCGAATTCTGAGTAAATCCGTGTATGGAACATATATGCTGCGAAGCCTCTAAGTTGGTGTTTTTTGACTTCAAAGTTGGAAAAACCGTGAAAAAAGTAGACCTCTCCATACAATTCTCGCGTATTCTGGCTTGATACATTGTCGATATGTTAAGAGAACAAAGTTCTCCTGAACAAATCGACAGTTGGATTAAATTGGATCAGGAGCAATATATAGAACAGTATCTTAACAAAGTCAACAAAATCTACAAAATTTAATACACAATCACTAAAAGACCATGATAAGCGTAAACAGTACATGGAAGGACTAAGCAGGAAATTTATAGAAGTCAACGAAAACCAAGATCCTAATAACTTATGGAACGAATGCCAAAGTATTATTAGAAATACTGCAACTGAAGTACTTGGACAAATTGACCCAAAAAGAAGAAATGAGTGGTTTGACAACGAATGTGCAGAGGCAACGAGAAAGAAGAATGAAGCATATCTCAAACAGCAGCAACGAAATACCAGAAGTGCAACAGATGAATATAAACAGAGAAGAAGAGAGGAGAAACGGGTTCACAGGAAGAAAAAGAAGGAATGGGAACAACTACAAATCAATGATTTGGAAAATCTCAACTCTCAGAAAGAATGCAGGAAATTCTTCCAGAAGTTAAATCATCAGCGAAAAGAGTATAAGCCGAGAATGACTGCATGCAAAGACAAGAATGGTGAAATATTGAATGATAAGGTGGATATATTGAAGCGTTGGGCCCAGCATTTTGAAGATCTCTTAAATAATGATAGTGACACTAGTGATAATGACATAGATAATTTGTACACTGAGGAAGATGACAATATGCTGCCTCCAAGTATGACAGAAGTCAGAACAGCACTTAAATGCTTAAAAAATAATAGATCCCCAGGTCATGATGATATCCCTAGCGAGCTTCTCAAATACGGAGGAGAATGTTTGATTACAATACTGCATGGAATGGTTGAGAGGGCGTGGAATCTCGAAACTTTGCCTGACGACTGGAAGATGGGAGTTGTATGTCCCCTACATAAGAAGGGAGATGCAATGGAATGTACTAACTATCGCGGTATAACCCTCCTAAATACAGGCTATAAGATGTTTGCCAGCATCCTTTTTGCCAGACTACTACCATACGCAGAAAAACTGGTGGGACAGTATCAAAGCGGATTCCGCCCAGGAAGATCCACTATAGACCAAATATTCACTCTCCGCCAAATACTGGAAAAAACCCTGGAATATAATATCGACACATACCACCTTTTTATCGATTTCAAAGCTGCTTATGACAGTATCAACAGAGCGCACTTGTATGAGGCGATGAAGTATCTGGGAATTCCAAACAAACTCATAAGGATGGTAAGGCTCACTATGGTCCAATCGCAGTGTAGAGTTCGGATTCAAAGCGACACTTCTGAACCGTTTTATGCATTACATGGCCTTCGTCAAGGAGATGCCCTGGCTTGTCTGCTCTTTAACATTGCTTTGGAGAAATGCGTGAGAGAGTCTGGAATAGAAACAACTGGGACGATATTCTATAAAGCAACCCAAGTACTGGGGTACGCAGATGATATTGACGTAATTGGTAGATCACAGCGGGCAATGACGGAGACATTTGTTGGGCTAGAGAGGGCTGCTAATGGAATGGGCCTTCACATCAACGCTAGTAAGACTAAATGTATGCCAGTCACCAAAACTGTTCACAATAACCAGACCCCCACTACAATCAATATAGGCTCTCACACAATAGAATCCGTTAGAAGTTTCACCTATCTGGGATCAATGGTGACTGATGTGAACGACATATCCACTGAAATCAAGCGCCGAATATTCATGGCTAATAGATGCTTCTATGGTTTAAGAAGACATCTTGCATCTCGGGTGTTGTCGAGGAAAACAAAGGTCACCATTTACAAAACATTACTACGTCCTGTACTGACATACGGCTCTGAATGCTGGGTACTGAGTAAAAAAGATGAGACATCTCTACTGGTGTTTGAGAGAAAAATACTCAGAAAAGTATTCGGCCCAATCCAGGAAAACGGAGTTTGGAGAATACGACACAACACAGAGGTCTACAATGTTTACAAAGAACCAAACATCGTAAAAATCATCAAAACAGGGAGGCTGAGATGGGCAGGGCACGTCCAAAGAATGAGTGATGAACAAGTGCCAAAAAGGATCATTTATTTAAAGCCCCAAGGTAGACGTAGTGTCGGTAGACCCAAACTCCGATGGCTGGATGGTGTGCAGCGGGACGTAGAAGCAGTTGGAATAAGGGATTGGAGGAGTGCCTGTCAGGATAGAGGAAGATGGCGACGAATGCTGGAGGAGGCCAAGGTCCACAACGGGCTGTAGAGCCAGTGATGATGATGATGATGATGATGATCTTAACAAATTTAATATGATGGAGTGTAAATTAGATATTGAAAAATCTGACACATGTTATCGTGAGATTCTATATCAACAGTTAATTGGAAGTCTGATGTATTTGTCGGTGCTTATAGGACCTGATATATCATTTTGTGTTAGTTTTTTAAGTCATTTTAATAAATGTTATACTAATGTTCATTTGATTTGTGCTTAGATATTTTAAGAAAACTAAAAAATATTAATAAAAATATGTTAAAGGAAAAGCTGAAATTCTCGTGTGTTAAATGTAATTGTTTAAATGTGTGTTAAATCCTATAAGAGTGAGCACTGGTATTAGGCAAGGCGACAGCCTAAGCCCATTCCTCTTTAACCTCATCATGGATTAGATTGTGAAGGATATCACATCACTTGGGAAAGGTTACAGGATGGGCGATGAAATTATATCTGTTGTCTGCTATGCCGATGATGCCGTCATATTCGCTGAGACCGAGGAAGACCTGCAAATGCTCTTGCAAACATTCAATTTAGCCAGTCAACGATACAATATGGCAATACCAAAAACCAAAAGTATGGTCTTCTCTCGAACCACAATGGGCTGTAATATATCTGTGGATGGGAAGGCGGTAGAACAGGTTGATAAGTTCAGATATCTGGGTGTTGACTTATGTGGTAACAGTAACCTTCCAGAAGAAATTGTGGGTCAAATTAACAAGGCTGCTTCTGTCTCAGGGTGCGTAAGGAATTCAATATGGAAAAACCCCGACATGAGACTTAAAAGTAAAGTTAGAATTTATAAGACTTGTGTACGACCCATAATGACGTATGGAATTGAATGTAGGGCTGACACATCCATGACGAAGAGTACACTAAGAGTGTCAGAAATGAGAATTCTTCGAGCAATAGCCGGTCTCACGCTTAGAGACAGAATAAGAAACACGAGAGTCAGAGAGATCTGCGAGGTTGAGGATGTCGTCAGATGGGGTCGGCAAAGAAGGAGATTTTGGTATGCCCATGTAAATAGGATGGAGGCATCCAGGATCCCTTACATAGCACTACACACCCGACCCGAAGGAAGACGACCACCAGGCAGACCACCAAAAAGGTGGAAGGACAGCTGGGACTCAACCTCGCAGGAGAACAACGTCTCTGCAAAGAAGAAGAAGGAGAAGAAGTTTTGCATTTGTCTAGTATTACATTTATGAATTTTAAAATCGCATCGGAATCGTTGTGACATTTTTTTTTCAAACTATCTCACTACGATTACGTCAGCAAATCAATTTCCGACGCGATTTAACATTTTAAAGCATAGGAAAGGGGTTAAATAAATTCCTTTCTCAATTCACTTATACAAGAGCTCTAGGTCCCACCTACGTCGGATCTGGTATAGGTTTCTCTGTCCTGAGTTAATCGAAAAGGCTTCTCCAATCTATGGTTTCTAGTCTATTCCCATTGAGCTATGAAGGGTTTTAAAACTTTAAATTTTATCATTCAATCCATGAAAAGATATTAAAAAAGAACTCTTAAATACTTGCAATACTCTCCTTAAATCAATATTAAATCAATATAATATTGGTAAGAAGAGAACAAGACAAAGCTGATAAAATGATCCATTCATCTCTTAGACACTCAAAGCCGATTATTCAGATAAATTATCTTTGTTTGTGTTGATATATACATAAATAATAAAATATTTTCGAACCAGTTTTTTAACCGATTCAAATCATGCGGAACTTCAATGTACTTTTTGTCAAATTCAATATATTATTCATCATGCGTGCATGAGAGACTGCGAAAGATATGCTAATATTTTTGTTATACCATGTCAAAAAGAAACCCTTCTTTTCTCGTTGGATTACTTCTAGAATCTGCTCCCAGGGTTCGAGCGTAGCTCTTGAAGGAGATGGGCGTCTTGTTTATACACAATGGATTATCCGGGATAATCCCAGAGTCACAAGGAATAGATCTTTCGCTCTCTGAATGCTCTCAATATACCACCTAAAAACATTCCCGATATACTTCCATACTTCTTCTCTAGACACTTGCCTATTTGAACTCTAATTTAGACATAGATGTACCATTTTTATTAAATCATTTAGATATAAAGTTAAATAAGTGAAATTCTTTGTTTTAATAAAATAGGTTGTTGAGAGCACCTGCGATGCTGGAAAAACCCACGCTTACCAATTTTGGTATACGTAAGTGTTAGGTTCAATACAATTCATCTTAGAGTTTAAGAATATTTACCATTTTACTGATTTCAATTCCAACAAGGTATATCGTTTATGGCCCAAAACAAATGTTCGTAACAGTCCACCACTTCAGTGTGATATTTGTATGTATTCTTAAAGGAAAATTAAAAATATTAATGTGTTATGTGTTACCTAAAAAGTTTACGAGATCGTATGATTGGTTGTCTATTTAAATCACTCGGCGATAAAATTAATATAAGAAGAAACATCTTCGTATCTGTTTTTTACTTCTTTTTCTTTTATGCAGACCTTTGGTTCTATTTAAAGAGGTCTATTCCTTCTGTGAAGTGGACTGTCAGCTTTCCCTCCATCTTTTAGGCGGTCTATACCGAGGACGGGTTCCGTGAATCTGATAATATCATCAACCTCACATATTTCCCTTACTCTGGTTTTCCTCACTCGGTCTCTCACGGTTTTGCTAGCTATCATTTGAATTGTCTTCTTTTCTGAAGTCCTCAGAATTTTTTTTTACTTCTATCTGTGTCTATTTTTTTTATCATACTTAATAATAATCATGAACCTTTAATATTACAAGGTTTCATACAGACGAGGAGGATTATAATTTCACATTTCAGGATTTAGACACACATATTTCAACTCTCAATTTTAATATACAGATCTGGCCCCCTCAAGACAAGTTGTCACGTGACATGCAAGTGTCACTTCCATACATTGAGTAATCTTTTCTGGTTTCTTTTCTTGAAATAAATGACACGTTGTCTAGGGGGGCTGGTTTGATATCGATGCTGGCGACGCGACAGTGAGATGTTGGTGGATGCGAGCGATTTTCATCTTGTCCCGCATGCGTATTTCACCTTTCCGTGTTGATTAGGAGGCAAGTACTTACTTTCTCGAATTAGGCACTATTTTGTCGCACTTATTCATTTAAAAACTCGTGTTGAATTCAAGGCACGTGTCCTCCAAATGTACACGCTTTAACAACACAAACTGTTCTTAACCGTTATCTAATACTATACAATTAGGTATACCTAAAATAGAAAATACTCTTTTTAATACTTTCAATCTGCAATATGTACCTATTTATGTTAATTAATTCAATAGCATCAATCCATTTCGATGACGAATCAACTATAATTAAAAAATATTTATTCGATATGGGACCAAAAAAATCCAAATGTATTATATTCCAAATTTTATTTTCCACCGGCCAACTTTGTAATTCCACCCTAGGTGGAGTATTCCAATTTCTGCAAATCGTTTACACTCTTTACCTGTTCGTCTTATATCTGCGTTCATACCTAACCAAAAAAAAAAAAACTTCCTGCTAAATTTCTTGACTTAACAATTCCCATGTGTGGTTGATGTATATAACTTAATATTATCTCTTTTAGCATTCCCGGTACTATATCAATCTGTTATCATAAAATCAACAATCATTATTAACAATTGATAATCCATCCCTGATTTTCCAATATTTCAAAATATCCCCCGAAATTCTCCTTTTCTCAGGCCAACCATTATTTAAATATTCTTTCATCTCAATAAATAACTTATCACTATTCGAATTGTTTATAATTAACTCTCTATCCAACTTTTAATCTTCCGTAATTATATTTAAGTATTCAATTTCTACTTCCTCAAAATTAATTTCATTATTTGAAAAATCGTAATTTTCTTCATTATCATTTTCTGACATTAGGTAATCTTCATAAAAAATCTGCTTGGTTGTCTTTAGTATTAATATATTCAATTATATAATCATAATTCTGTAAAATTAATGCATATCTTTGCAATCTACTCGCTGTCAATATTGGAATATTTTTATTTTCTCCTAAAATGTGATATAAATATTGATAAAAAATTTTAAAACCAAATATAATAGCACTGACCTCTTTATCTAATATTGAGTATTTTAATTCTGTTGTTGTAAATGTTTTGCTGCCATAAGCAATAGGCCTTTCAACACAGTTTTTAAAAATATGGCAAATTATCGCCGACATTCTCACGTTACTTGCGTCCGTAATAAACGTAATAGGTATATTTTGATCATAATGTACTAATATTCTATTCAATGCTAATATCTTTTTGACTTTTTCAATAGCAATCTGACACTCTTCATTCCAATTGTAGTCTGTATCCCTTTTTAACAGGTTATACATTGGCTCCAAAATTATCAACAAATATTCTATAGTAATTAATACCTCCTAAAAAACTACGTAATTCTGATACATTTTTAGGCACCTCCCATTTAACAATTGCTTCATTTTTTTTATTTAATGGTTGAATACCCCTATTAGAAATTTTAAACCCCAAATATTCAACTTCCTGCTTATTAAATTCACATTTATCTTCATTAACAGTTTGGCCACAATGATTTAATCTCTGTAAAACTTTTTTATAGATTCATCATTACCTTGTTTAAGATTGTAAAAATAATCTCTAAATTCGTAAATATTTTTATTGCCTTTACAACTATTCCCCATTAATTTACATATGTAATTCTTCAAATTTATATATTACCTAGATGTAAATTAGGTACCTACCAATGAGTTTTAAGGATATTTTAGGAACAAAGGGAAAATCTTGTGACAGCTGATTTTGAAAAAGGCTTCAGAGAACAGGATTAGACCCTAATCTTTAGCACTTACAGATGGTTCCTGAATAGATAGTCAAAGGTGTTTTCGTTACTTTTAAGATGATTTTTACTGATTGCCTCCACCCTTCTTCTTATTTAATACTTAATAGATTTTTTTTATCCGATTGATGCACAGAACCCAAAATTTCAGAAAGTATAGGTAATTTATACAACAAAACGTTTATACTCAGAGATTTATGTTCCAGTTATGGGTTATTAAATTTTTATATGGGTTATTTTAATTTTTAGGTATATCTCAAAAACCATAAAAGCTGGAACGCTAAAAATTTGTATAAATATAGAGAAATATATTAGATGGGTGGTGGCAGAGTGGTGAGCGCGCTGACTTTATTATCCAGAGGTCGCAAGTTTGAATCCTGTCATAACCGATTTCGTTCACCTATAGCACAAGCATTCATGCTTTATTTAGGGAATGTATGAGTATGTACATTTACGGACATATTCATTACTTGACGGACATATTCACTACTTGAAAATGTGCTTAGCACGAAACCGGTCGTAGGTTGTAGTCCTTAAATAAATATTGGAATTAATTCTAAACAAGTGTTTTAATTTTTATTTATTAAAAATATAAATTAATTTAAGTATAATAATAATAATAATAATAATATCACAAACTGAGTGTGTAAGTGATCCAGGGTTTCTCAAACTATTTTTATTGAGAAAAATATTTTAACTGCTTATATTTCCAATATTTTAAAAATGTCAAAAATCGCCGAAACACCCCAACTAGATAATTTTTATTATTGTAGGACATATCAATTTTTTTAAATTTTTTTCCTAAAAATTGAATTGTTGAAATCGTTTCATACAATGGGTTTGGCAGAATTCACAATATTTACGGGGACTCTATATAGTATGATGCTTAATCTTTATTATTTTGTAAATTTGTTTCTCTATAACTTCTTAGGCAACTAACAGACACTATGTCAAATATTTATTTAACACGCACTCAATAACAATTTGCCACATTCTGGGAGACACGATATTAATCGTCTCACAGATCCAGACTGAAAACAATGTGTCTCCAACGGGAATCGAATCCGGGACCTTCGTTTCAGCAGTCAAATACCTACCCAACTGAGCTACGAAGGTCACATAAATACATACATATCATCAATCTGTATACTGTTGACATATTCTGGACAGGAAAAAAGACTGCACTCTACACTATCCTATCATGACATACATGTTTCGTATAGAAATTAAAATAGTATCTTGAAATATTCAATAATTATTAATTTAAATATTTTTACGTCTTTGGTCTAAAGAGGGATTAATAATAGACAAATTATGACAGTAAATATATACATATATTCGATTCGATTACACAATTATAATGTTTTCATAAAAATATTCTTAAAATTAAGACATGTACATTTCATGATTCAAATGTTTGGATGAAATATCAGGGGGGCAAGTCTGGTCAACCGGCGGAATCGAAACAATCCATGTTTTCCCATATCAATGATATAATTAACTTATGGAATTTATAATATCTTAAGATACTATAGAACTCCATTAGATAATTATATCCATGATATGGGTAAACATGGATGGTTTAACTTCCGCCTGCTGACCATACTTGCCCCCCCGAAATTAAAAACACAAAAATATTTTATTAAAAAATTATCGACACATCCATAAAACGAAAAATTGTTATATATGAATTATTTCAAGAAGATTTTTTAGTTGAAGATTTTTTACATATTTTAAGATGTTCTTTGAAATATTTTCGAGATTTTTATTACTTCATAACTTATTATATTATTTTATTCAAATTGTTATTGCTGTACAAATATCTTTTTTGAATATGATTATAAATAATATAAAATATACAAATCAATTTTTTGCTTTATTTTAAATTAGATCGTTTGACTAATTTTCGATTCAAAATTTGGTAAATATTTACATGTGGCCTAAATCGCCAATTTTGTTGTTTTTTTGTCTATAGATAGATAAAATTATACAGATTACGTGAAAAATATTCCTTTCTGCGGGAAATACCTAGAAAAATTAAATTAAAAATAAAATCATATCACGAAAAATGTATGAAGAAATTCACATAAATTATCGATTTCACGACACCTTTTGCCGAGTTTTCGAGTAACAATTTTCTCATTACAAACAGTTACAAATCATAATTTATACATAAATATGCGTTATATTAATCTATAAACATTCGGTTAAAATGATAAAAAACAAGAAAATATTACTATTTTCTTATTTTTAGCTTTTATTAAGTCAATACGTCAACCGCGACAGTAAACTGAATATTAAACCACAGATAAATGCATAAAGCGTAGATGACCGACTATATTCGCGAAAATTTGCCACATAAAAAAATAATAAGTATTAAAACTGGTAGGTACCATACAAATACTTTAATATGTTATACAAAACATTATTTATTTGTTAATTAAGAAACATTATTTATTAAGAGGTGGGGCTTTTTGGATGGGGAGGACACGAGCAGCGACTGCGGGGAGGTGCAGAATGATTCTCACCTATTGCAATGCCCCCTGATGCAAGGTGCATGTAATGTGAATGACCTTCTGATGGCAAATGACAAGGCGATATGCGTCGCTGCATACTGGAGTGGCAAGGCCTAAAGTTCGGACCCGATAAGTAAGTAAGTAATTATAATCAAATGCGAATACATAATTATCAAATTTATTATATAACGAATACATAATATCTATTCTTACCAAAAGAATTGGTTAGAATAGGTTGGTTAGGTTTGTATGTAGTTATTATTGCGACTCGAATTTTCTTTTTAATTGAATTTTTCTAGATGTCTCCCGGGAAAATAAATATTTTTCCCGTAATCTGTATAATTTTATCTATCTATAGACAAAAAATCAACAAAATCGGTGATTTAGGCCACTTGTAAATAATTATCCAAAATTTAACAGCAAAATTAATAAAAAAAAAACTCTCGATTCATAAAATTAATACACTTTAAAATTTGTCTTACACGCTAAACTCCGTCGATATCACGACTGGTTTCGGAGAGCACCTCTCCTTCTTCTGTTTGTAAGTGAACTCCAGAAGAAGAAAAGGTATATTATTTATGTTGTTATTTTTAAATATGGCACACAAATAAAGTTTTCAAATTAATTATAAAAATATAAGCCAAAATTTAATTTACTTCAGTATATTTTATTCAAATATCCAGTAACTGACATGATTTTTTTTATGAATCACATTTTTGTTTTGACGAACAGTAAAAACTTTAAATATTTTTAACATTCACTAAAAACTTGGTCCTGCCTCAACATTTTCTGTACCAGTAATAAGTATTTTTTGACTGACAAGAAAGATTTTGTTAACAATAAATTTCTATAATTTTATTTACCTTGTCTACCATTAACTCGTATTTCATTCTTTAAACTCTCGTATATCACAAATTAAACATTTCCTTTTGATAAGAAAATGTTTTACATGTAAAATATTCAATCTTAATCTCTTTATTAATTTGGTCATATACCTATTATTAAAAATAATGACTTGAAATGCACAACACATTGAAAATATCAGAAATATAACCCTTGATAAGAGTTTGTTATAAGCGATTTCAAAAATTTATGAAAAGAGCTATTATAATACTTTTTCTGTAGGAATATACATATTTTTTATTTTCAAAATGTATTTTATTAAAATTTACATTTCTTTCGCGCTTTTAACATGTTTTTGTTTATAAATAAATACCTAAAAAATTGAACATGAACATTTTGAGTCATATTTTTTTAGAAATGTTTTTTTTTTATTATTTCATTCTTCCAGATATTTTGGTTAATAATTAAATGTATTCACGTCAAGAAGCTTAAAGACCATTTTGGTATTCTAGTACTAGAATAAAAATAATAATTATTCTCTTGAAACAATTATTTAAGTATAAATTGTCATGATTAACAATAATTCAAATTAATAACGCTTAGTAAAATGTAGAATAATGGATAGAAATGAAATCGCTTTATAATCGCATTTTTTTGTTTCATGATTTCCTAAGGTTTCAAATATGAATACAAAAATAACTACTTTATATTACAAGAATTTATGCTTAGTTTAGGGAACGTAGGAAGATGTAAATGTACTTGTTTAACAAGGAATATTCATTTAAAAAAAAAAAATATTAAATCCCTAGTTGGTCATTTTAAATATAAACCAACAAATTAAAGTTAATTAAACTACCGAGTTCAAATAAACTGGTAATAATAATAATAAGTCATTTGTAAAGCGCCGTTTAATGATTCGAGATCATACCAAGGGCGCTAAGGGTAAATGGAAACAATTTATATGAAACTTTAAATTCAAATATACAGGTATTACAAAAAAAATAACATACAAACAAATTAAAGACAGTAAATAATCATTTTTTCATCAAAGAATAATTTTAATTTAAGAAACAAAACTAGGAACCAAAAAAAATTAAAAAGTACCTTACCTTATTTTTTTCAAAGCTCAATTTTATATTCACACATATACATAATATGTACCTACATTAATTATTGTTTTACAATATATCATAAAAATTATTAAAATACATAGACACCCATAGACATCTTATAAAATATTGAATACACATAAGGGTGGAAAATTTTTGAATGGAATTTTTTTTATTTCAAATTTTATATCGGAATAAGAAATACAATAGTTATACGATAACACAAATAACACAATTTTTATTAAATTTTATTATATAGGTACTCATGAGTCCCGCTGCAGCTTCGATATCTTGAGTTTTTTAGATTTTTTGAGATACATGGTTTTACAATATTTTTGACTCAAATTGTATAAAAAATAGGTAGGTAAGAAAGTATTAAACCAAAAATATCATTTTTGTCTCAAACTTTAGCAAACTTTTTTTTAACTAGATATGTTAATTTAAACTTATTGAAATTTTCTACTGTCTTTATAATTATGTAGCATACCCTGGATAGCATAGTAATTTTGACTCTTTGTTCATTGGTATGGCAAGAAGGAAATATCACGAAATCTAAAACAGTCTCTGCTTCAGTTCTATTTGCATTTTTAAAATTGATTTAGTCAGTAGAAATATTTATATACATTGATGGTTCATAAAAATGTTGCTGTCGGTAAATAACGACAAAGTATGCACATGAATTAAAGTTTATTTTTGAGCACTTTCAATTTCCGTGTAAAATTATTTTCATCGACATGACGAGTCTTCAAAACGTGTCTTGAGGTGACTTCTCTGATGTTCTATCGTGAATCTGTTACCATGGTCAGCAATAAATTTTCTGAAGGAGCAAAATTACTGATACGAATTATGACAGGGTCAACATTCTAAAACAGCTTGACAAGGAAATATATGGTGCTAAAATTATCTTCTACTGATGCCTTAAACCATATTTACAAGACAATTGTAATTTTATGAAAAACCAGACTAGAGAATTATAGATCATGACATACTTTCGAATTAGTCTTGTTAACCACTGGGCATTTGAACCAAAACTCTGTAAATTTTAGCGCGTGATCCCATCCCCTCATCCATGCGTAAACAATTTACAATATTTATTGAATTGATTACAAAAACTCAATTGAATATATTTTAGAAGATAAAATACATATTAAAATTATTTGAATATCATTTGTAGGCAGCAAAAATATCCTCTAATAATAATTTTTTTAAGTATTGGATGTTTTAACGGGGGCTCATACAATAATTAAATATTTGTAATTATTATTATTTAGAATACTGATGACGTTTGGCAACTTTTCGAAACAATTACATTTTTTTTTGTTTCGCCCATATGAAATACACACGTAAAAAAAATACTTCCTACGATTAGTCAATATACTTTACAAGATGTGTTTTTTTAAACAATCAATTTTTTCGATGGCCCCACTACTTTCAAATTGTCTCCTCCCACATCTTTAGTTTAGGTTTAGTCTATATTTTCATTTTTTATTTAGTACGTAGGCCATCCTGAAGAAGAGAACATTGTTCTCGAAACCGGTCGACACTTATTTGTGCTCATAAGTGGTGTATACTAAGTTATTATTTATATTATAAAATAAAAATCAGTTTTTTCGCTTGCCCCACTACTTTCAAATTGACTCCTCCCAAATCTTTAATTTAGGTTAAGTCTATATTTTCATTTTTAATTTAGTACGTAAGTCATCCTGAAGAAGCAGAGAACATTGTTCTCGAAACCGGTCGACACTTATTTGTGCTCATAAGTGGTGTATACTTACATAGTTATTATTTATATTATAAAATAAAAATCAGTTTTTTAATTAATTTTTGAATAAAACTTAATAAACAACAACAAAGTAAAATTACTTGCTACATTGAAAAATAGGTAGTCAATTTAACATTGAATAATATTACAACATTTTAATTGATAGACACAATGTTTCTATAACAACAATTAATATGGAATACCCCAGATCACATTTCACAAATAACCAAGATCACATTTTAGAAATAATTCTGAAGAAAAACAAGCAAATGTTAAAATTATTATAAACGACGTTATTCAATAAATTAATTAAGGAGACGTTGGTCTCACTTATACCAATATTTATCATTTACAATAATTTAGGTATAGACTATACACATGTTTTGACTACATAATATAAAGGTACCTTTGTTTAAAAATAACTTATACCTATAGGTTAAAATTCATTTAATTAAATAAAGAGTATCTGAAATTAGATTTAATTTTAAGATTAACCATTTTTATAAGTCTTATAATAACTTTCATCACAGATAAATTCAATCCAACATTCTCATCTACCTATTCTTTTCTTAATCAATATGATTTAATGACAGAATTAAAGTTTTTTTAATCCTTATATAAAATTCGTATACAATTATCTTTATAATGTAATTTATTTTTACATTTTGATGTAATTTATAACTATCGAAAATATCACAATAGTATATCGAAAATAATCGATTATAGGTTCTCTTAGCAATGCTACCATTTTTTTTTTGTTCTTGGAAATAACATATACAATTGCAATGACCCATACATTACCAATATGAAGGAAGATTGGTTTTAAAATTTAACATGAATATATTTTTTAACAGATTTTTAATTATCTCAATAGAGACGAAGTTGGAATATTTATTGTAGGAGAACCGGGAAATCAAGGCACCTACAGGGCTTACGACCTGTCATCGGCTGGTTTACGTGATCACTTTATGCGCTTGCGCAACGTTCACCAATTATGCCTTTTAATGAGATCCCTATCAATTCAATTTTGAAAGTTAGTCTGTTAAAAAATATCTTTGACTCCCGACAGGGAAAAAAATCCAATGTTTGCGCATATGCAATAATAAAAATATTCGATTAACATGAATAAATTAGACTTACAAACAATTATTTAATATAAAAAAAAAAAATATTTGTGTCGTAAATATATGAATTGATGTTATTTAATAAATCGGAACAATGTATATATACATTGTTCTATTATTTATGACAGTTACTTGGAAGAAAAATAACATTATTATTTAAACCAAATGAACATATTAATATACAGTCATATAAACAAATATTACAACGAATTCAGTGTCAAAAATTGAATTGATTAATTGAATGAATCTCATTAAAAAGGCATAATTGGTGAACGTTGCGCAAGCGCATAAAGTGATCACGTAAACCAGCCGATGACAGGCCGTAAGCCCTGTAGGTGCCCTGATTTCCCGGTTCTCCTACAGTAAATATTCCAATTTCGTCTCTATTGAGATAATTAAAAATCTGTTAAAAAATATCTTTGACTCCCGACTGGGAAAAAAATCCAATGTTTGCGCATATGCAATAATAAAAATATTCGATTAAATTATTTTATTTGAATTATATTATAAATTTGGTTGTATGTGTGTCACATACATATAGGTACCTTTGCCCAACTAGGAATTAGTGGCGTTTTAAGGCGACCACAAATAACGATAATTAACACATTTAAATGAAAAAAATAAAGATTTCGCCATTTTTAATATTGGCTCCATCATAGAACAACCAATTAGTTTGAAACAAAGACCTTATTATAGTTTGAATACTCGGAGTCTCAAATTTTGCTTAAATTATTTCGAGTGAGCTTTCTTTTTGGTGTTAGTAGCTTTTAAAAAAGTTTTAAAGATATTTATCGAATCTTTAATAAAATCAATAATTTATCGGTTATTTGTTGATTTCTTTCTTATTTCTCGGGCAACTAACAGGCTATCTAATACTAACCAACTGAGCCACGAAGGCCGAAATATTTTTGGTATATAGTAATATCACGTTTTTGATTTATTTAAATAAACTTACGTAAAAACAAGGAAGTAGTACATAGGTATATCAAGTCAGCAAATTACTGCACCACAAACTCAGAAATGGTTTTTAAAATATTTTCAATGAGATCATAAATACTGCAAAATTTTACTATTAATTACAAACATTTTTTAAAAAACAATAAAAAAATCTGCTTTCGACAGAAAAATTAAACTTTATATAGCATAATTTTTGATTGAGATTCTGACAAAAAATTACTGGTTTTAACAAACACAAATCATTTATCTTTATACTTTGCTGCTATTGCTTTGTGGCACATTTTAACTAATATAATT
This sequence comes from Molanna angustata, assembly GCA_963576475.1. Lineage (NCBI taxonomy): Eukaryota > Metazoa > Arthropoda > Insecta > Trichoptera > Molannidae > Molanna > Molanna angustata. The sequence goes on from OY754977.1 coordinate 24,493,141, forward strand.
AAATAAAATCTCTTAGTTTTTAACCACGTTGAGTATATTTATATGTCAACTAGTTTCGGAGACGTAACCGCTCCTTCGTCCGGACAAACTTATACTAAACTTAGATACTATGTACATAATGTGACCCGTGTGCCTAAATTATGTATCGGTAAGTTGATGGGCGGAGCTTACATTATTGAAAGCAGAGGTTGTCAACGGAAAAATATTAAATAATGGAGTATTGTTTAAATGTACTTGATTATTAATTATTTTTTGTTTTGTATTTAAGGCTTTTTTTATCTCTAATGCCTCCAAGTTATCCAATCTTAAGCCCTCTTTATTTATATGCAAGATTTTATATCCCGTTTGATTATTGAAAGCATGATTATTTTCAATCAAGTGATTTGCAAACTCTGAGAAATTGTTACTTTTTAAACATCTTAAATGCTCCTTAATTCTAATGTCAAAATTTCTACCTGTTTTACCTATATAAAAAAATTCGCAATCTTCACAATTTAATCTATAGACACCCGAATTACTTAATACCGTGTCTTTATCTTTATTATTTTTTAAAAAAGTTCCTAGGTTATTACCAGTATAAAAGGCTGGTTTTAAATCTGGTGGTAAGTCTTTTATTAGCACTGATTTTATTTTATCATTTATAAAAAGCATTCTCCGCCATTTTTGATCATTTGTGTTTATACATTCTTTACCGCTGTACAAGTAATTGATTATATTTTGTCTCTTTTGTATTTTATTTTTTATATTACTTATTATATTTAAGTCATAACCATTATTAATCGCGATGTTTTTAATTGTATTTAATTCTATATTGTAATTTTCTACTGTCATTGGAACATTTTGTAGCCGATGTAACATTGCATAGAAGGCAGACAACTTATGTGATAGAGGATGATTTGATGAATTATGTATAACTGTGTCTGCGTATGTAGGTTTACGATAAATACTGAAGTCGATTGCGTTATTTTTTAAAGAAAGAGTTAAATCTAAGAAGTTCAAAGTGGAGCTATTGTCTATTTCAAGAGTAAATTGAATATTTTGGTGAAACGAATTAATAAATTTTAAAAACATATTTAACTGGCGAATACTACCCGTCCAAATACAAAAAATATCATCCACATATCGCTTCCACAGTTCTACATACTTCAACAAAGGTGACTTACTATTAAAAATCTTATTTTCTAAATGGTTTACAAAAATATTTGCTATTAATGGGCTAGCAGGTCCTCCCATCGGGAGACCTTCCTTCTGTTTATATAAAACGTTATTAAATTGGAAATAATTCTGATCAAGACACAAATTGAACAAGCGTATTAAATCATTACTCAAATCACCCGGTAAGTTTGCATTTACCAATATATCATTAATCAGGGATTTGCTTTCTGCTACTGGAACGTTAGTAAACAAGCTAACAATGTCAAATGACACTAAACGGGCATTATGAGGAAATTTCTTATCTCTAAGGTGATTTACCAGTTGTAAGGAATTATTAATACTATAAGTAGGTTGAAAAATATTAGCATTATTAACAATAGATATTATGGTCGAAGCTAGTTTAAATGTTGGGGCATTGTAATACGATACAACAGGTCTAATTGGTTTATTATCCTTATGTAGTTTCAATAAGCCATAAAGTTTTGGGGGTTTTGGATTCATCAACACTAATTGGGATTTACCATTATTTTTTATGGCATCACTTTTACACGATTTCAATTCACTTTTTAATTTTTCTTGGTAATTGTTTGTGGGGTCCTTGTGTAACACTTCAAAGTTATTATCTTGTAAAAAATCTTGAATTTTAATCTCATAATCACTTTTGTTCATAATAACAGTTGTATTTCCCTTATCTGCTTTTGTCAGCGTCAAGTTCTTTTCTTTTAAATTATTACGAATATTTTTCATTAATAGGAACTCTTTTTTATTTTTATATGAATTATTATTGTTGTTTGGTGTATAATTGTTTTTTAATGTTTTTGCACACTTGTAATGATATTCTTTTGGTTGATATTTAAATGCTGTTTCTAAATCAACTGCTAAATTTTCAATTGCATTATGTGTATTATTATTTGTATAATGAAGGTTATATTTTAGACCTTTTGAAAGCAACTCTAATTCATCTGATTCAAACTTATGAGTGGATAGATTAACGACACGGTCATAGAATTTAAAGTCACTTTTTGACGACGTAGTATTCTCTTCAGTGCTGTTTTTTAATTGTTTCTTATTGTTTTTGCTATCAATTAATTTTTGTAGTTTTTTGCGTATCACAGTTTTCTTCTTAAATGCATCCACGCTTGCAAAATGGCGAACTTTATCATCTAGTAAGTCCCATTCAACTGGATGTAATTCATGCGTTAATTCACAATGTAAAATTTTTAGACGAAGTTTTATGTTGTTCCGATTTTTAAATGCGTTTTTCAAATCCTCTTTTAACCATGCTTTTTCCGCTTTACTTTGGGCACTTTTACTGAACACTTCACTTGCTTTTCTGAATCTACATTTGATGTATTTTGGAATAACGTTCGATTTCAAACACATTTGATAAAAATAAATGTTCAAACACACGATTCTGTACATAATATACTGTTTTTTGTACATTTTAGCTTTTTTAGCCGTACTCGCTGATATAATATCTTTATACTTTGCTGCTATTGCTTTGTGGCACATTTTAACTAATACTAGTTGCATGTAACACATGAGATCCAACTGTCGATAGCGATAGTATGTATAGTTGAAGAATAAGAATCAAACTATAAACCCATAAATCCAAATTATTGAAAATTTTAACACATGTTGGTATGTTTGTCAAGATAGGACAGTATGGAGGTCAGTCCTGTTTTCCTACCCGGAATATGAAAACAGCATGATGGTTCTGTATGTATGTTTGGAGATTAAGTACCTATCAAACTATTAAGTCTTCTTACATATAGATATTGTGTATAGGCGACTGCCCTACAAATTGTATGAAGCAATGTCGTCACTACATTCAATTTTTATAAAAATTGTTAAAAAAAGTTTGAGATGTGCTAATACAATGTTAATATTTTTTATAGAAAATTGAATTATCTAGTTGGGGTGTTTCGGCTTTTTTCGATATTTAAAAAAAAATTAAAATTAAGGCAGTTAAACTCATAAATTTATCATAAAAAAAATATTTTTCTTAATAAAAAATGTTTGAGAAATCCTGGAATTTTTTTGAATAAATTAATTTGAGATTTTGTATTTGTCTATATTGGTACCAATTTTCAGCGTTCTAGCTTTTATGGTTTCTGAGATATAGGGAAAATAAAATAAAAATTCAAAAGTTTATAACCCCTGACTGAAACAAAAATTCGAAATTCCGAGTATAAAAGTTTTGTAGGCCTGTAACTGTTTATATATTCTGAAATTTTAGGCTCTGTAAATTGAGCGGATCAAAAGTTATAAGGGGGGGACGGACACACACATACAAATTATATATATAAATACAAATTATTTATTATTTTATGATATTTAGTTTTCTATACAACACATGTACCTAGGTAGTCAAGATAGGATAGTATGGAGGTCAGTCTTTTTTTCCTACCCGGAATATGAAAACAGCATGATGGTATATGTATATTGTATGTTTAGAGATGAAGTATCAAAATACTAGTTGCATGTAACACATGAGATCCAACTGTCGATAGCGATAGTATGTATAGTTGAAGAATATGTACCAAACTATAAACCCATAGATACAAATTATTGAATATTTTCAGATATTTTGTTTTCTATACAACATATGTAGGTATGTATGTCAAGATAGGATAGTATGGAGGAAGATCCTTTTTTCTACCCAGAATATGAAAATAGCATGATGGTATGTATGTTTGTTTGGAGATGAAGTATCAAACTATTAAGTCTTCTTACATATTGTGTATAGGCGACTGCCATACAAAATGTATGAAGCGATGTCGTCACTAAATTCAATTTTTAAAAAAATTGTTAAAAAAAAATTGAGATCTTCTACTACAATGTTAATATTTTTTATAGAAAATTAAATTATCTAGTTGGGGTGTTTCGGCTATATTCGATAATTGTAAAAGTTTTGGAAATATAGGCAGTTAAACTCATAAATTTATCATAAAAAAAATATTTTTCTTAATAAAAAATGTTTGAGAAACCCTGGAATTTTTTTGAAAAAACTAATTTGAGATTTTGTATTTGTCTATGTTTGTACCAATGTTCAGCGTTCTACCGTTTATGGTTTCTGAGATATATGGAAAAATAAAATAAAAATTCAAAAGTTGATAACCCCTGACTGAAACAAAAATTCAAAATTCCGAGTATAAAAGTTTTGTAGGCCTGTAACTGTTTATATATTCTGAAATTTTAGGCTCTGTAAATTGAGCGGCTCAAAAGTTATAAGGGGGGGGGGACACACAGACACACAGACACACAGACACACACACACACACACACACACACACACACACACACACACAGACACACTAAATGTTCTACTCCGAATTCTGAGTAAATCCGTGTATGGAACATATATGCTGCGAAGCCTCTAAGTTGGTGTTTTTTGACTTCAAAGTTGGAAAAGCCGTGAAAAAAGTAGACCTCTCCATACAATTCTCGCGTATTCTGGCTTGATACATTGTCGATATGTTAAGAGAACAAAGTTCTCCTGAACAAATCGGCAGTTGGATTATAAGCTGCTTCAGAACAGGTTTTTAACCTAGTGAAGCAGTTTACGTTCCGCATCTAGTTCTTAGTATCTTTATTGTAAAAATAATGTATTGTTAAACTTTGATGTGTATAAAGTGTGTATTTTTTCTTATGTTACAAATAAAAAAAAATAGTACACATTGTATTTTATATAAAATACATACTATGATTTGTACCCGCCATTATACAAACTAGTTGCATGTAACACATGAGATCCAACTGTCGATAGCGATAGTATGTATAGTTGAAGAATATGTACCAAACTATAAACCCATAGATACAAATTATTGAATATTTTCAGATATTTTGTTTTCTATACAACATATGTAGGTATGTATGTCAAGATAGGATAGTATGGAGGAAGATCCTTTTTCCTACCCAGAATATGCAAATTGCATGATGGTATGTATGTATGTTTGGAGATGAAGTAACAAACTATTAAGTCTTCTTACATATTGTGTATAGGCGACTGCCATACAAAATGTATGAAGCGATGTCGTCACTAAATTAAATTTTTAAAAAAATTGTTAAAAAAAAATTGAAATCTTCTACTACAATGTTAATATTTTTTATAGAAAATTAAATTGTCTAGTTGGGGTCTTTCGGCTTTTTTCGATAATTGTAAAAGTTTTGGAAATATAGGCAGTTAAACTCATAAATTTATCATAAAAAAAATATTTTTCTTAATAAAAAATGTTTGAGAAACCCTGGAATTTTTTTGAAAAAACTAATTTGAGATTTTGTATTTGTCTATGTTTGTACCAATTTTCAGCGTTCTAGCGTTTATGGTTTCTGAGATATATGGAAAAATAAAATAAAAATTCAAAAGTTGATAACCCCTGACTGAAACAAAAATTCAAAATTCCGAGTATAAAAGTTTTGTAGGCCTGTAACTGTTTATATATTCTGAAATTTTAGGCTCTGTAAATTGAGCGGATCAAAAGTTATAAGGGGGGGACGGACACACAGACACACACACACACACACACAGACACACACACACACACACACAGACACACGAAATGTTCTACTCCGAATTCTGAGTAAATCCGTGTATGGAACATATATGCTGCGAAGCCTCTAAGTTGGTGTTTTTTGACTTCAAAGTTGGAAAAGCCATGAAAAAGGTAGACCTCTCCATACAATTCTCGCGTATTCTGGCTTGATACATTGTCGATATGTTAAGAGAACAAAGTTCTCCTGAACAAATCGACAGTTGGATAATTAAATAAAATCTCTTAGTTTTTAACCACGTTGAGTATATTTATATGTCAACTAGTTTCGGAGACGTAACCGCTCCTTCGTCCGGACAAACTTATACTAAACTTAGATACTATGTACATAATGTGACCCGTGTGCCTAAATTATGTATCGGTAAGTTGATGGGCGGAGCTTACATTATTGAAAGCAGAGGTTGTCAACGGAAAAATATTAAACTAGTTGCATGTAACACATGAGATCCAACTGTCGATAGCGATAGTATGTATAGTTGAAGAATATGTACCAAACTATAAACCCATAGATACAAATTATTGAATATTTTCAGATATTTTGTTTTCTATACAACATATGTAGGTATGTATGTCAAGATAGGATAGTATGGAAGAAGATCCTTTTTCCTACCCAGAATATGCAAATTGCATGATGGTATGTATGTATGTTTGGAGATGAAGTAACAAACTATTAAGTCTTCTTACATATTGTGTATAGGCGACTGCCATACAAAATGTATGAAGCGATGTCGTCACTAAATTCAATTTTTAAAAAAATTGTTAAAAAAAATTGAGATCTTCTACTACAATGTTAATATTTTTTATAGAAAATTAAATTATCTAGTTGGGGTGTTTCGGCTTTTGTTGATAATTGTATAAGTTTTGGAAATATAGGCAGTTAAACTCATAAATTTATCATAAAAAAATATTTTTCTTAATAAAAAATGTTTGAGAAACCCTGGAATTTTTTTGAAAAAACTAATTTGAGATTTTGTATTTGTCTATGTTTGTACCAATTTTCAGCGTTCTACCGTTTATGGTTTCTGAGATATATGGAAAAATAAAATAAAAATTCAAAAGTTGATAACCCCTGACTGAAACAAAAATTCAAAATTCCGAGTATAAAAGTTTTGTAGGCCTGTAACTGTTTATATATTCTGAAATTTTAGGCTCTGTAAATTGAGCGGATCAAAAGTTATAAGGGGGGGACGGACACACAGACACACAGACACACAGACACACACACAGACACACAGACACACGAAATGTTCTACTCCGAATTCTGAGTAAATCCGTGTATGGAACATATATGCTGCGAAGCCTCTAAGTTGGTGTTTTTTGACTTCAAAGTTGGAAAATCCATGAAAAAAGTAGACCTCTCCATACAATTCTCGCGTATTCTGGCTTGATACATTGTCGATATGTTAAGAGAACAAAGTTCTCCTGAACAAATCGACAGTTGGATAATGGAGTATTGTTTAAATGTACTTGATTATTAATTATTTTTTGTTTTGTATTTAAGGCTTTTTTTATCTCTAATGCCTCCAAGTTATCCAATCTTAAGCCCTCTTTATTTATATGCAAGATTTTATATCCCGTTTGATTATTGAAAGCATGATTATTTTCAATCAAGAGATTTGCAAACTCTGAGAAATTGTTACTTTTTAAACATCTTAAATGCTCCTTAATTCTAATGTCAAAATTTCTACCTGTTTTACCTATATAAAAAAATTCGCAATCTTCACAATTTAATCTATAGACACCCGAATTACTTAATACCGTGTCTTTATCTTTATTATTTTTTAAAAAAGTTCCTAGGTTATTACCAGTATAAAAGGCTGGTTTTAAATCTGGTGGTAAGTCTTTTATTAGCACTGATTTTATTTTATCATTTATAAAAAGCATTCTCCGCCATTTTTGATCATTTGTGTTTATACATTCTTTACCGCTGTACAAGTAATTGATTATATTTTGTCTCTTTTGTATTTTATTTTTTATATTACTTATTATATTTAAGTCATAACCATTATTAATCGCGATGTTTTTAATTGTATTTAATTCTATATTGTAATTTTCTACTGTCATTGGAACATTTTGTAGCCGATGTAACATTGCATAGAAGGCAGACAACTTATGTGATAGAGGATGATTTGATGAATTATGTATAACTGTGTCTGCGTATGTAGGTTTACGATAAATACTGAAGTCGATTGCGTTATTTTTTAAAGAAAGAGTTAAATCTAAGAAGTTCATGAATTACATCCAGTTGAATGGGACTTACTAGATGATAAAGTTCGCCATTTTGCAAGCGTGGATGCATTTAAGAAGAAAACTGTGATACGCAAAAAACTACAAAAATTAATTGATAGCAAAAACAATAAGAAACAATTAAAAAACAGCACTGAAGAGAATACTACGTCGTCAAAAAGTGACTTTAAATTCTATGACCGTGTCGTTAATCTATCCACTCATAAGTTTGAATCAGATGAATTAGAGTTGCTTTCAAAAGGTCTAAAATATAACCTTCATTATACAAATAATAATACACATAATGCAATTGAAAATTTAGCAGTTGATTTAGAAACAGCATTTAAATATCAACCAAAAGAATATCATTACAAGTGTGCAAAAACATTAAAAAACAATTATACACCAAACAACAATAATAATTCATATAAAAATAAAAAAGAGTTCCTATTAATGAAAAATATTCGTAATAATTTAAAAGAAAAGAACTTGACGCTGACAAAAGCAGATAAGGGAAATACAACTGTTATTATGAACAAAAGTGATTATGAGATTAAAATTCAAGATTTTTTACAAGATAATAACTTTGAAGTGTTACACAAGGACCCCACAAACAATTACCAAGAAAAATTAAAAAGTGAATTGAAATCGTGTAAAAGTGATGCCATAAAAAATAATGGTAAATCCCAATTAGTGTTGATGAATCCAAAACCCCCAAAACTTTATGGCTTATTGAAACTACATAAGGATAATAAACCAATTAGACCTGTTGTATCGTATTACAATGCCCCAACATTTAAACTAGCTTCGACCATAATATCTATTGTTAATAATGCTAATATTTTTCAACCTACTTATAGTATTAATAATTCCTTACAACTGGTAAATCACCTTAGAGATAAGAAATTTCCTCATAATGCCCGTTTAGTGTCATTTGACATTGTTAGCTTGTTTACTAACGTTCCAGTAGCAGAAAGCAAATCCCTGATTAATGATATATTGGTAAATGCAAACTTACCGGGTGATTTGAGTAATGATTTAATACGCTTGTTCAATTTGTGTCTTGATCAGAATTATTTCCAATTTAATAACGTTTTATATAAACAGAAGGAAGGTCTCCCGATGGGAGGACCTGCTAGCCCATTAATAGCAAATATTTTTGTAAACCATTTAGAAAATAAGATTTTTAATAGTAAGTCACCTTTGTTGAAGTATGTAGAACTGTGGAAGCGATATGTGGATGATATTTTTTGTATTTGGACGGGTAGTATTCGCCAGTTAAATATGTTTTTAAAATTTATTAATTCGTTTCACCAAAATATTCAATTTACTCTTGAAATAGACAATAGCTCCACTTTGAACTTCTTAGATTTAACTCTTTCTTTAAAAAATAACGCAATCGACTTCAGTATTTATCGTAAACCTACATACGCAGACACAGTTATACATAATTCATCAAATCATCCTCTATCACATAAGTTGTCTGCCTTCTATGCAATGTTACATCGGCTACAAAATGTTCCAATGACAGTAGAAAATTACAATATAGAATTAAATACAATTAAAAACATCGCGATTAATAATGGTTATGACTTAAATATAATAAGTAATATAAAAAATAAAATACAAAAGAGACAAAATATAATCAATTACTTGTACAGCGGTAAAGAATGTATAAACACAAATGATCAAAAATGGCGGAGAATGCTTTTTATAAATGATAAAATAAAATCAGTGCTAATAAAAGACTTACCACCAGATTTAAAACCAGCCTTTTATACTGGTAATAACCTAGGAACTTTTTTAAAAAATAATAAAGATAAAGACACGGTATTAAGTAATTCGGGTGTCTATAGATTAAATTGTGAAGATTGCGAATTTTTTTATATACATAGGTAAAACAGGTAGAAATTTTGACATTAGAATTAAGGAGCATTTAAGATGTTTAAAAAGTAACAATTTCTCAGAGTTTGCAAATCACTTGATTAAAAATAATCATGCTTTCAATAATCAAACGGGATATAAAATCTTGCATATAAATAAAGAGGGCTTAAGATTGGATAACTTGGAGGCATTAGAGATAAAAAAAGCCTTAAATACAAAACAAAAAATAATTAATAATCAAGTACATTTAAACAATACTCCATTATTTAATATTTTTCCGTTGACAACCTCTGCTTTCAATAATGTAAGCTCCGCCCATCAACTTACCGATACATAATTTAGGCACACGGGTCACATTATGTACATAGTATCTAAGTTTAGTATAAGTTTGTCCGGACGAAGGAGCGGTTACGTCTCCGAAACTAGTTGACATATAAATATACTCAACGTGGTTAAAAACTAAGAGATTTTATTTAATTATACAAATCATTTATTTACGTGACATGGTAGCATATATAAATTGTACGCTTTTTTGCGATACCGTTTATCTGATTTTATCTCAAATATACGATTTGCAAAAAAATCACATATCAAATATTCAAACTGAATGTTGGACGTCACAGAATACAACAAATTTATTTGGATTTAATATGAAAAATATGTGCAGTTGTAGAGTTATAGCTTAAATGTGTAAACACAACAGTTTAACTACAGAAGAAACATCAATTCATTATTGATTTGATACAAATACGTATATTGAGAAACAGAAAACCTACCTATAATGTTAAAATATTAGTTATACATTGAACACTGAATATTTGAAATATTCTATTACATTTGATTTTTTAATAAATTCTACTATGTAGGTTCTGGTTGGTTGGAAGAAATTGCCTAATGGCAATAAGCTCGCCAGTGTACAATTATATTTGTTTATATTATGTACAAGAAGATGTATAAATAAATAAATACATTGAAAAGTAATAATTAATTATAATCGATACTGTAACAATAATCTAATGTGCTGCATCATTTTTTCAGATTACGTAGATTCGATCGGCAAATTTTAATGAATAAACCATCTTTACATGTTAAATAATTTATTTTTCTGTTTTAGAAAAATAATCTAAATGAATGAATTGATTATATTGATAAATATCAATATAATATATTATTTTTTTAAATTTTGATGACACGACTCAAATTTATTGTTTAATTAATTTTTGGAAACAAGTCAGAATTCAAATGACTATTTAATGCCTGGTAATCAACCATAACGAACTTGATAAAACATTCGCCAAGATTGCCATGATGCTTATAATGATAAAATTTCTTGTCCGAAGTCGTATAGCCAAACCATTTCTTATAGTCGAAAAATGAAACCACCAGCGGCCTAGTATTGAACTTACTCCATTTTTTGTCGCTTCTTCTGTTGGTTCATCTGTAAAAAAAAAACAATTTACGGTTATCAATTGAAAGATGAAAACCTAATGTGATGATGCATGTACCTTGCATGAAACACAAAAGATTAAATAAATAATACTTCAAAAGTAAAAACTATTGAGTGCTTGAAATATAGAGAAGAATAGATATATGTAGAAGAGTGCGGTGGGACGCTTGACCAAAATGTGGGGAGAATGTTGTTTGATCAAAAACACCTGATACTTAATATTTTCCCCCTGTCCTCATGTCTGGGAGTAAATTTCTTTAAGAAAAACTTCAAACCCAGCACAACACTGTGCAACACAACACTGATAAGGAACGCATACAATCAGTATGGGAAGACTACTACCACAAACTATTTAACCTCAATTACAATCTGAAAACTCATCCCACAACTATTCCGACAGAAACAAATGAAGAAGAATCGATAAACCCATCAGCAATATTAGAAGTGACTACAATACTGAAGAATCTCAAAAATAACAAATCACCCGGAAAAGACAACTTTTGCCTGCGGAATTGCTCAAATATGGAAATAAGCTATTGATAAATCTATTATTACATAAGCTAATCACAAAGATATGGACCCTAGAAATCACCCCAGAGTAATGGCAAATAAGCGTTATATGCACAAAAAAGTGCTTAGGTGTACAAAAAAAAAAACAAATAATTCAAGGGTACGCGGAAAATATTCTGGGAGAGTATCAGGCAGATTTTAGGTGTGGCAGATCTACAACATGCCAACTTTTCATCGTCAGACAAATTCTGGTAGAATGCTGGGAGTTTCATATAGATATTCATCAGGTGTTTATATACAGGGAATATCTGTATGATATATTGCAATTATGGACATACACTTTTTTAATAGGCAAAAATAGGACTCTGAAAGAAAATAAAAAAAATACTTGGAGAGTAAAGTAAACCAATGAATTATATTAATTGAAATAAAAATAATTACGTTTGTTTCGAATAAATGACAACTACAAGATTGGCGCAATCCTTGAAATAATGCGAGCAAAGTAAATCTGTCACACGATCAAAAGGAAACTTTTGTACAACGTTATAGCAGACACTTTTGTCTCGGATTTTTCGACGTCGTGCTATTCAGCTCTAATGACGGTGGGAACAATGTAAACCGTAAAGTTGGCAACGTCGCTGCATTTAGTGAAACTCCCCATAAGTCAAAATCGACGACTCGGCGAGTGGAACAAAAAAACTCTTTAAATTTCTTATTATATTACATTTTAATATACTTTTTTCTTAATAATAATAACATTTCAACTCGCACGGCTTGTGTTATTTATTGTTTCAAATGTTCATTCATTCATTCATACCATCACGGCATATCCCACAATGTGGGGTAACCAGCGAAAGGTGTGTGGGTGTGCATTGCCTTATAAAGGGGAGCACAACGTATCTGTGTATACCCACACACCAGTCTCGTCTCACCTAAAAAGGCACTATATTCAGAATGGGTGGTGAACCTCATTGCTGAACTATGTGAGATGTTATTGTTGCCTGATGTATTTTCGATTACCCGGCTCTTACGGGACACTCGAAAACAATAATAGAAAAGAGTGGAAGCACTATTCTAAGCCGGTGCCTCACAGTTAATATTACATATAAGTTTTTTGCTCTTCTGTAAAATGACATAGGCGAATTTAAAACCTATGCAACACAAGGCCGACTGACATGAATATATCCGTGCACAAACATGCGGAAATCCAGAAGGACAATCTTACGAGATCTATTTTATATATGTATGTATATGCAGATCAACTGGCTCTTACAGGATCCCCCAAAACGATGATAATAGATAAGAGTGGGATCAAATTCTTAGCCGGTGCTTCACAAAAAACTCAAACGGCCGAATCAATCAATTTATATTTTACCTAAATAACGAAAAATTCCATAGACACATTAAGAGCTATAGGAATTACATATTTTTGTGAAAAGCAAACGTTAATGTATCTTTTAATTTTCACCAAAAAACTATATTATTTAATTTAAAATAATTGAGTCCAAGATTTACGTCATAGTACCTAGGCTATTTTTTTCTGTGTATTACACTTTAACTTCTATTTGTAGACACTTTGGTTGGTTGAAACTCCCCGGCAGATACCTATAATTTAACAAATCGTAATAATTCCTCCATTACATAATGTGTTATACACGTTGTGTCCCCGGCAAATGACAGGTGCAGTTAATATTACTTTCACTCATATTCGGTCACTTTACTTCATATGGATGAACTTGCATAATTATTCTTACATAACGTTGGGTGCTTTACACGTTAGGTCCCCGGCAAATGACAGGTGCAGTTAATATAACTGTCACTCATATTCGGTCACTTGACATCATATGGATAATCTTTTGTGATCACGACAAAACTTAATTCTTAGACTATATAATTTAATTCTTCGAACTTGGCGTGAGTGACGTTGTAGCAGATCATTTTTAAAATAAAATAAAAATAAAACATACTTTGCAAATTCGAAAACGAATTTAGTTCGCAAGTTGTAAAATGTATTTACAAAGTTAAAGTTTTATTTTTATTATTTACTATCCAACTGTCGATTTGTTCAAGAGGACTTTGTTCTCTTAACATATCGACAATGTTTCAAGCCAGGATACGCGAGAATTGTATGCAGGGTCTACTTTTTGTGTGTGTGTGTGTCCCTTATAACTTTTGATCCGCTCAATTTACAGAGCCCAAATTTTCAGAATATATAAACAGTGATAGGCCTACAAAATTTTTATACTTAGAATTTTGAATTTTTGTTTCAATCAGAGGTTATCAACTTTTGAATTTTTACTTTATTTTTCCATATATCTCAAAAATCATAAAAGCTATAACGCTGAAAATTGCAATGAATAGAATACAAAAATACAAAATCTCAAATTTGTTTTTTCAAAAAAATTCCAGAGTTTCACAAACATTTTTTACTAAGAAAATCATTTTTTTATGATAAATTTATGTGTTTAACTGCCTATATTTGTGAAGTTTTTAAAAAGATCGAAAAAAGCCGAAATACCCCAACTAGATAATTTAATTTTCTATAAAAAATATGAACATTGTAGTACTACATCTCAAATATTTTTTTTAAATTTTTTATAAAAATTGAATTTAATGACTACATCGCTTCATACAATTTGTATGGCAGTCACCTATACACAATATCTTAATTGTTTGATACTTAATCTCCAAACATTCATACATACCATCATGATGTTTTCATATTTCGGGTAGGAAAAAAGGACTTACCTCCATCTTATCTTATTTTGACATACATACCTACATGTGTTGTATATAAAACAAAATATCTTAAAATATTCAATAATTTGGATTTATGGGTTTATAATTTGGCACTTTTTCTTCAATTATACATAGGTACTATCGCTATCGACAGTTTGATCTCATGTGTTACATGCAACTAGTATATTTAATTCATATACAGTAGGACTACAAAGGCGGACTTTTTGTCATAAAGTGATCTCTATCAACCATCCCGAGCAATGTGAAGTCTCTGAAGTTAATTTGGTAGAATAGAATTAAGTACCTACCTACCTTGGTAAAAATACTAATCATAATATGAATGAAAAATGGAGGATGAAATAAAATTTGGAGTAAACTAGTTGCATGTAACACATGAGATCCAACTGTCGATAACGATAGTATGTACAGTTGAAGAATAAGAATCAAACTATAAACCCATAAATCCAAATTATTGAAAATTTTAACACATGTTGGTATGTATGTCAAGATAGGACAGTTTGAAGGTCAGTCCTGTTTTCCTACCCGGAATATGAAAACAGCATGATGGTTCTGTATGTATGTTTGGAGATTAAGTACCTATCAAACTATTAAGTCTTCTTACATATTGTGTATAGGCGACTGACATTCAAATTGTATGAAGCAATGTCGTCACTAAATTCAATTTTTATAAAAATTGTTAAAAAAAGTTCGAGATGTTCTAATACAATGTTAATATTTTTTATAGAAAATTAAATTATCTAGTTGGGATGTTTCGGCTTTTTTCGATATTTTTGAAAAATTTGGAAATATAGGCAGTTAAATTCATAAAATTATCATAAAAAAAATATTTTTCTTAATAAAAAATGTTTGAGAAACCCTGGAATTTTTTCGAATGAACTTATTTGAGATTTTGTATTTTTCTATGCTTATACAAATTTTCAGCGTTTTAGCTTTTATGGTTTCTGAGATATATGGAAAAATAAATTAAAAATTCAAAAGTTGATAACCCCTGACTGAAACAAAAATTCACAGTTCTGAGGATAAAAGTTTTGCAGACTCATAACTGTTTATATATTCTGAAATTTTGGGTTCTGTAAATTGAGCGGATCAAAAGTTATAAGGGGGGACGGACACACAGACACAGATACACACACAAACACACACACACACACACACACACACACACACACAAAACTCACACAAAATGTTCTATTCCGAATTCTGAGTAAATCCATGTAAGGGAACATATATGCTGCGAGGCCTCTAGTTGGTGTTATTAGCATGCAAAAAGTCCACTACACCATACAAAATTTTCCTTCGTACACGCATCTTGGCTTAATAATGTCGATTCATTAAGAGAATTGAATTCTCATGAACGAATCGACAGTTGGATTAAGGAATTATTTGCGAAATGTAATATTTTATGTATGTACCTAGATATCTTATCCGTTAAGGCCACACTTATGTTGACTTCGAGATCAGTGGTGTGTTTCACCAAAACTATTTTTGTGTACATAAAGATACCATTAGTACCACAAATACAGGTGTGGAGCAACCACATTTGGGATGGAGGGGTGGAATTAATCGACATTTAAAATAGAGGAGTTTTTCGCCCAGGTAGGTAATATGCTGAGGAATAAGAAGAAAAAGTTGATTATCCTTACCTGGTAAAAAATATAGCATTACGCTTGCAGAATTGAGATTTGATGGACTGCAGGTGTAATTTCCTGCGTCCTCCTGTCTGACGTTCTTTACAACAAGACTTCCGATCTATTACACAAAGAAATGTATTTTCATTCCTAATAAAGATTCACAGGTTTTTATTATAAATTAATTAAATGAAATAACACACAAGTTTTTCTACACCACTAAAATTACTAGTTGTATGTAACACATGAGATCCTAATGTCGCAATAGTATGCATAATTAAAGAATATGTACATACCTACCAAACTATAAACACAAATTAATAAATATTTTAGTATTTTTTTTTCTGCAAATAACATGTATGTCAGGATAGGATAGAATGGAAGTCAGTCTCTTTTCCTACCCAGAATATGTAAACAGCCTTATGGTATGTATGTATAATAGGAGATTTAGTATCAAAATATTGTTTCTTCTTAGATAATATATAGTGTATAAGCTACTGCCATACAAATTGTATGAAGCAATGACGTCACTACATTAAATTTTTATAAAAATTGTTGTAATACTACAAGTTTATATTTTTTATAGAAAATTATATCATCTAGTTGGGGTGTATCAGATTTTTTCAATATTAATAAAAACTTCACAAATATAGGCAGTTAAAACACATAAATTTTTTTAAAAAAATGATTTTCTTATTAAAAAATGTTTGTGAAACTCTGGAAATTTTTTAAAAAACAAATTTGAGATTTTGTATTTTTGTATTCTATTCATTCCAATTTTCAGCGTTATAGCTTTTATGATTTTTGACATATATGGAAAAATAAAGTATAAATTCAAAAGTTGATAACCTCTGATTGAAACAAAAATTCAAAATTCTGAGTAAAATTTTTTTTAGGCCTATAACTTTTTATATATTCTGAAATTTTAGGCTCTGTAAATTGAGCGGATTAAAAGTTATAAGGGACACACACACACATAAAATGTTCTACTCCGAATTCTGAGTAAATCCGTATATGGAACAAGCTGCGAAGCCTCAAGTGTTTTTTGACTTCAATGTTGGAAAAGCCGTGAAAAATATAGACCCTGCATACAATCTCGCGTATCCTGGCTTGAAACTTTGTCGGTATGTTAAGAGAACAAAGTTCTCTTGAAAAAATCGATAGTTGGATTACTTTGATGTATCTGTCAAAATATTTGAAGGTATCGCTATTGGATAATGTCTCTACATCTATTTGCATTATGGGAGTGGTAGAATTATTTGCATTTTTAAACGATAGGTACAAATACTCTGTCTTACATCTGATCAGTCAAGGCTTTGTCTTTCAGGATTTTTCTCCACTTTTCCAGACTATTTTGCAGGTCTTCGTGTTTTTCACGTATTATTATCTACTATATCATCTGCAAACAGTAGGGTCTTTTTGAGATTTTTTTCTGAATTTATTTTCTAGTTGGTTAAGTAGTCCATGACGAAAATTAACAGTACCCCCTATTCAGTAACTATTGTAACTAAAATAAGAACGTACTTTCTTATTGTAGATTTTAGATTTACGATCTTATGTCAACGTTATAAAATATCAACTTCTCTCTCCGGTGTAAAACTTCTTCGCCCGTGTGTGGGTTGCGTCGTAGGTTAAAACCTTGGCACCAGTCCTGCCAGCCATTCCACCGCCTCTGGGGTCACCCTTTGGATGTCCTGGAGGTCACCAATGATCTTTTTCAGTCGGCAGTTCTGCACTATAATATGTCTTATTGTCTGCTCGGCTCCACACTCATAATCAAAGTTATATCTTTCCTCCCACCTCCAGAGTAAGTGGTTGCAGTAACCCTGCTCCGTTATTACTCTATATTGCTGTACCCAAATTTTTCGCGGTAGGTCAAAGCCTGGAACTCGAGCTGTTGGGTTATTGTAGTATTTATGTATTTACTAGATGCATGTAACACATGAGATCCAACTGTCGACGGCGATGGTATGTATAATTGAAGAATACGTGCCAAACTATAAACACTTAAACACAAATTAATAAGCATTTTGAGATATGTTGTTTTCTATACACGGTGTATCATGAGGAGTGGATCAACCGAAGCAGGGAGGTAGGGGACCTCGATACCTATCGATTTAACCCCCCCATGTATGTTCAGCGATATTGAGTGGTTCAAATGCATTCTGTGACCCATTTCTATTTCCACATTTCAGCAATATTGGCGTTGTCTCCCTCCACATACCAAATAGGTTTACGGGATTTCAGCTTTTTGGGGAGTGGGTTGGAGATGTCTTCAAAAACTGGTAGTTGGGGATTATGTTTAATTTTGTTTTTCTCCCTGATTGTAGCGTGTGATCTTCGAAGGTCTAATGGTGTTACGTTGGACAGTACTGGCAACCATTGGGTTGGTGTGGATTTTATTGTTCCTATTATAATAATATTCTCATCGTTTTGTTCAGCTCGACGTCTATTTGTCTGCAATGTGCACTTCTACCCCATACCGTGGTGCAGTATTTGCCGAGCTGTAAACCAGTGCCATGGCCGATGTACTCAAAGTTGCCGTTCAACTACCCCCAAGATGTCCCTGCCAGTTTGCTGATAATATTATTTCTGGATTTTATTTTATTTTTTACACCTTCAGTATGCGCTTTGTATTTAAGAGATCTGTTTATCTAAACACCAAGGTATTTTGAGTTTTTCTCATTCGGTATCCTTTCACCGCACATTTATAGTTGTAGTTCCCCTGCAGATTCTTTATTATTTAAATTAAACTTATTTTTATACCAACACATCGTTATTAATTTCATCTTGTCACTTACCGTGTCTTTTCCAGCACGTTCCCTGCGTATGTCCATGGAGTATTTTTCGAAATTGTGCACCCTATACTCCCCCTTGTACCAGAAAAGGTACAAGGGTTTCTCGATGGACGGAGAGATGAGGCAGTGTAATGTAACCTCACTGCCAGCTTTAACGTATATCGCCTTTTCCCCCATTATCTTAACGATGGGAACTAAAACAAAACAAAATAAAAGTTAAAACCTGGAAAGTAATAACAATTAACTTTTTATGCAAAAATATTTTATTATTTTTATTTTTTATTTGTTGGCAAATTCACAGAATGTATTACATAACATTATTTACATAATCTTTTAAATATAAATACATTCCCATTATGAATTTACTAGTGAAATATTACAATTATAAAAGCTTGGTAGAAAAAAGTATTAACAAACAAAACAAATAGAACTATGATGACAGAGGAAGTAACAATAACAATGAATCAATTTACAATAATTTGAAAGAGGAGAATGTATTAAAAAAAATGAAAGAGAAGAAATAAATACATTAACAATATAGAGAAGAAATCTTAACACATTGTGTAAAAAAAATTGGTAGAAAAATCAATAGAAAAATCGAGATGCACAATCTCTCAAGACTTACGACATGAATTTATCAAGTATAAAAAAAAATCGAAAGAGGGAAGAAAAAAAAATATCTACGTATGTTAAGATGAAGTTAAAATTCATTTCATGAAATATTGCCTGAACTGAGGATATGTTTGATTATACTTAGATACATATGGTTCGTATTTAATGTGAAACACGTCAATATTATTAAATGTTTTATTTTATTATGTAGGTACATAGATAGTGTCCTGTTTAAAACAGAGTCTTTAACGTATGTCGTGTTAATATTTTTTATATGAAATGCGTTTGTTGAGCGGGTGGATCTTGATGGATATTATTTGGAAAATTATGAATTAATAATGTTTATTAACAACACAATTCCATTTTTATCACACCTTCATTATTTGAACGAGGGTTGAAAAAATTTCAATTATTGAAATATGCGTTAGAAATCCATCATTTTGGCATACTTCTTGATAGTATTATCATGCACATAAAATCAATTTCGCTTACCAATTACATTTAATGTGATATACATGCTCATCTTAGGTTCAGTGCTTATTTGACACTCGTAATCTCCAGCATCCATTGATTGCACATATTATATCTGAAATTATTTAGAATTAGATAACTAAGTACAATAATAATATGTATTTATTTTTTTTAATTGGCTTCATGAAAATTCCTTCGTTATAGAGGGTACCGTAAATAAATAAACTTAGAATATTTGCCGCAATAGATAGGCATTTTCCCAAACACGGCAATTCAAGAAGATTTTTACTCTCTACACTATGGAATAGGGGAGAGTCATGATTTCGCAAAATTTAAGCGTATTTTTTTACATCAATTTCTCAATGGGTATCATGTAGAGAATGCGCACTATGAGTTTCGTCTTGATGTGTTTGTGTGTATGGCGTAGGTATACGGCGTACACGCCGTACGCCGTACGCCGTAGCATTTATCTTTTTTGTGTCCTCTCTACAGCCCAAACTATAAGTCCGATCGACTTCATATTAATATCATATGTGTAAAGTGCAAAGACCTAAAGCTGATAAGTTTTCCATAGACAACTTTTGATTTCTTCTCTATGAATTCATCATTTACGTTGTTTTTTTTTTTGTGTACAGATCATAGAGCTCCTGGTTGAATCTGATACGCCACTCTCCATTGTCGATTATTGTGCCACAAATATTCCGCAGCACCTTCCTACATGTCCGTCTTACCCAAGTCTCCCAATCATTACATATCTGGAGATGATGGGATGTTTGTAATGGTCATGGAGCTCCTGGTTGAATCTGAAATGCAACTCTCCATTATCAGTTATTGGGCCACAAATCCTCCGCAGCACTTTCCATTTGAAATGCTCGAGAGTTTTCTCGTCAGCCTTCCTACCTATACATTATCACGGGTTGGATAAGAGTGGAAGCAATACAAAAAAAAATAATGCAGAGCATACCTGAAGAGTCCAGGTTTTCGTTGATTCTGAATATATAGAATGGAATCTTTCATCTGCTATGAAACCACTACGATCTACGGTCAATATGTGGGGTCTTATCCAGGACACAGATTTATTTCCTAAGTGCATAATCTGAAAATATTATTCATACTATCTAAATTTGTTTTTTTTTCAACATGTTTATATTATTTTTGTAAATATTAGATAAGACCACAAACGCTACAACGCTGACAATTTGTATAAATATAGTATACCATCATTACGTTTTCATATTCTGGGTAGGAAAAAAATACTGACCTTCATACTATCCTATCCTGACATACATACCTACATGTTTAATAATGTTTTAACATTTGTGTTTATAGTTTGGTCGACAGTTTAATATCTAGTGTTACATGTATCTAGTTAGAAATATAAGACAATGATATATTGACCCTGAATATTGAGAAAACTTACTATATACCTTTTACCATAAACAAGAAAATACCTCCCATTGCATTAAATATTAAAATACACTCAAAAAATTGTTCTACAAAAGTATTAACATGTAAAAATAACGATTGTCTATATATAACAAATAAAAATGAAATTAAATATTTAGGAGTAATACCTAATTAACCTTAAATGGAAAACTCAAATAAATAACACTATAAACAGATTAAGAAAGCTTATTTACATATTTATCAACCTTAGAAACATTCTTAATTTAAAATTACTTTAAAATGTGTATTACGCTTTCGCCCATTCAATAATGCAATATGGCATTGTTGCATGGGGGGGGGGGCGTATAAAACATCCATTTTGCCTCTAGAAATTACGCAAAGGTTGATAATAAAAATTATAAATAAAAAACCATCTGACTACCCAACTTTGCAACTATTTCGTGATTTTCAAGTGCCATCTTTTAAAAATATCTATAAAAAAAATGTGCTATTTCAAATACATAAGGACATTGGAAGGTCGCACCATGCCTTTGTACGTGTGGCGAGTGATAGACATATATAGTGGGTCAACTGTGTACCCCGTTAACACATACAAGTTTTGCACAGCACTACTACACGTACAATGGGGTGGTGTGGTTCAACCAACTTGAAACAGATTTGAGACTGGCAATTGAACATGATTTAAAAAAAAAAAAAAAAAAAAGAATAAATCAAACTTATTATTTGACTGATATGTAAATTATATTAACTTCTTTTTGTATAGATAATAATTATGTATGTATAATATTTTGTGTATTCTGTATTAAATTGTCTCCTTTACACACGAGTGCTTGCACTCTAGTAAAGGGTAAATATGTTTTGTCTTACTGTGAATCTTTTCTATATAGTTTGTTTGTTTTATATTTTGTATATGTTATTGTAAACTTAATAAAATAAAAAAAATAAAAAATATTTGACACGAATACAATGAAGGTTATACATATTATGCTCTTGGACAAACGTCAGTTTCTTAGGGAATTGTGGGTTGGGGTGGTTTAAGCCGCGTTGACACAGTCAGAGTGCACTCGGATCGAGCACACTCGGATACCTACTCGGACGCCACTCGTATTATGTCAACCGATAATCCGAGCCCACTCGGATGACGGTGTCCGATCCGTATAGACTCGGACCACGTCCTATTGTTCTGAGTTAGCTCGTATAGGACTATAGGAGTAGTGAAACAAAATGGCGGACAACAACAAACATATGTCATCTCTTGGTAAAAAAAAGTGGTCTGAGCGCGATACCGCTTATTTTTTAGAATTATAAGAAGCGGAAGAAGTTCTATGGAACGTTCAATTAAAATATTATAAAAATAAAGATGCAAGGAACGCGGCAGTGCCATTTGAACTTCACGAAGGAAATTTTCAGATGAACCCTGCTTTGTACGCCTTAAAATCCTTTGACGGGTCCAAATTTTCCTTATGCGTTGCTTATATTTTTCCTTGTAGTGGTTTTCTATCTCTTTAATTAATGTGTCTGCAACAACTCCAACACCTTGCAGAAACAGATCTGTCTTTGCCATATTTATGACCTTAAAAACGAGTAAAAAAACTTGTGTGTTAAATGAAAACTAACACCTTACAGCAACAGAGCTGTCGCAGTTATGATTTTGAATCCGAGTAAAAAAGTTTGGGTGTAAACCGCTATCCGTGTACACTTGGATGAAGCTTACTCATACGAGTCCACTCGGTCCGAGCATACTTTGACTGTGTCAATCAGGCATTAGCTAAGACAAACCTTTTTCCGTTTCAACAGCGCAAAAATCACTACTCCGGGTCATCTGTTGAAAACCTTACAATCATCCATCAAGCCAGCTGTTTTCGGAATTCGACAATTTTATATTAGTAGGTACAATAATCATACATTCATTCATACCATCACGGCATATCACACAATGTGGGGTAACCAGCGAAAGGTGTGCGGGTGTGCATTGCCTTATAAAAGGGAGCACAACATATCTGTGTATACCTACACACCAGTCTCGTCTCACCTAAAAAGGCACTTTTTTCAGAATGGGTGGTGAACCTCATTGCTGAACTATGTGAGATGTTATTGTTGCCTGTTGTATTGGCTCTTACGGGACACTCGAAAACAGTGATTGAAAAGTATGGAAGCACTATTCTAAGCCGGTGCCTCACAGCTACAACTACATAAAGTACATAAAATAATCATACAACTACATGAAAACCCAGCTAAATATAAACTGACTTTCAATACAAGAAATAGACATTTGCTGCAACCTGCACATACACAACCGACTACTTTTACCTAGAGACAACACATTTTAGCACTCAAAATAGATAATTCATTTGCATCTGATATATTGTCCAGCCGAGTGGACATAATTTTAGAAAGCTGGTTATAGATTTGTTTATTCGGAGAGTGAGAGAAGAGTCAGAGAGAGAATTGACGTTTGTTTTAAGATGATATTTCCCCTCTGATTTTTTTTTACGCCATCATACACCCTTTATTACACATATCCCCACATTACCCTCTTACACATGCAAAAACACCTTCACTCTCTCAAATTAATACAATTGTTTTTAGTCGCTTATGTGCTCTTGATTGTATATATTTTTATATCTTTTTTATAAATATTATGTAGAAAAAATGCATTGCGTAATGTTAGTATTACCTCAATATAGGCTTCCCCTCGTGAGATAATTCATTCCATTATTATATTTAAGTTTTTGTTATATATGTAGCCCTAGTTACAATATTCACATCGACAGAATTGAGAGGATTCAGAGAAGGTTTGTTAAAACGCTCAATTTAAAAAAAAATTTACCGCCATGATTATGACCAATCTTTAAAATTACATGGGTTTATATCACTTGAAAAAAGAAGAAAGATATCCGATGTCTATCTGCTTTATAAAATACTTAATAACCTTGTAGACAGCTCTTACCTACTCTGCCCAAGCGAAGAACACGCAATTATAAGTGAACCTGCGAAAAAAAAAAAAATCTTTGAATACCTAGAAAATGAAGATAGATATGCCAAGATACGCCAGCGGCGCAAATTACACATTCTGTCCCTATCGCACAATATTCTCTCTAATCCAAACCCGTCACAGTAGGTAGGTACCTTAAAACGAATTCACTTATCAATCCAATCATGGACATCCACTTCAATTTGCTGAACGTCCGACACTATCCATCCCTATACATAACACAGAATTTTTGAGCTCGTCGTTCGAAGTACAAACAGCAAGACTAATATGGAATAGTCTGATTCCTGATATTGCTGATAAAGTCTAACTATGTAACTTTGTATTTTCAAGAAAAAACTAAAGAAGGTATTTTTCCCTGATTCGGATTTCTTCTCCTCGTTTGTTCTCAATCCTTTTTTTGCTAAGATGTTTTTTTGCGTTTTTAATATTTATCTTAGTGTTATGTATATTTTCTTTGTTTTTCCGCTTTCATTATTTTGTTGATGTATATAATATACAATTTTAACAAACTTTGTAATCTGGTTGGTGGGAAGAAATTGCCTAATGGTAACAAACCCGCCAGTGTGCATTATATTTAATTTTATTGTAAACTAAAAGATAAATAAAATGATAGCTTTGATTAAAGAAATTTCTTCCATTCTTATAAACTTTTTTTTTTTTTTTTAATTAAAAAAATGAATATGTCCTTGTTAAACAAGTACATATACATCTTCCTACGTTCCCTAAAATAAGCATAAATGCTTGTGCTATAGGTGAACGAAATCGGTCGAGGCAGGATTCGAACTCGCGACCACTGGATTGCTAGCCCAGTGCGCTAACCGTTGTGCCATCGACCCATAAACTATCCATAGTTTTTGAATGTACCTAGTAATCCCTACGATAATATTTTAAAAAGTTATATGTGTAGATGCCTTTTTAATAGTGATCGTCGCTTGATTTAATATTTTTCATTCTACTTTTTTATTTTCGTTTCAATTGTTGTGATCAAATTTGAGTCATACATACGTCAAACTAACCTGTCGTGCATTTTTCCGTCCCGGTATTACAGTTTATTTTTCGCAATAAACTGTGCGTGCAAGGTTCAAATTAAGTGCAAACGGTGGAATAAGTAATTGTGCATCTTTTGGATTATATTTTTAATTTGGATTATCAATGAGAGGTACGCAATACCATTTTTCATGCACCAAATAATCGTCACAAAAGCGACAGATATTCATCATTCACAATACGACAGTATAGCTCACTGTAGGTAACAAGAAATCCTTCAATTATAAAATAATAAAAACTCTTCAAATAAGTACAAGTATTACGGCGCTCACGCTGTGTACCTTCGTGGCCCAGTTGGTAAAACACCGTACACATTCTACTTCAAAGCGGACTGACTGAGGAGAATCGAGTTCGAATCCCGTCGAGGACAAAAAGATTTTTTCCTTTTTTTTTGTATATATATATATTTTTTTTGTTTGTACTGTTAACTTTTGAAGTAATACTTTATTTAAAACTAGCTGAGAAGCTTCGCTTCGCTCAGCTTCTAAGCTAGGGCTTGCAGCCGGCTTTTACCGCTACGCGGTAAATGACCGCCTCCGGCGGTCGATGGTACTGAGGGGTCTGAAGGTACTGAACGGTCTGAAGGTACTGAACGATCTGAAGGTACTGAGGGGTCTGAAGTTACTAAAATGTCTTAAGGGATGAAAGATTCGGGAGGAAATGAAGAGGGGTATGAGGCATTGATGGAACGGGAGGTACAAAAGGACCTGAAGAGACGGGAGACACTGAAGAGACGGGTGGCACTTAGGGACAGGAGGCATTGAAAGACGGGAGGCTCCGAAGGGACGGGAGACACTGAGGGACCATTTTTAATTATACAGGCAATACGAAGATTGCTGAGTTTCATCTAAATCAAACGCCTATAATCCGCAAAGTGGTTAAAAAGGTTGCAAACCCTATTGTAGAAGTCAAACGAAGCTTCTCTTTTAGTTTCTTAATTTGCGTTTCACAAACCATGACACGGAGCAAGCTTTATTTTTCGCTGCTGTGTTTGTCGCCTCCGCACAAAAACGTTATTCTTATAAAATATTAATTTACAAAATAATAAATTGTTTAATTTAAGAAAGATTGATATTTTAAACTCCTTGTAAATAAGCATGTAATAAATATTAATATTTTTTCGTGCAACTCTCCAATAATAATTAGTACTTTAAATCCTGGCAACACCGTGGTTGACATTTGACTTGACATTTAACAAATGACCGATAAATTATGTTTGCAAACTCAACATGTAGTCTAAATCTAAACGATATTACTTAAATGTTTACTCGATCATCTATTGTGTGTTATGTGTATTTAGATTGTATAATTTTTTATGCTTAAATAAGGATATTCGCCTTTTCAGTTAATTTAGCAAGCATTCGCAGACTCTTATTTTAACTGCAGACATTAAAGCGGTACTATAGTTTGGTTATGGACATTTTATATTTAATTCACCAGAATTTGATGTATTTCAGATAAGCATTACAGTAGCGAGATGTATTCTAAGTGCAATTTTTTTAATACTATAATTTATTTTGCCAACTGTAACCACTAAAATATAAAATCATGTATGTTCTCTTCGGTGATAATTTATTTTTCTTGTTTATGTTTACCTCCGTTTCACGATGAAACTTTATCTGTTACAGAAACATATTATATTATTATGTTATATTTTTCAACTTGTAACTGACAGTATAGCCAATCAGCGGAGACTTCTAATTGGCTGTTAAATTATTATATTAGATGTAATATATATGCTGTTAGTCTTCCAAAAATTTATAAACAAATAAATATAATAATTTTAGTCTAAATTTAATACTTAAACTTTGTCGTATGTTTGTT
This sequence comes from Molanna angustata, assembly GCA_963576475.1. Classification (NCBI taxonomy): domain Eukaryota; kingdom Metazoa; phylum Arthropoda; class Insecta; order Trichoptera; family Molannidae; genus Molanna; species Molanna angustata. Next base: position 24,520,458 of record OY754977.1, read on the forward strand.
GAATAACAAATGAGAACGTATGAGGCCGACTTAAAAATTATTTACCAGTTAAGACTAAAATCATTCTAACGCGACGTCCTACGTAGGCGATTCAAGGCGAACGCGAAGCGGCGCGAAAATAACAAACAGTCGGTAACTATTGAAGTGTCCTGCGTTACCGACCACGAGTAGGGTACGGTGTGACATGGCACGATGCGAAGCGAACGCGATCAATTGGTTTGATATTTTCGCGCGAATTGGAAGCGGTGCCATAGTTTTTTTTTGTAAAGTATAATGTCAGAAGCACGATTCGCGTGCCCGTAGGACAGAGCCGCAGCGTCGCACCGCATCGCTTTGAATTCGCATGTATCCGTTCGGATCGCTTCGCATTCGCTTTGAATCGCCTACGTAGGATGTCGCGTAACTCAACAACACATGCTACCATTACTTGACTACGCTGACGTTGCCTACGCTGAGATTCAACTGAAGATCAACTTAACAAACTCGAACGGTTACAAAATGTCTGCATTCGATACGTGTTTGGACTCAGGAAGTTCGACCACATGTCCGAGAGCAGGCAACGACTGAACTGGTTAAAGATCCGTCACCGAAGAGATTCCCGTGTTCTTTCCCTTTATATATTTTATATTTTTAATACTATAAAAGTCTTTAATTATTATTATTATTAGGTGATGTATGTATGTCGAGTATCGAGACGACAATGCGTATATGTCAGAATAGGAAAATGTGTTCAATTCAATATGGTTATATAGTTTTTATAGTTTGATTCAAGTTTTTTCAATTAAGTTTTTGACAAAGATATACATTGTTAGAGATATGGAGAAAACTTACCACGTTAATAAGTTTTGTTGAATTTGATAGTAATATATTTTTATCGGATACCTACCTGGATATTAACAAAACACGATGAAAACAGAGTGGATGCCTTTGAAAGAAAAATCTTATGCAGAATATACCTATGTACCTATTAACGACTGTCAAACATGGCGTAAAAGATATATATCACCGAGCTTTATGATCTTTACCAGGACATCAGCATAGTCATGAGCCATGGGGCAGCAGAACTCGAAGGTGGCAGCCAACGATAGAACAGTATGGAGTAGATTCTTGGACACAGATAGGACCCATCAAGAGTTGTGACGCTAAGAATAATGATGATGATATTTTTATGTGAATAAAGTAATTGATTGTTGGCAATTATTTAATTTTATTTTCTTAAATTTGTCTTCATAAATTTGAAAGTGAAATAATTTGTTAATTAAATGAAACATACAGAAATGTTTTGAAAATATAGATTTCTTCTTCCTTGCCTCTTCCCAGTTCATCTGGAGCGGCCCTTCTGGTATGACCTTTCCTTTCTTGCCCTTCGGAGACCTTTCCATCTTGCGTCATTTCTCTGGTTAGTTGCTCCTCCCTCAACTCCTTAATATTTGTCCACCAGGTGGCCTATGTACGGCCTCTATTTCTGGACTGAGTGCGATATCCTGTGTGAGTTTAACTATATGATCCTCATTTCGTCTGGTAATGTGTCCGTACCATCGGTGTCTGGCCTTTAGTTTCTCCGGAATAGAGGCGACTCCAACACTACCTCGGACGTATTCATTTCTAATTCGATCCTCCTTTGTAACACATCTAACTCTATCCCCTTTGAAGGGGTCTCTCATAATTCTTTAGTGGTTCCTAAAAATTTCATTTGAAAGCAAGCATTACATACATACCATCACGCCATGTCCCTCGCGGGGTAGGCAGAGAGAACCAAACGCTACTTATTTCTATCTTGACACACATTCATCGCCTCGTCGACATTCATACATTGTCCTAAATATATTCATTTGTTGTTCATGCTTCTGACATCTCCGCCTTTCAAAATAGCGTTCCCATGGATATGCCATCCCTTACTTGGGCGACCCCGACCTCTCATTCGATTCCTGTCCGCAATGTATATTTTCTTTGTCAGGCGTTCCTCATTCATTCTGCCCATGTGGCTAAACCATCTCAATGTGTTCACTTTAATTCTATTAATGACATCTTTCTTTATCTTACATTCTTTCCTTATGTCCTCATTTCTGACCCTCTCATACATCGTCCTATTATATCTTCTAACATGACTTTTAAAATACTTAATTCTATAATGACATGCATTTATAGAATTACCTGTCAATAATGTATAAAGAGGCTCTGGAGGATATCTATTGCAGGTATGTGTACTATTCCATTGTTACAACACATTCCTGGGTTTTCTCCCTTCCATTTCAAATCACCACAATATGTACAAATTATAGACATTCTACCAAAAGTTGATACTGGCTCAGAAATAAATTGCAACTATAGGTTAATATCTATATTGCAACTATAGGAAAAAGCAGAATTTTCCTTTTGTCTCCATGATTCATGTTTCAATGCCACTTCTGTTATTTTACATACAAAAAAAATAGTGTTTGGCGATATTGTTAAGCGTTTTCAATTTGACTCAGGGGCCTTATGACTTGAAGACTTAGAGGCTGTTTTATACTTTTAATGCTGCTAAGATGGCGCATTCAAGTGCAGTAATTTCTATTTCTTCAACGTCTTGCATATTCATCTGATCTATTGTCATTAAATTATCACGACTCCCTACCTCTATCCAATTACTTGAAGACTGAAAATCTGTACTTCCTCTTTCTTGCTGCAGAAATTGTAATACCCTATACGCCGTCATTCGTAATCTACTGGCTTCACATCTCCTTTCTTGCTGTTCTTTAGATTCGTTTGCCCTAAGTGCAACCATTCGCAACATGTTATTTTCATGTGCCATTCCTTCTGCACCCTTTCACCTACTCCTAGAAGAATGACATAACCTGTACACCGAAATACAATAATCACCAACTCATTTATGAAAATATCTTTAAACAAATACCTACGTTCTTTCCATATGTGAATGTTGATTTAAAATTTACCTAAATTCATCGAGAATTGAAATTTCAACTTACATTTTTTTGTAACTATATAGGCTAAAATTTGATTCCGAAAGAAAATAAAATATAAAGTTATTAAATATTGGAAAATAAACTAAATCAATACATATTAATTACGATAAAAATAAAAAGTAGCTAACTTTCGAATATTTGACAGCTGAAAGAATGGTGGAACAACGCGAGGAAAGCAAATCTGACCCACAATGCAAAAGAGACCATTTGTTCAACGTGAATTGCTCACTCTCCCTGTGTCGGATTCTATTACTTCGTGCCATTTGAGGTCTAATTACGATAGGGACGCATATATCAGAATGTTGGTATTTTTGTCATCTTCGGGGTAAATTCACATAAATCAATTTTGGCGACTCGGCGAGTAAAGCATAAAAGCATTCTTTAATTCTTATTATATAACATTTAAACATACTTTCTTTTGAAAATAATAAAAAAAAACATATCAGCTTGTGAGGCTTTGTGTTTTCATACTGTTTCAAATGTAATATTATAAAAATGTAATATTGTAAGTTTATTACTCTACTGTAAAATTCCCGATTTCCACATAGAAAGATTTCAAACGAATGTAAGAACAGGCAGCCTTGGGCAGACTGACATGAATATAGTCGTGCACAAACATTCGCAAATCCAGAACGACAATCTTACCAGGTCTACTTTATTTATATGCAGATATGTATAATAATGGAACATAATCAAACAAAATATATAACACGAAAAAATAAAAACATCACACATATAACATCTGAAGAAAAGAAGTCAAAGCATGAGAGCTTTAATAAAGCTATAGATAACAATGACAACGAGGATAACAATGTATTAATGAAAACTTCATCGGACGCACAAATCAAGGCAAATGATGACCACTTAACCTATATTATAACAAGGACTCTAACTGAAAAACTAAACGAATTTCAAACCAACATCATAAATTCTTTACAAAATAAGTTACAAATCGACGGCTTAATCCGCAAACAAGATAACTCCAGTAAACCAAACTGTGCAGGAGCAACATAAAACTTTATTATATTCCCATTAATAATCCTACATGGATTTTTTTGGTGTTTTTTTGTATTTCTATATTCAAAATCATTAATAATAACATTTTTAAATATCAATATACATAGGTATTTTCAATTTGATTTTTTCATCAAAAGGAGTTAGCGTTTTTGCAAACTATATTTTCATACACTTTCAATGGAGTTAGCGTTATTTCAGTTTCATGGGTGCATGTTTGGAAAAGCAAATAAACAATATTTTTTTTTAAATGGTCAAATTTGTATTTTGTTGAAATATATAATAACATGGTAGGTACCTACAATTAAACTGTTATACCTATTTTTTTACAAAACATAAGGCAAATTATCATAATATGAATGGTAATTAGAAGGGATTGTCATTTTCAAATCCTGTAGATCGTGATATTTTATTTTTGTAAGGGGTATGGTCTTTGAATAGAGATTGGGAAGCTGCTGAAAATATATTGATGGAATTGATTCCCGTCGCTGTACAAGCAATTAACATTCGTCAAAAAACTTCAATTTGTAAAATCATGAAAATCACCACGAGGAGTATACTTTAGTGCTCTTACTTCGTTCACCAGAAAAAAAAACTTATATTTATTTTACTTGGTGTAATATTCGACGACAACTTGTAAATACCTGCAAATGCAATATTTTGTTTTTGTATAGAATCAGAAGCTTTTATTTTATTTTAGTTATTTATGCTCACTTTGGGGTCTCCTTTCATTTTTCCAGGTCGGATCGATTTGTAGAACTTAACGTCTTCAAAGCACTTGAGTGAGTTCAGTATTGCACATTATAAGGTTTTGGATTTTTTCTAGCGCTTCGGCAAATAACAATATTCTCAGCCGGAACATTAATAGTTTTTTTACGGAGATTTCTGTTGATTGTGGCATGCATGGAGTCAACTTCCATTTGCGTATGTTCGACTTCTACATAAGTATTTTTGGATGATTGTTATATTTTCATTCTTTTCCAGGTTTGTCAGAGCGTTTGGTATGGTAACGTTCCTGTTTTGTGCTGCACATCCATAACTATATACATATATCTTTGCTATCAGATGTAAATTTTTTACTTGTAATTAGCTGAATTACAACAGATGAGTGTTCTTAGGCAGTTACTCCTCCTTCCGTTTCATTTCATAAGTAACAGTACCTAACCCTCTTTTGTTTTTAAATCAAATGCACAAAAATTGTGAACGTTTATTTTGGATTTGTAATAAAGCGATGATACATTTGATTTAGGAGCAGACAATAGCGCTTAGATATTAAAACAGAGAACAATTTCTTCATTTATCTTGTCATTTTCCTTCTCAGATCTTGCTTCTTCTTTTCTAATGGTGTGATTTGAATATTCGTCTTAAGTTATGTGTCCTAATTTGTGTGCCATAGGGGAGGGTGTCCATGAATCGGACATTTTTGAGAAATGTCTAAGAACTCATTTATTTTTTACACCCCGTGAATAATATTTGTATATTCTCAAATTACGTAGTTTTAAGCCTTGATATGCACCAGAGAAAAAATTAACAAAATATTTTTTGATGTATATAAATGTAATTTAAAAATATATAAAATCTGTCCGTTTCATGGAATCGTTTCCATGAAACGGACATAGGGTTCCATGAAGCGGACATAGTAATGATAACACTGTTTGTTGTATGAAAAAAATATGTTTAGTTAAAAAAGTTTGCAATGAAACATTTTAATAATCGTTTATGAGATGTACCTACATTACAAATATATATTAAGATTTATAACATAATATAAGTGGTAGAGTGAACAATAGAAATAAAAATATAAAAAAATAACAGCAAAAACAAACATATAATAAACGATATAAGTATTTAGTAAAAAAAAAACGTTTTTTAGAAACACTTTTTACAAAAGAAGTTTAGTGCTCCTTTTACACCACATGTTTCATGTGCCCATATTTGACAGACTTTGCACTTCAACCAATCTTCTTGGCTGGCCGCATATGTTTTATTACACAAAGGACATGTGCTATTTTCTTCCGTTGATACTTCATTTTTTCTTTTTTTTATGTTCTTTGGTAACATTTCAAATAACTTATCAGAATCTATTGAGTCTTCACTGTTATCTGAATTATGTATTGACATATAAGATTCTTCTGAAGTAGTAGAACAGTTTGATGGAATTCGAATGTACTTACGTTTGGAATTTTTTTTTGGTTCAACAGCCTTTTTTTTAGCCTTTGATTGTTTACTAACGCTTTTCTCTACCAGTTTATCTTTCTCCGGAGTATCTGTTATAATTGACGATACGCATTTTTTACGATTTTTTTGTACATTTTTTCTTTTTTCTGCCTTAGGTAATGGTCTTATTGTTTCAGGTGTAATTACCACATTCAAATTATTGGTTTTCTCTTGTAGTATTTCTGAACATAGTTCAACTGGTTGTGAAGTATGTTCTTCTAATGTACTAGGATCAATTGTTATCCTTTCTGATGATGATGTGCTGGGGATTGGTGATGTCACACAAGTAGTTGTATTATTTTCTGTTTCGTCGATTCTATCTGTTACAAATGATGGCAAAAGGAAGACAAAAGCCGGTGGTATGGTCCCACCTGAGGCATTAACAAACCCAACCACAGTGATTAAATTACCCCTTTCGGCGGATGTAATTTGACCAACCTGTTTTGATCCACGGGTTGCAATTATTTTAGGTGGATTTGTTACAGTGCTGCATCCGGTTTCGTCTATATTCCAAATCATATGAGGTTGGAATTTCTTGTTTTGATATAAATGCTCCAATTTATCAAAAAACATTGATATGTTGTGGCGGTTAAACGAAGTAGCCCTGGACAATGAAGTATTCTCTGGCTTTCGAATCGAAAGTTCTTTATGTCTTGACATAAATCCACGTAGCCAATGCTTTGAAGCCGTCTTCTGTGGTTCCCATTTCGACACATCAATGTTGTTTGACCGAGCAAACTGATATGCCAGGTCTCTTGCCTGGATAGTCGTCAAACCATGACACATTTTCGATGTTGTCTTTAAATAATTTTCCAGCATATATTCTAGGTCTACTGAAAATATCTTCCTGTTTCCAATTTTTGGTGCATGAGTATAATTTTCACAATTACCTTTAGCCTTTTTTATTATATCTGCCAGATATGACTTAGATATCTGAAAGGACTTAGCCGTGGCTCTGATCGAATTTTTTTTCTCCAAGACTTCTCGTACGGCTTCTTCAATTACCACGTTGGAAGGTCTTAATCTTTTCTTGGGGGCAGACATCATTTTCAGCTGTAGATAATTAAAAAACGCATAAGTTAGAGAAAAAATATAATAATAATAATAATACAATTACAAAAGCACAATGTGAATAAAATAATAAACCAAATTATAATTTTTGTCACCCAAATTTCCCAAAAATTATTGTTATTATATTTTTAAAATAATAATAAAATTTACATCCACCAGAAAAATAATCAAATTGAAAAAGTGTGTACCCATGAAAAGGACACTAAAATGACCCATGAAACGGACGTCCGTTTCATGGGTCATTTTGGTGTCCACTTCATGGACCTCAGTGAAATTTCAAATAAATGTGTATAAGTTTATTAATTAACATAATATTCAAACTACTGCTATATTTTTATTAACCTTAATGTATAAATAATCGAAATATTTAAACAAAAATTTAATTAAATAACAAACTTACGTTTTACAGAGATGGAACACTGGAAGAAAAATTTACTTTTGCAACACGAAAAACTCGAACACGTCTAATAAGATCAAATTCAGGCACACGACTGACATGTTTCTGTGGAGTGATGTGGTACTAAGCGTGTTCTAGAAATATCGAATAATAGTATTCTAGTTCTAACCGGAACCGAATACTAGCTTATGTCCGTTTCATGGGACGTCCGTTTCATGGGCGTTCTCCCCTACACTTTTCACACTGGTCTTTTTTCAGGCGAAATAATGATTATGTTTTCTATATTTAAAGTATTTTTAAATTTGGCTATCGACACAGGTTTTATTTTACGTGATGAACACCAATCAGTAACATAATAATCATAAAAAAGCCTTTTTCGGTGTCCATTCAGGTAATAGGTACATCTTTTTTGTTTCTTTGGGGAAATAATGGCACTCCATTTTGGGGATTGTTGCAAGAAATTTTGAGAGTGAATCATTTACATTTTGAAACGGATTGATTCCCAACGGGAACCCAACGGAGTTGGCGTTATTGCCAAATTGTCAGTTGTATAGTATGGAGTTATCTTATTTTTGTGTAGCGTTTTTTAGAAGTTTTTAAGAATATTTGGGAGTTATCGTTTTGTGTAACGATGTGTTAGAATGAGTAAAAACTGTTCGCGCAATAAAGTCAATTTGACAAAAAATTGGAGTTATCTTGTTTGCGGATTAAGCCGTCGAAATTATAACGGAAAACTATTCGGAAATTAAAACATCTATAGTGTTTCTAAACAACAAATACGAAGAACTCAAAGACACATGCCACGATATTGAAAATAACTATAAAAATGTACAAGTGATTAAATTGGAAAACGAAGAAATGAAAAGCAAAATTGCAATACTACAAGAAAGGCTCGATGCACAAGACCAGTAAAATCTGTCATGTAATGTAGAAATACGAGGAATTCCTGAACAGGCGAATGAAAATCTTAGGACATACGTAACAAAAATTTCCGAAAAAGTTTGCTCTATAATTAAAAACGAAGACATTATTTCCATATATAGGTCGCAAGGCAATAAAACAAAAACTTTATCAAAACCAATTATTCAGTTAAGAACGAAGAAATCCGAAACGAATTCTTGAAACATACAAAAACCCACAACAGAAATCAAAAAAACAAAGAGAATAAACTCAGCACCTGCGATATTGGTTTGGAATACCCCGTATCACCAATCTTCGTCTCTGACCACCTAACACCACGAAAAAAAATTTTACTAGTGCAAACTAAAAAGATAGCAAAAGAGAAAGACTTCAAGTTCGTCTGGTCCAGTGGAGGAAGAATTTTCGTTAGCAAAAACGAGACGAACAATCCAATCACCGTGAAAAATAAACAAACACTCCAAAATATTTGACTATATATCTTCTCAATTGATGAATTTGGCTGCCCTATAATCTGTATTATTATATCAAATGTATTTGTAAAACTTAATGTAGTTAAATTCTTATTTCATATCTTTTTGCTTAAAATTTTTGTGTTGTTTCTTCATATAATAACTAATTTTGTATGTTTTTTACTATGTTTTCTTGTAGCTGCCAACATAAAATATATAACTATTGTTTATTTGGCATTACAAATCTCTCAAATATTTTATTGTATTGTATATTTTTATGCTTCATTAAGTTTAACTGTACACCCAGATCAAACCGATTTTCTCTGATAGATCTATCTAGTTGTCAAAGTCGTAACACAAAAAATGTTTGATAATATATTATTAAATTCTATAGATTCTTTTGGCAATCCAACTGTTGTTGAAACGTCAGATGTTATGGTTTGTCGAAACAGCCTAAAGGACACTTCTTTGAAACTTTTGACACTTAACATAAGAAGCATTAACAAAAACTATGATGATTTTCTGGTAATGGTTCAAATGTTAAACATTGAATTCGACATACTCATACTCACTGAATGTTGGCTAAAAACTACGTCACAGAATAAATTACTACCAGGCTATGATACCTTATCAACAAAAAAAAAATAATATGCAAAATGACGGAGTTGTAGTCTTCATTAAACAAGAAATACCATATACTGCCTCTGAAATTGACTTGACTGGAGCAAACTGTCTCCAAATTAATATTAATAACTCAATATCTATATTAGCAACTTATAGATCACCGTCTACCCAAAATATTACAGCTTTCCTTAAATCACTATCAAAGACATTAGAAAAACTGTCCACAATGAAAACACTAAAACTTGCAGGGGATATAAACATTAATATTATAAATAACCAACATCCGCAATCAATTGAATACTTAAATCTGATGACTCTGTATGGTCTAAGAGTAATGGTAAATAAACCCACTCGAAAAACATTTGTCAGTGAATCATGTCTCGATCATATTATGTGCAAATCAGAACAACCGTTATTTACCAAACATCTACAACTGATCATTATACAATAATATTTTCCATTCACACATATATAAAACCCAAACATAAGGAACAACTCTTAAAGAAAAAGCATACAGATATACTATGTAAAACTTGTCGAAAACTTACAAAAACAAGACTGGAATACAGTCTACCAAACACAAGAAACTAACACAGCATTTAACAATTTTCTAGAAATCCTTAATAGCCAAATAGCTAACTGTACTACAATAAATATAAGTGTTGTACACAAAAAAAAGAAAATTAAGCCCTGGATCACTGAAGGGCTCACCAAGTCATTACATAAAAGAAATGATCTTCATAACTTATGCAAGAAAAATCCTGATGATATCCTTTTACAAAATCATTATAAAAGATATCGAAATACTTGTAGAAATATTATAAAGGAAGCAAAAACAAAATATTATACGGCAAAACTAAACGAATCAAATAATGATATTAAAAAAACTTGGAAAATAATCAATGAAGTAAACGATAGAACCACAATACCTCAAAAAATTAACGAAATAAATTATAATGGTGAAACGTTGACAATAGACGAAAATCCACAAAAAAATCGTAAACAGCTTCAACGAATACTTTGTAAAAATCGGTAAACAATATGCCACTGACCTCCTTGAAACTAATAATACTACAGAGGAAATTTTGGTCTTGAATGAAAAACAACAGAATTCAAATAAATTCCCACATAAAATGATTACATTTGACCTGACATCTGACGTGGAAATAATATCAACTATCAATTCCATAAAACAGTCCACATCTACAGGAATAGACGGCATAGACTCAAAGCTACTAAAAAGTATAAAATTGCAAATAGCTCTTAAACACGTTATAAACCTTAGTTTACAAAATGGCATATTTCCAGATCTTCTAAAAAAATCAGTAATAAGTCCTATTCATAAGAAAGATTCAAGAGTCGAAATTTCTAACTATAGACCAATCTCACTTCTTTCCATATTCTCAAAAATACTAGAAAAAATAGTGAAATTAAGACTCAATAAATTCCTGGAAAAAAGTTCTATTCTTTCAAATAATCAATATGGCTTTAGACAAGGCCTGTCAACGAATAACGCAATTTCAGAATTAACAACAATAATCGCTGATAAAGTAGACAAAGGTCAAAAATGTCTTGCCATTTTCTTGGACCTTGCAAAGGCGTTTGATACAGTCTCACATCCTCTGCTTATATCTAAACTTCACAATATTGGTGTCAATGCCACAGTGCTAAACTGGTTCAAAACATATCTTAGCAACCGTAAGCAAATTGTCACTATTGGAAATTATCGTAGTGAAGAGCAATATATTTCCTATGGAGTCCCGCAGGGTAGTGTACTTGGACCAGTTTTGTTTCTCATATATATTGATAATTTGTGCCGTCTTCCTGTAGATGGAAAAATAATAAGTTTTGCTGATGACACTGTACTAATAGTAAGTGAAAAAACTTGGAAACAGAGCTACAAAATAGCTGGTATGGCAATTAACAAAATAAAAAACTGTCTGGATAACAGCCTTCTTACATTAAACAATAGTAAAACTAATTACCTTACATTTAGCGCCACACAATCAGGGCAACCTTTACTAAATTCGATGTTTTCTATAAAAATACATTGTTGTGTACCTAGAGACTCTTGTGACTGTATCCCTTTGGATAGAGTCACAGCTATAAATTATTTAGGTCTGACCATAGATAATAATCTAAGATGGCAAGATCACATAGAGACACTAACAAATAGAATTCTAAAACTTGGTTATATTTATAGAAACCTTCGAAAAATTCTAAAACAAAAAACATTAAAAACTGTCTATTTCGCATTGACTCATTCATTGATCTCATATGGAATTGTTGGTTGGGGTGGATGTGCCAAAACTATCTTGGAAAAACTTTGTCTAGCTCAAAGATGCATTGTGAAGATAATTATCCAAAAACCGTTTGATTACCCTACGGAAAACCTCTATAACGATTTTAAAGTATTTGACCCGAGACAAATATATATCCAGCATATACTAACTTATTTTCATAAAAATATAATACATCACCAGAAAACACAACAATCCAGAACCACACGAACAAGCATTACTTTAAATTACATAATCCCTCATATGAAAACAACTTTCGGACAAAGAAATGCATCATTTATCGCTCCACGAATTTATAATACTTTACCTATGTCTCTCAAGGTAATAACTTCACATATGTACATTATTTAAAACAAGAATAAAAAAATATATAGGGAATTACGGAAGGACAGAAATTGCCCAAATATTAAACATCCAACAATAATTCTGAGAAATAATATTAAATAATATAACTACACGCTACACAAGCTGGTTCGAGGATTGTCTTTACATTGCATCTTATTTTAAGACAAATAAACTCTAAAACATTTCTCTTTTTTATTACATTAATTTCAAAGAAGAAATCTTGATTTTGTATTTTATTTGATTTGCGACTCAAGTCAAATAATATTGTTACTGAGTATATACGTTGAGAAGACCACAGAGCAAATTTTAATGTCAAACTGTTACATAACATAAATGACAACAACGGGTGTGCATATTATGGTAGAAATAATATTAGAATAATAACATATCAAAATTTACTGTATCAGTTTATACTTTTGTGTTTAAGATATTGGTAACTATGTAATATTGTAATTTACTGTGTTGTGATGTCTGGTGTCCGCTCTATGTAACTATGTATAACCAAAATGTCAAATATTTGGCTTGGTAAAATTGTAAACTGCTAGCCCTAGAACAGGGTTACCTAGTTGGGCAGCAGTAATCTTCATAATAGTCTTTGTGATAAAGGTGTGAAAAATAAAGAAATAAAAAATAAAATAAATTAAAAACTTATACATAAGTACTAATATTTCAGTAAGTAATAAGTATGAAGGTAGGTATTATGTAAAATTGGTGTAAGTATTTTTTTCTTTCTGGGAAAGCTTCATGATTTTCATTTATTTATTTACTATCTAAATTTTTAATTGTTTATATATTTGTCTCATAATCAAATTATTGAAAAAATATATGTACCTACTTGGAGTTCTTATAACGATTCAATCGAATGAGACAAGCAGAGCTATTAAATTCTCTATTCACACTCGATGACAATATATACACATAAATTCTTGTTCGACGACCTTCTCTCACTTCCAACTCCTAGGTGCTGCAGCATTTTGTCGTATTCCGATAATGTTAAAATCCTTATTCAAGATAACACTCGAACACTTATGCAGCTACTCAGATACTTGCGATGTACTTTTTTAATAATGTTTTTTTGGAGAATCTCTAGGGGTTTTGTGTAGCAATTCAAAGCATTTGCAAGATAGAAGAGATTGTACTAAGCTTTGGTACGTCATTTTGATAATATCAGTTGACAATACCTTCCATATTCTTAAAAACATACACCAAATATCTTTTGTTAGAAAGGTAATCGAAATGCTGATCCCATCTTAAATGGTAATCAATAATGATCCCTAAGTATTTTGTAGAATTGACTTCTTTCACTTCTGCACATGTTAAGCAATCGTTATGACAAACAAAACTATAAAATCGCAAGGCTAAAGAGTCGCCACAGTTAGGCGATGTTCTGTGAGTGTTATGAAATGACATATACAATGTTTTTTACACAATTTAAAGTCGATAAACTTTCAATAAGCCAAGGTTTAACATATCTCGAACACTTGTCAGCGTTTTCATCATTTTCTGTCCAAGTTTAACAGCTACAGAAATCGATGTGTCATCAGCAAATGAATAAAATTAAACAAGGCATTCTGCATTGCTATATCTTAATAAATGTAACTCTTATATTGGTAGTAATGCTCCATTATATAGGTGCATAAATACCTATACAAAATTGTAAATGAATCTGATAACCTGGACATTTTTCATCTGTCAAGACCAAAATTTAAAAAAAAAATCCTCATGATAACGTAGAGGTAGTTTACTTTATCTTTAAAAACATGTTTTGTAACTTCATTTTTGTTTCCTTTTTTAATGTTCTTAATGTTCTTTTTTTCTACTTGTGCTACTTTTCATGTTTCATGTTTAGCCACACATACACACACACACACATACACACTCACATACACACACACACACACACACACACACACACACACACACACACACACACACACACACACACACATAAACACTATCCTCCTCCCTATTTCCTCGTTATTCCATTTTTTCCTTATTTCTGTTCAATATAATATGACAATAATATTCATTTCTGTTGCAATAATAATATGACAATTCACAATTATGATTCTCAAAGGTGAGTCGAGATAGGTACATGTTTTGGATGTCTCATTAATATATTTAAAATTGTTTTTTTATGTAATGTAGTATGTGTACTCACCTTTTACAAAAAAAATAAATAAAAAAAAACCAACGGGAATGTTTGTATTACAAAGGCCATATATAAACTATGAACAGGTTCGGCCCAAGAACTGTTCCTTGCCGAACGCCATGGATGACTTCAAGCTCAGAGCTATAACTGTCATCAACCTTGGTCTTTTGTAATTTTTTATTTGGATAGCTCTGTATTAGAGAAAGACATCCTCCTTCTATGCCCGTTTTAGTCATTCTTTGGATAAGGATTTTGTGGTTAACAGTGGATGTTTTTAAAAATATTGTGGATGTTTTCCTTCCAGTATCCAATTCTTCATTTAAGTACTTTGTTAACCTAAATAATGCATCTTTTGTCCCCAAATTTTATCTGGACTGGACTGGAGCCACTGAGGTTAAGGGTACTTTTGGAAAAAAACCGAACCGAGGGCCCAAGTGTCGACTTAAGCCCCTAAAATTAAATGATGCATCTTTAGTCCCAAAATTTTGTCTGGAATGGAGCCACTGAGGTTAAAAGTACTTTTGGAAAAGACCGAACCGAGAGCTCAAGTGTGCATTCTTGACTCTTGAAATGAATGCAGTTAGAGGAGGTACCCAAATCGCTTCCTATTGTGAAGTTTTAACAATCGATTCCGAATATTGATAACGAGGTCACGAGCGCTCCTAGACAACGTGTTATTTAGCTCAAGAAAAGAAACAAAAGAAAAGATCAAAGTATGGAAGTGACAGTTGCCAGTCACGTGACAACTGTCACTTCCATACATTGAGTTTTCTTTTCTTGAGCTAAATGACACGTTGTCTAGGGGGGCAGGACAGATTCTGCTGATCAAAAACAAGTCACAATAAGAAGACAACGTATTTACAGAGGGTGATTACTAAATACTCGGGTGAATGTACCATCAAATTAAATATATGTATACAGTCAGTGGATTGCTGGGAATTAGAAAACACATTAGGTAGACTTACATTCGATAAATATTGAGTTTCACTTGATTTTTACACACAAAATAAAATAAATAAATCAATGTTCAGTTAATTAACAACAGAAATTAAACAATAGAGATTAACAGTTTCTTGAATTGAAAATAAAACGCGCGCAATGAAAGTGTCACGACGTTAAATATAGAGACGATGAATGAATTGGTAGTCCGCTTATGTATGTACATATATACCTGCACTCACCCCGAGAATCATTAACAAATATGGGGTCATTGAACACCCTGTCACTAGGCACCCATCAACATACATAGGTAGTTCAATACGATGAAAAAGAATAATATATTGTTTTAAAGGCAATATTTGTGTTCGATGACATCCTCTCCCGCGTTTACAACTACTTACAGACGGATGTACTTTCTATGTACCTATGTTGGCGAATTTGCCACAATCTAAATCAAAATTAATTTTTAGAGAGTTTATTTTGTTTTTCAAGGTAGATCATAACTTGTTTTTCAATTATTTTTCAAAAACTTTAAAAATTTTCAAAATGAGGGCAATAGGGCAATTATTAACAAAATATTGGTGTTAAATATTGTTATTATTGTATCAATAGGAAAACACTTTTTAAGAAGCATGTGCAAATTTGGCTCTACGACATTGGTCGGGAAAGGACGGAGAGCATTCTTTATAATGAATATTTGCCACATATATGATGTAAAGAACTCAGGGATTTTATGGCGTTGGTGGACTAACGTGTTTTTTTTCATACCCTTATTGTTGTAAACTGTCTTTAAGTTATATTTTTGTTTTTTTTTTATGTTTAATATGTTATGTTTCTACTTTTGAATAGGCATTGGTTGATACTTTTTTTTCTAATTTGTAATGCACTCTTTATTGGTATTCTTATTTTGTTATTATACGCTATTTGTATTTGGAATGCTGTTTTTGCGTATGTTTTGTCAGTTGGCATTCACTGTTAAAAGTATCATTATTTCAAAATGCTTTAGCCCCGGCACAGGTTTTTTACCTAGTGGGGCATTGCAGTTTTTTTTTATTTATTTATTTATGTATTAATTTTCACAATTTACATTAATTTTGGTTATATAAATTTTGCACTAAACTGTGTGAACTGTTTGTCAGTGCAAGCTCCTCTCGTACATTATAATTATATTGTTATTCAACCATCAATATATCTACACATATACAGAACATTATTTTTTTTACCATTTTACAATGAGAATAAAGCACAAACAGAACAAAATAAAGTAAATTAAAAACACAGCAATAAAAACAAGGTAAATCAGAACAAATATGAAAACATCGAAAGCAATGAAAATTAAGCATGTTAGGTGTAAAATTGTTTTAAAGAGATTTTTATTTTTTTCTTGACTTTCATCATATTACCCAGTATATGTTTAGGTAGTTTATTGAATAGTGTCGGTATTATTTTTGCCTTAGTTCTGTCACCGTAAAAGTTATTTGTTTTTGGTATTGTCAGTAAGTCGTTTATTATTTGTCGAGTTATATATTTGTGAGTTATCTTTAATTTAAATTCATCCCTGTAAAGTTCTTCCATGGTAAGTAAAACGTTAACCTTTTTGTCAACTGGTAAAATATTACATAGTTTAAAAATTTCGTTAGTGTTATTTCTGTATGCCTCCAATATTCTTTTTGTTGCAATTCCGTTAAGCCAAATAATATCCACTTTTTTCTTGATTACTCCTTAATTTCTATTTTAAAAACAACAGAGATAACAATAAATTAGTTGCATGTAACCCATGAGATCCAACTATCGATGTCAATAGTATCTATAGATGAAGAATACGTTCAAAATTATTGATAACGTTTATGTTGAAATTTAAATAAATTCCTATAGTTTTATTGTGCATTCTTCTTCGTCTTTGATGGCGCTACAGCCCAAATCGAGCCTTGGCCTCCTTCAACAAGCGCCTCCAACCTCTTCTATCTTCACCCGCCGTTCTCCAGTTTGGGACCTGCAGGAGCTGTTCTGCATCTCTCAGTTTTACTGTGCATAAATATTATAAAAGATATGCACATTTGATGAGAAAATAATGGCATACCAACTGTGTGTTAGTAACATTTTTTTTTATTGGATTAATAAGTATTTCATTTTTGCATATTTAATAGGTGTTGAACTCGAGACTTTGTCTCAAGAATAACATATCTAAATATCTTACGAACTAAGCAACGAAGGCCGATGAATAATATGAGTAATTTAAATTATAATGGACATTGAAACGTAATCCGCAAAGTAAAAAACGAGAGAAAAATATCAGATCGTGGAAACGAAATAAAAAAAACATTAAAATAAAACAAACTGGGTATTATTGTATTAATCATTTCGGTCACAATAAAAAAGTTTCTTTTTATTCTTTGCGTGGAAAATTTCTCCCTGCGTTATTCCCCTGGCCTGTTGGTAAAGAAGAAATCAGCGGAAAGGCGAGTATGGTAAGTAGAAAACATTATTTTTTATCGTTATTATTTACTGTTTGTTATATGAAAAGGGTTATCTAGGGGATGGGGCGGGCGAGGGAGAAGTACAAGGGGAGTTAAAGGTGGCTGAAGGGGTTGGAGTGACTTCAGCCTCTATTTATTCAGCGTTTCGGATGCGCGATTTGAATTATTCATAAAGTCTTTGTAATAAAAATTATTGGAATCCAATACAAACTTGTTCGAGTGAAATTCGAGCAAAGCCAAAAAGAACACACAAACATACAAAGTCTCACACACACATACACATATATGCTAAATAAAACATATATAGGTACAAGTAGAATTAACTCAACATATACATATATATTTTTTATTTAGGTATTTGTTTTTTTAAATGTCAAATAAAAAAGGACATAGTTAAAATAGAAATACCTACAGAATAAAACAATTCAATTTTTTTTATTGACAAAGATTCTTTCAAAATCTCAATAGAGACGAAGTTGGGATATTGTAGAAGAACCAGGAACTCGAGGCACCTACAGGGCTTACGACCTGTCATCGGCTGGTTTACGTGTTCACTTTATGCGCTTGCGCAACGTTCACCAATTATGACTTCTTATTGAGTTCCCTTATCGATGTAATTTTGAAATTTCTATATATATTTGAATAGTGTGTAACATTTTACCTGAAAAGAATGCATTATTACTATTGCCATCTATAGAGTAACGGAGAAAACTTTTTGTAACGCCATCTATTGAGACATTGAGAAATTAATTTTTATTTGTAAACAATGAAAGCAACAGTCCTTATGAATGAGATAACGGTGTCACACACACAGATGTCACCCCTGAACTGCGCCAGAAAAATTATTTCATTTTTGGCTTGTTTACCTACTTGTACCAATGTGTATGTAAATCGAATATTTTTTTTTAATTGCATATATGTACGCAAACATGTTTGCGTACATGCAATTAATAAAGAATATTCGAAAACAATTCAATGTTATTACTCCATTGAATTTGTGAATGGGGCACTAGTATATTTTGATATAAAATGATAATTCTTCTAGTCCTACTTACCTTAATTTTGAAATATGTAAAATTTTTGGATAAATCTACATATTATGTTGACTGTTCCATAGTTTAGTCACATTTTGTAATAAATCATTGACCTTTAAGTAATCATTTAATTGCTCAGAACAATACAGCACTTTCTTATTTATGTCTTTGAAAAACAAATCACTCGATATTTGTGTAATTTACACGTTTTATATTAATTTGAATTATATTATTTATATATGTAGAGTTTTTGTTGTGTAGAGGACATAATTATCTAGGCATAAATAGTGTTTATGCACACAAAATATTGAATTACGTTAAAAATTTAAAATTAAAATTAAAATTGATAAGAATCACTTACTTTGCGGTGCTATCTTAGACCGTGTCACACCACTAGGCGACGCGGCGACGGATATCGCTTTGTCGTTCACTGTATAGGGAGACCGAGGTGAGTTGGGACTAAGGTGAGTTGGGACAGTCGTCATTTCTCCGAAAGTACCGAACCTAGCGATCTGGCAACAATATACTGTTTTGACTCACATCACGCGTACAAACTTGTCAGTACACGTCAGTATCGTGAGATGAGCGGTTGTGTTGTTATGAACATATCGTCATAATTTTAGGCAAAAGTATTTTTTTTATCACGCTTTCATTTACTTTTATTGCTTTAAGAACATGTATTTTCTTAAGAATCTATATTGATTGCACTCATTGATAAACTCTATTTCTTATTTGATCTATGTTTTTATTGATTCTGTATGCTCCAGGGAGAAATTTGACATAAAATATGACAGTTCAACACTAGGATAGTTGGGACACCTTGTCCCAACTCTCCTTGTACGTAAAACATGTACCTACGTGATATGAATATTTGTTTTTAGATGAAATGAGGTTTCTTTTGTTATGGAAATTGTACTGGGGGAGAGTTGAATTTCGTGTGTCAACTTTTTATCTGATTAGACTTTATTATTCATCTTTCTGTGTTATATCAGTTTTCCCTGACGTTAGTACCACTCCGACGAAAGTCTTGTCATACGGCACAACTCCTCAACACTTGATATGCCACTCCAGTCTTTGATATTACACAACCAGAGCATTTGAATTTATTTCTTATTTTTGAAGTTTAACCTTCTTCATAAATGAGATGTCCCAAATGACCTTGACTGTTGTCCCAACTTACCTTACTACTAGGAGTGTTGGGACAAAGTGACTAACTTGGTTCAAATGAAAATATCACCATGTTCTATTTTGTTTTGAGTAGTTTATTTAGATGAATTGTGTAGTTGATGAAATAAGGTATCCATTGTCGAAAAGATTATTAATAAATATCATAGGTGAAAAAATATAAAAATTAAAAAGCAAAAATTGTCCCAACTATCCTAGGTCTCCCCTATTTAGGTCAGTTGTGCTGCAAGTCGTCTAAATTCGTGGGCATATTAGTAGTCTTGCAGCCATCTGGTGGTTGTGAGATGAGTGTCTAAGGTCATGATTCTGTAAGTGTCTTTCCACATCAGCCGTCGCTTTTCTTCTGGTGTCAGGTGGTGCAATTTCAATAATTGGGTAAAGTTTACGCACTAGGGTAGGTTTAAGGCATCCGGACACTAGGCGGGCCATGTCGTTTACTGCAATGTCCACTTGTTTGACATGCGATGATATTTACCAAACGGCGCAGGCATGCTCAGCTGCGGATATACAAAAGACCTAGAACATAGGTGCGGAAGATTCGGGGAGGCTCCCCAAGTTGTGCCGGTGAGCTCTCTCAGGAAGTTGTTTCTGGCGGATACTTTTTGGTTGGTGTTAACGCAGTATTGTTGATATGAGGGCGTTCTGTCTAACGCAATACCAAGGTAGGTATTTGAGTGCTTGACTCTATGTAACATTCAGCTCTCTACCCGCCTATCTATTTTTCCGGTGAAATGCACAGATTTATGTATTTTAAGGGCTTAGTTGTAGGCCGTTTTGACTATAGAATTTCCCGAGTTTGTCAAGAAATAATTTTACTCGTTTAATAAGTTTTTTATATTCGAAGTATAGTCGAAGATGTGGTGGTGGGTGTATATGTAGGTATAATTCCTAACCAAAGAATAAAATGATAATTCATTATTTAGGAAGAAAAATAAAACAATGAATTTTGATGTAAAAAATAATTAATACAGAGGATATCGTAATATTATTTCCTTTATATTTGGTTTCTCCTTTCATTTTTTGCCAGATAAAACGATTAATTTTGTTAGATATTATTGTCCTTTGTTTTCTTAATTAGTTTATTTTAATAAATATCAAGATATAATATCTTTACTAACCTAACCGAGATTTTTATGTAAGTAAATATCAAGATATATCTTTACTAAAATAACCGAGATTTTTAGGTAAGTAAATATCAAAATACATATATATCTTTACTGTCCTAACTGAGATTTTTATTATTATTATTTTATTTAACTTTTGTACAGACAATTCTTGTTAGAACTCCATTTCGAATTATAAATAAATTTGGTATGGTAAAATTAAACCAAAGTTTTCAGTTCTACTACTTAAATAACACTGACTAGTTTCGGTCATCTAGTGACCATTTTCAAAGTGTCTATTTGAAAATGGTCAACTGAAAACTTTGGTTTTATTTCACCGTACCAAATTTATTTTTAATTTGGGATTTTTATGTTGATAATTATCTTTTTATGAGAGTAATAACCTATCTAAGGTATTTGTATGGGACTTTTTTATTGTGATTTATATTTTCTTTTTTTTTATTTGTAATATGAATTATTGTTTCAATAGATTTATTCGTAAATTATTATTTTTTATACAATTGTGTTTTTTTAATATTAATTGATTTTGTATGTTCTGCATGTGTATTTTTCCTTTATTTTCAGAATGAGTAAGTAGGTACTGATTTTGGTTAAAATAATCAAATACTATAGACCACAAGATTTTGGAAACCATCTATACAAATGCCACAAACGATACAACTCCACGAACCATCGGAGAAATTCCATATAAAGAGAGGTGTAAGACAAGGGGACACAATTTCTCCAAAACTTTTTACTCTGGCTCTCGAAGACGTGTTCAGAGCTCTTGATTGGAAGGACAAAGGTATCCTTATAAACGGAGAGTATCTCAATAACTTAAGATTTGCAGATGATGTTGTCTTATTTGCTAAAGATGAGGAAGAACTAAGCATAATGCTAAATGAACTAAACGCAGCCTGTTTAAAGATTGGCCTCAAAATGAATGCTACAAAAACCAAAATAATGTGCAGCACGGCGCGTAACGTTCCCATTTTGGTAGATGGAAGGACCGTCGAAAGAGTCGATAGTTATGTCTATCTAGGACATAATATGAAGCTTGGGAAAGAGAATCAAGAGGCCGAAGTAGAGAGAAGACGTGGTCTTGCCTGGGAAGCTTTCAATAAACTCTCTTACATTTTGAAGTCCCAAAGTACCCCAATTATCTCAAGAAAAAAAATTTGACTCATGCATCCTGCTTGTTCTCACATATGGCACAGAAACGCTAGTCCTAACGAAGCGAATTGTGCAGAAGTTGTTAGTTACGCAGAGAGGCATGGAGAGAAAAATGCTGGGCATTTCATTGAGGGATCAGAAGACAAACAAATGTATACGAGAGAAAACTAAAGTTGTGGACGTAGCTGAAAGGATGGCTACTCTGGAGTGGAGCTTGGCAGATCATATTGCCAGATGAACTGACCAACGATGGACAAAAAAAAACTCCTAGAATGGCAACCTAGAACGGGAGGAAGGAGTGTGGGAAGACCACAGGCTAGATGGTCGGATGACATCAGAAAGACTGTGGGAGTAAATTGGATGCAATGTGCCCGGAATAGAGACATGTGGAGGAGCAAGGGGGAGGCCTATATCCAACGATGGATTGAAAACGGCTGAGGAAGAAGAAGAAGAAGAAGAAGAATCAAATAGATTTGTACAATTTCAATGCCGTTTAAATTGACAAAAATATCTATATCAGATAGGTCGATGGCAGAGCGGGCATCGCACTGGATTGATGATCCAGTGATGAACATTTCGAACCCCACATTAGCTGCCTCGACCGATAACCTTTAACCTTTATCACATGCATTTATACTTAACTAGCGAAACCCAACAGTCTTCGTATTGCCTGTGTTTAATTAAAAACGCACGATTATTATATAATATATATTATAATTCCGTCCATTAAGTCCCCCCCGTATCTATGGATATGAAATATATTTCGGTTATGGATATATTTTTTAATAAGTTTAAAACTTATACCTTTATCTCATTACAGAAAATGATTAGTTAGTCTTAACGAGCCATCCAGATTACATAAATTTGTGGTTAATCAAAATAAACATGAGTGATTTACTGTCCAAAATAATATATTTCACGGAGACCATAATATTGAAATCATTTAAATTTTGCGTGTATAGCTTTAAAACAAGGGGGTTGTGGCTTTTACTCCTCACGTACTACCAAATCATTCCACAATGTATTCAAATATTGTATGGAAAATTTCATGTAATGAGTTTGTAAAGTTATTTTTTATTAAAATATTTTATTATGAAGAGTTCATAATTCTTCTTCTTTTTCTTTACCTTATCCCACTGTAGGTAGGGTCGGCTCTCCTAATCCTTTGGCTCCACGATGATCTGTTCTGTATTGCCGGAGCTCGGATGTGGGCTTTATCCATGAGCTTACTCATATTGCCCCACCACGTGGATATTGGACGTCCTTTTCCTCTTCTGTTTTCTGGGAGTGCTATAGCAGTTTGCACCAGATGATCGTTTTCATACCATCTGAGTCGGCTTTCTGTAAGTTTTTATGGTATGGGGGCTACTACAAAGCTTCCTCTTATTAATGCATTACGAATTTTATCGAGTTAATTTTTTACGAGTTAATTATTCTTCAATGTCATTCTATGAAAGTGGTGTGCCTATTTAGCAATTTGAAAATAAAATATCAAATTTTCAGTTTCCTGAGCTTGGGGTCACTTAGAAATATTAGAAATATCTTCCTTGCAATTAATGGGCAAGGTTATAGATAAGGTGGATAAATTTAAGTACCTTAGAAGTATTCTTTCGGAGTCCCTTGACCCGGATATGGAGATCAAGTGGAAGGAGACAGATGTCCTGGCTGCGCAACATTAGGGAATGGACCGGCTTCAGGACCGTGGAACAGATATTCCGGGCAGCACAGGACAGAGAGGGATTTGCCAGAGTGATAGCCGACGTTGGGGGTTCCTGACATGGCACCGGAAGAAGAAGAAATATTAGATATCCTTCAAAATATAATGGGGTCTATGCTATAATTAGATACAAAAATTGCAATATTTGAATATAATCGAATAAGTATGTTAGTCTTTAATCGATAAATTAGAATAAATACGCCGTAGATACATAACACATATGTAGTACATTAAAAATTGCACAAGACAGAATATAAGCGCCCTTGGAATTATCCTGAATTAAAAGGGCGCTTTATAAATTATTTATTATTATTTCAGTAATAAAAATAGAAAAATTCATTTTTTTAGCAGATCGAAATTGTAATTTGATTACCTATACCAATGAAATAAGATTTGCATCGAAATTTCCCGATTACAACAAAATACCACAAGGCGTTACATAAAACTCTATGAATTAAATTATTACCTAAGTATTCACTTGATATGCCCGGCAATAATTCTAATATAGTAGACCAAGGGTTTGATTCTTATCACTTACCAATTTCATTCATCTATAGCATAAAAGTTTACTCAAAGAATAATAAACCCATTTTTTACCCTTAGAACCCGATGCCACACACCTCTTTTCATGTAAACATTCATACATAATGTCATACATGCGCGTCAATTGTTAAAGTTTCTTATGTTTCATATGGTCATGCTACACTTTTCTAAAATGACCTATACCTACTTTTCACTTTATCACGTACACACTTGTATATTTTTTTTGGTTTGACATTCATTATTTTAATATGCCCAAACTCCTTTTAAGTATGGAAAATGGAGGAGTTAGCAAAGCCACAATGTATGAGAAAATGGTAAAAGATGGATAGGTATGTATAGAAAATCAAGGAGAACCGACAAACAATTATCAGAGTCTTTTCCCTGAAAGGGTAAAATGATAATAATAAGCTGTACGTCTCTTAATAAGTCATGTAACATTTTAGCGCGACAACACTAAAGAAAAAATGTTGCAAGTTTTTGCCGCCGACATAATATTCAAGAGAAATTTCAACAAAAAACAACAATGCTACATATTACATATTAAATAGTTAGTGTATTCTATGATATTAAACTATCGGACCGAATAAGAAATGAGGAGATACGTAGAAGGAATTCCTTCTTTTATAAAAGACAAAAATATTTATCTTTGAATTACCTTAGTTCGTATATGTACATCCTCATACTCTCCCCAAACCAAGCTTAAATGTTTAATTATACTATAGGTAAAGGAAATCTGTTGATGCAGAATTCGAACCTGTCTCACCTGGATTACTTTTTATTTATTCATTAATGTACTTTTTTATAAATAAATTAAATTATTTACTTAAAAATATTTGTTTTATCTTAACAAGAAAATAAAAAACACCACAATATGTTTCAATAAAAATAAGCATAATTTTACCTTTCTTCATTTTTTATAAAAGACGAATAGCTGTGGCAAATAAATGCTACTTCGGTACTCACCGACATCTCAAATCCCGATTGCTGACACGAAATACTAAGTTGTTATTGTATTAAACATTGCTGCGACCAGCATATGGTGGTATATGGTGCTGAATGCTGGGTGCGACGAAAAAGCGCTGTTGGTTTTTGAACGGAAGGTTTTGAGAAAAATCTTTGGGTCTCTTTGTGAGAGTGGAATATGGAGAATAAGGTGCAACCATGAGCTGGAGAACCCTTACAGTGATCCTAACATAGCAAAATATATTAAAATACATCGACTTCAATGGTTAGGGCACGTTCAGCGAATGGAGAAAGGCCGAACCCCAAAGAAGATTCTCGACACACGACCGGAGGGGAGACGTGGTGTCGGGAAACACAAGCAGAGGTGGATGGACGGCATACAGGAGGATCTAAAGAGCATTGGCGTTGCAAACTGGAGAGTGCAGGCGATGGACCGGTTAAAATGGCGAAAAATTCTGGAGGAGGCCAAGGCACACAGTGGGCTGTAGCGCCAATGACGATTATGATGAATTTTTTTATAAATTCAAACAAAATACAAATTCAGATCATCAACATCGATGACTCACGTTGAAAAGAATAATGTTACATTTCAAAAATTAAGATATTATTAAGTGTGAAGTTGGCGTCAGTAAAATTCAATTTAGGAATCCATAAGTTGATAAGAGATGAATTTTCAGATAAAAAAAATTTATTCAGATAAAAAAGCTGGTGATAAAGGCTTCGCATAAAAGATTTTAGATGATTCCAGTTCTCTTTTTACAAAACGTCATCACATGATTGGCCATTTCGTTGTAACAACCTTACATTTCGGTGTCCTTTTAAAAAGTTCTCCACATGATGAAACACGAGAAAAACATGTAATGAATTAAATTTAAGATGGGAGTCATAAGATGGAAGGGAAATTTTTTTTCCTGCAAAATTTATGTCAGTTCGCCATATTTCGACTGCGAAATATGCAAATTATCGCTCCATAGTGACAGCCACATGTCTCTGAATAGAAAAGTCATAGAGAAGCCACGCTAACTTCCTGAGACGCATAGATTCAAGGGTTTGTTCCACAAACAATCCTTCACAAATTATTTGGGGGTATGACGTTTTTTTGTATACGTCACAACGTATTTATTATGTATGTTTTTATACAAGATTATAATTAATGACAAAGTACAAAGTACATTATAATTACATAGTCTATAAATAGTGTGTGAAACTGTAATCCAGCGCTTGTTCATAAATTGTCTGAATTTCGAATCCAGCAAAGATTAACAATCCTTGAATGCATATTTATGTAGACCAATAAATTATTCATGAATTTTATTTAAAAAAAAAATAAATGCTTAATATTTCAGAGCATGAGAACGTTTTGGATGTAATGATAAGATACTTAAATGATTTGAACGGATGAAATAGATGAACGGATGCCTACGAAAAACTGATCAGATCTAAGTAAAATCCTTTATTTCCGCTGTGTTTGGACTGCCCAGTGATAGTCAACGTCGGAAAGACCTGACACAAAGAAAGCGAAGGAGATGAAAAACACCTTTCGACAAAATATCTAATTGACTTACAACGGCTCTGTTTGTCGGTAACGCGATACCGTATCGCCAACGTCGAATCTGACGTTTAAATAATTATAGGGGGTAAATGCAAAAATATGCTAAATTAATTTTATTTCGTGTCAAAAACCTATACGCGTTATGTTGATCACGGGAAGAATGTGTTGACTATTTTTTAATGGGTAATTATTATGATATATTTTTGGTCTAAAAGAAACAACAAACCTCACCAATTTATTTAATATAAGTTGTATTTATTTTTTTAAATCTTCCTCCATAAACTGAGAAAATTAAAATATTTGTGAAATCAGAATTGTATTGTTAAATCATTTTTTCCAGACGAAGGATATTTAAAAAAAATATGGTTATAAATCTTTTTTTTAAGTATCTTATGTATTTGTCAGCGTGGTATTGAGTGAGTTTTTTGGCACTTTAGAAAAACAAGTCTTACATATAAATAAGCATAATGACACCAAAAATGCAACAAAAAGTTTTAATTTAACTTTTGACATTAATAAAAGATATTATAATACATTAGTTTCGTCTAACAAAATTTCATTAACCTTCTACATACAATGACTCTCATTTGATTTAAAAAGATACTGCCTACTTTATTATGGAATTCAAGGACGCGCAATATTGTATGTCAATGAGAAAAAAATACCTAGTATTTTTTTAGTCATTATTCGAAATATGGCCGTGCCCCATTTCTATTTCATTAATATATTTTTAAACACACAAATAGTTTTTCATTATAAAATTCATCTCCTTCAATTTAATGTATTCTTGACGATACATATGTTATCTCAGTTTTTAATTTTCTCTAAAACCTTTTTCCACAATGCACATTCATATGAATATTAAAATGTTATTCAAACATAATTGAATTTGTCAAAGGCATGTTTGTATGTTTGCTACATTGCCAGCTAAGCGGTTATGTTTTTCTTTTTGTGGCTTCAAAATACTCACTTTAAAACTGAATAGTTTGTCTCGTATCACTCGTGTGGGTCTACAACACAACATTATAATGCAATCTTATACACAACTGTTTTGGCAACATTGTTCACATACATATATTCATCTGTGGAATAATTTTGTTATTCAACATATTTTTTTGTTTAACAATATTACAAATATTGCATTACCTCATCAAAAAGATTAAAACCTTGTGTTTGGTGAGGGAATCATTAGATATAAGTTAATACAATAAAAAATAGAGAGCTATACAATGATGATAAAAAAGGTATACACTAACAAAAAACAAATATAGGTACATAAAAATACTGTAGAAAACGGCCAATTCGAAACAATTTTGTTCATATCAATACATAAATCGTTACATACACCACTATTAGATTGTGAAATGTTTTTTTCAGTCTTTGTTTGAACCTTTTAAAATCATTTATCTGTTTTATTTCATCTGGGAGGCAATTGAAATTCTTTATTGCCATAATAAATTTAATGGTTTTGCATTTGTCTAGTATTACATTTATGAATTTTAATCTTTTTTTTTGTTTTCAATAAAAAAATGGATATGTCCATAATATACAGATGTATTCCCTACATTCTTTATATATAGATGATTCCCTACATTCCCTAAATTAAGCATAAATGCATGTGCTATAGGTGAACGAAATCGTTCGAGGCATGATTCGAACTCGCGACAACTGGATTACTAGCCCAGCGCGCTAACCGCTTTGCCATCGATCCATCTAAAGTAAGTTCTATGTAAATCATTCTTTATTTTCTTACTACAAACCACTGTCTGTTTCTTACTTAATTAAAGCTGCATCAATGTCGAATATTTTGATATACACCTTCCGTGATATCTAGTTTTGTTAACGTCATCTGATACAGAAGGAATATTTGTTTGGGCCAAGCAAAGCTTATCTTTACTTGGCACACTTCTGTTTCTGGTGACCCTGTATTATAAATCATTTATTGTTCTCCAGCACGTCGCCTTGAGTAGCTTCTCGAGATATCATATACATATGAGACCAAAAGGACTACAGTCCCAACCGACCTCTACTAAAACCGGGACTACTTCTACTGGTGACCCCGAACGTGAATCAGAATACCATTAACTTATCAACTCCTCGTCGTGAGTTTGAGCACATCGTTATTTACGAACATCGGTATGAATCGACTACCGATCTTTTGCCGAAAATGGTAAATACCAATTTCAACAGTGGTATTCCTTATAACAGCCAAATACAAACACTTACCGATTCCCTCAGTTCCATATTATACTGTCCTCATCCTAGCCCAGTTAAGAGAAGAACGAATCGGTGCCACGAATTTTCTCATAGAGGGTCAATTAGATCACTTTGCCACAGAACCTTTGCAATTTCTTTATTTATTATTATTCATTCATTCAATGTCATAGATTGCCATCGCATTTCATGAACGCGTTCGTATTATTTAGTGTCAAGCATATCCGCAAATTTACTGTTTAAAATTTTATTTTTATATTAAATTAATAAAAAAAATCGGTTTGCATTATTGATTTGTTTATTTTGTTGTTAAGAGGACATATAACGCTAAATCTAGTGACTGAAAACATGACATATTAAAACCGCCTAATGCACTTTGAAGTTACGTTTTAGTAAAGGTATTTATCGGGTGCGTTAAAAAAGGTTTACACGTTATTTTAATTATCGGGATCCCAAAAGTTGTTGATTTTTTGCATTTTAAGAACAAACCTTACTTGAAATGAAAAAACTTTGTCGGTCATTCACTTTAATTTGATGTACTCTTTAAGCATATAAAATATTTATTAATCTACTACCCACAGTTATGGAGCTATTAAAAAAATGTTTTAAGGGGGGGACTGCTGCCAACTTACCTATTTTTCAATTTGATATATCATCATTATTTCTTATCAAATCGTTTTGAAAAAAATAAGTTAGATAATTTTGGTATTAATAAACAAAAATATACCTTAACTTTTTGATAATGTTCTGTATAAATTCTTGTAGAAAAATAATGCCATACCCCGATTTTCAACGTTTATCTTATATTTTTAATAAATTATAAGGCGTAGAGTAATATGTATTTTTTTAAATTAAAGAAGACAAAAACATCTGGAAAAATATGATGTGACGTTGCAGTAATGCTTCAGGTTTAGTAAATAAACCTAAAAAACATTTATTTTCCATTCAGCGCCATTGCGTAATAAAAGTTTTTTTGGTTTATTTACTTAACCTGATGTATTAATGTAACGTCATATCATATTTTTCCAGGTATTTTGTTCTTCTTTAATTTATAAAAAAAATATTGCTCTATACCTTATATTTTTTTAGAAATTTAAGATAAATGTCTAAAATCGGGGTATGCTTATTATTTTCTTACAAGAATATATACAGAACATAATCAAAAAGTTAAGGTTTATTTCTCTTTATTAATATCCAAACTAACCACGTTATTTTTTTCAAAATGATTCTTTTAGTAATAATGATGGTATATCAAATTGAAAAAATAGGTACGTTGGCAGCAGTCGCCCTCTTAAAAATTTAGGCTAAATTTTAAAATTGTGTGACGAACATTCACTAGAAAAATGTTTAAAACTCTTATGGTATTTTTTTTCAAGAAACACACTATTTAACATAATTGATTTGAAATTTTGGGTGTTTAGGTTTATATGCCCCCTTAAACATTTAAACATTATTTGCAGCTCGCGAATCGAGTTTTACCTATCTAACCAATATATTTATTATATGTACAGATAGGCGCGTTGATCTTTCCGTCGTCGCGATAAAGGGTTTATTTCCGCGCATGAGGCGTGTCTAACGAGTGGTACTGCAAATATTGCAGTGTAGAACCACTGTGGTACTGCAAATATTGCAGTGTAGAACCACTGTGGTACTGCAAATATTGCACACCCAGAGACCAATGGTAAGTCGCTTCAATACATTCTGTGGGTGGCATTTGTTAGTGCGTTGCAATATGTTCACCAAAAATATTCATTCCGCCTCTAAATCTGTTTATTTCATATTCATCCAATAAACTAATTCAATCATATTCTACCCGCAAACTGATGCGATTTAAATCGGCTATCTTCATCCAAAAATTCATCCTTGTTCGATGGATTCGTCGTTTCTGGCCATATATTCATCATTCCACTGTCACTGAAATTTAGTCCATGATATCAGCAACTTACATATGTTCGGCGTCCAACTTCGATTTCGATTTTAAATTTATTCTGAAGGCTCAATACTTTTACATGGACTGCCGTGTAGATACATTTTGTAATATTTCATCTATTTTTTAAGTATTAACACCGTTCATGGATACCAATTGGCGCATCGCTTGAGAACAATGTATTAATTGGTTTAAAAGATATCTGCATCTTTCAAACTTTTGATTTCGCTACCAATTTTTCAGTATTTTATACAACATAAAGCACTCATTCCTGCCATATACATACAAGCTCTTAAAGAAGTTTGCAGCCGGGAATTCAATTAAAAACTGTGTACAGCAATGTATCTACGAATTCTGCTTAAATTTTTGTATTTCGCCTGTCAAACGTATAATGTGTGACTTCTTATTTTAGTTATAAAAGGTATCATATGACGACTCGGTAGTCTGATGAATAAAAAATACTCTTGTAGAAATATCTGTCCCAAACACAAGTTCAACTTTATTGGGACAGTACTTATTTGAGAAATACTGTAATAATTTTGATTTTTGTATTATTTATCTATGTTTATATTATGTATGACTAGTAAAAAAAATAGTAAAAAAATATTATTAAATATCAAATGATCGAAGCCATGGATATGAAAATCAAATTGTTGGATGATTGATCATTAGTATGCAAAATCAACAATTGGTCAGATATTGATAATAGGTATCTGTTTATTTTATCAATAAATAAATTTACTTACATGCGATTATCATATGCATTTTGCGGAGAGGGTAAGGTGGGTATATAGCTCCAGTACTACCAGACAGCACTCTTGGCAGCACCACTCTGCCCACTCTAGGTACTTCAGTCTGTAACATAACCAATAAAATAAATTTATTACCCACTAGTAACTACCAATGAATATTACATTCTACATCGATAACTATTCAACATTTTATTTTATTTTAATTTTATATATTTGGGAAGCTAACAGCTCATTTACAGATTTGATTATACAATTTAAATGACATAGTCAGAACCAATAAAAGCATTCCATCAATAATAAATTTACAACAATAACAATAGATAGTTCATACAAATAAATCAACTAAGAGAAAAAAATAATAATTAAGAAAATTAAAATTAGGTATGGGTCTGATAAGAGATAAGGAAGGATGGGAGGGAGGGGGGGGGGGGAATTAAGAGCGCATCACCATCAGTATTTCTTCACGAAACCTTTCATATTTTGCACTGAAGATGTCCACCCCAGCTGAGAACAACGTGTTGTGAGAATCACATATGCGTGGAATAGTGGCATTCTTTCTGACATTAGTTATGCACACCGGTAAATGCAAAAGTTCAGGTCGGCGAACTGTTCCACCTGGAATATGGATACCTACTAGGTTAACAAGCTCAGGCGAGTCGATAGCACCGTTCAGAATTCCATGCAGAATTTATTAATAACAGTGATTTTTAACATTTATCTTTATAACATTCAAGTAATACCATTAGTAGTACCTTTCAAAGTTCAGACTAGGTACCTACCTACTAAATTAAATGTGTGTCTTCGTGTGCTAAGGTGTCATTGTGTCAATGTTGTTTTAAAATCTGAACTTACTTACTTAACGAGTCCGGAACTCAGATTTTGCCACTCTAATGTGTGGCGGCAGAAATCTAATAAACTTCATGGGGTATTCTAAAACTTTTTTTTGAAATCCACGTGATTTTTTTTATCAAATAAACCTATTTAAATAATGTTTACAGTAATTATGTAGGCAAAAAAGAACTGCTTCATTGGATACTCTATCAACCCATGAGATACGTATCAATCTTTTGTATAGCCACATCTTGAATGCTTCAATTTTATTTATTGCTGAAATTTTGAAAGTCCAACCTTCCACTCAATACAACAGTTCTTAGAAACAAACCGTATGTTTTAAGCTCTCCGATGTATACCTAAACTGCAGTTTTCACATTTTGTAGACGGTGGATCTCGCCATCTCAAATCCTAGTAATTATTTCGGAATCTGGATTCCACTCATCATTCAACCAACACCCCAAGTACTTAAAACGGGACACCTGTTATATTAAACTGCCATCAATATTAGAGAGGCGTATATTGATGGATCTCCGTTTGTTTACTAACATGATTTTTGTTTTGAGAGCATTCGTTTAAAGACCAGATTCCCTTCCAGATATAGGTATTAATCAAGTTGATCAGGTGTTGCAGATGATCGGCAGTGTGGCTATATTGGCAGTGTCGTCGGCATATCTTATATATTTATAGTCTTTTCATTTATCGTTATCCTTATATCAATACATATCTTCAAGGGAATTTCTGAAAACGAACTCCGAGTATAGGTTGAACGACATAGGTGAAAGTATACATCCTTTTCTGATTCCCTTTAGGATTTTTATATCTTCAGTGGTGAGATCATTGATTCTTACATAAAATTGATGGCGTGAACATCAAAAGCGTTCAGTCAATTTATCAAAGCCCAATTGGATGGCGATGATTATTTTTATTTTAAATTTATTTTTTGCTAATATCATATTTTTTTATTGAAAAATTAATAATTAAAATTAACCAGTTGACTAGATCAATCCATAACAAATCAATAGCTTATTACCTAAACATCGTAGCATTGGCAAGTAAAAATGTCATTTTTTTACACAACTAAATACATATTTATTTATCTCTGTTGGAGTACTCTGAATTTATATTGATGGTTTCTTCAAGTATCAACAGAATAGATTGTAAACGATGTTTGTAAATACGCAGGTATAAACCTAGAATTGATTTAGAATGTCACATAAAACTTTTCTTCGATGAAACGCATTTGAATAGTATAAAGTTTATTCGATTATTTCTTGGTTAAGCACGACTAAGTTTCGCACCACAATCAAGATCTGTGTTAATAGCATGTGCCTTCGGAACATATCTTACATTGGAAAAGTTCCTATCAGAAGTTAAATCAGATAGATTCAACATATCGCAGAGACACTTTGATTGCGGTTTTAGTGCAAACAAGGTAACTATATTCATTATCCAACTGCAATTTGTTCAAAAGAATTTATTTCTCTTAACATATCCACAAAGTATCAAGCCAAGTGTTATGAAATAAAATTAGTACATTATGAAATATGTGTAGCCCCGTGAATCTACTTGCATAGGACAAAAAATAAGGGTCACATACCTACCTAGTGGGATATAGGGTAGCGTCCGAGAAGAGGCAAGTAGATCTTCAGTTAGGTTCAGGGTCCGATTCAATAAAGAGCATTGGAGTTTTGCTCGCGACATACAAATCAATCATTTACATATTATAAGCAAACTAAGTTGTTATTATTAAAGCTTAGTTAAAAGCATTCAATTAAATAACAGCAGTTTAGTTAAAAGACTTGTGCCGAAATTAAGGGAGACGCTCACGGTTATCTGCGAGGGCTAGATTTCATAGAGGGCAGGTCCAGAGACTCTACCTTCTGCAATCGTCACTGACTTCTGACCGCAGAAATATAGAATCGCAGAAGAAACAGCCAAGAGGTACCTACATACATGTGAGTGCACTTAATAATTCAACCCATACCAAAGCCAATACCTTTTATTTTTATTGTATTTCTGTGTGTAATACTTAACCAAAAGGAAAACCATTAATTGCCACATATCTGTTAAATAAATCCATTATTATAAACATCCTTTTTTATTTCTTTATCTATGTCATACCACAAACAAACAGGAATCACCGATTCACCACACATACTCTGGATATTAGTCTAAGTTGCTCTAAGCCATTATAGTTAGCCGCGCATAATATTTTAATTTTATAATAATTAGTTAAAATCACAATACGTAACACAAGGTACGCGAGATTTGTATGCCAAGTCTATATTTTTCACGGTTTTTTCAACTTTTAAGTCAAAAGACACTAATTTAAAGGCTTCGTAGCGTATATGTTCCATATTATGGACTTACTCAGAATTCGGCGAATAACATTTAAGAGTTTCTGTGTTTCCCCCCCCCCTTTTTGATCCGCCCAAAAAATAGAGCCAAAAATTTCAGATAATATAGAAAATCATACAAAACTTTTATTCACAGAAATTATAATTTTTGTTACAATCGGGGGTTATTAACTTTAATTTTGTATTTTTACTTCATTTTGGCATATATCTCAATAACCATAATCTCAAAAACCATAAAAGCTAGAACGCTAAAAATTGGTATAAATACAGGCAAATACAAAAACTCTAATTTGTTCTTTCAAAAAAGTTCCAGAGTTTCTCAAACATTTTTTTTATGATTAATTTATGTGTTTAACTTCCTATATTTCTAAAATTTCAAGAAATTTCGAAAAAAGCCGAATCACCCCAACTAGACAATTTTATTTTCTGTAAAAAATATGAGCATTGAAGCAGTCCATAGAATTTCTATGGCAGTGGCCTATACACAATATCTAAGGAGACTTAATAGTTTGATACTAAATCTCCAAACATACGTACATACAATCTGTTTTCAGATTCTGGGTAGGAAAAAAGGACTGACCTCCATACTATCCATATGTGCTGTATAGAACACAAAATATTTTATAATATTCAATAATTTGGATTTATGGGTTTATAGTTTGGTACGTATTCTTCAACTATACATACTATCGCTATCGATAGTTGGATATCATGTGTTACATGTAACTAGTATAGTAAATAACCGCCTGATTCATATGCCACTGAATTATATTAACACTTGTTAAATCGAGTTGTATGTAACACATGAGATCCAACTGTCAACGCACGCGCGCGTGCATGCGTGTCATCTGTGAGTCAATTAATATCATTGGTGTCCAGTATGTAACAACTTTATATTGGGAGCGAGTTAAATTAACATTTGTTAATAGAAGCTGTTGTTGCCAGAATTAGACGATGCTCTAGAATGTCTGAATATAGAAATTGACTATAGAAATTGACTGTTAATACTCCTATTTTTTTATTTCTTTGTTGATTGTTGAGGTCTGTAAATGTTGGTTGTAGCAAATCATGTGTCTGCCCTCAATGTTTTGAGAAGTAAATAATATCTATTGCCGATCGCTGTGGCACAGTTGGTTAAGCCGCTTGCTTTCTGTGCGGACGTCCTGGGATCGATTATAAAGTTATTCAAATTAATTTCTCACGCATATATTGCTTCTATGGGTTGGAAACACTGGTTCCTTGGAATAAATTGCCATATGGGAATAAACTCGACACTTTGCGCAGGGTGCATTATTGTTGACCCAATATTTTTTAAACTTTTTATTTTTATTTAAATAATAAATAACTCCTTCTAGAAATAAACACACCTCATAAATTCTCTCAAACAAAATATCTTAAAATATTCAATAATTTGGATTTATGGATTTATAGTTTGGTACGTATAATTCTTAAACTATACATAAGTACTATCGCTATCGACATTTGGATCTCATGTGTGACATGAAACTAGTTTTTAATATTGTTATCTTAAAAATATAATTTTCTGTTGTTGGAACACTTATTATTTTGATTCTATATGAATGTGTGTGATAGATTTCCATTACGATTAAACAACGCGGGCTGGCAACATCGTACCAAATTTTCAGATTCGGATATATATTCAAAAATTGTACAAAATTACCTTTTATTGAACTTTCAAGCTACCAGGACAGGTTGTTCTGATATCGAGGGAAAGAATAATCTGCTATAGGTGTTAATAGTAAAGTATTTACCTACAATCTTCGGGCAATCGGTTTTGTTAATGGTTGAGTATCACGCGAGGTTGGAATGAATTCCTCAACCAACCCAATCCAACACAGGTGTGTGAGAGTTTGTTTATAGGTACATAGACTCGGTAATTATATATTGTGCTTGGAAATGGTCCCTTAGGAGCGCGATAACCAATTGAGACATTTCACATTTATGACAAAAACCCGACATGATGCGACGTTATAATATTATTGTTTTCAATTTCTAAAATAACTCCCTCTATTATTCAAGGGAATATTTAAATCAAAAATGTTATTACCTATGAATTTTCTGTATTTACATATTAATGTACTAAGACAATTAACATTTAATTAAATATCAGTAATATGATATTGAAAATTTATTTTAATAGGTACCTAAATACATTGAACCGATTTTCAAAAATAAAAACATATTATGATTTTTGTTTTATACCCCAATTTCCTCGCCTTGTCCTTTCCTCATATTATTTTTGCTTATTTTATTGCCTTTTTTTAATTATTTTTTTCGCTTAGTGCTATGAACATATTTTTTTCTTTGCTTCTGATCAAACTAATCTTATGTTATCTTATAATCTGGTTGGTTGGAAGAAATTTCTATATCATACCGTACAGGGTTTGTATTTTAATTTTGTCATTGTCTTTCACGGTTCTATTAACATATTATATGGAAAGTTGTTAGGTAGGTACCTATATCATACATAATAAAACTTCTAAAACTGTTCATAACTGCTTCTTCGATAAATTCGTTCTAAAAACTAAAGATGTGTTTTTTAACAGATTTTTAATTATCTCAATAGAGACGAAGTTGGAATATTTACTGTAGGAGAACCGGGAAATCAAGGAACCTACAGGGTTTACGACCTGTCATCGGCTGGTTTACGTGATCACTTTATGCGCTTGCGCAACGTTCACCAATTATGCCTTTTTAATGAGATCCCAATCAATTCAATTTTTTGAAAGTTCTATATATTGCAATACTGAAATTCTAAAAAGGCATTAAAGCTGATTGGTAACCAAAGGGGTTACCAATCGAAAGTAGTTAGTAACCAGAGTGGTTACTATTAAATATAAGTGGTAACCAGAGGGGTTACCAGTAAAGAGAGTTTACTATATCCCAAGTGGATATGATTTGAAATAAGAACACAAGCACAGTGGTTTAGAGAGAAGAAGAAAGAATGGTCAAAAGTAACAATGAGTATATTGATCACAATTAATAGTTTGCTTAAGGGTAAATTTACAATTGATGAAATAACTTACAAAGGAACTTTTCTCACGATGAGTAGGTATAACGAGCGAGTTAGCGGGTGTGTTCGAAGTGTCCGAATCTTCGCATGGTGAAGTACCATCGTGCTCGCGAGGTCGAGAGATGACCGGTGGTCGAGAGACGAAGTGTCGGCGAGACGGCGTGGTCGAGAACGGCGGCGTGATGTGACGAATCGAAGTGACGGAAATACGGAAATGAAGTGACGAAGTGTACAAGTGTAGACTCCCTTAAATAGTGCTGCGCTGGGGGTAGCAAGTTCAATGTCCTCGAACTTTCTAGACTTATTTATTTGAAGTGTCATACCCAGTTGAGGAGTATTGTCACTTGTTTGACGTTGCGGGCGATGAACTCGGCCTAGCGATAAACAAATGTACTTGCCGTCGCTAGGCGCGCGCTCGAAAGAAATTTCGAGATGTGGCCTGCCACATTCCTCCCCTCCAAGTGGTATCGAAGATGGCACGATACCTTGGTAGAACGTCATGGTGTGGCTGAACTGAGGCAGTCGTTGCTGAAGATTTTTGTGGTCATTACAATTTTGGAGAGATGGTTAGACTTGTGTTAGTTGGACTGTTGCCTAGTTGCTGATGATGATTGCGACGGATCAAGATGTGATTGCTTTGGAAACAGTGTTCCCGTTCAGCCCGTTGACAATTGCAGTGTGTCGGTGAGGCTTGTTAGTACACAAAGCTGCGGAGTCCGTGGAGTCAGTGTAGTCCGTGGAGTCCGATAAGCTGTGCAGTGTAATTGGCATCTAAACATTCTTGTCGAATTTGCAGAACTGTGCAGTTGGCTTGCGTTGGCGTTTTCGAAGTTTTCGTTGACTGTCGTCGTGTTGACAGCGTGTGTTGACAGCGTGTGTTGACAGTGACGTGTTGACAGCGTCGTGTTGACCGTGTCGTGTAGACGTCGTGTTGTCGTGGTTGAGCAGCTCCTTGGGTATGCGAGACAGAGTGCGAGTCATAAGCATAACGCGAAGGATGGGACAGTGTCCCAACAAAATCATTCCTCGTTCAAAGACGTGCGTAGCGATGAGACGAGGTGAGTTTTTGTGTGCTCGAGATGTGTGCGTGCGTTCATATTTGGGTGTCCGACAGCTTTGGAGTAGTTCTCCAGTGGGGCCTGTGTGTGCATTCTTTGCTGCGCATCAAGTGAGTCTGATGTCTTTGGGAATACGTGCCAGTATAGCGAGTGCTTGTGCATTCTTTGCCGCGCATCAAGTGAGTCTGATGTCTTTGGGAATACGTGCCAGTATAGCGAGTTGTAGCGTGTCGGTGTTGCTCTTGGTTGCTGATGAAAACCATTTGTTGCTGATGTTGTCCATCTTGATTTGGTGCCGTTGCCAATGTTGTTCATCTTGATTTGGTGCCGTTGACAATGTTTGCCATCTTGATTTATCGGTGTTGATAATGTCGCTGTCCATCTTGGTTCGATGCTGTAGACTTTACTATGGACCATCATTGTTTGATGATGACGATGATGATGAATGTTGTTCATCTTGCTTCTATAGTTGTACATGGTAAACGCAGTTGACAGTTGTAAATTTTAAATTCTCAAAATATAAACAGTTACAATTGTAGCAAGCGAATATATAAAATAATGTTGGTTGCATGTTGCAAAAATATAATATGTACAATGATAAGTATTTGTTAATAATAATTAAGTTGATTACAATATATTTTAGAAGTAAAGATAAATTTAAGTATCTAATTAGGTATACAATGCAACAAAAAAATAATATGAATTTCAGCAAAGTCCAAAAATGTTTAAAATATTCTATTTGTAATAGGTAAATATTGAAATGTGTCTAAGTATAAAAATGCTTTGCAAGTTTCAAAGTATAAAAGGTATTTAAAGCAAAATTACAAAGTATGAAATAGTTAAGTTAAGTATTTCACGAAATTAGTACCTATTTGATATATTAAATAGTGATAATTTAATTAATTATTTGCGAGCTCTTTTGATATAAAAATATATTTCTGATTGCAATGAATTTAAATAACGTACGTAAATATCTTGTTAGCAAAAACTTAGATTGTCGCTCGGTAGATGGTGTTTATTGAAAACTTAATTTTTCTACCGCTAGTTGAAATTAAGATAGATTAGTCACGAGCTGTGTTCGCGTTGTTTACATATTAAAAATAACAAAATTGAAGTTTTATCGTTTAAAACCGAAAACTTTCCATCGATATTTGTTTTAACAGTGAAATTTATATATCTAGTTCAATTAAATGTTCTGTATCACGCGAAAATCTGTATTTAAAATATAAAATTAATAATTTTTGTCACTTCAGTATTATTGTTGTGCGTGAGAATTTTTTGTCGCGATGTATGTGAAAAATAATTTTAGTTCCGTGAATTATGTGAAAAGAATATAACTAAATTCGGAAGTGCGGTTTTGCTTATGTATATCGCGATTGTCGGAGTATTTTTTTACTTAAAGCAGTGCCGTACAGAAAATTTTTTAACAGTGTTTGTTTGTGTGAAATTATAAAGTGGGTACCAATATATACCTTTGTTTACAATCTCAGAATAAAATGAATGTGTACTATGCATGTGTTATTTGAATGCAACATTTATGACAAAGAATAACTAAAAACCGAGAAATGCGGGTGATTTTTAAACGCGATTGCATAGAATTAAGCGCGATTGTTTCGCGGGTGTAGTGTAGTGTACCCATCGTGAGAGATTCAAAAACCAATTCGTTCTTTTTCTAAACTAGGAAAAGAAAAGGAGTGATCTGAGGAAAATCGGTAAGTGTTGTTTAATGTTATTGTAAGGAAAAAATACCACTGTTGTGAATGCATATTTATCGTTTTTCGGCCACGGGCCGGTACTAGATAAATACCGATGTTTTGTAAATACCAGTAGCTGTGTAGCTTAGCTGTTTAGCTGTTTGGTAACGATTGTGTTCATATTCACGTTACAGGGTCACCAATAAAGCTGATTGGTAACCAAAGGGGTTACCAATCGAAAGTAGTTAGTAACCAGAGTGGTTACTATTAAATATAAGTGGTAACCAGAGGGGTTACCAGTAAAGAGAGTTTACTATATCCCAAGTGGATATGATTTGAAATAAGAACACAAGCACAGTGGTTTAGAGAGAAGAAGAAAGAATGGTCAAAAGTAACAATGAGTATATTGATCACAATTAATAGTTTGCTTAAGGGTAAATTTACAATTGATGAAATAACTTACAAA
Organism: Molanna angustata; assembly: GCA_963576475.1. Taxonomy (NCBI): domain Eukaryota; kingdom Metazoa; phylum Arthropoda; class Insecta; order Trichoptera; family Molannidae; genus Molanna; species Molanna angustata. The sequence goes on from OY754977.1 coordinate 24,561,936, forward strand.
GGAACTTTTCTCACGATGAGTAGGTATAACGAGCGAGTTAGCGGGTGTGTTCGAAGTGTCCGAATCTTCGCATGGTGAAGTACCATCGTGCTCGCGAGGTCGAGAGATGACCGGTGGTCGAGAGACGAAGTGTCGGCGAGACGGCGTGGTCGAGAACGGCGGCGTGATGTGACGAATCGAAGTGACGGAAATACGGAAATGAAGTGACGAAGTGTACAAGTGTAGACTCCCTTAAATAGTGCTGCGCTGGGGGTAGCAAGTTCAATGTCCTCGAACTTTCTAGACTTATTTATTTGAAGTGTCATACCCAGTTGAGGAGTATTGTCACTTGTTTGACGTTGCGGGCGATGAACTCGGCCTAGCGATAAACAAATGTACTTGCCGTCGCTAGGCGCGCGCTCGAAAGAAATTTCGAGATGTGGCCTGCCACAGCATAATTGATGAACGTTGCGCAAGCGCATAAAGTGATCACGTAAACCAGCCAAAGACAGGTCGTAAGCCCTGTAGGTTCCTTGATTTCCCGGTTCTCCTACAGTAAATATTCCAACTTCGTCTCTATTGAGATAATTAAAAATCTGTTAAAAAATATCTTTGACTCCCGACAGGGAAAAAGTCCAATGTTTGCGCATATACAATAATAAAAATACTCGATTAAAATATGTGTTGTTAAACTAGTTGCTTCAACTGTGCAGAATTCACATACAAAGAAACACGTCATCCGTAGAAGTTTCCTACGTATGTAACTAAAATCAATCTTATAACCACGTTACCATTATTTAGATATGCACATAATGTGGTAAGTGCAAAAATATAATTTTATATGGGGAAAATATAACTAATGCTTAATTACTGTTTTGAATTTACCACTTATTGTCAATAAGAAACATCTTAATCATTTATCATGCACATATCATAATTGTTCTCAATAAAATATGAAAAATACACGTATAGAGGTATGAATGCTATTGGGATTGTTATTTAATTAAGAATATAATATATCAGAGGTTACGATTTTAAGTACGTGTTCAAATTACTTCCCTATAACATACACCACTATATAAGATATTGCAATTTGATAATCAGTTAATTAGTAGAAAAAGAAATAGTAATTGAGTGATGAAGGGTTTCATAATAAAAGAGGACTTACAATATTTGCATCTATTTTCAGTTCAAATAAGTCACAATATTATACATGCTAAATTTACAGATGTTCGCGATGTTTGGGTCGATATTAATTTTATACTAATTGTTAAAGAATTGACACTACAATCGCCTCGTCGGTTGATGCGCGAATCCCGAACCGCACTGCGTATTCGGTTCAGGAACTGATGTCCTTCGGCCATCTTCGTAAATATGAATAAGAGACTATCCGACGAATGACGTTTTCACTGTGGTTTAGGTATAGCCTCGCCACACAAGCCTTTTTGTGTAGGTACATACATATTTCGATTTGACAAAAAATTACTTACCACATCTGTGCACTAAACTATCGATTTGTCATTTTACTGCTCGAAAGATTCGTTGCAAAACATTTTTCGTTGCAAAATTTTGGAGGTGTTTTATTTTACGTATCAGTTCAATCATTACCAACAAATGTCTGAAATTGGTCAGGTTTTACTGTAATAATATTTTTTTTGTCATATTTACAGTTTTATCAAATATTCAAAGTTTACAGTAGGTACCTAACTGGTAAAAAAAAAATCATGCGATGAGGGAAAAATATTAGGATAATTTTATGTGGACCATTATACTTGAACAAAAAAGAGTCAAAGTAAAATTCGCAAATGAAAGAAACGAGATGGAGATTGAATTTTACCGCGAATCACAAGTGTCCTTTTATTATCCTACCGTCGAAATTAAACTTGAACAGGAAACGATGGTCCCTTCGACGTGGGGTCAGTATCTGATCATGCTTTGTTGAACGCTGACGAGCCTTTCATTGTGTTGTTGATTGGATGAGACGAAGGAACAAGGGAACAGCCTTGGTATAAAATTCTGAAAATATATTTTGTTGTGTGGGATTCCATACAAAATTAATTATAATGTACTTGGTCTAAAAATACGAATGTTAATAGAATAAGATGACATTTTGCTCTCATTGTTGTATGAGACTCCAAACATAATAAATCCATCTGTCGATTTTTTCAATAGAACTTTGTTCTCTTAACATATAGACAAAGTATCAAGCCAAGAATGTATGCAGGGTCTATATTGTTCACGTTTTTTTTAACTTTGTCGTCACAAAACAACAACTTAGAGGGTTCGCAGAATATATATTCCATATACGGATTTACTCAAAATTCGGAGAAGAACATTTGGTGTGTATGAGTGTGTGTCCGATCCGTTTAATGCACATAGCCTCAAATTTCAGAATGTATAGAAATTTATAGGCCTTTAAAACTTTTATACTCAGAATTTTGAATTTTTGTATCAATCAGAGGTTATCAACTTTTGAATTTTTATTATTATTTCCATATATCTCAAAAACCATAAAAGCTATAACGATGAAAATTGGAATGAATAGAATACAAAAATTCAAAATCTCAAACTTGTTTTTTTCAAAAATGTTTCAGAATTTTTCACACATTTTTTAGTTATGAAAAACATTTTTTTATGATTAATTTAGGTGTTTAACTGCCTTTATTTCAAAGTTTTTAAAAATATCGATCAATGCCGAAACACCCCAAAATGATAATTTAATTAGGTAATCAAAATATGAATATTAATATAGTAGAAATCTCAAACTTTCATACAATTTCATACAATTTGTAAAGCAGTATACACTACACAATATCTACGGGGACTCAATAGTTTGATACTTAATCTCCAAATATACGAACATACAATCTTATGTTCTCATATTCTGGGTAGGAAAAAAGAACTGACCTCCTTACTATTCTATCCTGACATTAATTTAATACCTATCTTAAAATATTTGTTAATTTGTGTTTATATGTTTATAGTTTGGTACGTATTCTTCAATTATACATACTATCGCCATCAACATTTGGATCTCATGTGTTACATGCAACTGGTTTATTTATATTTTACTTCATGTACAGTAATATGTTTACATTGCCGGGTCTATTGCTAAAAGGCATTTTCTTCTATCCAACTAAGCAACGTGAGGTCATAAATAGTGTAGTGGGTAGATACACTCAATTCAAAACAAATAACAAACAGAAAGATAAACACGTAACATTATTAAATGTCAAATCACAGCAACAGATAAAGGAGGGAGATAGATGTTGTGGGTTTGAGAGAGGATAGGGATTATTTGATTTTAGGAAAACAATGACACATTTAGATTGATCTGTGGAAGAGCGGGCGTCACACTAGCCTAGTATTTCTGTGATGGCGATGTTTTAACCCCACCTTTAATTCCTATACTGATTTATTGTGCAAAAAGCACAAGCATTTATGTTTAATGAAGAGTGCATGAGGATGTATATGTGGTTTTCAAAAAATGTTTATTATATTTTATTTTATTTGGAAAACATACTGCCTACATAATAAAAATAATAAAAACAAAAATGATACATACAATTTCATACCTAAGTTATACGTTTTTACTTATATAAAAGTAGTAGGTACCTAATACCTAAAGATATTTTTTATTTATTCCATTTATTCAGTATTTCTTTTTCTTTCATTATCATTGGGCGGGTACATTCGAAACTCCGGCTTAAACTTGTAATTTTCATAGCATAAGTAAAAGGAACAAGCAGACAAACAAAAAAAAACACATTTTAAATTACTCTTATATTTAATTAATTGGAATATTTTTTAAATGCGTATGCGCAAAAATATGATTTTTTATCTTCTGTCGGGAGTCAAATGTATTTTTTTTACAAAAAAGGTTTCTTCGTTACTTCATAGATGGCAATAGTAGGTATAATTCCTTATTTTCATGTGAATTGTTACACATTTTTAAAATATATAAAACTTTCAAAAAATGCATTGATACAGAGACTCAATAAGAAGGCATTATTGGTGAACGGTGCGCAACCGCATAAAGTGATCATGTAAAACAGCCGATGACAGGTCGTAAGCCCTCTAGGTGCCTCGAGTTTCTAGTTCTTCTATAATATTACAACTTCGTCTCTTTTCAGATGTTAAGAAAATTATCAAAAAAAAATGTAATTTAAAAACATATATTGATCAATTCATGATGTAGGTATAAAAATATGAAATAAATACCTACATACATATTTGTAATATTGTGGGCAGTCAATATATTATGTGATTTAACTATATATCATATATTGGCTATATTATATAATCAGAATAATAGGATGCTTACATGTTATGACGCTCAAAACTAATTTAACTTAGTGGGCTTTATTTGTTCGTGTTGATTATTGGTTTCCGGGTCAAACAATTATAATTATTACAACACCAAAGTTGTTTCTGCGAATTATTTTGTCTAATAATTAATAATACACACCTGTGTAAAACATTGAATTTACAATGCCTGTAACGATTCGTTCAAAAAAATCGTCAATGTTAGAAGAATTTTCAACTGTGAACAATGAGATAAAAATGCATTCATTGTGATCAGTGATTCAAGAACATTCCAAGAATACTACCTACATACTTTATATACGAGATTGAGACTGAACTTTTCTGGAAAATACAACATGAAGATTGCCTGCCAAATTATAAAAGGAATCAAATACAAAATAAAATAAGGAAGGAAAGAAAAAAAAATTACGTTACTTTTATTAATTTTCTTGTTAAAGATTTATTACTTTATTATAATATATAGTATGTTGAATTCAGTAATTACGGTCAAAAATTTTGTTTTATCAGGCTTTTGGATATTTAAGACATGAAAACACAAATAACACCTGTATTTAAAATTTATTCAATTGGTAATAAATGATATTACATCATTTCTTTAAAGAACCAGCTTAGAATTGTGCTTCCACTCGAAATATTTTAAGATATTTTGTTTTCTATTTAAAACATGTAGGTATGTATGTCAGGATAGGATAGTATGGAGGTCAGTCTGTTTTTCCTACCCAGAATATGAAAACAGCATGACGGTATGTATGTTTGGAGAATAAGTAGGTATCAATCTATTGCGTGATATATTGTGTAGTGTTTACTGCCTTACAAATTGTATGAAACGATATTGTCACTAAATTCAATTTTAATATAAATTGTTAAAAAAAACTTGAGATGTACTACTACAATGTTCATATTTCTTATAGAAAACTAGTGAACACCCGGCAAACTTCGTATTGCCTGTATAATTGAAAATTGTCCTCCATAACCACCCGTCGCTTCAGACTTTTCAATACCTCCCATCCCTTCAGTACCTTCCGTCCCTTCAGTACCTTCCGTCCCTTCAGTACCTTCCGTCCCTTCAGTACCTCCCGTCCCTTCAGTACCTCCCGTCCCTTCAGTACCTCCCGTCCCTTCGGTTACTCCCGTCCCTTCGGTTACTCCCGTCCCTTCGGTTACTCCCGTCCCTTCGGTTACTCCCGTCCCTTCGGTTACTCCCGTCCCTTCGGTTACTCCCGTCCCTTCGGTTACTCCCGTCCCTTCGGTTACTCCCGTCCCTTCGGTTACTCCCGTCCCTTCGGTTATTCCCGTCCCTTCGGTTGCTCCCAGGCCCTTCCGTCCCTTCAGGCCCGTCCGTCCCTTCAGGCCCTTCCGTCCCTTCAGGCCCTTCCGTCCCTTCAGGCCCTTCCGTCCCTTCAGGCCCTTCCGTCCCTTCAGGCCCTTCCGTCCCTTCAGGCCCTTCCGTCCCTTCAGGCCCTTCCGTCCCTTCAGGCCCTTCCGTCCCTTCAGGCCCTTCCGTCCCTTCAGGCCCTTCCGTCCCTTCAGGCCCTTCCGTCCCTTCAGGCCCTTCCGTCCCTTCAGGCCCTTCCGTCCCTTCAGGCCCTTCCGTCCCTTCAGGCCCTCCCGTCTTTTCAGGCCCTTCAGTACGTCCCATCCCTTCATTACCTTCCGTCCCTTCAGTAGGTTAAGAAAAGTTTAATTCCCGAAACAATCCTGGGATAATTGGACCTTCTTTATCCAGGATTTTCCAACTTCATAGGTAAAATGACCAAATACACGATAAAAAAGAAGAAGTAAAAAAATTTTTATGTCCAGAAACTGTCCTGGAAGACCTGCGATGTGATGAAAGTACAGTTGGACCTTCTTTTTCCAGGATTCTTCAACATCATAGGTAAAATGACTAAAAACACATTAAAGAAGAAGAAGAAGAAAAAAGTGTGAATCCAGAAACCGTCCTGGAAGACCTGCGAAGAGATAGAAGGACAGTGTTGGACCTTATTCTCCTAGGATACTCCACCTTCATAGGTAAAATGTTCAAATACACGATGAAGAAGAAGAAAAAAGTTAAAATCGAGAAACTGTCCTGGAAGACCTGCAAAGAGATGGAAGGACAGTTAAAGCTTCTTCTCCCAGAGTATTAGGTCATTTTATCTTCATAGGTAAAATGACCTAATACCCGATGAAGAAGAAGAAGAAGAAAAGTTTTTCAATCCAGAAACCATCCCGGTCATACGCTCAACAATTCACCAAAGTTTAATTGCAATCGGATGAACGGTTCCCAGGATAGTCCATCTTCATCGGTAAAATGACCTAATACCAGATGAAGAAGAAGAAGAAGATTTTTTTTTATTCCAGAAACTATCCCAGTCTTACACTCGACAATTCATCAATGTTTCATTGCAATCGGATGAACGGTTCTCAGGATAGTCCACCTTCATAGGTAAAAAGAGCTGATTCCCGATAAAGAAGAAGAAGAAGAAAATATTTTAAATTCAGAAATCATCCCGGGCATACGTTCGACAATTCACCAAAGTTTAATTGCAATCGGATGAACGGTTCCCAGGATAGTCCACCTTCATAGGTAAAATGACCTAAAACTCGATGAAGAAGAAGAAGAAGTTAAAATTTTTTGATCCAGAAACCATCCCTGGTATACTCTCGACAGTTCACCAAAGTTTCATCGCAATCGGATGAGCGGTTTAGGAGCGCATTCAACACATACATAGATACATAGATACATACATAGATACATAGATACATACAAACATTAAAATTTATAATATAGATCAAATTATCTAGTTAGGGTGTTTTGGCTTTGTTTGATATCTTTTAATACTTTGGAAATATACGCAGTTAAACACATAAGTATAAAAAAATGTTTTTCTTAGTAAAAAATGTTTGAGATATTCCGTAACTTTGTTGAAAAAAATAAATGAAGGATTTTGTATTTGTTTATATTTATACCAATTTTCAGCGTTCTTGCTTATATTATGGTTTTGGAGTTGGAAAAATAATGTATAAATTCGAAAGTTTACTACTCCTGATTGAAAAGAAAATTTAAAATTCTTAGAATATAAGTTTTCTGAGCCGATATATATATATATATATATATATTCTGAAATTTTGGACTCTGTGAATTGAGCGGATCAAAACTTAGTTATAAGGGACACACACACACACATACACACACACACACACACACACACACAAACACACAGAAATAAAGACACACAAAGTGTTCTACTCCGAATTCTAAGTAAACCCATATATATAGAACATATGTAAATGCTGCGAAGCCTCTTAGTTGGTGTTTTTTGACTTCAAAGTTAGAAAAACCGTGAAAAATATAGACCTGGCATTAAAATCTTGCGTATCTTGGCTTGATACTTTGTCGATATGTTAAAAGAAATAAATTCTCTTAACATATCGACAATAAATAATAAATTCTCTTAACATATCGAAATAAATTCTCTTAACATAGTCGGTAGCGTATTTTCTGTGTTCAATAGGAGCAAGTACCTACTGCCTCGAATAACGCACTGTTTTTTTGCGCTAATTCCCTTCACAATCTTGTGTGTAATTCAAGAAACGCGTCCTCCAATCATGCACGGGTTTTCAGCGTTAATTGTCCTTTCAAACACGGGTTCAATTAAGGATGATGCAAATACGTAATGAAAGGATTCAATTATACTAGATTAAGACTAGACACCTTATTTAAATTTACAATTAATCGAGAAGAGAACCACAGAGCGATTTAGATTTCAGACCAAACTAAACAATTGCAACAAGCACGGAATAGAAAGGAAAGTATAATGTAAGAATAAGGAATCGGAAATTAAAGGAAAAATAAAAGGAATTGGGAATGGAAGTGAAAAAAGAAAGGGAAAATCTCAAGATCGATACGGTTTCTTTCGAATAATACATCGAGGGAACCTGATTCGACACAAAAAAAACAGAAGTAATTTTAATGAAAATGTTTAAAAAATATTGTGAGACATTAAATATTATATGTACAAACGAAACCATTAGACGAATCAAACCAGAAACAACATTGTAAATTTATCCAGTTAAGGTCGAAATATCCGGTTATAATAATCAATGTTTAAGTATGTAATTAGGTAGAGTATATCATGCTTATTCCGAGAGTTTCCATTTTATACTATGTATGTAATGGACAACTACTGTGTGTAATGTACCTACTTAATCGCTTACCCTTTATTCGAATATTCTACTGATGGCTGTACACTCATAGGTTTTATCATACCACATTCCCACACATACACAGACACTGCTTCATTTATTTTTATGAGAACTGCTGCACGGAACGGAGTAGGTATACTTTTTATATGTATTAATATTAGAGCACTGTCTGCCTGACTATTAAATAACAATGTAACATACCACAATTCGTAAGCAATAAAAAAACTAGTTAATTTTTTGTGACACTTTCATCACTTGTAATGACAACATATCTTTCAAATGAAATTAGTCGCAAACTCTTAAATATTCACGGAAGTATAATGAATTCTAAGTACATTGAGTTATGAAAATAAACTTGAAATATAAAAATATACAAAATCTTCTATTAATTCATGATTTGATGAAAATTTTCGCCATGCAAAAATAAACTGTTTACGTACCAGTAACATGGCAACGGAAATTTTATATTGGATGTACCTACCTACTCTTTTCTAGAGGGTAAGTCCCGACAAACGATGGAATCAAAACCAACACGATAACCCATAAAGTAAAGTAGAAGTATTACAAAATTTGTTGTATTTTTATTTTTTTCAAAATGAACTTCTACAGAGTTGCTCACGCAAAGTTTGAAGAATCTATATCATGGATTTATGTAATTATTTTATGGAGTTCTATAAAATCTCAACTCAACTTAAATGTATGTCTCAATTTGGGCCGTGTAGAAATTAAATGGGTGAAACAATATAGGTTGAAATATAACTGAAAACTAGACCTTGATATTGATAATCAATTTCAGGATATGGAAATGATATGCAATTCGTGGTCCCCAATAAAACGAGAAATCTCCTTTGTAATGATATTGTCAACCTGAAACAACGTCAAGGAATGATCAAATATTACGTATGGTTGGTCCTGCTCTAAGGTGTTGAGGCATGTACCCACAAGGTTGGTACCATAAAGCGCCTGGAAGCGTCCATGTGAATTCATTGTAGAATGCTAAGGAAATCTTAGACGTTGTGAAAAAAAAATGCCGTTGAAGTCTTGCGTAGAACTGACAGAGAATCGATGGATGATAAATTAAAAAAAATATATGATATTTTTACTCTCCGCTGCTATGGAATAATGGAGAGTCATTTCAAAATTTTCAAACGTATTTTTTGCATCAATTTCTCATCGAGTATTGTGTATAGAATGTATACAATGAGATTAGTGATTGATAAGTGCATTAATTTTGAGCCGATGATTAATTTTACATAGACTTGTGTCCATTTATTCTCTATGATTTAATCAGCCTAAATTTTCAAAATGTTGCAATATTACAGCTTAGTCTCTATTGAGATATTACAGCTTAGTCTCTATTAAGAGGACATATAACGCTAAACTTAGTGACTATAAACATGATATATTAAAACCGCCCAATGCACTATGAAGTTACGCGTTAGTAAGGGTAAATATCGCGTGCGTAAAAAAAAGGTTTATACGTGATTTAAATTATCGGAAACCCCAAATTTGTTGATTTTTTGCATTTTAAGAACAAACCTTAGTTGAAATGAAAAAACTTTATCGGTCATTCACTTTGATTTTATGCACTCTTCAAGCGTATAAAAGATTTATTTCTCTACGACACATGGTTATGGAGTAATTTAACAAAAATGCTGTAATAAGGGTTTTTTTAATCATTAATTTATGGGAATTTAGGCTGAATTTTAAAATTGTGTGACGAACATTCACTAGAGAAATGTTGAAATGACTCATACTATTTTTTCTAGAAACACACTGTTTAACATATTTGAGGGATTTGATTTGAAATTGAGGTGTTTAGGTTTATATGGCCCCTTAAGATATTAATTTGCCAAAATCATTGTTAATTTTGTGTAATATAATGTACCCGTAGGCTGTCATATATCGAATCAATAGAAGACATAATTTATTGCTGAACAAAAATGTAATTTTTCGATGTGTTTGTGACATCTTATCAAATACTTGGTATAATTATTTCTGGAACAAAATAATAATTGTTGTTGTTGTCTAACAATATAGTTTTTGGTCCAACGCCAGAAATATCGGAAAATTCATCAAAAATAATCGATACATCGAGATGACGGGTCCGAATGATTCAATCAACTGATTGAATCTCTAAGGACATTCTTAACCATAATCTGACATGCCCAAGAAATATCTTGTGATAATCAACTCGTCCACCAACACAAATCTGAGGAATAATATTACAATCTTTTTTTTGTATAATGATACCTAGGTATAATTTATTTATTTATTTATTTATTAATTAATTAATTTATTTATTTATTTATTTATTAATTTATTAATTAATTTATTAATTAATTTATTTATTTATTCATTTATTTATTTGTTTATTTATTTATTTACTTATTTATTTATTTATTTATTTATTAATTTATTTATTTATTTATTTACTTTTTTTTATTTATTTATTTATTTGTTACATTTATTTGTTTGTGACAAATAATTGATTCATTGTCTTTGCAATGAATCTTAATATAAGACAAATGGACTTTTCTCTTCTTTATTTCATTTCAGAGGAAAAAACTTAGAGGTTTTTATATTTCATTTGATTTGTGACTCAAGTCAAAATAATATTATTACATATGTATATACTGAGTACCTATGTACGATGGTCCAGACCAAAGAACAAATTTTAATGTTAAACTGACAATAACAGGTGTGCATATTATGATAAAAATAATAATAATAGAATAATTTATTTTATCGGTTTATAAATACTTTTTTGTTAAAATATAATATATGTAACTATGTAAATATTGATATTTGTTTGTGATGATTGGCGTCCGCTCTTATATTTGTTTGTAAATGATACAATGTTAAACCAAATAACAAATATTTGGCTTGGTAAATTTGTAAACTGCTAGCCCTAGAACAGGGTTACCTAGTTGGGCAGCAGTAATCTTCATAAAAGTCGTCTTTTTATAAAGGTGTGAAAAATAAATAAATAAATAAATAAATAAATAAATAAATAAATAAATAAATAAATAAATAAATAAATAAATAAATAAATAAATAAATAAATAAATAAATAAATAAATAAATAAATAAATAAATAAATAAATAAATAAATAAATAAATAAATAAATAAATAAATAAATAAATAAATAAATAAATAAATAAATAAATAAATAAATAAATAAATAAATAAATATAGTAATAAATAAATATATTAATAAATAAATAAATAAATAAATAGATAAATAAATAAATACATAAAAAAAAATAATTAATTAATGAATAAATAGCAAGAAAAGAAAAGTTCAATTGGATACGAACATAATATTATGGTTTTACCAGATAAACAAAGATATTTCTTTAGTAGTTGTTGTTTAGAGCGTAGTAGCCTTTTACACATACAAATTAAAAAACTATTACACATGATAAATACTTACAAAAACAAGAAAAAGAAAAATACATACACTTTTCAAATAATAATTATGAGATACCTATGTATGAGATTGTAATTATTTGCAAGAGGCCTAAATTGCCAATTTTGTTGATGTTTTGTCTATAGATAGATAAAATTAAACAGATTACGAGAAAAATATTCATTTTCCCGTGAAACGCCTACAAAAATTGAAAAAAAAAAATTAAATTACGAAAATTGTATGAAGAAATTCTCGCAAATGGTTACTTTTTCGACATCTATCGGCGAATTTTCAAACTAATTGTTAGTATAGAAACATGTGGGAAAATTTGAACTAAATGATAATTCAATCTGTACACGCCGTGTTAAGTGCCTACTGTAAAATAAAAACACGATTTAAACACTGTTTTAATACGCGTATTATTTAATTCTAATTTAAACAAATTAATAAAATGGAACGAAACTGTATTTTTTAAACTCTTATGTTTTTCAAGTTTTATTTATCTTGTTGAATATTTTTTACTCATTCTGAATTTATATCATAACAAATATTTAGTTTTTAATATTTACCTTCCCAAACAGCGCTGGGCATAAAAAAATTAAAGTAAATAAACAAAAAAAAATCTATATTATTAAAAATAATTACTTACTTGTTATTAAATGTATGGGATAATTATTTCTTAAAATAACTTAACAACAACATTCAAAGCAAGATAACAATGTGTTGTAAAGCAAACTGTTTAGAAAAACACATGTTCATTTAAATATATATTAGTATGTATAGTTACGATAATCCTCACAAACTTGACAAAAACACACACAACAAAAAGAAAAAATATTCCTATAGCAAAAAATTTCGAAAATCGCTTCATTAAAATAATAATTCATGCATTTGAAACAGTATGAAGTCGTAATTTAAGGTTTTCTTACCATGCAGGTTACTTTTTATCAAATCTGACACTTTTATTCAAGATAAGTTCACATTTTCAAACTTACTTTTTTGATGAAAGGAGATGTCGGCAAGAAAATGATAACGTGTATTTGTGAACAAAACAATTACCAAACAATTTCACCAACATGTACATCACACTTTCACAATGTATTTATAATAAACTTTTATATTGGTACTAATATTATTTTGTTGTCTATATTTGTTGATGATTGAATTTCGAATTCTCTGTCGTGAATATCCGTTGTAGTGTCTGTCGTGGGGATGGTGACGTCCTTTTGGAATCGTTGTATGAGACTTACTAGGGAAAAATTACTGGTTGTAAATAGTATCACGGATTCCAAGTAGCTTTTGGGCGCAGCCGCGTACCGGGAGCGGGAAAGCGCGTAGCGGTCGAAAGCTTCGCTGTTCTGTCGCAGTATGGCGCTAGTGTGTAAGGAGGATGTAGAATTTCAGCGTGAACCTTATTTCAGGGGACATTTATTTTAATTGGTAGTTTAAAAAATAAATTAACGTCCGCTTTACGAAATTATTTCTAATTGTTCCACCCATTTTATTAATTATAGGTAGGTACTTGCAAATAGAATCTGTAATAGAACGCTAAGAATAATCTGTAATTGAACGATGTATGACAGGGTCAGAAATGAGGACATAACGAAAGAATGTAGGATAAAGAAAGATGTTACTAATAGAATGAAAGTGAACACATTGAGATCGTTTGGCCACATGAGGAGAATCAATGAGGAACGTCTGACGAAGAAAATATACATTACGGACAGGAATGGAATGAGAGGCCGGGGCTGCCCAAGGAAGGGATGGCACGTCCATGTGAACGGTATTTTGAAAGACGGAAATGTTAGAAGCGTGAACAACAGACGAACATGTATAAGACGATGTATGAATGTTGACGAGGCGATGAATGTATGTCAATATAGAAGTAAGTGGCGTTCGGTTCTCTCTACCTACCCCGTGAGGGACATGGCGTGATGGTATGTATGTACTTTCAAATTTTCATTGTGATGGGAAAATATTGTTATGCAAACAACATGTCGGCCTTCGTGGCTCAACTGGTTAGGTATTTGACTGTTGATCCAAAGGTCCCGGGTTTGATTCCCGGTGGAGACACAGTTTTTAATTGTGTTTTTAGTCTGGATCTGTGAGACGGTTAATATGTTGTCTCCAGAATGTGGCATCTTGTTGTTGGGTGCTTGTCAATTTGATATTTGACATAGTATCTGGTAATTGCCCGAGAAGCAATATAAAAGTTAAAAATTTAATAATTTATTTATTTATTTTAACAAATTTTGGTAAAGAGTTTATAATACATATTTACTCTAACATACATATACATACATACACACATACTTTAAATAAAAAAATAGTTAAAATTAATGTATGAAGATGTACATATAATACATACGGTTAAAAAGTACTTGTACGTTATTTTCACCTTTTTTACTCCTCACTAACCCAAGGGGATAAAGTGGGGAGTTATGATTTCGCAATTTTTAAGGCTATTTTTTTATTGCAGATTATCAACTAGTATCATGCTGAGATTATATTCTGAAAGTTTCATCACAATGTATCTGTGTGTATGTGTGCTATGTGCTGTGTGATGTGTATGTACTATATGCTGTGTGCTATGTAGGTACGGCGTGTTTATTTTACTTAAGTCGATTATTGACTTAAGAGGGTGACTGCTGCCAACGTACCTATTTTTTCAATTTGAATTTGCATTTTTACTACAAATCGAATAATTTTGAAAAATATAACCTAATATATTAAGAGGGTGACTGCTGCCAACTAACCTATTTTTTCAATTTGAATTTGCGTCATTATTACAAAACGAATCTTTTTGAAAAAATAACCTAGTTAGTTTGGATATTTATAAATAAAAATATACCTTAATTTTTTAATTAGGTTCTGTTTATATTCTTGTAGGAAAATAATAAGCATACAACAATTTTTGACATTTATCTTAAATTTCTAAAAAACTATAATGTATAGAGCATTATATTTTTTCATAAATTAAAGAAGATCAAAATATCTGAAAAATACGATATAACGTTGCATTAATGCATCAGGTTAAGTTGATAAACCACAAAAACTTATATTTCGAAATGGCGCTGAATGGAAAATAAATGTTTTTTAGGTTTATTTTCTAAACCTGAAGCATTAATGCAACGTCACATCATTTTTTTCTAGATATTTTTGTCTTCTTTAATTTAAAAACAAATATGTTGAACTATGCCTTAAACGCATTAAAAATATAAGATAAACGTTGAAAATCGGGGTATGCCATTATTTTTCTACAAGAATTTATACAGAATATTATCAAAAAGTAAAGATATATTTTTCTTTATGAATACCCAAACTATCTAAATTATTTTTTTCAAACCGATTTGATAAGAAATAATGATGGTATATCAAATTGAAAAATAGGTACGTTGGCAGCAGTCCCCCCCTTAATAAAGAAAAAAATACCTTAACTTTTTAAATATGTTCTGTATATATTCTTGTAGGAAAATAATAAGCATACCCCATTTTTTGATAATCACTCACCAATCTCCACTTAATGTCCAACATCTTTTGTCTCTTAATAATTCACTTGTACCTACTGTCAGTTATTTCAAAATTCCTTTCATTGAATGACATAAATTTAAAATAAAATTAACTTTTCTCCTCTGACATAAAATAATTGGCACATAGCACTCTTTACAGGATGAATTGCCTTAAACTAAAAAAAAAAAGATGGCTGCTTCACTAGAATAAATCTGTTCTGAAGCATTTGTGAATTTAATACTTTTCTATCAACAAATAACAGTTAAAATATTAATTATCTATCTACCATTTGTAAGCAGTAAAAATATCTTCCCAAATAATCTTCATCTACTTCAGCCCTTCTTCGTCCAGTATTGGACATATGATTCCCCCTGAGACCTTCGCAGCTAACTATCTTGGGCAAACTTGTGCTCGTTAATAAAGATCTAGTCAGCCGAAACGGTTCTCCCGATAAAAATAAAATATAGGTATATGTACATAGAATCATAGGCAATTTCGTTTGATTTAAAACAACCTAGTACTTAGAATAATATTATTTTCATTGTGCAAAAACAACAATTGGTTTAAATTAAAAATTTTGAAGTAAATAAGCAGAAACCTTTGTGGTTTTAAAGGAAAAAGCAGAGTATAATTATATCAAATGAAATGACCCAAGCGGTTTTGGCACACGGAACATTGAATAATACTAATTTGTTCGCAACATTTCACAAAAGCGCTCAAAGCAAGAAAAAACGAAAAAAAAAATACAAATCCACCAAGGTTTAATTTTATCCCGCAGATGTCTAAACGCTAAAACTCATCCCACAAAACTTCCCAGTGTTCAAATTGGAAAATATATAAAATACGAAAGTATAAATTCGCGTTGTTCGTTGTGCGTGGAGATGAATCATTTTTTATGCAGAAATTAACAGTATTTTTACTTTCTTTTACTTCGATAAATATTGTATATCTAACTCACTGTATGATATCAGTAAAAAAACTAAAGAAGGATTATTTATCCCCAAACACTTGATTATCCTCTCCTTGTCCTATCCAAACCCGTCCCTACAGACCGTTCCGTCCCTTTAGTCCCTTCCGTTACTTCAGTTCCTTAAGAAGTGTAAAGTGATAACAATGATTAGTATGATGCTTAATATGATGCCGGCATCTATTAAGAAATGCCAAAGCAAAAATAATGTAAAAAGGCTTGTCAAGGAATGGCTATTGAGGTGTGGATTTATGGATTTATTTCATTTATTTTTATTATTTTAAATAGATTACTTTTGTAACATAGGAAGGAGTGTATTTGTTTGGGAGATCATCATTGTGTGACATATGTATGTCTCTTTTTACTGTAATTTTGTTAAAGTATACATAGATATTGTCTTTAGAACACGCCGACACGTCTAGAAATTAGACTTGGCGTGACTCAGAAACATAGTTTTCTTTTTGTAGTATCTTATATTTATTATTATTTTTCAATAAAAAAAAAGTGTGTGTGCGCGCGTGCGCGTGTGTGTGTGTGTGTGTGTGTGTGTGTGTGTGTGTGTATGTGTGTGTGTGTGTATGTGTGTGTGTTTGAGTGTGTGTGTGTGTGTGTGTGTGTGTGTGTGTGTGTGTGTGTGTGTGTGTGTGTGTGTGTGTGTGTGTGTGTGTGCGTGTGCGTGTACATGTACGCGTGTGTGTGAAAGAGCGTGGAAAAAATGTTGACAAAAGCTTGAATCTCATAAAATAAATTTTTTCCCTACCTCGACAATCAATCCAAAAGTTGTGCGGAATTAGCCGTGTTATGCAGCACCTGCGACACGACTTTTGCCCCCCGAAAACATAAAAACTTTGCTACATTAGCATGTGAAGTTGAACAAATAAACGGCGAAAAATAAAAAAAACTTTGATAATTCCATAAATTCTAGGGGTCCTTACCTTACGGCTACCCACCAAAACTCTAATATTCGCTTAGGTATTCATCATAATGCTTTACAAAACTGATTTAAATTATTAAATTTTTTTTTTCAAATTTAAAATGATATGAAAACGTTACGTAAAAAAGTATAAAAACGGACGTACATTATATAATGTACATTGTACATACCTCAATGAGAGAGTAAAATATCCCAAGGCAGTTGACAAACCCGAAATAATGATACTAAACTTTTTGAAAAATATATGTTTTTAATTAATTTAGTGACGATACGCAATACAGCATTAGATGAGTACCAAAAACAACAGCAAAACTAAATTACAAAATGAAAAATACTATGAAATGTGTAAAAAAAATATTTTGACCAGAGAAATCATTATTTGTAGCAGTTAATACTAGCAGTGAATGCATCAGAATGTGGGATACTGACTGAGAGATTGACATTATGTATAGTACTACATACATAAATACATATGTATATAGAGAGTTTTTGTAGCAGTGAATACATATGAATGTGGAATACTGACTGAGAGATTGACACTATAGTACTACATACATACATATATAGAGAGTTTTTGTAGCAGTTATTACTAGCAGTGAATACATCTGAATGTGGGATACTGACTGAGAGATTGACATTATAGTACTACACACATATACAGAGAGTTTTTGTAGCAGTTATTACTAGCAGTGAATACATCTGAATGTGGGATACTGACTGAGAGATTGACATTATAGTACTACATACATATAAAGAGAGTTTTTGTTGCAGTTATTACTAGCAGTGAATACACCTGAATGTGGGATACTGCCTGAGATATTGATATTATAGAAATGACGCGCCATTGACATTATTTGAGAAACAAATACTATTCCAACTGTCGATGTATTCAAAAGAATTCATTTCTCTAAACAGATTCTAGCAAACAAAGTTTCTAGCCAAGATCCGTGATATTTTGTATGGCCAGGTGTACATATTTCATGGTTTCGCTCAACATTGACAGTACATACACGTCGTACGCACGTACACATGCATGCACGAACGCACGCACGCACGCATACATAACTTTTGGTTAGCCTTATGCGCAGGTCCACAATATTCAACAATATAGAAACTTTAAGGCCTACAAAACTTATATACACCAACTTAACATACCTACACTTCTTCTTCTTCTTCGTCAGCTAAGACTATGTCCTCCTGGGAGGAGGACGTCCAGCTGTCCCTCCATCGTTTGGGTGGTCTTCCTGGAGGTCTGCTACCTGTAGGATGTTCATCAGCTGATATCCTCACTACTCGGTCTGAGCTTGCTCTCCCCACGTGGTCTCTCCAGAAACGTCTTCTTGTTCTACCCCATCGTACCACGTCCTCATCATCACAAATTTTCCTTATTTCGGAGCTCCTCATTTGATCACGGAGGGTTACTCCTGCGATGGGCCGTAGAGTCTTCATCTCCGTGGTTCTAAGGAGACTTTTTGTACGGGTGGTGTCAGCTCTTGTCTCTATGGCGTATGTCATGATTGGTCTTATGCAAGTCTTGTAGATCCTGACTTTACTCTCCCTCAGCATATCCATATTTCTCCACACAGCACTTCTCAGGCATCCAGCCACTACAGCAGCCTTGGTTGCTTGTTCATGTACTTCGTTATAGAGATCATTGCTGCTGGATATTTCTATGCCCAAGTACTTAAATCTATATACCTACACCTATTTTTTAATTTTTGTTCCAGTTAGTGGTTATGAACTTTTGAACTTACCATAGTAGCTAGAAAGCTGAAAATATGCATAAATAAAGACACATTTAGTATTTCAAATGCATTTGAATGAAAAATTTTCTAACGTTGAATCACTCCAACTAGTTAATTTAATTTTAATTTAAAAAAGACATAAATTGTATGCATCTCAAACTATTTTTCACAATTTTTGTAAAAATTAAAATTCAATTTGTGACGACATCATTTCATACAATTTGTATGGTAGAATACAAATCAACGGAGACTCTCAATAGATATTTGATCTCCATACATACGTACATAACTTCATACCATAGAGCTTTACATGAGGGGTAGGAAAAAAGGACTGACCTCCACACCATCGTATCTTGGCATACATGTTTTTATTTATCTGACGTTACAGATATCTGACTGCTGATCCAAAGATCCCGGGTTCCCGGTGGAGACATAGTTTTAATTGTATTTTCAGTCCTGGTCTGAGAGACGATTAATATCGTATGTCTCCCGAATGTGGCAAGTTGTTATTTGGGGCGTGTTAAATTAATATTTGACATAGAGGGTACCTGTTTGTTGCCCGAGATAAAATGAAACAAAA
This sequence comes from Molanna angustata, assembly GCA_963576475.1. Lineage (NCBI taxonomy): Eukaryota > Metazoa > Arthropoda > Insecta > Trichoptera > Molannidae > Molanna > Molanna angustata. The sequence goes on from OY754977.1 coordinate 24,581,575, forward strand.
CAAAATTTCTTAAAATATTTATTAATTTGGGTTTAAGTTTTTATAGTTTAGTACGTATTCATCAATTATGCATACTATCGCCATCGATAGTTGGATCTCATGTGTTACATGTAACTAATATTATCAAAAACTGTCTCACTCATTGATATCTCGCTAGTTATTTTTATGCATATGTATAGGTGTAGAAGCATATTTCCTTTAAATCCTTTCCATGCCATTGTCCCCTCACCGATGTATGAGAATTGTCACTTGTCAAAATAATTTTGGGTGACAATAAGTGTCAAGGAAGAAATTAATCAGTACAAGTTTGAAGACCACTGCGTGTGGATGTGTGCACAGAACAAATAATCAGTGAACCAGGAATATAGAAGCATCGGTGAGATCGTTTAAAAATACAGTCCACTACCTACCATCTAATACCCATCACCTGATGTTTTCTACATAATATTTTGGCCCTTCTAACCGAATTTGAAGTGTTTTTTTTTGTGTTATTTGTTGCGAATTCTGCATGTTGCGGTGGTTTCAAATAGTAATTTGTAGGTACTCAATTTTGTTACAATATTATGGTGATTAATTATCACATAATATTATTTTGTGATTATTGTGAGGTATAATAAGGTACCATATTAATGTTAATAACATTATTGTGAATGCAGTCGGGTAGAATAAAATACCACATTATTATTGATACAGTGAATTTGTGTTTGCATGCAATTATAGTTTATAAATATAAGTTTAAAATTTTAAAATTTTAAAATGGCTGATAACATTAAAGCAAGGATGTTAAATGCTATTTCTAGAATTAGGAATACATATGAATTAAGAGATCTGTGTGAAAAAGGAAATATTGAACAAGATGAAATATTTTTAGCTAGATATCAGCGAGTTGACTAATGGTATAAATTGGTCAATGAATTAAGTGACAGCTTGATTGGAATATATACTGATACCAAATGTGATACAGCATTAAAGGAATTGAGTGAAATAATTCAGAAATGTGACATTATGTATTTTGAAATAATGAGAATTAAAAATCGTTTATCTAAAGGTGTGAAAATAAATGCAACTGTATATGTAATAAAATTCAGAGAGCTCCTATAATAAATTTACCTGTTTTTGATTCCAACGTCGAAAATTGGAATTCGTTTCATGACATGTTTTTGTCATTGATTCATGATAATATTGGATATACAGACAGAAAAATTTCATTATTTGCGAACGTCCATAAAGGGATTTGCATCAACATTTGTTAATTTACCACTGATTAGTGATAATTATAATATTGCTTGGAGTACATTGTGTGGACATTATACTAATACAAGATTACAATTTGAATATTACATGAATAAAATGTTTCAATGCAAATCTTTAGTTGGTGAAAATGTAGGGCAATTAAGCGAATTATATCATACATTTAATGAAAATATATTAACTCTGTCAAATATGAAATGTGAAAAAATGTTAGATCAGGTATGGGGATTTATATTTATTAATAAATTGGATGAATCTACACGTCGAATAGTGGAAAGTAGATTAGATATTCAGGAAATTCCTTCAATAAATAGAATATTTGAAATAATTCGAAGTCAATTGCAAGTATTAAAATTTTCACGTCAGAGTAATTCACAAGTAAAGCGTAATAATTATAATCATAAATCAGACAAAGGGTTTGTAGGTAATATTCGCCACCTTGAATGCTATATGTGTAAGGGTAGTCATACGATACACAATTGTGACACATTTATTAATAAAACTGTATCAGAGAGAAAGGATATTGTCTCTAAATTGAAATTATGTTTTTGTTGTTTTGGAAAACATCTGATAAAGGATTGTAAGTCTAACAAAAAGTGTCAAACTTGTGATAGGAAACATAATGTTTTATTGCATACTGATAATTCATCGGTAGTAGGTATCTGCCATAAAGGGATTCGGGGTAATGAATCTATTGGTCAAGTGATATTAGGAACAATTATAGGATATGTCCAGGGAAAAGATGGGCAATTTTATAAGGCCAAGTGTTTAGTTGATTCTGGAAGTCAGGTTACTTTGATGTCTGGGAAGTTTTGTAAGAATATAGGATTCTATACAAAAGGGCATTCTGTATCATTGACAACGCTGTCTTCTACTAATATTAATGTAAAGGGTTCTATGCAATTTTGTTTATTTAATAATAAATATAACAAGTCGCTATTTGTAAAGAGTGTAGTGGTGGATGCGCTTCCATCAAACTTGCCTAGGAGAGATTTATCTCATCAGTGTAGAGTTTTGACTCAAGATTTAGAATTGGCAGAAAATGAATTTTGGAAAAACAGTAATATTGATATATTATTAGGTGCTGACATGTATGGAAAATTGTTTACAGGAAATTGTAAAAAATTATCAGAAGATTTATATGCATTTGAGACCATATTTGGGTTTGTAATTTTAGGTCAAGATTTTGTACATGATAACAATGAGTTGTTAACATGTTTTGTATCATCTGATGTGTTAGATGAAAAATTAAAAGGGTTTTGGGAAATAGAAGAGGTAAACACAGTATCAAGTAGTAGGAAAATGTCACATTCGGATGAGGAATGTGTTCAGTTATACAATGATTTACATTATCGTAATGACGACGGTAGATTTGTAGTACCGCTCTTATTAAAAAAAGATATTCACGTACCATGTGTTGGTACTTTTGGTTTTGCTCTTAAAAGATTAACTAATATGGAAAGAAAATTTTGTAATAATTTGGAAATTAAACTTGAATATACAAAGTTCATGAAGGAATATGAGATGTTAGGACACATGAAAGAAGTTCCTTTACAAGGCGATCCAAATGTATATTATATTCCTCATCACTGTGTTCTGAAACCTGATAGTTTATCTACTAAATTGAGAGTTGTTTTTGATGGCAGTTCTAATACGAACGCAACTGGTGCATTAAACAAATATTTACATGTAGGTCCAAAGTTGCAAAAGGATATAATCGAATTATTGTTAAAGTTTAGAATCTATAAAATCGGGTTTTCTGCTGACATAACTAAAATGTATAGACAAATATCTATCAGGCATGAAGATAGAAGATATCAGCATGTATTGTGGCGAGAAGATCCGTCACAACCTGTCAAAGAATATGAGTTATGCACTGTGACATATGGTTTAGGAAGCTCACCCTATAATGCAATTCAAACAATAAATCAGTTAGCTTTGGATGAAAGTGATAAATACCCATTAGGTGCTAAAGCTCTTCGTAATAGTACATATGTAGATGATATTATATGCGGTGATCATAATATTGAAGATGCTATTATTTTACGAGATCAGTTGATTTCTATTTTACGAAGTGGTTGTTTTGAATTGTCAAAATGGGCAACTAACTGTCCTGAATTTATTCAAGATTTTAATAAATCTGATAGCAGTGTGATCTGTTTTGCTGAAGACAGTAATCATATTAAATTATTAGGAATTAAATGGGATTTTGTGAATGATGTTTTTAGTTATCAGGTTAAGAAAATTGATATTAAATATACAAAGCGTATGATTCTATCGGTCGTTTCATCGATATATGACCCTGTAGGATGGATCACTCCGTTTACATTTTTACTGAAAAGTTTCATTCAAAATTTGTGGAAAATGAAATTGGGATGGGATGATATTATTCCAGAATCCACGAAAGTGCAGTGGAATAAAATAGTTGATCAAATGTCTTTATTAGAGGAATTTAAATTGAGTAGGTTTTTTGGAACAAGCGTTGATAGTCAGTGTTATTTAGTTGGCTTTTCTGACGCCTCTAATGACGGATATAGCGCTGTTTGTTATTTGGTTACTGAGGATAGTAAACAAATATCTCTGGTGACTGCCAAGTCTAAGGTTGCTCCAATTAAGATGCAAACGATACCACGCTTGGAGCTCTGTGGTACATTATTATTATCAAAATTAATTAAATATACTTTATCTTTATTTCAAGATGCAATTATTATAAAGGATGTATATATGTACACAGATTCTAGTATTGTTTTGTCGTGGCTTAAAACACCATCATATCTATTAAAATTATTTGTTGCAAATCGAATAGAACGTATTTGGGAAAACGTGCCTCATGGAAAATGGTTTCATGTGAGATCTCAATGTAATCCAGCAGATTGTGCATCTAGAGGATTATATCCAGAAGAATTAGTTGGTCATACGTTGTGGATAAACGGTCCAGAGTGGCTGTTAGAACCTGTTGACAGATGGCCACGGTGCGATGATTATATTGTACCTGCACAATTGCCAGACTATAAAGGGTTGGTTAATTAATCTAATGCTTTAATTTTAGAAGATAAAGATAGATTAGGATTGTATAACATAACTAATAAATATACAAAGTTAACACGTATAGTAGCTTGGATTTTAAGGTTTAAAAATAATTGTCTGTTGAATGTTAATAATCGCACTAAAGGAGATTTGTGTAATAGGGAAATGGAAATTAGTTTACAAGCAATTATAAAATATGATCAGAGTTTACATTTTATGAAGGATATTAATATGTTAAAATACAAAAATCAATGCGATAATCCTCAAATGCAGAAGTTGAATTGTTTTATAGATAAACAGGGACTTGTCAGAGTGGGCGGAAGAATTAGATATTCTGCACTACCCGATAAAATGAAATTTCCAATATTGTTGCATAAGCATAGTGAGTTTGGAAAATTATTGATAAATTATTTTCATATATCATATTTGCACGTGGGTCCCAGATCACTGCAACATTTAATACAACGGAAATATTGGATTGTTTCAGCGAGAAATAGAATTAAGTCTGTTTTGTCAAAGTGTCTTGTGTGTAAGCGATTTAGTGCTTCACCAGTGCAGCCAATAATGGCTGACTTGCCAGCTATTCGGGTTACTCGTCATCGACCATTCATAAACGTATCAATTGACTTAGGCGGGCCGTTTATTTTGAAGGAAAATAAACGTCGCAATTCGAAAACGTATAAGGCATACTTTTGTGTTTTCGTATGTATGACTACAAAGGCCATACACAGTGAAATTGTCAATGAATTATCTACTAGTGCATTTATTGCTTGCTTAGAGAGATTTGTATCTCGACGTGGTTTATGTACTACAGTATATAGCGATTGCGGAACAAATTTGGTTGGCACGTAAATATTTGACTGGAGTTTTCAAATTTTATAATGACTGTATCCAGGATACAGATTTTCGAAATTTTTGTCTCGAAAAATGCATCGATTGGCATTTGAATCCTCCTAAAGGTCCACATTTTGGTGGCCTACATGAGATCAACGTAAGATCTATAAAGTATCACTTAAAGCGAGTTGTTGGCAACCAAGTGATGACTTATGAGGAATTTAATACAGTATTAATTAAGATCGAGGCGGTAGTGAATTCCAGACCACTTGTTCCAATGTGTAATGATATTGACAGCGTAGATGCCTTAACGCCAGCTCACTTTATTATAAGTGAGGTATTGGTTGGTATTCCAGAGTATGACGTCACAGATATTAAATTGAATAGGTTAGATAGATGGCAGATGATCACAAGAATGTATCAGGATTTTTGGAAACGTTGGAGTGTGGAATACCTCACTTCACTTCAACAGCGTAAAAAGTGGTTCACTTCAGTGCCTAATATACATGTGGGAGATTTAGTGTTAGTGAAAGAAGAAAGGTTACATCCTTTACAATGGAAATTGGGAAGAATTGTGGCTACCATGCCAGGAAAGGATAATATTGTACGGGTGGTAAAAGTTAAGACAAAAGAGGGAATATTTGTTCGACCTGTTGTGAAAATATGTCCCTTAGATGTTTAATAGAAATAGTTAAGAATAATGTTAGTCTTATAGTTTTCGTTGGTTATTATAACAATTAAGTTAAATGTGTTTTAGTTATGACAGAAAGGTCTGTCTATTGTTTTCATTGATATAGTCTATGAACTATCTTTTTGAATTTTTTTTTTTAATGTGATTTTGTTGTGGATAGTATGTTATTGAATTTTTTTTGTGTGTTTGTAATTTCATGAATTGGACAATGTGGAGTTTTATTTTGTGATGGCTGCATTAGTGATATGAGTTTGTTAAAAGTTAATTTTGTTTGTGGCCACCGTGATATGTACAATTCGTCAAATTTTGTTTAAAATTTGAGTAGGCGGTTATGTAGAAGCATATTTCCTTTAAATCCTTTCCATACCATTGTCCCCTCACCGATGTATGAGAATTGTCACTTGTCAAAATAATTTTGGGTGACAATAAGTGTCAAGGAAGAAATTAATCAGTAATAGTTTGAAGACCACTGCGTGTGGATGTGTGCACAGAACAAATAATCAGTGAACCAGGAATATAGAAGCATCGGTGAGATCGTTTAAAAATACAGTCCACTACCTACCATCTAATACCCATCACCTGATGTTTTCTACAATAGGTCTACAATATATTCAAGTATTCCAAACATTCTGAAATCTGAAATAAACCTTTCAAAAACGACATTTATACAAAGTTTTATTAATTTAAAACTAATTTACTTATACTTACACCTAAATAAAATAACTTAAGTCTACGATAAATAAAATAAATAAATAATTTAGTTGCATGTAACACATGAGATCCAACTGTCGATAGCGTAAATCCAAAATCCAAAACCCATAAATCCAAATTATTGAAAATTTTAACACATGTTGGTATGTATGTCGAGATAAGACAGTATAGAGGTCAGTCCTCTTTTCCTACCCAGAATATGAAAACAGCAGGATGTATGTTTGGAGATTAAGTATCAAACTATTAAGTCTTCTTACATATTGTATATATGCGACTGCCATACAAATTGTATGAAGCAATGTCGTCACTAAATTCAATTTTTATAAAAATTGTTAAAAAAAATTGTGATGTACTTCTACAATATTCAATTTTTAAAAAAAAAATAAATTATCTAGTTGGGGTGTTTCGGCTTATCTCGATATTTTTAAAATATTTGGAAATATAGGTAGATAAACTCATAAATTTATCATAAAAAAAATATTTTTCTTAATAAAAAATGTTTGAGAAACCGTGGAATATTTTTGAAAAAACAAATTTGAGATTTGGTTTTTGTTCTAGCTTATGGTTTCTGAGATATATGGAAAATAAACCAAAAATTCAAAAGATTTTAAATCCTGACTGAAACAAAAATTCACCATTCTGAGTATAAAAGTTTTGTAGGCCTAAAACTGTTTATATATTTTGAAAATTGAGCGTTCTACTCCAAATTCTGAGTAAATCTGTGTATGGGAACATATATGCTACGAAGCCTCTAAGTTGGTGTTTTTAGCATGCAAAAAGTTCACTACGCCATACAAAATGTTCCTTCATACACGCGTCTTGGATTTAAACTGCCTCTTCCTTGAACGAATCGACAGTTGGAATACATGGTTAATAGATAAACGAATAAGTTATTAATTTACAAGAAAAAAGTAAATTCTGAATCAGTTTTTTTATAGAACGTTTAAATATTTAACGTTAAAATGTTTCGTTCTTCGATGATGCAAAATATTATTCTTCGGGTGTTTTCTTGTGAAATGATAATATTACTCAAGACGTTATAATCGAGACCCTTGTTATGTTAAATGTAACAGTTTTCATTTAACACGATAAGGATCACCATTCGATGTCTTGAATAGGAAAACTCATCCCGGCGAGAAATAACTAAGGAGATTAAACTGTGATACAATCAGAAGGGATTGAACCTCGCTCAGTTGACAATACCAAACATTCGAAACATAATCATTACTTTTTACGATGACAATATTTCCAAATAACTATTTGTTGTTGCTAGATTTTATTTGTAGATTATCTTTTTACATTGTGCGTCTCTAATTCAAAGGACGAAACGGTGAAAACAGATATTATTAGTATAAATAAAAAACAGACTAATGCCGACGTTAAACTCGTCAATTTTTCCAACTGTCGATTTTTTCAAAATAATTTTATGCTCGGATCGACATGGTTTCAATCAGGTCTATATTTTTCATGGTTTTTTCAACTTTAAAATCAAAAAACTCCAAATTAGATCGTATATCTTCCATACACGGATAAACTCAGAATTGGGAGTAAGACATTTAGTGTCTGTTTGTGGGTGTGTCCGCCCCCCCCCCATTATAAATTTTGATCCGCATGATTCACTGAGCCTTAAATTTCAGGAACTTAAAAATTTGAAACCTACAAAACATATATAATCAGAATTTTGAATTTTTGTTTCAGTCAGCGGTTATCTACTTTCGAATTTTTGCTTTATTTTTCCAAATGTTCCAAAAAGCAAGAACGCTATAAATTGTTAAAAATAGACAAATATAGAATCCGATTTGTTTTCAGAATAGTTTATTTATTTATTTAATTCCGAGTTTCACATTTTTTATAAGATAAATTTATGTGTTTCTTCTTCGTCTCAGTTGCGATCTTAGTATTGGTCTATTAAAGCTACGGCTGCCTCTCTTCTACTCTACTCTGCCCTGTCCTCTGTCAGCCTATTACGCCATATACATATAAACACCCCAACTAGATAATTTAATTTCCTATATAAATGTGTAGATTATATAGTAGGACTCCTCAAACTTTTTTATAAAAAATGAATTATTTAATGACGACATCGTTTCATACAATTTGTATGGCAGTATGCACTGCACAATATCTACGGGAACTCTCAATAGTTTGTTGGTTACTTGCAACTAATTAAGTTTTATCTTTGTTGGTTAAAAAATAGAAATTAAGGAGTAGTCAAGAAAAATAAGTGGAACATTCAGGAATAAATATTTTTTTCCACCCTTATTATGATATTTAACATGTGATGTTTGTTCTGACTGAGATATTATATAGAACAATATAAAAAAATAATTTAACTATATAAAACTTTATAAATTATAGTTATTTTCGCATTGAAAATTTTGCTTACATACATAGGTAGGTACTCTTCGTATTTTCCACATGTTCGTCATTTTATCAATAGGCCGATTTCAGAAAACAAATTGGATGGTGGTGAAAGTATTGAATTGAGTTCATAAGTATATATTTTATTTATTTAATTATTATCATACACAATCTTAATTACATTATGATTCGTGAATTACATATTTGTGATAGACATGAGTACGAACGTTTTTTATACCTGACCCTTATTATTGTACATAGTTACATAAAATATATGAGAACAATGTCAAATTCAGCACATGGGTTTTCATGTAATATATTTCCCTCTAGAGCCTGGAGAAACACATTTTTAAAATTTTTTCACAATTTGTGTTTGGAAAAGCAACGACACGGTGTCCCAAAACATTATGCAATTTGAAACAAAAAAAATATTTACTATGTAAATAAATTATATATGTATTTTTCTTCCTCCACCATGGTCCCTTGCTAAACTTTAAAAAAAACACATAGTGAACATCGTCTGGTTACAGGAAAAATTCATTAACAGCAAGAGACATGCTTTAAAGATAATGGCTGTTATTTCTTTTTCAATGTTAATTCTCATAAATTAAAATTGAATGTATCCAAGAGTAAATTTATGATTATTGGTAAACAGATACTTAGTAACACTAAGTACACACTTAAGATTCATGATGAGGAAATTGAGGAGGTTGAAGACATAAAATACTTGGGAGTATTTATTGATAATAAATTGAGATTTGACAAGCACATGTTATGTATTACGAAGAAAATCGCGAAGAAGGTGGGATTTCTAGGAAGGATACCTAAGAAATAAACTTGATTTAAAAACATCTAAATTAGTGTATAATAGCATTGTTGTTCCGCACATTAACTACTGCTCAAGTGTATTATTTATGAGCAATGTAGGTGAAAATAAAAAACTACAGATAATACAAAACAGAGCAATGAGGACAATATTAAAATGCAATAGATTTACCCGTATTGCATGAATATATGCTTGAGCAGTTGAAACAGCAGTTGACAGTGAAACAACAAATAATTCTGAATGTGCTAATTTTTATTTACAAATTAAAAAATAGACTTTTACCACCTTATTTACAAAAAATATTATGTACAATTTTGAAGTCCACGCATACCCGACGAGAAGTAGGCGGGACTTTAGACTGCCGCAGACAAACCTGGCAGGTACACAAAATAGTGTGTACTACAAAGGCTTACAACTTTATAATGATTTCCCTGAATGTGTAAAGGAGGCGTCTAGTCTTGCCTCTTTTCGTCGCTTAGGTGCTGAATACATAAAACAAAAGTTTTTTTAAAAATCGTGTGTTTCTATTGTTTATATATTATGTTCTAAGACTATAATATCTGTTTTGTTTGTTTTGATACTACATTATTATTTTTTTTTCATGTTCTTTGATGTCTTCTATTGTGGTAGTGTGTTTTCCTTTTTTTTTACTTTGTGTTTTATTGTTATTGATAGATACGTGTCTTTTTTGTGTGTTCATTTAGTCATCCGATGTTGATTTGTTTATTTTTATTGTTTGTTTTTATTTTCGTTTATACTAGATGTAAGAAATTGTATTTTTTTTTACATCTAAATAAAATATATACAAAACAATACAATAACTCCTTTATTTGTTTAAAGATTGTCTTAATTTTTTTGAAAATATAACATTATTATCTAAATATGTATATTACTCAAATTTCATAAAAACTCATAGGCGAAGAAAAATTGCAAATAATGAGTTTCTCCTGACGGCTCATCAGCAATACCATGTGTGACCGTAAGTAATATTTGTATGTGGCAAAACTCATTATAATGTTTATTTATGATTTTTATGAATTAACCAATATCAAACCCGGGTGTGTTCTTACTCATATTCTGAGTACTAAACCGCAAATACAGTCAACATTGACAACATAAAAAATTATCGATTTTTTAAAACTAGTTGTATGTAACACGTGAGATCCAACTATCGATAGCGATAGTATGTATAGTTGAAGAATAAGTACCAAACTATAAACCCATAAATACAAATTATTGAATATTTTAGGATATTTTGTTTTCTATACAACACATGAAGGAATAAGAAAACAGCATGATGGTATGTACCTATGTATGTTTGGAGATTTAAGTATCAAACTATTAATTTATTCTTCTTACATATTTTATTTATTTATTTAAAAAAAAAATATGTCCTTGTTAAACAAGTACGTATACATCTTCCTACGTTCCCTAAAATAAGCAAATAAATGCTTTTACTTAGGTGAACGAAATCGGTCGAGGCAGGATTCGAACTCGCGACCATTGGATTACTAGCCCAGCACGCTAACCGCTCTGCCACCGACCCATATATTATTGAAAACAGAAAAGGAAAATGACGTCCAATATGCACGTGGTGGGGCAATATGAGTAAGCTCATGGATAAAGCCCACATCCCAGCCCCGACAATACAGGACAGATCATCGTGGCATCAAAGGATTAGGAGAGCCGACACTACCTAATGTGGGATTAGGCAAAGAAAAAGAAAAAGAAGATGATATATATTACTGTGTATTGTGTTTCATTCATGAATATCGATGAGGTGATGAATGCATTCCAGGATATAAAAACATGTAGTTTGGTTCTCTCTGCCTATCCCACTAGGGACACGCATGAAATAATGTATGAGAACAACAGACGAACATGTTGAGATAATTATCGTAATTATCGAAGAAGTTTTTATTTGGTAGAATTCCATTATAAGTTTTATCTATAATTAAAAGTAAAGACTTTTTGATTCTACATTAATTTTTTATTCTGCTCGATAGGCCTATTTCGCCTTGTTAGGGCATTAACTAGCTTATGTTGAGATAATTTATAAATGTTAATAATGCGATGAATGCGCGCCATGATGAAATAATATGGCTTTCATTTCTCTCTGCCTCTAATCATATGCAAACAGCAGTTAAATACAAATATTTGTAAAAAAAGACTTAATTACAATGATAGTAACTATTTTCAGATGACATATTATAAAAAAAATAGGTAATGAAATTTTTTTCGATGAATATCCCCAACGGGACCTTTTATAAGCATATTTTTTTTACAGATGCACAGGGCGCTTTGGTAATTATGGTAGTATATCTATAATGTGTAGTTAATGACTTGCATTAACTGCACTTAAAGTGCCAAAGAGAGCCACTATCTAACTATTCAATTCTAGAATAATATAAGTATTCACGTAATTCACAAATTGTCTTAAGTTAATATTGTTTCTAATGTTTTTTTGTTTTTGAGTGCATTGTGAGCACATTTCAACGGAACGGACGGCTTGATAAAGAGACCGAAAGAAGAGTTATGGCAGGAAACATAGTGAATGGAGCACTTACACCAATTATGAATTATCGCAACATATCAAAGGATGCCAATGTTGCCATTCATAAATATTCCATTCTTTCGTAGTGCCAACCTTGACGTATGCAAGTGAAACCTGGACATGGCAGAAGACGCATGAAAGCAGAATAAATGCAGTTGAATGAGATCGTTAAGAAGAATTTGTAATAGAACGATGTATGACCGGGTCAGAAATGAGGACATAAGGAAAGAATGTAAGATGAAGAAAGATGTCATTACTAGAATGAAAGTGAACACATTGAGATGGTTTGGTCACATGGGGAGAATGAATGAGGAGCGCCTGACGAAGAAAATATACAGAGCGGAAAGGAATGGAATGAGAGGTCGGGGACGTCCAAGAAAGAGGTGGCACGACCATGTGAACGATATTCTGAAAGACGGAAATGTTAGAAGTGTGAGCAATAGACGAACATGTATGAGACGATGCATGAATGTGGACGAGGCAAGGGATGGGTGCCAGGATAGAAAATTGTGGCGTTCGGTTCTCTCTGCCTACACTGCAAGGGACATGGCGTGATGGTATGTATGTATGTAAATAAAATGTAAGTAGTATATATGCATTATAATAAATTGTAAAATTACTTATTTGCTAGGATACAACATATGTATAAGTTATTTTATCTATTGTAAAAAAATACTAGAGACGGAGGTTTATCAATTGAAATTTGATTAGTAGTTATCACACGCAGAATTTTTTAACATTTAATACCGACTTCAAAAAAACAGATACGGTTATTAATTCGACGTCAATTTTTTTGTATGCATGTTCAGTGATAACTTTAATATCATAATTTTAACTAACTTTATTGGTTTAATATCAATATGGTCAAGATTTGATGATGGGATTCATGACGAAATCATTAAAAAAATATGAAATATGAGATGATTCTTAACCACGTTGTCCGAATTCGATTATACTTTTTTCATTAGAAAGGGATTATTCCTTCTGAACAAAGTTAGAGATTAAATGATAAGAATCTTATCAAGAAACTGATCAATTTGCGAAAGATTTGTGTATTATTTTGTATACGCGAATTGTGTGAAAGATAATTTTACTACGTACATACATACCATCACGCCATGTCTATCATGGGGTAGGCAGAGAGAACCAAATTACACATTTTTTTCTATCTTGGTACACATTAATTTGAAGTCGGTTTGTTATTTGATTATTTTTTTCAGTTGGTTGGATATCTGACTGCTGATCTAAGGGTCCCGGGTTCGATTCCCGGTGGAGACACAGTTTTTAAAATTGTGTTTTCAGTCTGGATCTGTGAGAAGATAAATATCGTAAGTCTCCAGAATGTGGCAACTTGTTATTGGGTGCGTATTAAATAATTATTTGACATAGTACCTGTAGGTTGCCCGAGAAGCTATATAAAATAAAATAATTTGAATTAAATATGAATATAAAACATTGTAAAAGTCGAATCTGCTCTGTTAAATAAAAGAAATTGCACCGATAGTTTTAGTATCACTCACTATTTTAACAATTTTGTATGAGCATTTTGATTAATCTGCCGTATCCGTATATACATAGTTTTATTAATTAATTACTTTAATATTTTATTTTTAAAACTTGCACTCGACACGTATTTTACCTTTTTATCATCAAAATTTATACGAAGTTAGTAGGTAGCTACATTGTGTAGGTAATTAATTTAGCTTAGCAAGAAGTTTCTTATTTCATTGTTTTTTTTTCCACAGAACAACAATAGCTACGTTCCTTCTAGGTATAAGAAATGGTCTGGAGATGATGTTAAAACTACAAAATTATATTTTTTTCGTGGGAAGCTTATAAAAAATAATATAGATCATAATAATTAAACTTTCAACTCATTATTTGTCGTTAATTGCTTTCATCTAAATTATTGAGGTGCAGATGTTTCGTAGATACTACAGATGTAGGTATTCATCTCAATTATCTAAATATTACACCTTATGTAGGTGTATTTATTACTTACACCTATTTGATTAATCCTTTCTCACTTGTGAAAAAAAGCTAGGAACAAAATAGGTACATTTTTTTTGTTGAACGAATTTTTATGTAGGTACCTACTTATAAAATTGTATTTCTAATGTAGAATTAAAAGAATCATAAATAAAAACCGTTCTATAATTCCACTAAATTTTCTTTTCTACAACCGGTTTCGTGCGAACCACATTGTAAAATAGTTTTCTAGTGAGTGTGGATAAAATCGCGCATAATTTTCATGGTAGCAATTGAGTGTGTAAAATTGTATGCTAGAAACGAGCATGTACCTACCTTTTCTAATCGACTGTAGCGTCCTACTGGGTGCCTCTGTATTTTCTCTTCGTTCTTAACAAAAAAAAAGAAATGGTTCACAGAAAGTTTTAACTGCCGTCAGTTCTGCGACGACGCTTCGAGCAATGTAGTTTCGAGTGCCAATTGGGAAATTGGAAAAATCAATTTCCAGCTAACCAAACCCAGAGTGTTCACTCACTTTGTGACAATCCTCTCAACTGTAGTGTTTGCTTGCTTCGGTTTTATCAACTTGAAGACTTCTTACATCAAACAGGTAACTTTTCTGATTGAAATCAAATAACACAGACCCAGAGACTAAATAATTTTTATTTTATTTTTTAAATTACTTTTGTATGGAGCGCGTAAATATTTCTTAAAGGCGTGATGTACGTTTGATGACGACCCATCATTGACTGATGAATTATAATCACTAGGACAGACGTGAGATCGGTACTTTAAGTTTATTATATATAAACTACTTACCTCAGGAGATCTCTCTTTTATCCATTCATAAAAGAGTCACTCATTTTACTCATCTCAACACTCGTCAACAAAAAACAATCAACATAAACAAACCAGTCGCATTGCGAACTTTTTTACTATCACAGCAGCCCGGCTTTGAAACGATTTTCCGAATTCTGTATTCACCCTCTTGCAATCCGAATATTTTAAAGGTCCGACATAATATTTTCTGGACAGATTGCAACCCCTCCCAACGCTAGGCAGTGTGTTTCTTCGGAGGAGTATAATGGATCGTGTAATATAGTCATGTAAAAAAAATATCTATATTTGAAGCCTTGTCGTTTGCAGATAGGAGGCCCGCTTCATAACAAAGCAGCCTCATGAGTGGGTACACTAGTAGGTGAGCCGTGTTTTGCACCTCTCTACAATTGCATGTCAGATTCCCAGTAGTTAGCATTTCTGCATATTCACCTTGCATCTACTCACATCCATTCTGAGTCTGTTTAGGGTGTCCGCCTGGTAGACAAAACGACACAAAACAATCGATTATTATGAATTTTTAACGTAATTCCGTTTATTAAACAATTCCTTTATAGTGCAATGAAGTTGGAGAACATATTAATAATAATAATTAACACTTCATTGCACCCTGCGCAAGTGGCAAGTTTATTGCCGTATGGCAATTTCTTCCAAATAACCAGTATTTCCAGCCCAGAGAAGCAATATTTGCGTGAAAAATGAATTTAAATAAATTTCTCCACTGCTTGGAATCGAACCTATGAAGCCGAACGGCTTACCAACTATGTCACGGCGGTCGGCACACAGAACGTACTCAGTTTAAAAATGAAAAATGTGTAAAATAAAATTTATCTTCACTAACGAAAACTTGTCATTTGAGGAGGGAGCTTAATGAAAAAAATCAGTCCAATAGGCTACATGCATTTCCATTATTTATGGATCAAATTACAAAATTTGAGTTTTGATTATGTACATACCCACACAGTTTTTTTGTTATATACAAGCCTCACTGTGGACATTACACTTCGGTAAATCATTTGTTTTACAAGTGGGATGACGTTTTCTTTAAAAAAAGAGAAAAAGAGAGAGTTCTTTATCTTTTGAAAGGCGTACATCATTTTACCCTTGGGCTCCAGAAACCTCATTATGTAAATGTAAATGGGTGTATCTGAATTTACGTGAACACTGATGGACATACATAAGTGTAGGGCTGATGCTGAACCTTAACCACACAGTATCATTCTGGAAACAAATAATAGTAAAGTACTGTAGAGTAAAGTAAATTTATTATTATGAGAATTTTATAAAAATATACAGAATATATCATAACAATAATATATAAAATATATCATTAATAAAATTTGAATTTCTCCCCAAAAAAGGAAACCTTTTGGTTCTGGGAGAATTTTATAAAACTATTAAGTTTAAATAAGCGTAGAAAGGTGTTCGATTTGATATTTTTACTTAAAATAGTGAATTGCTTTGTGGATTCTGCATATCTGTTGGAGAAAATTGTCTTTCGTTGCCCTTTACGCAGTACTAGATCGAATGAATTATTTGCTATTCCTATGTGTAAGACTAATTATGCGCAGAACTCTTTTGTCAGACACAGTTGGAAATTGTATAATTCTGTCATTAAGTCTGATATAGATATTCTCAATAACGATTTTGCAGTTTTTAAAAGAAAACTTTTTAATATTGTGTGAAAAGATTACTTTTTAACTTACATATATTATGTGGGTACGTGTTAACTGTTTTATTTTTTGTTTTCATTTCTTGACTGGTTAACTGGTTAATTATTTTATTATTTTTATTTTTTATTATGTTATGTTTTATTTCAATCTTGTTTATTCTTCCTCTTGCTATAACTAATGTTTTTTCCTTCATAAAGTATCTTATTGTAAACCATTTATGGAAACTTTGCTGGTTTTTTGATGATAATTTTGTACCATTACAATTTATTTATAAAACTGTATGTTTCCTTGATAAATAAATAAATAAATAAAAAAACTTACAACTTGCTACATAACAAGTGAGAGAAAAATTAACAATTCATAGAAAGCACACAAAACATCAGAGTCCAGAAAATTGACTATAAATTAACAGAAGAGAGAAAAAAATAACTACAATTTATATAAATACACACAAAACATCAGATACATTATACAAAACTAAACAATTCACATGGTACAATGATAAGGAAATTATTTATATAAAGACACACAAAACTTCAGATACATTATACAAAACTAAACAATTCACATGGTAAGGAAATAATTTATATAAAGACACACAAAACTTCAGATACATTATACAAAACTAAACAATTCACATGGTACAATGATAAGGGAATAATTTATATAAAGACACACAAAACTTCAGATATATTATACAAAACTAAACAATTCACATGGTACAATGAGAAGGAAATTATTTATATAAAGACACACAAAACTTCAGATACATTATACAAAACTAAACAATTCACATGGTACAATGATAAGGAAATTATTTATATAAAGACACACAAAACTTCAGATACATTATACAAAACTAAACAATTCACATGGTACAATGATAAGGAAATAATTTATATAAAGACACACAAAACTTCAGATATATTATACAAAACTAAACAATTCACATGGTACAATGATAAGGAAATAATTTATATAAAGACACACAAAACTTCAGATATATTATACAAAACTAAACAATTCACATGGTACAATGATAAGGAAATAATTTATATAAAGACACACAAAACTTTAGATACATTATACAAAACTAAACAATTCACATGGTACAATGATAAGGAAATAATTTATATAAAGACACACAAAACTTCAGATACATTATACAAAACTAAACAATTCACATGGTACAATGATAAGGAAATAATTTATATAAAGACACACAAAACTTCAGATACATTATACAAAACTAAACAATTCACATGGTACAATGATAAGGAAATTATTTATATAAAGACACACAAAACTTCAGATACATTATACAAAACTAAACAATTCACATGGTACAATGATAAGGAAATAATTTATATAAAGACACACAAAACTTCAGATATATTATACAAAACTAAACAATTCACATGGTACAATGATAAGGAAATAATTTATATAAAGACACACAAAACTTCAGATACATTATACAAAACTAAACAATTCACATGGTACAATGATAAGGAAATAATTTATATAAAGACACATAAATCTTCAGATACATTATACAAAACTAAACAATTCACATGGTACAATGATAAGGAAATAATTTATATAAAGACACACAAAACTTCAGATACATTATACAAAACTAAACAATTCACATGGTACAATGATAAGGAAATTATTTATATAAAGACACACAAAACTTCAGATACATTATACAAAACTAAACAATTCACATGGTACAATGATAAGGAAATAATTTATATAAAGACACACAAAACTTCAGATACATTATACAAAACTAAACAATTCACATGGTAAGGAAATAATTTATATAAAGACACACAAAACTTCAGATACATTATACAAAACTAAACAATTCACATGGTACAATGATAAGGGAATAATTTATATAAAGACACACAAAACTTCAGATATATTATACAAAACTAAACAATTCACATGGTACAATGAGAAGGAAATTATTTATATAAAGACACACAAAACTTCAGATACATTATACAAAACTAAACAATTCACATGGTACAATGATAAGGAAATTATTTATATAAAGACACACAAAACTTCAGATACATTATACAAAACTAAACAATTCACATGGTACAATGATAAGGAAATAATTTATATAAAGACACACAAAACTTCAGATATATTATACAAAACTAAACAATTCACATGGTACAATGATAAGGAAATAATTTATATAAAGACACACAAAACTTCAGATATATTATACAAAACTAAACAATTCACATGGTACAATGATAAGGAAATAATTTATATAAAGACACACAAAACTTTAGATACATTATACAAAACTAAACAATTCACATGGTACAATGATAAGGAAATAATTTATATAAAGACACACAAAACTTCAGATACATTATACAAAACTAAACAATTCACATGGTACAATGATAAGGAAATAATTTATATAAAGACACACAAAACTTCAGATACATTATACAAAACTAAACAATTCACATGGTACAATGATAAGGAAATTATTTATATAAAGACACACAAAACTTCAGATACATTATACAAAACTAAACAATTCACATGGTACAATGATAAGGAAATAATTTATATAAAGACACACAAAACTTCAGATATATTATACAAAACTAAACAATTCACATGGTACAATGATAAGGAAATAATTTATATAAAGACACACAAAACTTCAGATACATTATACAAAACTAAACAATTCACATGGTACAATGATAAGGAAATAATTTATATAAAGACACATAAATCTTCAGATACATTATACAAAACTAAACAATTCACATGGTACAATGATAAGGAAATAATTTATATAAAGACACACAAAACTTCAGATACATTATACAAAACTAAACAATTCACATGGTACAATGATAAGGAAATAATTTATATAAAGACACACAAAACTTCAGATACATTATACAAAACTAAACAATTTACATGGTACAATGATAAGGAAATTATTTATATAAAGACACACAAAACTTCAGATACATTATACAAAACTAAACAATTCACATGGTAAGGAAATAATTTATATAAAGACACACAAAACTTCAGATACATTATACAAAACTAAACAATTCACATGGTACAATGATAAGGAAATAATTTATATAAAGACACACAAAACTTCAGATATATTATACAAAACTAAACAATTCACATGGTACAATGATAAGGAAATAATTTATATAAAGACACACAAAACTTCAGATACATTATACAAAACTAAACAATTCACATGGTACAATGATAAGGAAATAATTTATATAAAGACACATAAATCTTCAGATACATTATACAAAACTAAACAATTCACATGGTACAATGATAAGGAAATAATTTATATAAAGACACACAAAACTTCAGATACATTATACAAAACTAAACAATTCACATGGTACAATGATAAGGAAATAATTTATATAAAGACACACAAAACTTCAGATACATTATACAAAACTAAACAATTTACATGGTACAATGATAAGGAAATTATTTATATAAAGACACACAAAACTTCAGATACATTATACAAAACTAAACAATTCACATGGTACAATGATAAGGAAATAATTCATATAAAGACACACAAAACTTCAGATATATTATACAAAACTAAACAATTCACATGGTACAATGAAAAGGAAATAATTTATATAAAGACACACAAAACTTCAGATACATTATACAAAACTAAACAATTCACATGGTACAATGATAAGGAAATAATTTATATAAAGACACACAAAACTTCAGATATATTATACAAAACTAAACAATTCACATGGTACAATGATAAGGAAATAATTTATATAAAGACACACAAAACTTCAGATACATTATACAAAACTAAACAATTTACATGGTACAATGATAAGGAAATAATTTATATAAAGACACATAAAACTTCAGATACATTATACAAAACTAAACAATTCACATGGTACAATGATAAGGAAATAATTTATATAAAGACACACAAAACTTCAGATACATTATACAAAACTAAACAATTCACATGGTACAATGATAAGGAAATTATTTATATAAAGACACACAAAACTTCAGATACATTATACAAAACTAAACAATTCACATGGTACAATGATAAGGAAATAATTTATATAAAGACACACAAAACTTCAGATACATTATACAAAACTAAACAATTCACATGGTACAATGATAAGGAAATTATTTATATAAAGACACACAAAACTTCAGATACATTATACAAAACTAAACAATTCACATGGTACAATGATAAGGAAATAATTTATATAAAGACACACAAAACTTCAGATATATTATACAAAACTAAACAATTCACATGGTACAATGATAAGGAAATAATTTATATAAAGACACACAAAACTTCAGATACATTATACAAAACTAAACAATTCACATGGTACAATGATAAGGAAATAATTTATATAAAGACACATAAAACTTCAGATACATTATACAAAACTAAACAATTCACATGGTACAATGATAAGGAAATAATTTATATAAAGACACACAAAACTTCAGATACATTATACAAAACTAAACAATTCACATGGTACAATGATAAGGAAATAATTTATATAAAGACACACAAAACTTCAGATACATTATACAAAACTAAACAATTCACATGGTACAATGATAAGGAAATTATTTATATAAAGACACACAAAACTTCAGATACATTATACAAAACTAAACAATTCACATGGTACAATGATAAGGAAATAATTTATATAAAGACACACAAAACTTCAGATATATTATACAAAACTAAACAATTCACATGGTACAATGATAAGGAAATAATTTATATAAAGACACACAAAACTTCAGATACATTATACAAAACTAAACAATTCACATGGTAAGGAAATAATTTATATAAAGACACACAAAACTTCAGATACATTATACAAAACTAAACAATTCACATGGTACAATGATAAGGAAATTATTTATATAAAGACACACAAAACTTCAGATACATTATACAAAACTAAACAATTCACATGGTACAATGATAAGGAAATTATTTATATAAAGACACACAAAACTTCAGATACATTATACAAAACTAAACAATTCACATGGTACAATGATAAGGAAATAATTTATATAAAGACACACAAAACTTCAGATACATTATACAAAACTAAACAATTCACATGGTACAATGATAAGGAAATTATTTATATAAAGACACACAAAACTTCAGATACATTATACAAAACTAAACAATTCACATGGTACAATGATAAGGAAATAATTTTTATAAAGACACACAAAACTTCAGATACATTATACAAAACTAAACAATTCACATGGTACAATGATAAGGAAATAATTTATATAAAGACACACAAAACTTCAGATACATTATACAAAACTAAACAATTCACATGGTACAATGATAAGGAAATAATTTATATAAAGACACACAAAACTTCAGATATATTATACAAAACTAAACAATTCACATGGTACAATGATAAGGAAATAATTTATATAAAGACACACAAAACTTCAGATACATTATACAAAACTAAACAATTCACATGGTACAATGATAAGGAAATAATTTATATAAAGACACATAAAACTTCAGATACATTATACAAAACTAAACAATTCACATGGTACAATGATAAGGAAATAATTTATATAAAGACACACAAAACTTCAGATACATTATACAAAACTAAACAATTCACATGGTACAATGATAAGGAAATAATTTATATAAAGACACACAAAACTTCAGATACATTATACAAAACTAAACAATTCACATGGTACAATGATAAGGAAATTATTTATATAAAGACACACAAAACTTCAGATACATTATACAAAACTAAACAATTCACATGGTACAATGATAAGGAAATAATTTATATAAAGACACACAAAACTTCAGATATATTATACAAAACTAAACAATTCACATGGTACAATGATAAGGAAATAATTTATATAAAGACACACAAAACTTCAGATACATTATACAAAACTAAACAATTCACATGGTAAGGAAATAATTTATATAAAGACACACAAAACTTCAGATACATTATACAAAACTAAACAATTCACATGGTACAATGATAAGGAAATTATTTATATAAAGACACACAAAACTTCAGATACATTATACAAAACTAAACAATTCACATGGTACAATGATAAGGAAATAATTTATATAAAGACACACAAAACTTCAGATATATTATACAAAACTAAACAATTCACATGGTACAATGATAAGGAAATAATTTATATAAAGACACACAAAACTTCAGATACATTTTACAAAACTAAACAATTCACATGGTACTATGATAAGGAAATAATTTATATAAAGACACATAAAACTTCAGATACATTATACAAAACTAAACAATTCACATGGTACAATGATAAGGAAATAATTTATATAAAGACACACAAAACTTCAGGTACATTATACAAAACTAAACAATTCACATGGTACAATGATAAGGAAATAATTTATATAAAGACACACAAAACTTCAGATACATTATACAAAACTAAACAATTCACATGGTACAATGATAAGGAAATAATTTATAATAAGACACACATAACTTCAGATACATTATACAAAACTAAACAATTCACATGGTACAATGATAAGGAAATAATTTATATAAAGACACACAAAACTTCAGATATATTATACAAAACTAAACAATTCACATGGTACAATGATAAGGAAATAATTTATATAAAGACACACAAAACTTCAGATACATTATACAAAACTAAACAATTCACATGGTACAATGATAAGGAAATAATTTATATAAAGACACATAAAACTTCAGATACATTATACAAAACTAAACAATTCACATGGTACAATGATAAGGAAATTATTTATATAAAGACACACAAAACTTCAGATACATTATACAAAACTAAACAATTCACATGGTACAATGATAAGGAAATTATTTATATAAAGACACACAAAACTTCAGATACATTATACAAAACTAAACAATTCACATGGTACAATGATAAGGAAATAATTTATATAAAGACACACAAAACTTCAGATACATTATACAAAACTAAACAATTCACATGGTACAATGATAAGGAAATTATTTATATAAAGACACACAAAACTTCAGATATATTATACAAAACTAAACAATTCACATGGTACAATGATAAGGAAATAATTTATATAAAGACACACAAAACTTCAGATACATTATACAAAACTAAACAATTCACATGGTAAGGAAATAATTTATATAAAGACACACAAAACTTCAGATACATTATACAAAACTAAACAATTCACATGGTACAATGATAAGGAAATAATTTATATAAAGACACACAAAACTTCAGATACATTATACAAAACTAAACAATTCACATGGTACAATGATTAGGAAATTATTTCAACCTTTCATTTTTAGTTGACAATGTGACAGTATGTTTCAATTTGATATTGCTATCCAGTTCACTGTACCATTTTATACCCAGGAATGAATAACGTCTCTGCTCTAGCTATGTTAGCCTCATGGGGAGTCTTATATTATAAGCCCTCAAGTTTTAGCCAAGGAGTTATATTATACATGTATTTATTAATCCCACTAACATTCAAATCTTTGACCACCTGACAGATAGCTACGTTCTTATACATATTCTGTATCAAACGGACAGACATTTCACTCTACAATGGGCTAGTACTGTAGTTACGTGGTCTCCTGAGGTTTATTTTTAAAGCACATCTCTGGACTACAAAAAAGAGACATACATAAGGTTGTGATATAAGGTTGTGATTCCGTAGCAGACGATTGAGATTAATTACACAAAATAGACAGGTGTCAAAGTTTTTTTTTATCTAATTCTAGCGAACTCCAGCATGCCTGTCTAATTCAAAATAGACCATTTAGTGTCTCCCATGCCTAAAATACATCCCGTCCCTTCAGTACCTTCCGTCGCTTCAGGCCCTTCAGTACCTCTTGTTGTCCTACCTGCTTTCAGTTTCTCTCGTCTCTTTCATCCATTCAGGCTCCCCAGTACATTTAGACCCTTCAGTGTCTCCTACATTCCTTCAGTTCATCCTACAAGTTCATCCCGTCTCTTCTTTTCCTTCAGACCCTTCTGTACCTTCAGACCCTTTAATACCTTCCGTCCCTTCAGTGCCTCCTACCTTCTTTCAGTTCCTCCCGACTCCTCTACCGCCTCAGAGAAAAAATCACATGTCGTTTATGTTTGTATACCTATGTTGATCGTTTTCTATAAATTCCTTTGTGAGATATTATTAATAAATAAAAAAAAAGTTGAATGTTCGCTTCTGGAGAGTCCACATCAAACTCATGGACCACAATAGAATTATAAAAATTGTAAAGACAGAAATACCTTATTACATACTAGGCTACCCGGAACACCAGTAAAGAGATGGAAGGACAGTTGGATCTCCTTCTCTCAGTCCACCTTCATAGGTCAAATTACCTAAAACTCGATGAAGACGAAGAACTAAATCCCCAAAAATAATGTCAGAATTTTCTTTGATGACTGTTTTGTTATTCAATTTTGAATTATAATGATAATAAACACTTCCTTATACCCAGCGCAAATGGCGTTTTTTTATGTTAACATTTCTTCAGAGAAACCAATGTTTACTGCCCGGAATATTTTACGTAAGAAATGAATTTAAATAAATTTATCCTCAACTGGGTATCGAACCCAATGCGTCCACACAGAAACCAAATGGCTTACGAACTGTGCCACAATTTTTCTTCTTAGTATGATTCTGTTTTCAAAATATTTACATGAACCATTACAAAAAAAAATATCAATAATATGTACTGGGTACCTACCAACCTCGAAGTTCTTCATTCAAATTTTGATTTTTAATGAGTTTTGCAACTTTTACAAAATATATGTTTAAAAAATATATGTTTTTATGTTAAAATTCAGTAAATATGGCAAAAAAATCACCAATACATAGTATTATGTCGATAGTACTTAGATAATTAGTTGTTGTTTTATTTAAAATAAATTAGTTTATTATATTTTGTCTTTTGCATTAAGTGCTGCAAAGCCTGGTCTCGGTCTTGCACCCCCTGATATTGATATAGGTTTTGCAGCGATACATGCGGTCTTGGTCTTAATCTTGCAAGTCTCGCAAGACTGGAAGACTTTTGCGTATCACTAGAGGCGATGAATGATAGTAATAAAAAAAACACTTCCGTGCACCCATCGCAAGTGGCGAGTTTATTTCAACTAACCAATGTTTCCAGCCCAGAGAAGCAATATTAGCGTGAGAAATTAATTTAAATAAATTTCTCCTCTGCTGAGAATCGAACCCAGGACGCCAGGACAGAAACCAAACGGCTAACTATCTTTGCCACGACGGTTGGCATGAATTTTGTCTGGATTGGAACGGGTGGTTAAATTTCTCGCTGCTTACCGCATCTTTATATTTTGTATGTTATTGGTTAATTTGCACGATTATTAATGGTTATTTTGAGTTTAACGAGATTAACAAAACAGTGCACGCGAATGTCAATTTTTGTTTTTACAACAATTTAACTCAATAAAGGTGGCAACCGAAGGTTTAAGCAGAAAATATGTAAACATACCGACACATACAGTTGTTGACAGTAAAAAGGTGTATACAGGGGACTATGGACGCTTAACTGCCTGTATAATCAAATTTCACCACTTTGTACTGAAAACAAAATGTTCATCTCTCAATTTAATACCACCACTGTTTCGATCCAACTAATCATTAAGACTACTGTAAGTTCAATAATAAAAAAAATAATAATTTCTGTAAAAAAATAACACAACTTTACAAATACATAAGCAGAATCTGCTTATGTATTTGTAAAGTGCTTCGTAAGAAGCAAAACTTACGAAGAAAATTATTTAAAATCAATTTCTCCTCTGCTGGGATCAAACCCAAGATGGCAGAATGACTAATCAAAAAATAAGTTTTTGTGTTTGAATCAATAGTATAATTACTATACGCCATCTTTTTCGGTCCTTCAACGGATCGCCAGTGAAAGAATTTTTCCATAAATAATTTTCGGGTTCGAAATTTTTATTGAAAATAAAAAATAAATTGATGCGAAAAAGTACAAATTAATCGTTTAAAATGTATTTTCTGCATAAATTGACAATATTATTGTTTATAAAGGAATTTTTAACATTCAGAATAAATTTTAATCGTAATAATCTGCGGAATATCCATTTTGAATACTGACAACATTGCTTTCAATATGTCATAATAATACGCAAAAAGATGACAGGTAATGTTTTCGTTTAATCGCATTATTTAATTATATTACAATAAATGTATAATTTATCATTATTATTGTATTATTATAAAAAGATATTCAGTCTTAACTGTTGTGTACTGTTCTAAATGATATTTCGAATGTACATTCAAATTATCAGTGTTTGTAATTTAAAACGTACGCATTTCTTTCAAAACATTGTCGAAAATATTTTTTTTATAATTTCCGCATTTTTACTTTAAAAATACTGTTTTATTACTTGATTTTAACGTTTTTACGTGAATATATTTAGTTTTTAAATGTTGCGTAATGTCCTAAATGGTATATTTGACGATATTTAGTTTGATAAGGTTATTTCGCAACTGTCGCGTAGCGGCAAATAAGCCGCGCAGCAGCCGTTGGGGGTTGGGCTGCGATTGCGGCCAGGGGCAGAGCCCCTCGTTTATTTTAAATTTCACAAAGATACTAGGTACTTGTCGTTAGTAACTAAACTTTCCCTCTCGAATGCCACGAGTGAGTAAATTTCACTTGTAGCACGTCAATGCGCACAAAAATTTACAGTAAAAATAAGTGTATATATATATTTGAAATATTCCCAGGAAGCAGTTACGTAAAGAATCACATTTTTATATTGCACAATAAATCTCGCGGTACTTTTTCATAAAATGTAGAGTGAAATAGCTACTTGAGCAGTGTTTTCACGACAGCGGTTCCCACATTAGCAGTACAAGCTTCAATATCAAATAAAGCTTTTGAAAAAGCTCGCTTGGGCCGGATGAGTTAAAGCTGTAAATGAAACAAAGGTACGGTACGTTTGGGTTAAAAATTTAATACAATTTGAAAATGAAAAGCAAGTGGGAAATATTTATTAGTTACATTAATATGCCATATTGAAAAAAATATTTTTTCAATAGTGACTGCATTGACTATGTAGAATACAATTTAAAAAAATCAACAACATTTTTTTCATTATTAAAATAAAACCAATATAATATAATTATACCACATATTTATTTCGTTGACTACGACTAGTTTCGTGCAAAGCAAATTTACGTGTAGTACCAATACAGAAGTTTAAATTATATTTATACAAAAGGCAAGACGAAATTGAACATAAATATAAATAAGTGTAGTAAATAAAATAAATAAGTGGAATAATTATATATTGGTTTCATTTTAATAATTTTAAATGGAATTCCACCAAGAATTATCTGTCAATAAATTAAATATAATATATTTTTCTTTACCAATTATTTTAGTCCTATTCAGGACGACCATTTCGCCTTTGAAAACCAGTTAAAAGAGCCTTCATGAAAAAACGGTCGTCTTGGATAAGAATGAGAAAATTGTAGATGAAAAAAAGTGTTTTATTTTTCAAATTGTATATTTCCATGGAATATTTGTTCAAGAGAATTTTATTCTCTTAACATATCGACAAAGTATCAAGCCAAGATACGCGAGATTTGTATGCAGGGTCTATATTTTTCACGGTTTTTCCAACTTTGAAGTAAGTCAAAAAACACCATCTAAGAGGCTTCGCAGCATAGAATGTTCTATAATATATGGATTTAATCAGAATTCGGAGTAGGAAATTTAAAATTTTGAATTTTCGTTTCAGTCATGGGTTATCAACTTTTGAATTTTCTCTTAATTTTCGATATATCTCAAAAACCCAGAATCCTGAAAATTGGAATAAATATAGACATATACCTATAAAATCTCAAATTAGTTTTTTCAAAAAAGTTCCAGAGTTTCTATAACATTTTTTATTACGAAAAACTTTTTTTTTATATTGAATTTGTGTGTTTAACTGCCTATATTTCCATTTAAAAAAATACATCGAAAAAAGCCGAACACCCCGACTAGATAATTTAATTTTCCTTAAAAAATATTAACATTGTAGTACTACTACTTCTCAATTTTTTTTTACAGTTCGTAAGGCAGTAGGTATACACTACACAATATCTCACTCAATAGTTTGATACTTAATATCCATACATACCATCATGTTGTTTTCATATTCTGAGTAGTAAAAACAGACTGACCTCAATACTATCCTATCCGGACATACATATCTACGAACATACATAGAAAATAAAATATCTTACAATATTTATTAATTTGTATTTTTAAGTGTTTATATTTTGGTACGTATTTTTCAATTACACATACTATCTCCATCGACATCGAGGGGGATCGCGATCCACTTCCACGCCGGCGATGCTATAGAGCTCATTGGCCCTGTTCACCACCGGACGCAGCCGCAACATCGGACAAACACAAAATATCCACCATCCATCGGGTTCAACCACTGCCCCCGAGAATCCAACCACACACGTCAGGGCTTCCGATTGGTCTCGAAATCGGCCGCTAAGTACACTCCGTTTCAAGTCGGAGGGGCTTGTACCCCGACCCCTCGGTCCTCGTGTTGGCGTCCGAAGGTTCCGCGGGCTAACACCGGGGGCATCCGACGCAATCATCACCTGTCAGATTTGACGTCTCGTTGTCAACACAGGATGTCTGACCCGACGTCTGCGCCGGCGGTGTGCCCGAACCACACAACAACATTCGCCACAGTTGACGAGTTACTGCCGAGCGAGACTAGAGGCGTCCGTCCTGCTCTTCTCTAAGTATAGAATGACGAGGGCACAACAGCGTCGGCCGCCCACCCCCGCCTTTACTGCCTGGGCCCTTAGAGCCGCAACCTAGGCTTATATCCCGACGCATCGGTCCTCGTGTTGGCGTCCGAAGGTTCCGCGGGCTAACACCGGGGGCATCCGACACAATCATCACCTGTCAGATATGACGTCTAGTTGTCAACACAGGATGTCTGACCCGACGTCTGCGCCGGCGGTGTGCCCGAACCACACAACAACATTCGCCACAGTTGACGAGTCACTGCCGAGCGAGACTAAAGGCGTTCGTCCTGCTCTTCTCTAAGTACGGAATTGACGAGGGCGCAACAGCGACGGCCGCCCACCCCCGCCTTTACTGCCTAGGCCCTTAGAGCCGCAACCTAGGCCCAAATATATCTCCATCGACAGTTGAATCTCATGTGTTACTTGCAACTAGTTATATGCTATTGAGTTTACGTTGAGTTATATATATATATATATTTAAATATTGGCGTATCTAGGAATAATTTTAAATTAAATCAAACGATTTTCTTTTTGAATTCTTTCACGGCATAGTCATGATTTGACTTCATTCGCAGATGAGTCTTTTATTTGACTTTGCTTCGTTCCAACTCCGAAAGCAAAGAAGAGATCTTTACTCAGAATCTAAATGGAATATAAATATTTATATTATGCGTCTTGTAATCACATGAACTCCTTTTGGAACGTGTAAATACTTTCATCTTGTACATCTAATCTAATTTAAAATCAAAGCTTATTTTTTTGCATTCACAATTTATTGAAATGTAGGTACTGTTTGAAATTAATTTAGAAGTATGAAATATTGCTGAACCGATTTGAATTCTATGCACCAACTTAATATCGGACATGCTCCATACTAGAAGCTTAAAAAATGTATGAAATATAAAGCTGTGACATAAAAATCAATCGTTTGGCTTCTACGCTGGAACCCTGAGCTCAATCCATCGCCAGATTCATCTAATGTTACATATTTCTCAAACAATGATTGCTTTTCATGACTAAAAACGAGTGGGTTGTGGCCAACACTAAACTCTCCACTACACAATGAAGCTTCCCTGCTAATATTATACTCTAATATCAATATGAAATCAAATATGTAACTAAACATTGCTAAACATAAAAATTCTCCTATATATTTTTCATACAAAATATCGATTAATAGAAACATAATTATTGAAAGGATATATATTTTTCTTTTAAGGTTGGCAAACTCTGAATGCAGTTTTGTGAAAATTCTTTTTTTTGCATAAATAATTCAAATAAAATGAAAATATCTCAAATTTCCAGGTCGTGAGAGCATTTTTAAAGTTTTAACAGATGAAATCATAGAGAAATAATTAACTGTTGTCTATGAAAAACTAATCAGCTCTAAGTTTATGTACTTCACACATATGGTATCAATATGAAGTTCATCAGTCATTTGGTTTGGACTGTACAGAGGACACAAATTTTCAAATTTGTGTACGGCATACGGCATACACACAAAAACATCACGATGAAACTCAAAGTATACACTCTCTACATGATACCCATTGAGAAATTGATGTAAAAAAAATACGCTTAAAAATTGTGAAATCATGACTCTCCACTATTCCATAGTTGGTAGTGGAGAGTAATAATGTATCGAAAATGACGACTTTAATGAAATTGCCAATAAACTTTATCCGGGTGAAAATAAAAGTTTGTACCCCTTGGTATTCACATGATTTTTTTTTATTATAGATCAGGTCCAATAACTTTTAAAAAAGAAAGTTACAAGCCTGCATTATTAAATAAATTTGAATTATTTGTGGTAATGTGACTTTTTCGCTTAGTTATTTATTTATTTAACAGAGAAAATACACTATGAAATGAAAAAAAGACAGACCAATAATTTTAATCCACAAATGATGTACATTAAATAATCATAGAAGTATGTAGGTACCTACAATACAATAAAAAAAAATTAAATATACTTAAAATTATTACATATTCATATATTTCACACACTTGCCCGTGACGGGAAGACGGGAAAGGAAGGAATTAAAAATTCTTGTATGTAGCAATCATGACTAGCAGTGAATACATCAGAATGTGGGATAGTACCCGAGAGATTGACATTGTAGCAATGACATGCCCTTTTGATAAATTCGTATTGATTTGAATTGGTGTTGCTTAATTTGATAAAGGGACAAATACAGTCATATAAAATGAAATAAACAAAAGCAGACTAATAACTCTTGTCCACAGATCATTAAATAATTACATATCTTAGATTATTACAACAAAAAATAAATATACTTAACAATTATTATATATTATGTTTATCTTTGACAGGAAAGAAGGTTATGTTTCTGCAAATTTCCTGTATATCAATAGCTGGAGAAATTAAATGCAAATTCAAAATTAAACACTGACAAGCGTTATCCAGCACATGACACATCATTAATGATGATACAGTAACATCATCATAATTTACATTACATACAGCAGACAAAAATGACAAATATAAAAATATATGTATAAATTTGGTATTAAGGTATGTATAAAATGTTTCATTATTATTCAGTACCTACTTTTGATATTAAATCAGTAGAAAATTACTTATTCATTAGTCCGGGTGAATTCATATCTGAAAGCATACTTACCCCACATACATAAACTGTAAAATTATTCAGCGACACAAAGAAAAAAACACGTTTAAATATTCGCCGTGTGTGGAAAATTATACATAAGACCATGTTTTCTTTATGTATGATGTGAGAAATCTAACAAAAGAGAATTTGATTGACATTCTGTAGCCATGCAAAATATATTACTAGTTGCATGTAACACACAAGATCCAACTGTCGATGGCGATAGTATGTATAATTGAAGAATTCGTACCAAACTATAAACACAACACAAATTGATAATTGATAGTATGGAGGTCAGTATGTTTTTCCTACATAGAATATGAAAACAGTTTGATTGTATGTATGTATGTTTGGAGATTAAGTAGGTTTCAAACTATTGAGTGAGATACATATTGTTTAGTGTATACTGCCTTACAAATTGTATGAAACGATGTCATCGTTAAATTCAATTTTTAGAAAAATTGTTATAAAAAGTTTATGATGTACTACTACAATATTCATATTTTTTATAGAAAATTAAATTATCTAGCTGTGGTGTTTCGGCTTTTTTTTATATTTTTTAATACTTTGGAAATATAGGAAGTTAAATAGGTACATAAATTTATCATAAAAAATATGTTTTTCTAACTAAAAAGTGTTTAAGAACTCTGGAACTTTTTTAAAAAATAAATTTGAGATTTCAGTATTTGTTAATATTTATACAAATTTTATGCGTTCTAGCTTATATTGTTTTTGAGATATATGGAAAATTAAAGGAATAATATAAAAGTTGATAACCCCCGTCTGAACCAAAAATTCAAAATTCCGAGTATCAAAGTTTTGTAGGTCATAACTTTCTACATATATATTCTGATATTTTTACTCTGTACATTGAGTGGATAAAAAGTTATTAGGGACACACACACACAGACACACTTAATGTTCTACTCCGAATTCTGAGTAAATCCATGCATGTAACATATACGCTGCGAAGCCTATAAATTGGTGTTTTTTGACCTCAAATTTGAAAAAAAACGTGAAAAATATAGACCTGGCATACATATCTCGCGAATCTTGGCTTGATACTTTGTCGATATGTTAAGAGAAATATTTTTTTAAATAAAAAGCGACAGTTGGATTATTATAATATGTATTTATAAATATACATAAAATATATTTGAGGTGTCATACCTTGACACCAATGGATCTCAGATATTATATAAAGTAGGTATTTATTTTTCATCCTGAGAAATCTCATTCATATGACGATTTTATTATTTATAGAACATATTGTTTCGCTTCCAACACCATATTGTCGTACATTGTTGTAAATTCCCTTTTTTGCGTCTTCAAGATGAATTCTCCCGCCTATAAAAGATATATTTTTTTATATGATTTGTCAGTTACCATTCATCATGGGATACATCGATCAATCTCGCGTGGGATTTTTATATGATTTGTCAGTTACCATTCATCATGGGATACATCGATCAATCTCGCGTGGGATTTTTATATGATTTGTCAGTTACCATTCATCAAGGGATACATCGATCAATCTCGCGTGGGATTTTTATATGATTTGTCAGTTACCATTCATCATGGGATACATCGATCAATCTCGCGTGGGATTTTTATATGATTTGTCAGTTACCATTCATCATGGGATACATCGATCAATCTCGCGTGGGATTTTTATATGATTTGTCAGTTACCATTCATCATGGGATACATCGATCAATCTCGCGTGGGATTTTTATATGATTTGTCAGTTACCATTCATCATGGGATACATCGATCAATCTCGCGTGGGATTTATGGTTTTGTAATAAAAATATTTGATTGAATTCAAGTGAAATGTAAACAACTTATTAGTATCACTAATCCAACTGTCGATTCGTTCAAGAGAATTTCTCTCTCTTAATTAATTGACAGTCGTGTTAATTAATTAATTATTATAAATATATTAATAATTATTGATTAATTAATTTTAAATTAATTAATTATTATAAATTACATAGAAACGTTGGATCATCTGTTCTTTTCGTGTTCAATCCAGTCTTCTGGTCATCTTTACAACAAATATAGTGAAATCTATGGATCTTTTTTGTTGCTCACCTCCTGACTGTCCAAAAAATTTATGTGTATCGAAAGCTAATAAAATTTAATGTTCAAAATAATATCCTTCTGTAATGTACCTTTTGATATTTTATGTTTATTTTTAATGTTAAGACTAGACTGATGACGCATTTAGAAAAATATAAAATTCTCACTGATAACCAATTTGGGTTTCGAGAGAATAAGGGAACGAGTGATGCAATCATGAAAGTTATGTCCGCAGTGGTTGGTGCTTTGGATGCGAGAAATAGGGCTATTACCCTGTTTCTGGATTTGTCCAAGGCATTTGATACTGTGTCACATGGCATTTTTCTTAAAAGGCTTCAGTCAATAGGTATTGGTACTGCAGCCATAACTTGGTTTCAGACCTATTTAAACGATAGAACTCAACAGGTTATGATCGATAAACATTTAAGTTCGAGTAGGTCAATCTCTTATGGAGTACCACAAGGTAGTGTGCTTGGTCCTATTTTGTTCATATATCAATGATTTGTGTAAATTGAAAATTCCGGGATCAATTGTTACATTTTCTGATGACACTGCTTTGATTTTTACTGGAGAGTCTTGGAATGTTGTATTTGATAAGTGTAAAGAAGGATTGTTAATTGTAAAAAACTGGCTTGACAGTAGTATTCTTACTCTTAATGCAAAGAAAACAAAATATATTACATTAGGTATTACTTCAAGAAGTCAACCCTCATTTGATTATACGTTTAAAATTCATAAATGTCAACATGAATTGCAGACTTTACAGACAAGACGAAGGACCTCAGACTTAATGTACCTTTATGACATAATAAACTTCAATATTGACTGTACAGACCTTCTGAAAATTATTAACTTCAACATACCAAACAGACGAACAAGACACACCTCAATGTTCTTTTTAGACAAAAAAAACACTAATGCCGCTCAAAATTCGCCATTGTACCGATGCCTTACCACGTAGGTATAATAATTTGGAAAAGATCAGGTCCGTGGACATATTCTGTATGTCCAGGACTCTTTTCAGGAGCCACGTTAGACAGGAATAATATTTTTTTTTATTACCAGTAGTGAGTACAATGCACCATGAAATCAAAGGTGGGCTGATTAAGTTACAATTACTTATGTTGCTTACAATTTTTTATGTTATATTTGTTTAAAAAAATATTATTGTACGTTGCCCATTTTTTCAAATAAAATAAAAAAAATAAAAAAAAATGAAAGAGTGGACAGCATAAAGTATCTTGGTGTAAGAATTGATAAATTCTTGAAATGGGACGAACATATTATAATGATGACAAATAAAATTAGAAAACTATGTTACATTTTTAAGGAGCTTAGACACATAATTGACCAAATAATGATTAAATCTGTATATTTTGCTATTGTTAAGAATTTACTTTCTTGCAATGTTGTTTGCTGGGGATCTTGTCTGAAGACTAATTTGGAACCACTTAATATTGCACAAAACTTAATTTTAAAAATTGCTTTCAAAAAGAGTTTCAGATATCCGTCAGATTTATTGTTTAAGGAATGTAATATCATGACTGTAAAACAATTATGTATGTTGCAAACCTTGTGCAAGTTTTATACTAGTATTGAAATAGCAAACAGAACCCAACATTTTTTTTTTTTGTTATATGTTAAAAATATTTTTATTGTGTGGTCACCCTGGCGTCTATATCCATGTACCTTGCATTAATTGTACCAGTTGGGTGTGCTTTTTTTGCTGTAGAATAATATTATTGTCACAATAATGATTTAA
This sequence comes from Molanna angustata, assembly GCA_963576475.1. Taxonomy (NCBI): domain Eukaryota; kingdom Metazoa; phylum Arthropoda; class Insecta; order Trichoptera; family Molannidae; genus Molanna; species Molanna angustata. The sequence goes on from OY754977.1 coordinate 24,617,764, forward strand.
GGTACCCAACTGCGTACAGTAAATATTGTATTTTTGTGTGGTGGGTGCATGGATGTAGATGTAATGTATAAACATAATTATTGTAAATCTCCAACCTCGAAACAGGTGTACTCCTAGTGAGGATGTGGGATAGTATTTTTAAATGATTGTATAAGTGTCAAGATGATATAAATAAATAAATAAATAAATGTTAAGCTTTCGTTTATTTGCTACTGTTTATAGTGATGTCTTGTTTATATTTAAGTTTGAGTGTTCTATGAATACTATTATGGCACAAATCATACAATATTGTTTGAATTGCGTAACTAATAAAGAAAAAAAAATCAACAGTTGTAACCTTAGTCCCGTATGAGTTAATTGAATGCAGAATTGGAGTTTTTGCATGGTTTTCCAACCTTAAAGTCAATAAACACCAATTTAGGGGCTCTCTCTAAAATACGCAGGTTGTTTGAAAATCTTGACGTTTCAATCACAAAATATACATATATTTGCACCTCAGTTTACATTAAAGAGGTTTTTAACATTTTGAGATTGAAAATGTTATTTAGAACAGAAATTATCACAGTAAAATAATGTCATACATAAATATAATGATAGTAAAATACATTGAACTAAATAATAATATTCATTAATTAATAATATATAGTGTAACTTCAGGAGAGATGGACCACTTTTTTTAAATGTATCATAACTTTGTTCAATTTAGAAATAAAATCACAAATAAATATTGTATTCATAGCTTTATTAATTATAAAATAAAAAAATATAAAATAAATCAAATTTGTCAACAAATAAAGCAATACTGAGGTGATGAAAAAAAACTACCTTCGGTCCATCTATCCCGAGAAGGCAGGTGAGATGGACCACCTTGTGTGGGTGAGATGGACCACCTTGTGTGGGTGAGATGGACCACCTTGTATGGGAGAGATGGACCAAGGAAGTCTAAACAAAAAAAACAAGGATAATCATTTCAAATTGACAATTTTCTATAATTTTCAAATGATCGACTAAAAGATTTAAGAGTTACACCATATCTATCACACATATCGGAGAAACAGCTATGTATAATTCTCATGAAACCAGCGTTCATATGTGGTACATGTTATCCATTCTTGATTCAATCGCGAATGACCATACAGCTCTGCACATTCTGCACATTCATTTTCATCCCAGATTAAGTCAAGATCACTGTCATCATGAAGGCTCATAAAACTACTTGTAGATGTATCAGAGCTATCCCGCCTTTCTTTTATTTTCTTCCTTTTCTTGTTATTTCTCTTTTGAACAGCAAATGTTTTTTTCTCCAAGTGGTTTTCGGTCTTGTTTTATTATTATTTTTCTATTTTTGATTCTCAGCGTAGGAATGTTCTCAGATGGTGTTAATATTTCTGCGATGTTTCTTGATCATTTCATAATATTTATACTTTTTCAAGACTCGTTATTGTTGATACAATTTCTAATATTTCCTACCAAATTGGTCTCTCGTTCAATTGTAGTCTGGACTGGTGTTGTGTAATTGAGATGTAGAAGGTCTAAACGTAGATGGTGATAAAATTATTCAAAACTATAACAATTATTATCTTTGTTTATGTAATATTGCTTGGTCCGTCTATCCCTTAAAACACTGGTCCATCTCTCCTGTTTTGCAAGTAGAGATGGACCGGACGTTTAAAACAAACGGTCTTACAAAACAAATAATTTTTACATTAGGTATGATTGTTTACATCTATTAACATCTATCAATATGAGAAAGACCTTAAAAAAACACTAATAAAATTACTTATATCGCTTACCCAATTTTTGTACGTAAAATTTTCAACATGACTAAAAACTTTAATGTTAAATAACTTGCGTTCTTTGCGTTTTTCTCCAGAGAATATACAATCACACAACACACAACATCAAAATGAACGCCATATCGGCGCAAACATCGCTCTTTAGTGATAGGAATTGAAGCTAATAGCCCCGGTCCATCTCACCCACTGGTCCATCTCTCCTGAAATTACACTATGTATTTTTAGGCTAATTTTACGTTTAATTGAGATGGCTTTGGCATATATACTACTAAATACAGTTTAGAACTGAATAATAAAAAATATATTAAAAAAATACTATGTATTCGTACCTACATAATATAATAATAAATAAATAAATTCATAAAATATTAAATAGGGAGGCCATCGAATTTTGTAAGAAGAAATGTAATAAACAATGGAGATGACGGCCTGCACCTCCCGTTATCCTGGAAAAATATTTTTTACAACAACAGAATAGACATTTAAAATGAAAATAACGAAAATTTTAATCTTATTCGTTTTTGGAATTGGTTTTTTTTATATTGTTAAAAGAAAAGACGTATTTTCCGTATATTATATTTTCCAAGATCCATTTAATTATATTATTTGCTTTATTATGTTTTTCCTATATTTTTATTATGTGTTTTTTTATTTATGTACCTATCATTCATTTCTATCAATTAATTTTATTTATTTATTTTTAATAATTTTGCAACAAAAAAATTACATGATATACGACATTTATTGTATTTTTAAATACATCACCAAAAAGGATAAATATTGTTTCTGGAAATCACCTGATCCTAAAATATTTTTTTGCATGTTTTTTGTTCATATAATAATAACGATAATATTTCCCCGCCTTAGTGCGTGTAGTTTTTGCAGGGCAGATTCTCTTTTTCGTATATCTTATGAAGGTACATAATGTATTTTAAAAAATATTTTATTTTAAAGATCTATAGATAAGCATATACAAACAAAGTAGGTATAATAAAACATTAAGTTGGTAGCACTTCACAGTCAAATAACTATCTTTATATATATAATTCTTCAGTATGTTTGTATGTCACTGAACTCATCCTAAACGGCTGAACCGATTTTTATGAAACTTTTTGTGTGTTTGAGTGGGTTCCTGGATGGCTTAGGTCCGAATGCAGAGTCCGACCTAAATTCTTACCATGTTTTTATTGTACAGTCGCTCACTTATAGGAGATCACATGGCTTCCCAACTGGAGGATGCTTCGAAGTTTTTGTATGAGAATTGTATTGCAGAGACATATCTAAGTACTTAGCGCATGCGCGTCGAGGTAAAATAACATTTGCGAACTGTCAGAAAGTATGGATGATCGCGAGGAAGTAAGTTTGATCGCGAGCGGTTTAATACTAAAAAAATACGAGATGTTTTCCATTGATGATGATTTTAGCGACTTCATCAAAGTATTTGGTAATTTTGTGAAATAAAATACCAAACAGAGTATTCAGCGATCTATACGAGATGCGGAAAATTCTCTGGAATTTCAAAAAAATCGTGACATCGAGCTGTCAGTGTGAGTTTGGTTGCATTTGTTTGTGTTGTTATAACAAAAAACATCTATCTCGTTTCTTCATACACAATAACGATAAATTCTACGCCATCGACCTTAAGTTTGAGCTTAAGTTTATTTAGTTAGTGATGTCTCTGCAACGCAATTGCTAACTTAAGAATACTAAATACTCCAGTGAGTTAAGGAGTTAGTATTAAGTTTCCTAGGACTGTGCATTCGGGTCTTAGATTCACAATTCGAATCAAAAATTGTAACAGTGGATATATAAAAAACACTTAAAAAATATATACGAATGGCATTATACCAACAGTATAAATTTAATGAAATTGAACCAATAATAAATATAAACAAATTCTATAACAATTATTCTTTAGAAATATCAATCTTAATAATAATTCTATTACTTTGAATCATATTGGTGGCTATCAAAATTTCCAATCCTAAAAGCACCATTCCGAATATAATTCTAATTTGAGAGGTATACAATACAATGAAAAACAGGAGTTTAATTAATATATTTTTATAATAATTCTTCTATACATGACATATGTACGTCACTGAACTCTTGGTGAGGCTATTCAGACTATACAATAATATACATATATACATAGAAACACACATATACGCACACATCAAAACAATACCAAAAACATTTACCATATTATCAACGATAAACAAAAAAATAACAATAATGTTAATATAAAAAAAAAAATAATACACTCCCATAAAAATAACATGTAAAATCAGAGTTAGTATGTAGGTAGTTATTTAAAATATATTGTTTGAAAAAAAAGTAAAACTTAAAAAATCTTTAATTATGTATTTGTTAATATTTTTTGAATCATTTTGATTGGTCCATATTTTTATTGATATTATTTATAATTTTTTTTTAAGAAAATATAAATTATTATTAAATATTATTATTCATTGCCTTTTTAATGTTTTAAGTATGTTGTCATTTTAATGTTTTAAAATGACAACAATAAGTAGGTATGTAGATTACTGCTGCCCAACTTCGAAATCCTGTTCTAGGGCTAGCAGTTTACAATGTTTAACGACAATATTACATATATTAACCAATTATCAACCGGGATATTGTTCCCATTCCACATTACATAAATAGGCATGCAATCTCAGTATTCTGCACTCACAACCATCACCTCAACAAACATATGGGCTTCACACAAATTAATTCAACCAGGTCCTAATGTCTGCCGTAAATCTAAATATAAATCATAAACCTGTCATAAATCCAATCTCTTACGCGATTTTTTTCCGAACCATAGAAAAGAGACTAGTTAACTACGTTGGTGTAGTAAATATGAATCACATGCTTCCCAAATCAAACAACATATTTTCATGTGTTACTCAATGATCATCGCAAACAGAGTTATTTGCAAAAGTTATTAATAATTTTAATTGCGAATTATTTGTTCTGTCTGCCTGTATTTTTTTAAATATTTATTTTCAGCGTTGTTTGTGATGTTATTTCTTTAAGAGAAAAAAGGAAAAGCGTCGCACAGTCGAGGAGCAATAAAAGAAAAATTTATTTGACCAAAATATGTATTGATGTGTGGGATTGTATAATTTAGGTTTGAAGTTGTTCGTGTGTTTATAGATTGTTGTGCACTTTTATGAAAGTAAGTCAGAATGTATTGGATGCATGTTTGTCTAGGGTCAAATACTTTGAACTCGTTGTAAAGGTTTTCTGTGTGATAGTCAATAGGTTTCTAGTAGGTAATATTTTTGCAATGCATATCTGAGCTTGACAAAGTTTTTCCAAGACGGTTTTGGTATATCCTCTCCAACCGTAGTGCGAAATAAACAGTTGTTGTTTTTTGTCAAGAATATTTCTGTTTTCACTGGTTGCCTAGTTAATAAAAAAAATAAATTTCTATGTTTTCTGTAAACGTAACCATGTTTTATTATTATAATTGTCAATAACTCTGATATGGTTTTGCCATCTTAGGTTTTTATCTATAGTTATAATGACTTTTTTCTGGAGGAACTCAATTAAAAGAATTTCTGGATGAACCAGAATGAACTTTTAGGAGAAGTCCTGAACTTGGTTGACCAATTCAATTAGGGCTATATTAAGTTTTATTTATATTAGTTGTTAGAATATTAATATCCAACCTTATTTCCTTGGTAGCCTTTTCTGCAGTTTAGAAACATTGTTTCCATTTTATTTCGCTCACTATTAGCACAGTGTCGTCTGCAAAAAAACTTTTTTTTCATCCACAGGTAGGCGGCATAAATTATTTACGTATAGCAGGAAGTGTATATTACATATCTCCAAGAATACTACCCTGGGGTACACTATATACATATGATTAGTTATAGTTACTCACTTCGGTGTTTACCTATAACAACGTTTTGTTTACGGTTTTCTTAATAACTTTTGAACTATTTTAGAGAAATGCCAATGATATGATGTTTGGTTATTAGAAGTGAACATAATAGTATGTCAAATGCCTTAGCCAGATCAAGAAATAGTTCAAGACATTTTTCTCCTCTTTCCACTATATCGGTTGTAGGTATATCTTGTTAGTTCTACAATTCCATCCTTCGTTGATAATTTTCGTTAAAAGCCGTATTGATTATGTATGTGAAATAATGGAGTGTTTAACAAGACATTTGTTGAGGCGTAATTGAACTATTTTCTCAAAAAGTTTTGAAAGTATAGCTAGTACCTAATGAAATAGGTCTGTAGTTAGATATATCTAGTATTGAATCTTTCTTATGTATAGGTGTAATACTTGATTTTTTTAAATACCTAGTTTCGGAATATGCAATTTTACAGGCAAGGATTTATGATAAATTCCAAAGTTGTTTTTCATTGACAGTCGAATTTTCTTCAGATTTGTTAATGGCTTTTAAAAGGTCAGTGGCGTATTGATTACCAACTTTTACAAAGTAATCATTGAAGTAGTTGGCTATTTTTTGAAGTTTTTCATCAGTTGTTACGATTTCACCGTTACATTCTATTTTTGAATTTTTTTATGAGTTATGGATATATCACCGGCTTAGTTAATATGTTCCAGGTTTTTATTATGTCACTGATTACTTTCGTTAATTTTTCTTTACAATATCTTGTTTTTGTTTCTCTTAGAACATTTTTAGACGTATTTCGGTATTTTTTATATAGACTTTGCAGTGGATTGTCCTCGGAATTTTTTTAACATAAGCTATGTAAATTATTTCGTTTGTGAATTGAATTCATGAGTCATTCTGTATTCCAGGGGTTTATTTTCTTTTTTCTGTGTGTAATGTAAGTAGTTATGGTGGTATTGTCAATTATTTGACCACTGAGAATTTCTAAAAAGTCCTTTAATGCCTTGTTGGTATCTTGAGATTTGTAAATTGTGTTCCAGTTTTGTTTTAAAAGTTAATTTTCTATAATTTTCAATTTAACATTTTATTTTTTCAAGATTCTTATCTAATGTTACAAATATACCTACTTACCTACTTTGTTTTCGAAAAAACACATAATTTCACTTTTTTATTATTATTTACTACAACAATAAATATTGTCAAATAAGGTATTATTGAATTGTAGTTTTGTACTACAATTTAATAATACCGTTTCATTATTACCACAATCGACTCATTATCCAATGTTATAAAAATTATAGGTACTTCGTTTTCTCTGTACAATATGTAATAATGAAAGTTTGGTTTTCGCAGATTAAACCCATTCAAATCTTAAGTTAAAATATTGATTAATGCTCCGCTAATTTGTTTTATGTTCAACATCCATTATTATTTTCTATAAAATGAATAAAACTTACCAACAACTAATATTGATATTGTATTATTGTTTGGTTATGTAAGGTAATACTAATTCTTTTTTAAAAAATATGCATACCTTGGTTTTATCCACCTGTTTCCTTTAATAGTTATTTTCAATTTGTCAATTTGATGCATTGTAACGAGTCTTGTTATATGTTGATCCTTATGAGGATATGGTTACGCCCAATCGAAGAAGCAATTAAATAAAAGAAAAACAAGAGGATAAGAGATAAATCATCCTCACTTACCCCATGTATTCATCAATACCGACTCAATGGTAGATGAATATTAAACAATTGTATCTTCTATCGAAGGCTTGATCGTGTGTATAAGTGTTTTCTGGCGAGAGCTGTGCCAATATTAATTTATAGAATTAAACCTTTGATAAGTACCTATAGTTGAGAAAGTTGCTTCATCCTTTGTACAAGAAAGTAAATAAGTATACACCAATGATAAGAGTGATAGTAAATTAATATTCGAATGACTCGAAACTATATGATCGAACATAAAATGATAAGTTGGAAGTTTTATTAAACTCAGGATTTGATATGACATTAAAAACATTATGGGGTCGGACATGTGTTGTGTAAATTTCAACAAATTTCAGACTTAAAAGTTGACTTGACCCAACACGGAGGATATGATTATAAGTGAGTTATAATTATGTGAATATTAGTCCTGAAGGATCAAAACAATTAACCAATAAGTGTATCATAACTCCAATTTCCGTCCACAGAGTTTGGTCATTTCAATACACACAATACACATAAATTTGTAGATGTAAATATGGCAATGATCATATATCAGATAACAATAAAACCACTTATTTTCGATATTCATCGGTGAGTAGACCAGTTTTTTTATTAGCTGACAAACGGATTGCAGACCTAGATGAACTGTGTTTTCCTTCAAACATAATAATGAACATTTAAATATGTTTAATCTATTCAACTATAAAGAATCATCGTGATGATGAAAAAACTATGGAATCAACAGTACTGCAAATATTTCACTCTTTAAACAGATATAACCAAAATTGGAATTCACTTACTGACACGAAACGACTTTCTTCTGTTAGATATACATAATATGTACATAGATCAAATAACAGAGGAAGGCGTCATAACATAATTTTATATATTTGGAAACGGGAATTTATTGTGATCCTTCAACAGATTTTGACGCATTGTCAAGTCCTTTTTTTCCGTTTTTCTTCTTTCACGTCCGGGTCTATGTTTTGAAAGCACGAAGATAATTGAATCTGTTTACTACACCACAACCATTATAATTCGATGTCCTCGAAGATCAATGCATTTTGGGAGGACAATGAATCATTTGCTTATGCCGATGACCGCTTGCTCTTTAAATTTTGTAATCCCATATGTAAAAATCGTCTGGAAGTAGAAACTGTTGAGTGCATCGAAAAAGTCGCCACGTGGATGTCTAGCAACAAGCTTAAACTGAACCCAACTAAAACAGAGTTTATGTGGGTAGCTTCACCACGGCGACAGCACCTCATTGAGAGTACTCCTATCAACATCAACGGAGAAACACTCGTGCCAGCTACAAGTGTCAAATTCTTGGGTATTCACTTGGACAATAAGTTGTCACTTGACCTTCAAATCTCAAAAACGGTCAGTTCATGTTTTTTTCAACTCAGACAACTGAAAAACATTCGTCGAAATTTACCTAAGAATGAGACTAAAACACTTGTAAATTCATTCGTTGTGTCTCGGCTTGATTACTGCAACGGAATTTATGCTGGATTGCCGAAGTACAGATGGTATTTAACACAGCGGCAAGACTTATTTTCGGTGCAGAAAAACGATGTCACATAACTCCACTACTAAACGAATTACACTGGTTGAAGTGTCCAGAGCGAATTGATTACAAAATTTGTTTGACAGTATACAATGCTTTGAACAACCTGGCACCAAAATATATACAAGAGCTGTGTCAGTGAAGAGATCTCTCTGGGAGGCATCTCACACTCAGGTCATCTGGATCACAGAGTAACGATTCCTTAAAGGAGTTGGACAGAGTCAACAAAGCGGCTTACTTTGACCGATGCTTTAGTGTGAGTGGTCCTATTAAGTGAAATTCACTGCCTCTAGATGTCCGCAGTGCTCAAAGCAAGAGCACTTTCACTAAAGGATTAAAAACAGCTTTGTTTCAAAGAGCAACACAACATTAGACTATCAGCTAACTTGGTATGATCTTGAATCATTAAACGGCGCTATACAAATGACTTATTATTATTATTATTTAATGAAGGTTTTCATAGAGGACTAAAATAAGACTTCTCATCATCATTCATCCTGAAAACATTATAGTACTCTTTGAATCCTTCAGGCTGAGGTTTATAAGAAAGAATATGCTCGATGCAGAAAATGAAGCTGTTTTGTCGATAATTGGCCCTTTTACTGTATGAAATAATCGTCATGATAGGATTTTCTGTACTTGGATTAGAGTGGCATCGTTTTTGTACGGAATCGACAGCATTTTGTATCGTCCTCTAAAATTAAATGAAAAGTATTGAAGAGTCAATTTATTTGGATCCAACATTCGGTTGATCGATAGATAGTCAAAATTTTGAATTTACAAAGAATACTCAAATTCATGTTTTTCTCATTTACCAACTTATTTTTTGATTTATTATTTATGTGACAATTGGAAAAAAATCCAATCTACTTATTGCATTGAGGACTATTAATGTTAATTGTTGGATTGAGATTGAGTAATTTATTTATTTACTTACTTTTGTTTCTAGGTACTATGTCAAATATTAATTTAACATGCACGCAATAACAAGATGCCGCATTCTGGAGACAAACTGTAGGTACATCAAATAACTTCAATCGGGTTATATAAATCCAATTGAAAACCAGGGACAAAAAGGCGTCTTCAAAACGTAGGTATTATTATTTCAACTCGTCGTCTAGACAAAATTCTCATGATTTTTATATAAAATGCATATTATAAATGAGCAAAAGTCAACGTTCGCCTCATTTATACCTACTTAATAATGTATTATTGCAACACAAACCTATTAGGTACCTTTGAACAACTTATAAAATGATATTATTCATTTATTCTGTTCATGACACACATTTAAATTCAATCTAAGAATCAGCTTAGAAAAGCTATAAATATTACAACAACATCCACGCATCAAAAAAAACATAATATGTAAATTAAGATAAATCCAGTGTGATATTGATAACTTGTCAAAGTGGTCAATCACTAATAAATTGTTGTTCAATATTAAAAAATGTGTCGTCATGAGCTACAGTCGCTCGACAAACCCTATATTATTCAACTATTTGATGGACGGTACCACGCTAGCACGAAAAGTCACATTTAAGGACTTGGGGGTGATGTATGATACTAAGTTGACCTTCGCTAACCACATCACCAACCTGACATCCAAATGTGGACAGTTGCTAGGCCTGACTTTTCGCCTGGGAAAATATTTTACAAATCCGGAGGCGCTAAAGAGTATATTCAACTGGTATGGTGCGTACCAAGCTGGAATTTGGTAGTGTTGTTTGGGCACCATGCCGGAAGAAATACTCCGAAATGTTGAAACGAACCAGAAAAAGTTTTTAAGGTACCTTTACATGCGTACGCATGGAGTGTACCCAACTTACATGCATCACCCTGATCTCCTTGAGGCCTGTGCCTATCAGAGTCTCGAAAAAAGGCTAGATAATTCGTTACTTCTGGTGGGTTACAAAGTTGTAAATTATATCATTGACTGCCCAATTTTGCTTGAGCACCTAGGCCTTTACGCTCCCCCGAACTACATGAGAGGTAGAGGACACCACTTATTTAATTTACCTGCCGCTCGTACAGACGTGGTTGCTCGAAACACTCTCGTACGAATGTCTGTTCTATTAAATGGTTTACCTGTTGAAGCTGACGTCTTCTTCTGGGGCGTTCAGCGATTAAAAAAATATATTAAATAAAATAACGAACAGGTGTCGCACTGTAACTGGCGTAAAGCTGTCGTGCGAGAAAAAAAAAATAGATAACGATTTCGATACATACCGACTAGACCAAAAGCTGGTTTACTGGTTTATTCGGTTCATGATTTACACATTTAAATTCAATCTAAGCATGAGCTTAGAAAAGCTATAAATATTACACCAACATCCACGCATCAAAAAAAATATAATATGTAATTTAAGATAAATAGTTAGATAACGATTTCGATACATACCGACTAGACCAAAAGCCAGCGACAGTTAAATTTAAGTCATAGTATAAAGGCTGATTTTTTATCTATAAATATATTCAGGTAACAACGATTGGAAAATATGAACGTTGAGTAGCTTTCGGTGATAACTACTTTCAATGAGACATAACGGTAGATCGAAATTTAAAGGTGTCTTCAGGGAGATTTCCACCAGATAAAGTGAATGTCAGTGGAGTATGATTTCTAATTGCCTTCCGTAGTAAATTTAAAAATATCTCACTTTATACTATAACGCCTTATACTAACTGACATGTTGATAATAGGTTGCGATTTTCCAAAATTCGAATTTTTCCAATTTTCTCTATTCCCTTATAAGCCTCGTATACCTAGCTACTTTGTCAGATGTTCGTCACACAGAACATTATATTATATCTGACCAAACCATCACGAGCCGTTTACATACTTTAATCATACTCACGATATCTCTTTCAGACATACATTCCCGTCCAATATCTTATCGTTCTAATATATCACAAATCGTTTCATCTTTTCTTAAGTTTCCATCGTGCTTAGGGTCAGAATCCTTCGGCAGGACAATTTTTTTCCAGTTCTCCCAATTTTCCACTATCCGTACCGCTGTGGTTAAACGTCTTCATCAACATCTATATATTCAAACCATCTATTCCTTTTACTTTTTTCCTGGCTCTCTTCTGGCAATGTGACTAAAGAAACTCAATACTCGCCGATGCCATAATTATCGGAGCAAAGTATGATTTTTTGAACTCACATAAATACATATCCCTAATAATTATTGGTAGTCGAGCATTGGGAAAAAAAATCTGTGCTACATTGAGCAGGCGTACAAAAATCTGTGCTATATTGAGCAGGCGTACAAAAATCTGTGCTACATTGAGCAGGCGTACAAAAAGGTATACCAATAAAATGAATACATAATTACGGAGGTTCATAAGAATTGAGGATATCCTTATCAAATTCACTTCACGTAAAAAGAAATTCATAAAAATACTTATGGTTTTATGCAATTTGCTGAAATCGGAAAAACACAAATTTTGAAAGTTTCACAACTGTAATTGGTCGAAAGTAACTTAAAAATCGATTTCAATAATCCGGTATAGTCATGTGAAGTTAATTAAAAGGATGATAAAATGTCATCATTTATACCCCGTATAAAGATAAATATTATATTTTTCTAATAAAGTATACTTTATTACTTTGTAAAAAACACAATTTTTAATTAATAATTAAAATAACATGGTTTATACAAATAATTAAATTATTAAAAAAGTATAAATTCGATATTTTAGAATATAATATAAAAAATCATTGTATCACATGATAAATTATAAATAAAAATACTGTGAGGCACAGGCTTAGAATAGTGCTTCCACTGTTTTCAATTATCAATGTTTTTGGGTTTCGGGGGTAACAGACGAGTAATCAGAAATACAAGAGGGAAAATAACTTTTCACATACATAGTCAAGCAATAAGGTAATCTACGAGTATAAAGTGGAGATACCCGCAAATATCGTACTTTGTTTTATTTTATTTCATTCTATTTGGGACACTTACAGACATTGACAATCGCATACAAGAAAATATATCTTAATAATTTTATATAATGTCAATATCTTATTGGAAGTGAACACAACATGCGAAGTTCATAAATATTTCACACAAACATATTAAAGAATCCGAGATAAAAACAGTAATAAAAAACTTTAAAAATAAGACATAATTATACAAAACCTATAAAAACATTAAGAAGCATTTAAACAACAGTAAAAAGTACAAAGTAAATATAAAGAAGCATATATAAAACAATAAAAAGTAATGAAAATTGTGCATATAACAATAAAAAGCGATGAAACATGACCTTATAATCATCAACAGAAATTCTCCTCTCTATTCAGAATCAATAGCATTTTTCTTTTAAATACCTCTTTTGTGTTGCAGAAGATATCAACTATGTTGGAGTTGCTGTGACTATTGTAAATACGGCACATGCGATACAATGGATTAAAAAATGATATGATAGATATTATACAGAACCCTATTTGGGTTTCTTGGTGATTTAATATTGACGTTATATTTTAATTCAATGACCAGCTGTGTGTCAATCACGTTATTTATTATATTAAATAAACATGCCACGTCCGCCACTTTTCGTCGAGTACTTAGCTTAGAAATATTAAAAAAATCAATCTCTGATTATATGTAGATTAACATGTTACGACCTATACTGGCTCTATAAGATAGAATTTTTACAAACTTCCTTTGGACAGATTCTATCATTTCAGTGTAGGTATACATTATAATGTGGACACTATACAGGTGACCCGTATTCCAGAACACTTCTTACTAATGATTGATAAAGATATTTTAAGCTTTGAGTATTTGTGAAGTTTACAGTGAGCCGAGTTATGAACCTTAGCATCTTCAGTGATTTTTGAACAGTATTTTCAATGTGTACTTTATTTTATAAAATTATGCGCACCCACACACCTGGCGCTGGTAACCCTACATTGTGGTACATGGCGTGATGGTATGTGTGTTACAAAATATAAAAAAAGTTAATTGAATTGGGGAAACACATAGAATACCTACATAAATCTACTAGCCACCGTCGTATACTCCAAAGTTGCTTGATTGGAACTTTCTTAAAGTTTTGACACTTCTATTGCATACACCAACCACATTGTTGAAGAAAATATTTCTCTGAGGATAGCTCGCCTTCAGTTTCCACAAAGTTTGTATCCATAAATATTTCGTTTTGCTGCGCAGTTCGCCGCCAAATCAACTATCATTGTATAAACACTATTGTTTTTGAGCACTCGCTGCTCTTGCTCGCTTCTCTATAATGATAGGTAGATTCTCTTAACCTCTTCCGCGTAGTAGTTCTTCCCACACCTTCTCCGCCATCTTCCTCTGACCCGAGTCAAGTAAGACCTTACAATCTGCTTTCTTAACGATGTTCATTTGTCTTCGAGACACCATCTTAAGCAGAATTCTACTTTGCACTTTGCTTTCCTTACTTTTATGCTTACCCACCACTTATACCTACCAATTTGTATCTTAAGAGAAATAATAAAAATAGAATTAATGAAAATAATTTAAATAACTCTGGTTGGTTGGAAGAAATTGCCATTAGGCAATAAGCCCGCCAGTGTACTAATTATATGTACAAGAAGATTAAAATAAATAAATAATATTAATATCATTAATGTTAGGAAAATAACTTTGTGGCGACATAATAAATTATTTATAATATACACTTAACGTAGTTTACACCACTTAACTATGAGTACTAACTTCTACCGGTTTTAAAAACTTTAAATGTTTTCTTCGTCAGGATGACTTACGTACTCAGTACGTAAGTCATCCTGACGAAGAAAACATTTAAAGTTTTTGAAACCGGTAGAAGTTAGTACTCATAGTTAAGTGGTGTAAACTACGTTAAGTGTATATTATAAATAATAAATAATATTAAATTGATATTCTAGATACTGGAAGGTTGTCAACCATTCAAGAAGAAAAAAGTGTACACCAAGGACATTTTTAGATCCGATCCATATTTTCTTGAGCAGATTGCACACCACACCCCAAAACTATGTACGTAATGCCCTTCTTTGGAAGATAATAATGGACCCAAATCTGGTGCTCTCTAGGTAGCAATTAAAAACAAGGGTAATTTTAAAATTTAGAATACCTTTTACTTTTTTCAACTAGCTTTAATGTCCAGCCGTTGGCCAAGAACGTAAATATGTGAAGGAATAAGCAATCGTTTCTATAATATTGTCACACAAAGTTTCTGTAAGATGGGAAGTGATTTAAAAATTGATTGATATTAAGTATTGTAAATAATTATTTTGTTTATAGTGTACACATTTTTTATGCAAAATCGGACTATGAAAAAAGGTTTGAAATTTGATTGAATCTATGCGTTGGAAAATGTTCAAGTGTTGGCCTAAACCCATTCTTTTTATATGTTGCCATCAAGTGTGAATAATTGATCCAAAGGTCTGCTTAAAAGATGAAGAATTAGATTATAGGTAATAGTTGGTATAAAAACTGACTCAAAGGTCTAAGGTCTCTGAAAACCTCAGGAAGGCAAGTCTGGTTCAATCGGCGAAATCAAAACCCTCGTGATTACTCATATCAAGGATATAATTATTATATGGAGTTCTACAATATCTTTAGATGTCATAGGCCCGAGATTTCAGTTGGCCCTTAAATCGTTGGATTTGGTAATCCAAGTTAAAAGTTTAGGGAAGATTAAATTTCATTCGCGTATTTCAGTGCAAAATGAAACGTCAGTTACGTAATCTTCAACTATAGATATATTTTACGTTTTTCTATGGTTATTGTCTATAACGCATCTGTCAAAATTGTAATAACCTTAAATGATACGTGACGCGAAGCTGTGACTAAATATTATTTTATTATTATAACAACACATTATTTTATTTGTTTCATTACACAGCATGTTACTTTTTCAATTTTTTATACCGATCGATGTTTTTTTTAATTAAAATCAAACATTGTAGTGAAAAAATGTCATTGAATATGTACTACGTACGTATTTCTTCAATGCAAAATGTATGTACATTTTACAGATGGATATGGAACTAAGTGATAATGGTAAAATAGTGTCTTATGTAGAAAATTTAAGAATACACATTATATATTTATAGAAACAGGATGGATCAATTTAAAAAGTGGGATGAAAAAACATCGCAAAAATAAAGTTGCGTGCCTGACGTTTCATTATGGATGACAGTTTATTTCGTTTGTTGTCAGGCAATACATCATAATTATGTAAAAAAGAAAATAAATATTAAATACATGAACCACTTCTATATCAAGTCTTTTATTTTAACAACAAAAATAAATCATGATTATAATTATTATGCATAGTTATTTGTAGTATAAAATGAAATAAAACATTAAAGCGTGCGGCGATTATTACGCCACCTGGCGAAAAAGACTAGAAACAATACTTAACTCAAGATTAAGACACGCGATCCGCCAGAAACGTTGAGTTAAATATTTGTCGTTTAGTGACGTATTTAAGGGAAGATTAGGTACTGAAATACGCAATTTTTTTGTTAAACTTGAGTTAAACTCCTAAGGGCCGACTGAAATACTGGGCCATAGAACTCCATACGATAATTATATCCATGATATGGGTTATCATAAGGGTTTTGATTTCGCCGGTCGAACCAGACATTCCCTCATGATTTTCAGAACTACATGAATTTTATTTTTTATGGAATATTCTTTATAATTTTAAAATGTATTAAAATGTACTGTTAAGAACTGGTATCGGCGTTATCTATATAAATAAAACAAAGTCGGGTTAGTTAGACTATTTATAACTCTAGAACGGCTGGACCAATTGTAATGATCTCTTATTTGTTGGATTCGTCTCCGTCCCGGATAACATAATAACTATAAAAATATCGAAAAAATTAACGGAAAAAATTTAAAAAAAAAAATGTAAATAAACTGTAGGCCTGGTACATATTATACAAACAATATTAAAATATGAATCGAAAATCGAATGTAAAACTTCAGGGTAGGTAAGCTTTTTTTTTACTTTCAAGACATTGCATCCTATTGGATGATTTGTACCAAAAAGCAGCAAATAAAAAAATAAAAGGTAAGTAAGCTACCTACTTAACAAAACATTGATAAATTTAAAATTGAAACTCGACGTAGGTACCTTATAATATTGATTTAATCAGCATTATTATTTAAATAATTTGAAAATGGAATTTTATTCTACGAAGAAAAATTGGAAAACAAAACACATGGATTAAAGAAAATTTTGACATCATGCTTGGGGTTGGTTCTTGAGCTGTCAAATACAGAACTATGTATTCATTATTACCGATTTTTGCATTTTTTTTATTATTATTATTATATCCTAATAAACTATTGAACTTGATATTTTTTTTTGTATTCATTTTATTACGTTGATGAAATCCTAAATAAGGTTTAGCTTAAAGTCAACACGACATACATTGACTGAGGCGGTACGAAGTTCGCCGGGTCAGCTAGTAAATAATAAATTAAATCTATTGTTTTGATCATCATAATATTATGTATGCATGTACATACTATTCTTTACTAGGTGAAATAAACAAAATTATTTAAATATACTTAAAATATATAATTTAACATAATGAGACATGATTAGAATACAATAAAGCTTTGCTTTCTATAAAAAATGAAGTATATACATACGATGAGTTATTAATACTGATAAAAAAATATGTACAAAACAGTATGAACATTAGAGTCCTTATATAGTTATTTAAAAAGCAGTGAAACGCTGTGCCATTTGTCAAGTGACAAACTATATTGGGAGAGTAATTTGGCCTCTTTTTTAAGCAATCTGCGAGCGAGATAAATTTATCAATGTAGATTTATGTTGTTTTTGTAAAATACTGCTCGACTGCAGAAATATCATTGGGATTTGGGGGTGGGAGATGGTTGCTCGTGAGCGGATTTTTGCAGATATTTAAGCTATCAATGTCTCTATCCACGATTGATTGATGTCGGTAATAATGGAACAAAAAATGTTTTTATAACTCTCAACCGTGCTAAATTACATTTCCATACGTAAATATAATATACAGACCCCACAACACTCTACTAATCCATTTGTTTCCAGTTTGCAGATGATTGAAACTTGAAATATGTCACAACTGAAAACATATTTAAACATTATCTTATTGAAAAATGTCGCAAGAGATACCAAAGATAATTATATCACCTCGATTAATGCTTTACCCTAATAAGTAATAAATAAAGTATTGTATCTTAATATATCGAACTATGTCGGGTGTTATTTCCATGTTATGTCTTGTCACATGTCATTATATGGTCTGTGATGATGCTGGCACAGATACAATGCCAATTAACATCAATGGCCAGCAAATTGAGAAGTGTCAGAAATATAGGTACTTAGGTACTATGGTATATTCCTCTGGAGACTTAAACACTAATGTTCAGCATCGAATATCTGCAGCTTGGATGAAACGGAGAGAAGTTACCGGGGTGACCAGCGATAAGAGGATGCCAGTCAAACTCAAAGGCGTATGGATCAGAGACATGGAACCCCTCTTTATGACGCGTGCGTGATGTACAGACTGCCTAAATGAAAATGTTAATATGGGCGTGTGTGGGGTCACGAAGCTTGATAAGATCCGAAATTCATACATTCGTAGGAGTCTGGGTGTGCGGGATATCTCAGATAAAATACAGTAGAGCAGATTGCGATGGTACGGCCATGTGGCCAGGAGACCACCTAAGTATTTATTTATTTTATTTTATAGAATACAACAGCAATACAAAAAAGATTAATACAAATATACAAAGATAATTTTTATATAGCCAATTATAGTATTCTAAAAATATATTAAGTACCTACATATACATTAATTAACAATTATGAAAACAGGATGGGAAAGGAGAGAGATAGGGAGGGGAGTGGGGGGAAGCATCGACCACTAAAAACTCATATTATGATTTACCTCACGTGTCTCAATGTATGAATAATGATAAATTAAAATTAAGTTAAAGTTAAAGGGGCACAATTAAAAAGTTAAAGATGTGCACAACAAGACAGCACAGATTAAATAACCGACAAATTCACAATTTTTTTTTTGAATACATAAAAACTTGAAGCAAACATATCCAATTCCGGATCCCTCAAACAATTTCTATTGTACCCAGTACAAGCTCTATTTATATAAGAATTTAGCATATAGTTAGTTTTAGAAGATTCTGTGTAAAAGAGAGACTGGTTTCTATTTCTTCTAAAGGGACAGTGAAAATGGAGTGAGCTTAGAAGAGGTGTGCTGTCGACCAGACCGTTAATGATTTTTTATAGAAAACAAATATCTTGGATTGATCTGCGTGTCTCCAGTAGTCTTGTGTTGTGGTATTTTAGAGCTTGAAGATAGTTAGAGAAATGTAATCTATTACGAAAATTTAATTGCTTAATATATTTTTTTTGAAGATTTTCTATTGCGTTAATATGTGTTTCATAGTTTGGATTCCATACAACCGATCCAAATTCCAGTAAGCTTCTAATAAATGAATTAAATATATACGCAGCGTGTCAGAGTTATGAAAAGGCTTTGTATTTCGAAATATGAGTCCGAGAGCCTTATATGCCTTAGTTGTTATGTATTAAATATGATTAGTGAAAGATCGTTTTTCGTCCAGTATTATACCTAAATCCCTGATTTCAGATTTATAGTTCAGTTCTTCATTATTGATTTTATATTTAAATAATATTTTATAACGGTTACGAGAGTATGTTATGTAATTACATTTTTCCACATTTAAGAACAATTGATTTTCCGCACAATAACGTTATAAACTATATAAATCATCTTGGAGCTCCAAACAATCTGACGGGCTTTTAATTTATTTAAATATTTTAGCATCATCTGCGAACAACAGTATGTTGGAATGTTTAAGGCAAGATTTTATATCGTTAATGTAAATTAAGAATAGCAGAGGCCCCAGATGAGAGCCCTGGGGTACCCCGGGATGTAGGCAATAAAGCACAATGTATCAAGGTTACCGGAAAGAGGCCAAGAGGAAGGCCAAAGCGCAGATGGCGTGAAGTAGTGAAACAAGACATGCAGAACTGCGATGTTTCCCATGATGATGGACTCGAAACAAGAAAGGCAGACCCCACCATCATGTGGGACTAAGTGCCCAAGGAAAAGACGAAGATATTTTTAAATGTCTTAAATGCAAAGTGAGTATTTTCATTTAAAGTCCTTGCTATGGCGAGAAAAGAAATTTTCTTTCATATTTCTTTGTTTATGATCTCCGAAGAAAAGGGTGTGACAATGAATACTTGTTCATAAATGTTTTTTTAACAGAAAATATTAATTAAAAAAAAGTATTGTTGAATCTCTCTGTTGAATATAATGTAAGAGATTAGTGATCATTTTTGAGTTTGTTGGACATACAATATAAACAATATTTTTTTTGTCAATATAAGTTATTGTAAATAATTATTTTGGAGAAATGAATTTAATTAAATGGCTTTTGTTGAATGGAGATTTTCATGGCTAAATGCATTTTATTTTTATAAAGAGAATTCAATAAAAATAGAATTAATTTATTTGATTTATAAAATTCTTATTTAATTTAAATTTGTTTTGAATAAGCCTTAAATTTACAAAATTTCTAATTAATTAAACGATTTCATTTAAATGCATTCAAACTGGATGTGTATTAAGAAAACTATGTACCTACTTTAAAGGAATTTCGATTTTAGGGTTTCAGATTTTGGACTTGCTGATGAAAGTTTTATAGCGAATATTCATCCTTAGAAAATAGCATCACGAGGTAATGCATGAGCGAATGCTGGAATTGTTGTTCTTTTGCAAATCTTGAGTTAATTTTTCCCAAACAGTAAGAAAACGTTGAGTATTTTTCTCATGCATCATTAATTTTCATGAAGTAGGTATTATTGAAATTATAAATTTATATGAAAATTTCAAAGTTTTAAGACTTATTTTGAAATAAATAAGTCAACTGAAGTATTTGAGATAATTTATTTATTTATTTATAATTACTTTATTATTTTTTGCAAAAAAAAATTAGAATTTTATACTTAAACTAAACAGCAAAAGAAATTGTATTTACCACTTCACGTTAATTTTTCGTAATAACGTTTTCGGATTTTTCAATCCATCTTCAGAAACAACTTAAATGTGACTTCACAGTGAAGTTTTTCGCTGTTCATTTTTAGTAAAAAAAATACTAAAATATTTTGCTATTAATATAGAATTCCACAAAGTTTGCAAAAATAAATTTAATAAATTATTATTTTTCCATTGACTCTTTAAATTTATAATGTGATAAAATAAAAAATAAAATTATTTTTTCGTTATAATTGAAGCATATACTTTGACACCGTATACCGGTGGGGAAGAATCTGCGTAGGGTGAGGCTAGCGGAGACGCAAACCATTTAAGCATCACCCATCATTTTGCGTAATATTATAATTTATATAATTTTTTATTTTATTTTATTTAATTGAGCACAGACACAGGCATGAATGCCCAAATTTTTTTGCGCATAATAGTTATACATAGGAAGTACATTGTTAGTGTTGTATGTAGGTATACTGCTTCCTACCTACACTACACTATGCAGTGTACGGAAGGTGCAGTGTCTATTTAACATACACATATAATATTATTATGTTATTTTATATACACATATAATATTATTATGTTATTTTATATACACATATAATATTATTATCATATAAAGATTTAGCGGATATTTTGTGGCAGTTAATACTAACCATATTTGAATTGTATACTCGTTAATACAGTGGTTCATAGCTAGTTATATAATTCAAATATGTTTAAATTTTTTTATAAAACCCGGCATCCTCGGCAAGCTTGTCTCTGAGGATGCCAAGCTTGTCTCTGAGGACGATTACGTTGGGCGAAAGCGCTTAGGCTCATTAAAGTCATACTCATTTGGGAATTAAAACTATGTGTTTTTTAGTATTTTTTATATCTAAATTTAAAACGAGTGGGTTATGGCCAACACGAAACTCTCCACACCATAGTAAGCGTTCATTTTTTTTTCTTGAAAGGTTGACAATCTCTACTCGTAAATGCATTTTTCTGAAGTACATTTCGATTAGATTCTTAAACAAATATAAGATACCCAGAACACAAAAGTTTTCACAATACACCATGCACACAAAAACATTGTCACGAAACTCATAGTAGGTATGTATTTTCTACATGATACCTTTTGAGAAATTTTATGAAAAATTGCATTACTAGCAAGATGAGCATGTATGAGACAGTGTATCAATGTTGATGTATGTGTCAAGATAGAACAATGCGGTGGTCGGTTCTCACTGCCTACCCCTTAAGGAAGATATAAGTGGAGAGTAAAAAATACACTTGTCTATAGAGACACAGAATATCAATATGAAGTTGATCACTCAATTTTCCCTTACCGAAGCTATTTTATTTTTGTTATATGTATACATTTTTCATACAAATATGAAATTTATTTTACATTGATATGGCAGACCATAGATTTTTTTCTTTAAATTTTGACAATCCTTGAATGCATTATTGATGGGTGTATTTTTGTTGTATCAAAATTTCACAGAGTATAAAAATACTTCGATTTTCCAGACCGTGAGGAGAGCATTTTGAAAATTTGGACAGATGAAATCATAGAGAAGAAATTAACGGATATCTGTGGAAATCTAATCAGCTCTAGGTCTATGCACTTTACATATATGATCTCAATATGAAGTTGTCCGATCAACTAGTTTGGCCTGTAGAGAGGACACAAAAAGGATAATCCGTACGGCGTACGCCGTACGCCATACATACAAACACATCACGACGAAACTCACAGTGTGCACTTTCTACATGATACACGATGAATAATTGATGTAATAAAAAAAAACTTAAAAATTGTGAAATCATGATTCTAATTTACATAGATTAGGTACCAATTATGTAACAATTATTATCATACACCTAGTTAATTATAAAATTACTTCCATTTGGCATTCTAATTTTATGATTGTTTACTTAAGGGATATAAGGAAAAGTATGAGGATATGTATATACTTTTTGCAAGGACATATTCATTTTTTAACCCATTTTTCGCTGACGTTGCGTTATCGCAATAGTTAGGAAGTCGACTCATGTACTCAAAAATTGACCATAACAAACAGAAACACTAATTAAACCCTTTAGTACACAATTTGAAACTATATGAATAGAATAACGGTTACTCAATTAATTTCACCGTATGCAATAGACACCATGAATACTGACGAAATTCAACACACAGGTCAATGTATTTAAACTATGTTATTTTCGATAAGAAGTATTTTCATTATTTTGTTTGGAATCTTCAGGATTAAGAAGAGTTTAAATATTTTGAAGTTACAAATTGAAAAAAATCTTATAAATTAGAAGCTACCTATTATCTAGATCAAGCGACTGTTGGATCAACAACCAAGATCAAAAATATCACGTCTAAAATCATATATATTTCATCATTGAAGAGAAATCTATCAAAAAAATATTTACCGAATCCTTGCTTTTCTGGGCTGAAAATACTGGTTTATTGGAAGAATTTGCCAAATGGCAATAAACTTGCCAGTTGCGCAGGATTACATTAAGTGTTTCTTATTTATTGATAACTACCTACTATCCATTAATAAATAAAATGTTGCAACATTCTGAGGAATCGATGCGATATTTTACCGTCAGATCCTCCGAGAATTGAAATGGGAGTATTCGATTCGTATTTAACCAACTAATCTACGAAGATTGACGAAAAAATAGTTAAAAAACAGAACCAGAAAACCAAGTGTGTGTGTTGTATGATTGTTCGTCAAACTACTGTTCTCCAACTTTAGTCAATATTATTCCACCGTAACCTCCAATCAACAAGTTAAAATTTATTTCTTTTCCACACGGGAAGTATGAACGGTAACGCCAGATGAATAAAACATGAAAAGTCAATAGGAATGGAAGAAGAGGTTGGGGTCGTCCATGAAAAGGATGGCACGAACATGTAAATGACACCCTGAAAGAGAAAAATCTAAGAAGCTTAAATAACAGACGAACGTGTATAAGACGATTCATGAATGTTGATGATGGGACGGATGCGTGCCAAGATAGAAAATGTGGCATACGGTCCTCTCTGACAATCCTGTGTGAGGATTTTTCATGTATTCATGCAACTAATAAAACAAATCATGTGATCAAAATTTTTGTATACACCCATATATTGTAGGTAATCACTTTAATTTTGGGTAGTAATAAAGTCTTCGTTTTATTTTCATGCATAAACAAGGTGAGTGGTTGCCTATAGGTACCTACGTATATTACCCTTTGTTATACAAATGGGTGATGCGTAATCTTGTAAAGTTGGTCCTCTCTGGGAGTAATTGAATTATCCACAAGACCATTTCTTAATAGTGGCGGTGAAAATGATTAATATACTAGTGAGAGACCTTGTGACCCTCGTCTTTATTAGTATTATCCGGCATGAACCAGTAACTAGTAGGTACCTACAAACACTATATTGATATTATTGTGTTTTCAATACGAGAAGTTTATTAAGGCAAGTTGCCGTCCAGGTGGTATGGGTAAGGAGCGCCATTGTCGAGTTAATTATCTCATTGGTCATTGTTATGCACAATGAGGGTGGATGTTTGTGTTGAACAAGTAGTGTGAGGGTATGATGTTACTAAGAAAATAGACTTAGAGTTTGTAGAATTGTCTGCTTTGTGTACTTACATGATTATTATCTGCCGTTATGGATATCCAAGGTAAACTACCGACCGTTCCCTCAGTGCCTCTCGTCTCGTTCAGTGCCTACCGTATCTTCCATCCGTTCAGACCCTTCAGAGCCTCCCGTCTCTTCAGGCCTTTCAGTGCCTTCTGTCCCTTCAGGCCCTTCAGTACCTCCCGTCCTTGCAGGCCCTTCGATAACTTCCGTCGCTTCAATGTCTTCTACCTCCCTAAAGTTTCTCCCGTCTCTTCCTCTCCTTTAATCTTCAATACTTTTAGACCCATCATAGCCACGCGTCGTTTCAGTACCTCAAATTCCATTAGTACCTTCCGTCCCTACAGTACCTTCTACCTCCCTTCAGTTCTTCCCGTCTCTCCAGAGAAAAAGTGCCATGACATTTATGTTTATATTCCTATGTCGATAATTTTCCATACATTCCTTTGTGACATATTTAAAAAATAAAAAAAATTGTTCAGTGTTAGCTTCTGGAGAGTCAACGTCGAACTCATGGACGACGATAGATGTCAAAATTATTAAGACAGAAATACCCAACAACAAAATGCTACCCGAACACCTACTAAGAGATCGCAGGACAGTTGGACCTATTCCTCTCAGGATAGTCTACCAAAGGAACTAATACTCGACGAAGAAGAAGAACCAAAACCACAAAAATAATGTCAGAATTTTTTTAGATGACTGTTTGTTTTTCGATTTTTTATAATAATAATAATGAACACTTCCTTGCATTCTGCGCAAGTGGGGAGTTTTTTTCCAATTATTCCAGCCCAGAAAAGCAATATCTGCGTAAGAAGTGAATTAAAAATGAAAAAAAATTAAACGAATTTTTCCTCAATTTGGGATCGAACCCAGGACGCCCGCAAAGAAAATAAATGGCTTACCAACTGAGCCACAACTTTTTTTCTTAGTATGATTCTATTTTCAAATTATTTACATAGACCATTGCAAAAATTATCTGGGTACTGGGTGTACCAGGTGTACCTATCCCGAAGTTATTCATTCAAACTTTGATTTATTACAAAATTTTTATGTAAAATACTCCACTTTCATAGGTAAAATGACCTAACCTATACTCTATGATAAAGAAGAAGATGAAAAGTGGTTAAATCCAGTAACCGTCTCGAGTGAACGCTCAACAATTTACGTCAAGTTTCATTGCAATCGGATTAACGGTTTATGAGCTCATAACGTACATACAACCATACAAAGAATTCATCAAACGACAATACCAGCATACAAATATTGAGATTTATAACATAGGCCCGGTATTACGGTTGGCCCTCAACTCATTGAGTTTGTTAAACTCAAGATTAATGTTAAGGGGATATTGAATCCATTTCCGTATTACAGTGCAATATGACATGTCAGTTACTAAATCTTCAATTATAGACATGTTTTGCTTTTTCTGTGGTTATTATCTGTCAAATTTTAAATAACTTCAAATAATACGAACTGCAAAACGGAGCGCTACGACTTGAAATACTATTGTTTTATTATATGTACAACATGGTAAATTTTTTTTTTCACCAAAATATGTAATGCTTTTAAATGCCCATGTTCGTTTCAATATGGCTGTCAGTTTGTTTTGTTGTGTGGCGCCACCGTCGATACAACTAACGCCTCTAGTGATAGAACACTGAAACTACACGCGTTGCCTAGCAACAAGTCGAGAAATGACAGTTGACTCACCGTTAAGTACTTAATCCGCCAGATACGTTGAGTTAAATATTTGTCGTTTTAGTGACGTATTTGAGGGAAGATAAGGCCTAAACGGACACTGCAATTCGCTATATTTTTGTAAAGCTTGAGTTTAGCTCTTAAACTGAGACTGTAATACCAGCCCATAGACGGTTTAATATAGTTTTGAATTATATTTTGATCTCTAAAATATTTTCATAAATTCTGCCAATAAAATTTTGTGCACAAAAAACGGTTCGTAAATAAATCCACTGGAATCAAACATCAAAGAGTGTGCTCCAAATGCTTTTCAGTTTAACTAAACACACGCAAGCTTCATTAGACACTGCTTTGAAAGAAAAATGGAATCACAAAGGAGTTTTGAAATACAACAATGGTCAAAGGAGCAGAGAACAGATTCACTTAATATACTGAACAACAATAATAATACTTTCTTTAAACGTCCACAGTTTTCTCCGATTTCATTGTTTGAAATCTACTCTTTTTTGTGAAAAAAACATGATAAAACAATGTTTCAACGTACAACTATTTTATTGTTTGCTATTATTATAAAGATTGAAATTCAAAGTGGCTTTAGTGGCCATCAACCAGTCTTAGAAAAAGAAGAGGATAGTAAAATTAATATTCATAGTCTTAAGATTACCTAAAATTTAGCTTATTCAACCCACTGAGAAAAAACAAGCATTTTCAGTAGGTAGTTAAAAATAATATTTTTACTCCTCACTAACTCAAGTGTGTGTGTGTGTGTGTGTGAGCTATGTGCTGTATGCTGTGTGCTATGTGCTATGTGTTGTGTGCTATGTACGGCATCATGAAGCCTTTCAAGAAAGATTACAAAAATATAACTTTCTAAAATATTATGGTGGGGATATATTATATTAGTATTAATTTATTTGGGGATAACCCGCGTCAAATTCTGAACCTCGAGAAGATCAGTCGTCAAGCGACGTTTTGCCTTTATCGCAAAAGGCATCTTCAGGGCATTGTCAATAAATTCGAGAGATATTGTACGCACGTCTATTTGAGTCGGAAGCTTACCAACAAGTCACATTGTGGTTAGCATTATATCAGAACGTATCTCGTTCATACATTGAATCATCAATTATTTCATATAAATTCATATGAATGAATTATGCATGAATATTTTCAACAGTATAAATAATACAAAGGAACAAAATAGAATTTAATTTATACCTTATTACAATTTTATAATTTTTTTTTCACACATTTGGAAATTTTACTGCATATTGCTATGGCTACTCTGCGATCATATGATTTGTTTTCTTTTTTTCTTCACATACCTATTCCATTCACTTAGAACATCGACAACCAGGATGAAAAACTCTAAAACCTCTATCTCAAAAATCTGAGAGTACCGAGGCAGATCCTTCTCTTCCAATCTGCTTCAGCCAACGAGTAACGAGGTCTGTGAAATTCGTCCCATCATGTGATATGTTTTGTTCAATATCCATCATTATTTTATTATAAAGCCTTGGTGCCAAAAAACTATGTTGACGCTGCGCATGTATCGTTATCGGTTGTGGCGGTCTTAGCTGATGTCTGTTTCTAGTGTAATTTATCAGTATATTATGTATAGTCCGGTTGGAACTCAGCAGTGTTTTTATGCAAATGAGACAGTATCAGTCTCATATAGAGCAGTCTAATATCCAAAAATCCACTGTCTTTATATTATATTTGTTATGTGGGGTATCTTTTAGGTCTTCGGTGCATTACCTACCTTTATTATTGATTTTTGTTTTCTTTCAATTGGAGCAAGTGGCGTTTTTGACATCCCTCCCCATATAATTTATAATAATTATAATTTTCACAGAAGAAAACGAAAATTATAATTTAAAAAAATGTACTTAATTCAATTAAATTCTTCGGTGAAATTTCAAATCAATCAAAATTGACATGGGTTATGAAGTAATTTCCAAACTAAATATGATTACAATTTAAAGCCCCGAAATCGGCAGAGATTATGTATGTCATTAAGGCAAAGTAAATAACTTACTATCGAAATGTTATTAAAGTGTAGGTATAATTATTTGAAAGTCATAATATTATATTGTAGCAGTAGGTATTAATGTTATTATCAAATTATTTTAACATAAAAGAAAGATTATCTCTCATTAACCGATAGGTAAGTATTATCTGTCTTCAATCTTTCGTTAGTTCGAGATGACAGTTATAAAACTAGATTCTGGAGCGTAGGGAAGTTGTTTGGCAGGAAATTACCAAGTAGGTATAAGTCGAAAGTTAATTTCCTATAGGGCGTTGTGAAATTGAATTCCCAATCAGATCTTTTGAAAACTTAGAAGACGAATAAAGTATTCGAATGCTCTCAGATGCTGGCGTTTCGGATTTTATTTTATGTAATACCCGTTTAGAGTTTTATCTTCTCCAAACGCCGCCCGTGCCTCCTCGGACGTGTTAATAGGAAACACTATACATAAGTTTGGAAAGCAAAAGTGTGGGAATTTGAAAATTCCTTATTCCTATTTACGAAATATATTTACCGGGTATTTGAACAACACAATGGAGTGATTTCAAATTAAAGAAGACAGTCGCTTGTACAGAATTAAAATTCATTTGAATAATTTCCAGACAACACTGAACGCTTTAATGTTTTTCAAATAATAACAGGGACATAAGAAAATTAATAATATTGTTCGTGTATTTTTTTTTATTAACATGTACCAAAAATTACATTTTATATATGCAACATAACAAATAAATTGGGTTGGTTTGGACCACCTCACTAAGCCAGGTCTGTTCCGAGGTGGTAGACTAGTTACATAATATTAATTACTAAGTCATTTTAAGCGTCATATAGAATGATTGTGTAGTCCATGGTCCGCTTATTGAGTCCTTTGTTAGTATTTAAAAATATTATTTTAAAATTCTTAAGAAAACTATGAATATGATAAAACATGGATGAATATATGGAAATGGAAGAGATTGGAAACTTTTTTTTAAAATACAGTAGGTATAGGTACAATAAAAATTTAAAATGGACAGTTCTTCTTGTCCGAAATGTTACATTTTCATGAGCAAATGATGAAGCAAAGACTAAAGCGTTACAAAAGCGGGTTTTGATAATTATTAGAAACGATCAAAATGATTCAGTAAAAATACGATTCCTTTATTAAGAAAGGCAAGCAGGGAATGATTTTACCAACTCACATTGGGCGAATGTATGTATTTGATATACACAGTAAAATTACACGTAGGAAGGAACAGTAGCAAATTGTTTTTTTTTGACAGCGGTGTCAACTTGAAAATTATAACTATAATTTTATTCTTTATAAAGAAAAAAGTGATTAGTATCGTAAACTATGTAAAGGATTTTGCATGCCACGGTTAGCTCGAATGAAACTCAATTTGAAATCTTAAAAAAACATACTTTACTGGTGTTTCCTAGTATAAACACCCGTTGGTGCTAATAAAGAAGTGAGCTTCTGTGTGTGATAATGATTCTCAGTCATGAGGAATACGACGCAGAGAGAGAGAGAATTTTTTTTTCACAGGGATCTCATGAAGTAACACACAATTAAATAATTCAAACGACCAAAATTTCCAATAATTTTGTTTTATTCATTACCTTATTAAATCGGGGCTTTTATATTCCCACCAGCAATTAGATATTTGTTAATATATTACTATGGTGAATTTGGAACAATTGGTCGTGTAAATTATTCATTCGTAAGTTACTTCATGATATCCCTGTGAAAAACAAAATTCACATTATCGACTTTATTGCAGAGTTATTTTGATACAAAATGGCCGAAATACGATACGTACCTACTTATTTACTGACAAGACTTTCATCGAGTCTATAATTTTATTAAGTGTCGGAAACTGATTCGCAACAGGGGTGGTTTGATAATCAAATGCCCTACATTTTTTTCTAAATTTACTTTGAATTCACTCTGTGAAGATGATTATTATCACAAACGAAAGCGTAGGCAAGTAGCGATTTAATTGTGATAAATAAATTGAGATGTACGATACCTATATGTCAAAGGTCACGCCGGTAAGACGCCGAAGATAAGACGCCGGTCAAAGGTCACCGACATTGCAGAAAGAGTGGGAAGGCTGAAGTGGCAATGGGCAGGTCATGTGGCAAGACAGAAGGATGATAGATGGACCCCCAAAATTCTGAATTGGAGACCCTATCATAATAGAAGGGGTGTAGGGAGACCACAGAGGAGATGGACTGATGACATTGTTGAACTGGTGGGACATGGGTGGAAACAGAGCGCCCAGGACAGAGATAAGTGGAAAATTCAGGAAGAGGCCTTTATCCAGCAGTGGAATGAAAGAGGCTGAAAGAAGAAGAAGAAGATACCTATATGAAACATGTTATCAGGAATTGTTATGAAATCAAGATGACAAAAATCAGATGTAAGTCATCGTGGGTTTAATTAATTTCATTCTATAAAAAATTATTCTATAGTGAAGATTTTGGTTCGTTTGATTGAAATCATTAAACAATTATTACTGCGTTTATACTGAAAAAATCACGCACGTTTTATGAATTATAGACCCTACATACTCGCGTATCTTGGCTCGATACTTTGTCGATTTCTTTTTAACAAATATTTTTATCGAGAGGCTAAGAGAAAAAAGAAATTCTTGGATTCTTTTCAATAATCAGGTTAAACATGGTTATTTTTCATCTTAACATAATTGTTTGTAATATAAAAAAATCATAGCTTGTGTCTTTGGATAGTAGCATAGAAAAATAAGTTGTGAAATATTTACCTTCAAAATAGTTTTGTATTGAATTATAAATGTTCGCATTCAGTATTTTAACGCGTGCCTCGGGTATTCGACGCACGGAACGAGCGCTTATTTTGCTTATATTTTAGATCCTGTACTGTATCTAGGGACACGTAAAAGAGTATGTACCAAGACACTGTAATCTCACTAAGATGGAAACTCCTTCTATGGTACATAAAAGCATGTTTTCGTTAAAACCAGGTAAGAATTAACGTGGAATGGAAAAATGTCTCCCAAGGGAGTGATTCTAACCTTACCCTACTAAACCATCACACCTAGAAACGTTTGATATACTCCCCCACAACAAATTGAAACCAATATTAATTTAGTTTTAAAAATTTACATTCTTTTACATGATGTTTAGATAAAATTTGTATTTATTGTCTTTCCCAGATGATGTTTTCTGCAGATACTTATGTATTATATGTGTTATCGCCAACATAATGTAGGCACATACATAATATATAAGCAGGAACGTTGCTATTTAATATGTAGGTCAGTTTTCAGACAGTATAATGAATGTGAATGCCTTGAGGTGGTTTGGACAAATTGAAAGAATGAATGATTAACGACTGACCAAAAAAATAAACGTGGGTGTAAGAGATGGAGTGAATGGCAGGGGTCACCCCAGAAAGGGATCACATGACCATGTGAATGATATTTTAAATGAAGGAAATAAATGAACAATAAGACCACGAGATGATGCATGGATGAAAAGAAAGACAGGAATGTGTGCAAAAGTAGAAGAGTATGGAGCTCGGTTCTCAATGCTTACCCCAAGAGGAATGAATGATATGTGAATGATATTTTAAATGAAGGAAATAAATGAACAATAAGACCACGAGATGATGCATGGATGAAAAGAAAGACAGGAATGTGTGCAAAAGTAGAAGAGTATGGAGCTCGGTTCTCAATGCTTACCCCAAGAGGAATATGGCGTTATAGTATGTATGTATGTATGTGTTTTTTTTGTATGAGAAACAGCACAATTCTTGTGTCAAAATAAAATATTGAAACAAAAATATTCTGATAAAAAAATAACAGATCAAAGTGTGATCAATGATCAATGGGTGGTGGCAGAGCGGTTAGCGCGCTGGGCTAGTAATCCAGTGATCGCGAGTTCGAATCCTGCCTCGACCGATTTCGTTCACCTATAGCACAAGCATTTTTTTGCTTATTTTAGGTAACTTAGGAAGATGTATATGTACTTTTTTAACTAGGACATATTCATTTAAAAAAAAAAAAGTAAGTACCAACTTAACATATTATGACGTCGACATACAATTGAAAAGTGAATGAATAAAATAAAATAATTTAATTAAAATATAAGTCCTACAGATTTACATTGAATCCTATTGGTTATTTTTTTATTTTAATTATTTACGATAAAAAACATTTACTTACATAAAAAAGGTAAAAAATAGATATATTTAAAAAAAATAAAATTCATATTATGGGAGGCAAGGGTGCCTATATATGTAGGGTGTAATGATTACCTTGTCTGGGAGGCCTTGGAGATATGGTTCTCGTGGAAAGAAACACAGAGGGTTTGAAGCCCTGTTCTACTTTATTCGTTTGGGCAGAATCGAACCGCCGGACGAATGAACCTTTCGCACGTTTGGATTGGGATCGAACCAATCGACGTGTACCTGTTTCACAATTTGTCCACACGTGTAAAATGGACGAACCGTCCCCCAATATACTATACGTTACCGGTAGTAATCGTATAGCATAGAAGTGCACAATATTAAACAGTTATAATAAGAGCAGTGGGTAACTCAATATTAAAAGATGAGTTACTTACGTGAAGATTTATTTTAACACAAACAAGTATATATTACATACAATGAAAGAATAATTACGACTAATTAAAACTACGCGAATAGCGCGGACAAAAATAGAGATGACGAGGCGCAACACTTTGACCAGACGAGAGTCCGCAGAAGATAGCCCACGGCTGGTCGAGCTGTGGTTAGCAGCGTTCGACCGTTCGGGTCGCCTGGTGGGGAAAAAGGCCAGTTGGCTTCGCCCACCACAATATTAAAAAAAATCCAAACATTTGAGTCATTTATTAACAAAATTTACTTGATTCTTTTTTTAATGAACATTATCACAAGGTTAACATTACTTTTTTATAACATTTCGCGTTAAGAAAGTTTAATTGGAAATTATAAGCTTGTCAACAATGTATATAAAAAATACGCAATAAGAAAAAAAAAAGATGTTGATGTTAAAATGATGAAAAGAGAATATAATCAAAAAATCTCATATTTATTTATTTAATAAACAGAGACACCAACAGAACACTGAACAACACAAACAAAAAAAAATATGAAACAAAAACATAGAATCTCCAGTGCTCCAATAACAGGTATCTCCCGCATGGCATAAATAGAAAGTTATTATAAGCAAGACTAAAATAAAGGAAAAGCTTCTTTAGAATTACATCCCTCCTATAACTACCACCAGATAGGGCAAGGAAAGATCTTTGGGAAGCACAATCAGTGGAGATCTGGTCAACCTGTCGGAGAGTTTGGGACCGGTACACCAACTAGCTAGAAGATACTTAATAAATTACGCGTAGATGTCACCAGGTGCAAAGAGAACAAGCTCAGGTGGGGTATAAGGGTGGAAGAGGATGTCTTCAGCACTTGTGATGAGATATACCCTGACGAACACTTCCTCATCTATCGAGTAATGCCAGGGAGGTGTTATGCAGAAGACCTGATGATGGTTAATGACAACGCCCTTGCGGTTGCTGTATTCTGGAGTGGAATGGCCTAGTGGTGAAGTGCTCGGAATCATAAAGTAAGTTATAATAAATAAAGTATTCATGAAAATATAATAAAGTAAATAGACACGAAACTGGAAAAACTTTCAATATCACGTTAAATAAAATTTTCTTCCAAGAGTATGTATGTACACATGTATGTTGCACGTGACCTAAGAAAAACCAGAATCCATTCAGCTTAACTAAACCGTAAACTCTGTTAATATTGCTCCAGTTATTGGATCTAGTCGTCACTGGAAAAAATCATTTTAAATCTAATAGACCAAGAGACAGTGAATGCCAGGCTTACGTCAACTTCATACTGACGCTTAACAACTGACGTGTTAAAAAAGCAATTTGCATACCTCCTCTGACATAGGTTTGGTAGTTGTTAGCGCTTGGCCCAAAATTGATATAAACAGAAGCAAAATCCAACAACTCTTGGGCTGCCTGTGAATAATTAAAAAAGGTCGATTCATACATATAATCTGAAACTTCTAATTATAATTTCGTCCCCTCAGTGCCTTCCGTCTCTTCCATGCATTCAGTTGGTATTCTTCTGTTGATCATTTTCAATAAACGCCATGTGAGATATAAAATAAATAAAAAAAAAGTATAGTTCGCTTCCGTAGACACCACGTCGATCGCATGGACAACAGTAGAATTGCAAAAATTGTAAAGACAGATATTATACCCAACAAAAAGACTACCTGGAAGACCTACGTAGAGATGGAAGGACAGTTGGACCTCCTTCTCCCATGATAGTCCACCTTTTTAGAACAAGTGATCTAATATACGACGAAGACGGAGAACAAGAAAGAAGTTTAAACCACCCAGAAACGCTCGACATACGCGGTATACGCTCGACAATTCACTATAGTTTCATTAAATGGACGGTTTAGGAGTGCATACCCTACATACAACTTTACGTATTTGATTATTAACAAACATTTTTTTTTATAAATATAGATTTAAATATTACACACATCCATCTAGCACATCCAACTGTCGATGGCGATAGTGTGTTAAGTTGAAAAATATACGTCAATATAAGAGAGTGTGGAGGTTATCCCTTTTTTTTGTAAACAGCTTCAAGGTATGTATGGAGATTAAGTATCAAACTATTACTTAATCTTCAAGAAGATATTGTGTATTCTGCCATAAATATTGTACGCAATGATGTCGTCGCTAAATTCAACTTGTACAAAAACTGGTAAAAAATACCTTCATGATGTAATTCTATCATGTACGGATATTTTTATTTAATTATTCGAAAGAGATTTATAATTGAACTACAAGTTTTTAGCTATGAAGTTTCAAAGCGGTTGAGTTCTCAGGATGTATGACAATATTATGTAACATCTTCTGCTCCAGCTAAAAGTATGTCCTATTATTCAGAAAAGAGCACGCATTTTCAACATTTCAATTTTTATATAGGTAATTTTTCCATATAATATATTTTGCTTGAAATTGAAAGGCTTGAAATTTGTGTTAATATAGACAAATTCAATATCGTCACATTATTTCATACTATTTGTATGGCAGTAGGTAGGTATACATTACATTATATCTACGGGGACTCTCAATAGTTTGATACTTAATCTCTTTACATACCATTAAGCTGTTTACATATTCGGGAGAAGATAAAAGGACTGAAATTCACATACTCTATCTTGATATACCTATGTTTTGTATAGAAATCAAAATATCTTAAAATATTGAATAATTTAGATTTGAGGATTTATAGGTAGGTATTCTTCAATTTTACACATGTACTATCACCGTCGAATGCTGGATCTCATGTATTACATGCCACTAGAAATAAATGAAATTCTATTAAATGATAGACTAGTTCATTGGACAGTCTATACTGGGCAAATATGGACTTGCCTTTCCAGCGAAACGCCGCGGTGGCACTTTTTGTTCCCAGTCTATTTATGGTCGTTAAGAAATAAGTAATAGTTTTTCATTCTGGGCGAAACTTGGCTAAAAACAAATGACTGAACAAAAAATGCTCCACTATCTGCTTACTATGGCGTAAAACTCTAAGTAGTTTTTGGTTTCAATATATAATGCTTACATACCTACTAGGATAATATATTAACATATCTTGTCAACAATGTCTACTTACTTTTTTCCGCAATCAATATGATTTGTTTAAAAGAATTTATTACTTTTTACATATAAACATAATTTCAAGCCAAGATCCGCGAGATTCCGTATGGCCAGGTCAAAATTTTTCTGATTTTTTCTACTTTGAAGTTAAAAATCACCAACTAAGAAGCTTCGCTGGATATAATATGTTATTTATTAACCTCTAAGTTGGCCTTAACTTCAGTGTTGGATAAACCATGAATTTGGGGTTTTGTGCATCATGGGTATTCAAAATTATAAGGAACACACACATATACACACTAAATATTTACTATGAATTCTGAGTTCATCCATATATATTATGCAAATTGTTCAATACCTTGGAAAAACCATGAAAAATGATGACATGGTCAAACAGACTCTCGCGGATCTTGGCATGAAGATAAGTTAAGAGATAGTAGTTCTCTTTAACAAATCGACAGTTGGATAAATCTGTTCTCAAATACTGAAAGGATAACCTTTCCTATCCGAAAAAGTATGAGGTTCTGATTTGGCTCTGTGCACAAAGTGTATCAAAAATTATAAGGGACACACACAAATACACTAAATGTTCTACTCCGAATTTTGAGTTAATTCATAATATTTATACCAGAATGTGGCAACTTGTTATTGGGTGCATGTTAAATTAATATTTCACAATTTCACGTTGCCCGAGAAGAAATATAAAATAAATAAATAAATAAATACCTATTCATATATAATTTATAATATGCTGCGAAGCCTCTGAAATGGAGTTTTTTCAACTATTTCATACAATTCTCTCACATGGGACTAAGGTTGAGGACTGTCGATTTAGAGAAATAAACTCTTAAAATTAACCTTTCCCGGCCGTTTCCAATACATTTAAAAAAAAGGAAAAAGTCACTATTTATTGCTATCAAACATTTTTGATGGTTGCATACTCCACACTGAAGGCAGTCATGGCGAGTTTATTGGTATATGGCAATTTCAATATGAAAATGATGATCATGTAACTTTTTACGACTTATTGAAAACTTTTAACCGTCACAATTTTCCGCAAGGAGTTGATATGACGACAAAAAAGTAAAGACTAATATAAATATCACAGAGATATAAACAATACATACATACATCATTGGCCCTACAGCCCGTTGTGGGCCTTGGCCTCCTTCAGAATCCGTCGCCATTCCTCCCTGCACTCTGCGGCTCGCTTCCGGTTGGTAAGGCCCAGCGCTCGTACATCAGCCTCCACATAGTCCAGCCATCTCATTTTTGGTCTGCCTCTGCTTCTTCCGTCTGGTGTGGTGTTTAAAACCTTGTTGGGAGTACGATCATCACTCATCCTGTGGACATGGCTAACCATTGCAGTCTTCTTATGGTAATGAACTGTACAATGTTAGGTTCGCCATACAGTGCCTCTAATTCGTGATTGAATCGTCTCCACCACACTCCATTTTCGTTAACAGGACCAAACATCTTACTGAGGACTTTCCTTTCAAATATCAGAAGTGTGTTTTCATCTCTTTTGGTCATTACCCAGCAATCGGCGCCATATGCAATGACTGGACGTAGGAGCGTTTTATAAAAGGTTGTTTTGGTTTTTCTACCTAGAAAGTTGGAGAATATTAACAAACATGATACATATATCGTTGATACGTGCAAATAAGTGGTGAAATGTTTGTAAGTCGAAACTACAATATTGAAGATCATGTCGTAAATGGGTCGTAAGTAAACAAAGTTCTTTGCTACATCCTGGTGAAGCATTAAGTCTCTGTGATTACCTGGATTCAGGGAGTTACACACTCATATAATTTACAACATTCCGTCTAATTCCCTCGCTTCATCCCCGTCTTAAAATATTCTTTGCGTCACACGCAGAAGAGTAAAAAGTTTTTGAACTTTGAGTCTAATATATTTCATGCCTGATTCGTTTCGAAGATAATTCTTTGGCTCAAAACAACGATATATAAGGGGCAAACTTTAGGTTTTGACAACCGTTGTCACTGTTGTACGAACAATCCACGCTGATACAATCGAAATTTTAACGGAAAAACTGTTATAGATATATTTATTAATCACGGTAGATGATGAACTAGCAACCCACGCTGATACAATCGCAATTTTTACGGAAAAACAGTTATAGATATATTTATTAATCATTCAATGAATTCGCTCAATGTTCAACTCAAATGTTCAAAAGATCTAATTTAGAGGTTAATCCAATCACCTTTATAAAAATTATCGCATTGATTAGGTTTTATTTTTCGAACTGTCGATTCGTTCATGAGAATTCAATTCTCTGAATGAATCGACATTATTAAGCCAAGATGCGTGTACGAAGGAACATTTTGTATGGCGTAGTGGACTTTTTGCATGCTAATAACACCAACTAGAGGCCTCGCAGCATATATGTTCCCTTCTTCTTCTTCGTCAGCTAGGACTATGTCCTGTAGTTCTCGGCACCTGCTTCTGGGAGGAGGACGTCCAGCTGTCCCTCCATCGTTTGGGTGGTCTACCTGGAGGTTTGCTACCTGTAGGATGTTCATCAGCTGATATCCTCACTACTCGGTCTGAGCTTGCTCTCCCCACGTGGTCTCTCCAGAAACGTCTTCTTGTTCTACCCCATCGTACCACGTCCTCAACATCACAATTTTTTCTTATTTCGGAGCTCCTCATTTGATCACGGAGGGTTACTCCTGCGATGGGCCGTAGAGTCTTCATCTCCGTGGTTCTAAGGAGACTTTTTGTACGGGTGGTGTCAGCTCTTGTCTCTATGGCGTATGTCATGATTGGTCTTATGCAAGTCTTGTAGATCCTGACCTTACTCTCCCTCAGCATATCCCTATTTCTCCACACAGCACTTCTCAGGCATCCATCCACTACAGCAGCCTTGGTTGCTTGTTCATGTACTTCGTTATATAGATCATTGCTGCTGGATATTTCTATGCCCAAGTACTTAAATCTCATCACTTGTTCTATAGTTTTATTGTCTATAGCAAGTTTAAAACGTACTGGATATCTTGAGGTTACCATGCTTTTTGTTTTCTCAATTGAGATTTGCATATTTAGTCTTATATGTTCCCGTACATGGATTACTCAGAATTCGGAGAAGAACATTTTATGTGAGTTTTGTGTGTCTGTGTGTGTGTCTGTCCCCCCCCCCCTTATAACTTTTGATCAGCTCAATTTACAGAGCCCAAATTTTCATAATATCTAAACAGTTATAATCTTACAAAAATTTTAAAATCAGAATTGTTGATTTTTGTTTTAGTCAGGGGTTATCAACTTTTGAAATTTTGGTTCATTTTTCCATATATCTCAGAAACCATTAAAGCTAGAACGCTGAAAATTGGTACAAACATAGACAAATACAAAATTTAAGATTAGTTTTTTTTTTTTTTTTTAATTCCAGGGTTTCTCAAACATTTTTTTTTAAGAAAAATATTTTTTTTATGATAAATTTTTGAGTTTAACTGCCTATATTTCCAATTTTTTTTTAAAATATCAAAAAAGCCGAAACACCTCAACTAGATCATTTATTTTATATAAAAAATATTCAACAATTTTTATTAAAATTGAATTTAGTGACGACATTGCTTCATATATTTTTTATGGCATTAGCCTACACACAATATCTAAGAAGACTTAATAGTTTGATACTAATCTCCAAACATACAACATACCATTATGCTGTTTTCATATTCTGGGTAGGATCAAAGGACTGACCTCCACACTATCCTATCTTAACATACATACCTAGGTACATGTGTTGTATAGAAAAACAAATATCTTAAAATATTAAATAGTTTGTATTTATGGGTTTATAGTTTGGTACTTATTCTTCCACTATACGTATTATCGCTATCGACAGTTGGATCTCATGTGTTACATGCAACTAGTCATAAGAATATATGTATGTTAAAATTATCAAACAAAATTCAAAAATTACCTATATATGTACTTCTTCATAGTTTCGATTTTTCCCCAACGGAACATTTTCGCCAAAGAGTCTCGGCATAATTAAGGCCAAAAAAGAAAATAAATAAATTCAATTCGTTAATTTTAAAATGGATTTCCACTTTGGTAAGCATTCGAATGTATTGTAGCGACGCTCCTGTCAGCGAGCTGCAATGTGTATATCCTCGATGATTTAAGACAATTATTAACGAAGATCGACGAACCTCAGCCCATCGCCGTCAATCGTACAATAATAATTCTTTTCATTCATGCGTTAATCGTTTAACAGAATAGCGTGGCATTCAATCTTTATTATTAGTTCCGACCCACGACATCACAAATAGTTTAACATATTATTTTTATTGTATCTTTATTCCATTCGAATATACCAGTGTTGATCATGTAAGTAGTTCTTTTATTTTAAACCCTTCATCACTATAAATTATATTTTATCAAATATTTGATGAACTGACATATGCAATGTCATATTTGGAGGTAGATTTTTTAAATTAAATTGTGGCTCAGCGCAGCACTGCGCCTTTAAACATAACTACGTGCCGCCTCAATTTGTATTGGCGCAGAGCCCACTCTCCCACTTTCATTCAGACTTTACCAGCCCAGCTCGCAGGATGTTTGCCGTGAACGCTTCCTCAACATCAATCCGCGATAATTAAATATTTTAATAGTTTTAAGAGAATATACAAAGTAAGCCGCAATAAATTATATATTCAGTAAGGATCTTTCATTATAAATAATCATTTGCTACCCAAAAGTATATCAATCATATTGGTAAGGAAGTATTTTATATATTCTATGAACACGCAAATATATCCCTCCGATATATTCTATTATAACCAATTAATTTATATATCCCATCCTAAATACTTCTTGCCAAAAAATAAAATCCTTTTGAACACGCAGATGTGTAATATAATCCTTCTGATAAAAAAAAAACAGATTAAACATGTAGGTATCCCCAAAGTAACATTCGTTACTTTGGTGTTTGAGTCAATCTGAGTCAATATTGATTGATGTGCATTATTTATTTTATAGTTAGCCGAGACGAAATTATTGACAACTTTGTTCATCGACTGAGTCAAAACTCATTATATGGGGTTAGATTTTTTTCTCAAAAAAAATTACCTATAAGAACTTATCTAAACAACATTTTCCGATTTTTTTTCTACTACAATAAAAGTTGAATTTATATATGTAAAGAAATAGACTAATAATTGGCTTTCCTAAAATTCTCCTAATGGCGTTAGTCCGCTTTAATAACTTTACATTATGTACTTCTACATTCACATTTATTATTATATTAAATCAGCATAGTTTTAATTCGGCCTCGCAAAATCATAAAAAAATATCATCCGAAAAATCTTTTTTTAAACAAAGTAATGCGTAATCACATCATGAATTTCCTAGTCTCATAATTTCCAAAGCCATATTTGAGTTAAATGTTTATCAAACAAATATGTTTTGTGTTCGCACAACAATTAAAAAGTTGTAAAAGGAACTTTCTCTTTTAACAGCATCCGATAATAATTTTCAAAATATTCTCCGTTAAATTTTCCCCTTTTTGGATAATGAATACAAAAAGTTGTTGAAATATTCAATCAATTAGTTTAACCACAATCAACATTCCTGCAAATATTCAATAGGGCTCTGTAGATTTATGTGGTAGCCTTTTTGCTCATCTTTCGATACACGTTCCAGAATTTAAAAGTTAATTATTATTTATTATTTTATACACAACCACAATGTAGGTTGATACATATTTTTAATGAATACAATATTTTTTATTTAAAAACTATTTTTTTAATAATAAGATTTATTCATTTTTTATTTACAACATCTTTATGAAATGAGAATGTTTAATAATATTTTATTTAAATATTATATTATGAAAACTTGTTATTTCTTCAATGCCATTTTACGAAAGTGATTTACCAATTTGAAAACATATAATTTCAAATTTAAAATTTACTAAGCTTGGGGTCACTTTGAAATATTTGACAGTTAAAAAAATTGAGAAGCACTATTCAGATATCCTTCAAAATATAATGGGGTCTAAGCGAGTATTAGATATACATATTTGCAAAAATTGAAAATAATCGAATCAGTACTTTAGTCTATAATCGATAAAGGAAAATAAACACACCATACATAGCACATACACAGATACATTGTGATGAAACTTTCAGAATACAATCTCAGCATGATACTAGTTGATAATTGTCGGCCTTTTTGGTTCAGTTGCTTGGGTATCTTTTCATTTATATTTTGTTTCGTGTATTTTAGTAACCAATTAAATTTTTATATAAAATATAAATACATTTTACAAAAAGGACTTGTATAAATTATTTCATAGCTGATATAACATAAAGAAGATTAGACTTTAGATGGGTCGATGGCTGAGCGGTTAGCGCGCTGGGCAATTAATCCAGTGGTCGCGAGTTTGACTCCTGTCTCGACCGATTTTTGTTCACCTATAGTACAAGCATTTACGCTTAATTTAGGGAATGAAGGAAGATGTACTTATTTAACAAGGACATATTCATTTTTATGAAAAAAAAAAAGTAAACAAATATCTACAAAAAAAATAGTAAACTAGAAATAAATGGCGAATAATATAAAATAATATGAAATTCATTTCACATTGATATAGAAGACCATAGATTTTCTCCTATAAAATTTGACATTCCTTGAATGCATTTTTGATGAGAATATTTTTATTGTATCAAAAGTTTTAACTGTATAAAAATACCTCGATTTCCCAGACCGTTAGAGCATTAAGAAAATTT
The DNA here is from genome assembly GCA_963576475.1 of Molanna angustata. Lineage (NCBI taxonomy): Eukaryota > Metazoa > Arthropoda > Insecta > Trichoptera > Molannidae > Molanna > Molanna angustata. Next base: position 24,660,595 of record OY754977.1, read on the forward strand.
GGACAGATGAAATCATAGAGAAGAAATTAAAGGAAATCTATGGGACACTTATCATCTCTAAGTTTGTGGACTTTACATATATGATATCAATATGAAGTCAAACGGACTTATAGATTGGGCTGTATAGAGGACAAAAAAAAACTTCGTTAATTATGAAACCATACAGAAGGAATTAACGTTTGTCTATGGAAAACTAATGAGCCCTAGGTCTATGCACTATACACATATGATGTAAATATGAAGTTGATCGGACTTATAGTTTGGGCTGTAGAGAGGACAAAAAAAAACTTCGTTAATTATGAAACCATACAGAAGGAATTAACGTTTGTCTATGGAAAACTAATGAGCCCTAGGTCTATGCACTATACACATATGATGTAAATATGAAGTTGATCGGACTTATAGTTTGGGCTGTAGAGAGGACAAAAAAAAACTTCGTTAATTATGAAACCATACAGAAGGAATTAACGTTTGTCTATGGAAAACTAATGAGCCCTAGGTCTATGCACTATACACATATGATGTAAATATGAAGTTGATCGGACTTATAGTTTGGGCTGTAGAGAGGAGAAAAAAATGAATCTCTGGAGAGTTAAGACAATGATTTGCGTCACAGTGCAACTATCTCAAAAAAAATACATTGTTTATAATATGACTGATTTATTTGCCAGATTAAACGAAACAAATTTGAAACTACAACGTGACACAAGGGGTCCTCGGTTAAACCACTGCTCAGATCAAAACCCAACGGGAACAAAATAAAATTACAATATTACCGGATGTTTTATCATCTATGGAAGATGTACCAAAAAATGTGAATGATTGCATATAAAAAACTCTGCCTCGTCTATATTAAGGATGACTGCAATTGCATTGTGCGGATGAAACAATGCCTCAATTTTCCATTATTTAGTTACAGCGTTCATGTCCAGAGTGGATCCTATTGTCGATATCCCAGCCATATTGTGCCTGATAGAAAGAACTTTTTTTTATACATGTAACTATACAAAACATGTAGGTATGTATGTATGTATGTCAAGATAGAATAGTATGGAGAGGTCCTTTCTTCCTACCCAGAATATGAAAACAGCTTAATGATTGAGTCACCTTCGATTTTGTGTATAGGCCACTGCCATACAAATTGTATGAAACGATGTCGCCACTAAATTAAATTTTTACAAAAATGGTTAAAAAAATTGCTGGTCATATTTTTTTAGAAAATTAAATTATCTAGTTGGCGTTTTTCGATATTTTTAATAAATTTGGAAATATATGCAGTTAAACACTGCATATAGAAAAAGAAAGGACACTGAAAGTAAGCATACCGAAAATATTTAACACCCTTCCAAGTGGTATGGATAAATTTGATAAAATATCCTCAGTTAAAACTATATTTCATATAAAAATATTGTAGAAATTAATTAAAAACATTTGACTCATTTATAAGTAGTAATTTAATAATAAACATGTATCCCATTTTATATTTTTAATACTGTAAATTAAGGAATGTAATATGTATTTGACCTTTTTATATGGGAAACTCACTGATAGCCTGTATGCTAGTGAGATCCCAATTATTATGATGTAAAACTTTTATGAAAATAAAATTTAAAAAACATAGATTGATAACATATTATATAATTGCGAATTAATTACTCCAAACTATAACCACTTATGGTTTGGTGGTGTAAAAATAGTTGATTGAGGATCATCTGTGGTCTATCTGTTTAGAGCGTATCCTTCAATATTATTTTGGACGTTTTGTCTGATACACCAGAGAAACTTGGAAAGCGTGGAAGGTGGAAGATCCAGAGCCCGCTCACCGACCCGAAGGAGTGACCCAATCAATAATCAAGATAGCTACACGATTACAATTATCTATCCATGACCGTCCTTAAACCCTGGAGTAGTCGCGCTTTGATCCATTCCCCGTACTTATTACTCCTCACAACCCCAAGGGGATATAATGGGGAGTTCAGATTTCGCAATTTTTGAGGTTATTTTTTATTGCAGATTATCAACTAGTATCATGCTGAGATTGTATTCTGAAAGTTTCATCAAAATGTATACAGATACATTGTGATGAAACTTTCAGAGAGTGTGTGTGTGTACAATGTTCTATGTGCTGTGTGCTATGTACGGCGTATTTTTTTTTTAATGAATATGTCCTTGTTAAACAAGTACATATACATCTTCCTACGTTCCCTAAAATAAGCAAATCGGTCGAGGCAGGATTCGACCTCGCGACCACTGGATTACCAACCCAGCGCGTTAACCGCTCTGCCACCGACCCATTTATTATACTTTATCGATTAAAGAACAAATTACTCATTCGATTATTTTCAAATTTTGCAAATATGTATAACTTATACTCGCTTAGACCCCATTATATTTTGAAGGATATCGGTATAGTGGTTCTCATTTTTTTAACTGTCAATTATTTCAAAGTGATCCCAAGCATAGGAAATTTTAAATTTGAAATTTTATGTTTTCAAATTGGTAAATCACTTTGTCAAATTGGTAAATCATGGCATTGAAGAAATAACAAGTTTTCATAATAAAATATTTAACAAAAAAAATATTGAATAAACTCATTTCATAAAAATGTTGAAAAATGTCCTTATAAATTTGAATACTTTATAGAGTTGCTTTGTAGTGACAAGTATAGCGTTGGCCACAATCAACTCGCTTTTAAATGCTTCACATTTAATCAGTATACGAATTTTTGCTTCGTTCCTTCGTGTATTCCTCGCTCGCACTATAATAGTGGTGCATAGCAGCTTTTACTTCAGTTACGGTCGAAAAAGTAACCAGGAAGGACATTTGAAAAGTGCTTCAACGAAATAGACCATAGCGCAAATAGTGTATACTTTTTCGTAAAAACATCAGTTTTTGAAAATTATTAACAACGTTAACTTTGATAACTGTGGCCGTCGCTACGTGTACGATCGGCTTTCGTTTACTGGTACGTCTGTAACTGGCTTCATCTTCCCCCAAAGGAGGTCTTACGGCTATCAGATTATTTTAACTCGCAAGTCGACGGGAGGGGGGGGGGGTGGTATAGGTCTTTTGAAAAGAGTGAAAGCAGAACAGCGTGTAAAATAAGAGAATAAGAGTAGAGAACGAATGGCTCGAGCGTGCTGACGAATATGTTTACTTGGGAAGCATATTTCAACGGAATGGACGGCTTGATAAAGAGACCGAAAGAAGAGTTATGGCAGGAAACATAGTCAATGGAGCACTTTGACCAATTATGAATGATCGCAATATATCGAGGGATGTGAAAGGTGCCATTCATAACGCCATCGTAGTGTCAACCTTGGCGTATACAAGTGAAACCTGGACATGGCAGAAGAAGCATGAAAGCAGAACAAATGTAGTTGAAATGAGATCGCTTAGAAGAATTTGTAAGAGAATGATATATGACAGGATAAGAATTGAGGACATAAGGAAAGAATTTAAGATTAAGAAAGATATCTGTGCGGACTTCCTGGGTTCGATAACCAGCAGAGAAGAAATTTATTTAAATTCATTTCTCCCGCAAATATTGCTTCTCTGGAATGGAAACACTGGTTAGTTGGAAGAAATTGCCATACGGCAATAATCTCGCCACTTGCGCAGGGTGCAAGGAAGTGTATATTATAATTATTATGTCATTACTAGAATGAAACTGAACACATTGAGCTCGCGCGCATAATATTTTGTTGCGTCATAGCGCAATTTTGAGTTAACACAGTCAGTCGACTCAGTGAACTGTGTCTGAGTAACTGAGATGGCGCAAGGAATTTTGTTGAGTTACCCATGTCTATCAGAAGGAAAACGTGCATCAACACCTATACGTAATCTGGCGTATCTGTGGACTCGACAAGGAGACTTCATCTCCTAGAGCGAATCCGGGTGGAGAAGGGTCCTTTAAATAAAATACAATACTCTGTGGTTACATAAATATTACAATACAGAATTCCAACAAGTATTAATTGGTTGTAAATATTGAATCATTCTAGTGTGAAAACAAGAAAACTCTCGAGTCCGGACTGTAATATGGTTTCCTAATAAGTTTTGTCTAAAACGATCAGGAATATTTTGTTACTGTTTCGGTGCCATTTTGTTTGACAAAGAGTTGCTGCGGTCTGAAACTTTATGGGTTAAAATTTAATGACCACATAATTGTGGTAAGAGTAAATAAACCTTCGAGATGGCAAAGTTTCATGTTATTTTCTCATTTTTGATTCAATGAGCGTATATCATTTTGCAGAAATTAGAACAAAGTTTCTTTAACTACGTATTTCTTATAATGCTAGTATAATGTATCAAACCTCTACATAAATATTTAGTGTAATATAAAATAAGGATAATTTGGACAGGTTGTTGAATAAGTTATTTTACCCAAAACAAATCAACAAACAAGTATTACAAGAGATAATTGAAAAACTTGTTTAGCCGTTTTTTAGAAAAGTCTTAAAACCAGACTCTTCTTTTTCCTTCATTATTATATTATTTATTTTCCTTTGTCTCAACCATAATCTAAAATCGTTTTCCAGTTTATTCTTCTTCTTTTTTTCTTGACCTTGTTCTACTTTAGGTAGAATCGGCTCTCCTAATCCAGGATGATCTATCCTGTATTATCGGGTCTGGTATTTGGGCTTTATCCATGAGCTTACTCATACTACCCCACCACGTGGATAGTGGACGTCCTTTTCCTTTCCTGTTTCCTGAGAGTACTAGAGCAGTTTGCACCACATGATCATTTTGCCTTTTCATAACACGTCCATACCATCTGAGTCGGCTCTCCGAGTTTTTCTGGTATGGGGGCTACTCCAAAGCTTCCTCTTAATAGCTCATTTCGAATTTTATCAAGCTTTGTCACCTCGCCTGCCCATCTCAGCATTTTCATTTCACTAACATGTAGTTTTTGTTCATGTGTCGCTTTTACTGTCCAGCACTCCGCACCATATGTCATGGCTGTTTCACAGCTGTTTTGTAAATCTTGCCCTTAGTTTTGATTGGCATACGTGGTTTGCACAGAACGCCCGTGAGTGTTCTCCATTTACTCCAAGCCACGCTCACCCTGTATCACTGTAGCTCGTCAGTATCCACACTGGCATCCGCTGAAAGAACTGACACTAAGTACTTGAAGTTTGTCACCTAGGGTACGCCAGTGCCACCTGGAAAGCACACCGCCGCTGCACCTGACACTCCACTGAAGTTGCATTCCATAAACTCAGTCTTTGTCCTGCAGCCCAAATCTTTGCAATCAGGACGTTTCATGGTTTTGACTTATGTCTTTCATGGACGACCTTTTTTTCTTATTTTTTCAGCCTTGATCAAATATAATGATATAGATTAATTATAAGTGGAACAAATGAAACTAAATAATTTAATTTTATATTTTGTTTTCATTGCTTTATCAGTATTTGTTACAGCTATTGGTTGATAGGTACTATAAAATATTATTTCAGTTTGAAAAGTTTAACTAAACAAACAATAATAAAGTCAAAAACACCCAAGTGAGCTCAACGAAAACTCCATGCTGTAAATATCATAATATTTTTTTTCCTAAAACCACATATCAGAAAGTGATGATCGTCTGAATAAAAATGTATATAAGACTGATGAGATAGGAACGAGAAGAAGAGGTCGGCCAAAGAAAAGCTACCATAATCACATAAATAGGATCATGAAGTCTGAAGAAGTAAAAGAGTGTGTATGCAACGAAACATGAACGTGAATGAAGCTGGCAAGAGAGGAGTCTGGCGGTTAGTTGATGACATGGTATGGTGTGCAAAATACGAGATTGCAAACACAGATGAAGATTGAATTATGGCACGAAAGTGATAATGGAATTTGTAGCACTAACACTGAGAGTAAAATCCACCGAAGCACTAGATATATTCGAAAGAAGATGTCTTGTAGACAGATGAATCGGTGGTGCTGTGAAGAAAGTAGAAGAATGGCACATAATAAGAAACAATGAATTGTACAATATTTGTGGAGAGTAGTGTCTCACGGGCTGACTTGTTGAGGTGGAGGTTAATGTTGAAAACCAAGGCTTGATTTGTGCTCTAATGCCATCGAAGAAGAAACAATGGTGGAAATTGGCACATAGAAAACCCTGTAATATTTCCGGTGGAGACACAGTTTTAATTGTGTTTTCTGTAAGACGATTGATATCTTAAGTCTCCAGAATATGGCAACATGTAATTGGGTGCGTGCTAAATTAATTTTTGACATAGGACTTGTTAGTCTCCTGAGAAGCAACATAAAATAAAAAAAAAAACATCAAACAATCAGATGTTCGTTTAAATATCCTCATTGAAATTTATCCAAAATATTATATCATGTAGACATTGGACCAAAATGAGTCTTTGTAAATTCTATAAATTATTTGAATCAGCACATTTGAATGATAAAAATTGGAGGGGTGGTGAATTTGAGACATTCTAAGAATGTGCTGGCGATTCAAATATTTGAAAGTTAAAGGATTTACTAGAATAAATTGCATTTAAAGATAAATATTTAGAAAACTTATACTTCTACGAATGTGTATATATTTTTTTTTCGACAAATGATCAATCAACTGAGCCTGATAAAAAGTTAATTAAATGTATTCGAGCACCAGGCAAACATCTCAACACTTTTGGAAACATCAGGTGAAATAAAATCCACTATATAAAATAAAAAAAACGATGCTTAAGATGTAATCACATCATTGAACCAGACATAATGGACTTAATAATTTACTTGTGTAGTCCATTTCCTAGCTTTGAAGCTGATCGTAGCGAATAAATAATAAGTAAATGATAAACCACATCCGGATGGATACATAATATAGAAATTAATGTAGTTATGTATGTTACACATGACATAAACTCCAACTATACAAATAACGCTTGCTAGGTTAGCCTGAAATCGTGATGTGACTCGAGTTATCAATACAAGTTATATCGGCGCGCAGTGCATAATGAAACCTCTGAAAATGCACCGCGTTACGATATCTCATCCAATTTTATGCAGCTGTTTAACAAATATTGATATCGCTTGTGCAATTCACAGCTTCCCAACCACTACTATTAATGCATTTCATACAAAGCCAACGCCCTTACTCAAACATTTTCAATGGTATTTTTATTGATTCAGAGTTGCAATTAACAACCGATTTTTTAATAACTGATATGGATATTTCTATATGTTTTACAAATATTGATATCGCTTGTGCTATTCACAGCTTCCCAACCACTACTATTAATGCACTTCATACAAAGCCAACGCCCTTACTCAAACATTTCCAATGGTATTTTAGTTGATTCAGAGTTGCAATTAACAAGCGATTTTTTAACAACCGATATGGATATTCCTAAGTTGCAACCCATGATATATTTAATGGAGTTAAATAGATTCTACATGTATATATAAAAAAATATTTATTTAAAAATAAATATATTTTGTGCTTTTCATAAAAAAATCCCTCATATTATGTCGAAAATGAGAACCTACATAATATTATGTCGCATATTTTAGTAGAAAAATATTCAAATCAAACTACAAAATATTTAGTCAAATGCTACAACATTGTAAAAATATACCAAACTACTAAAATTTAATTGAACTTAATTATAAATTAAGACAAGAAGGGAGTTGTTGGATTGTTGGCAACTAGCGCCAATACAAAAATCGGTTTTGCCAGCCACGTCGGCGATAAAAAACAGGACAAAATATGATAATCTAGTTGCATTTACCATATGAGATCCAACTGTCGATAATTGAAGAATACATACCAGACTGTTAGCCCTTAAATCCATATTATTGAATATTTTAAGATATATTGTTGTACAACTGTCGATTTGTTCAAGAGAATTTATTTCTCGTTACATATCGACAAAGTATCAAGCCAAGATACGCGAGATTTGTATACAAGGTCTTTATTTTTCACGGTTTTCCAACTTTGATGTAAAAAAAGCACCAACTTAGAGGCTTCGCAGCATAATGTTCTATATATGGATTTTTTTCAGAATTTGGAGTAGTACATTTAGTGTGTCTGTGTGTGTGTGTATCCCTTATAACTTCTGATCCACTGAATGCACAGAGCCTAAAATTTCAGAAAATATAGAAAATTATTGGGCTACAAAACTTTTATACTCAAAATTTTGATTTTTGTTTCAATCGGGGGTTATCAACTTTCGATTTTTTCTTTATTTTTCCATATATCTCAATAACCATCAAAGCTAGAACGCTGAAAATTTCTATACATATAGACAAATACAACATCTCGCATTTGTTTTTTCTTTTTAATTTTCAGAGTTTCTCAAAAAAATTTTTTATGAGCAATGTAAGTATGTGTTTATCTGCCTATATTTCCATTTTTTTTTAAATATCGAAAAAAGCGAAACACCTCAACTAGATAATTTAATTTTCAAAAAAAAAATATAAACATTGTATTAGTACATCTCAAACTTTTTTAACAATTTTTATAGAAATTAAATTTAGTGACGACATCGTTACATACAATTTGTAAGGCAGTATACACTACACAATATCTCACTCAATAGTTTGATACCTACTTAATCTCCAAACATACATACATACCATCATGCTGTTTTAATGTTCAGGGTAGGAAAAACAAACTGACCTCCAAACTATCATATCCTGACATACATAGATACCTACATGTTTTATGAAGAAAACAAAATATCGTAAAATATTTATTAATTTGTTTTTAAGTGTTTATTGTTTGGTACATATTCTTCATATACATATTTTCGACAGTTATATCTCATGTGTTTAATGCAACTTTTTTATATATTTTTTTCGCTGTAGTTTTGATAATCGTTTTTGGTTGCACGTAGGTAAAAATTTAAGGCTTCAAACAACAATTATTGTTTGGACAATAATCTCAATGTTACCAAATGTATGAATATCACTTTCACTAATTACAGTAATAAAATAATACAGAAATATCACATTAATAATATATATATCTAAAGAGAATAGAATCAGTTAACGATTTAGGCGTCATATTTGATACGACATTAAAATTTCATACCCATATAGATAATGTAAGAAAAAATTCATTAATATAGACCCTGCATACAAATCTCGCGTATCTTGGCGTGATACTTTGTCGATATGTTAAGAGAAAAAAATTCTCTTTAACAAATCGTCAGTTGGATTATGCATAGAATATTTGGGCATTATTGACTGTATCTATGCTAAACAAAATAATATAAAAGTAATGTAGGCAATCAAAAACTTCATTAAATTCAACATCTAGCGATAATTTTGTTTTACCTTACATATTCTTCTTCTTCTTCCTTTTCATAGATCCGAAGATCTGTTTCTACCGCTATTCTATCTCCTGCGATGTGGACTGCCAGCTGTCTCGCCATCTCTTTAGAGGTCTTCCTGGTGGTCGTCTTCCAGCTGGGTTCTCCTGGTTCTATTTTCATCCATTCTGTTTACATGTGAGCTCCAATATCGCCTCTGCCGTCTTCCACATCTGACGATGTCTTCCGTACTACACTTTTTTCTTATTTTAGTATTTCGAATTCGGTCACTTAGTGTGTTTCCGGTTATACATCTCAATGTCCTCATCTCTGATGTTCTCAGAAGAGATTTTGCTCTCGTTGTGTCTGCTCTGGTCTCTACTCCGTAGGTGGCAATGGGTCTTACACATGTTTTATATATGCGGACTTTGCTTTCGATATTTATATACTTATTCCTCCATATACTTCCTTTTAGGTATCCTGATGCAGCTGCTTTATTTACTTGTCTCAATGTTACGTCGTATAGGCTACCGCTGCTAGTGATGTCTATTCCCAAGTAAAACAAGAGTTCGTTTTCTCGTGTATAATAATAAATAATAATAAATTTGGATAATTTATATAGCGCCGTTTTTGTGAATATCTCACCTCAAGGGCGCTGAAAAAATGATTACGTTGTATCATTTCGTCTCTAGTAAGATTTGCGAAAAAGGAGCGTTTTGAGTTTTTTTCTGAACGAAGATATATTTTCGGTTTGTCTGAGGGTGTGTGGGAGCTTATTCCATGCATTTGGTCCTGCCACAGCAAATGCACGATCACCGAAATTAGTTGTGTGCACCCTGTTTATTCCAACTAATTTCCCAACCATGGATGAAGAAGCAGAACGAAGTGATGATTGTCTGGCATTTATTGAAAGCGGAATACACAGTTCGGAGAGGTAAGCAGGAGTCATACCACGAAGTGCTTTAATGATTATGAGACAGAGCTTATATTCAATTCTTTCGGGGACTTTAAGCCAATGTTAATTGCGAAGATGGTGAGAGATGTGAGAAAATTTGGAGGCTCCAGTGATGAGTCTGGCTGCAGCATTGAAAACCGACTGAATTTTATTAATTTCTTTCTTTGGTAAATTCGCATATATACCGTTACAATAATCCAAACGGGAGACAACAAAGGCGCTTACCAAAGATTTCATGGCTTCAATTGGGATACTCCTTCAGATTGACTTTAAACTCTTAGTTGAAAGAAAGCAGAAGAAGTAACTGTGTTAATTTGGTTTGAAAAGCTTAGATTTGAATTTATTTTGACTCCAAGAAGTTTAACACAGGATTTAGGAAGAATATCTGAATTTTATTATTTTATTTTTATTTTTTATTTTTGATTAGGAAACAAAACAGGAGTACAGATAGAAAAGTACATGATAAATATAAAAGAAGTATACAACAATCTGTACACCCAATAACATTGTTTCACATACATAATAGAATGGTAAGTAGTACAAACTATCCACATGAATACAAAATAAAGAAAACAAAAGAATATGCATATTTAAAAATAACAAACAATTTCAATAAAAAAAAAAACAACGTTAGAATAAGCATATTTTGTTATAAAAAAAAACATATTTTGTTATAAAAAGTGGGAACAGGAAATATGGAAAGGGAGAGGACGGACAGGGAGAGCAAATCTCATATACCTACATATGTAGAAATAATGTTGAAAAATACGAAACCACTATTCACTGCCGCAAATTACACGCATTACCTCGTGGCGAAACTGATTAATAGATGAATCAAAGATATCAGCATGCATCGAAAATAATGCATTAAATCTACGACAGATGCGTGGGATCGTAGCATTCATCCGCAAATTGGTTCTACAGTGTGGAACATGTAAGATGTTTGACTGGCGAACTGACCCTCCCGGGACCCGAATATTCACAAAACTGACAAGCTCAGGCGAGTCCATAGCATCGTTCAAAATTTTATGAAGCATTAATTGGTCGAATAAGGTTCTTCTGGATTCTAGGGTATCATATTTGTGGTATTTAATTGAATCACGATAGCTATCAAAGTTAAGTCGTAATTTGTAATTTAAAAAGTTAAAAAAATTGCGTTGAATTCTCTCGATTCTAGCTATGTGGACGCCATAGAAGGGGGACCATATCTGTGTGCAGAATTCGAGTTGAGGACGTATATATGCTGAGTAGAGTGTATAAAAAGTTTTACTGTTTCTGGAAGGTTTTGATATTCTAATTATAAATCCAAGCATTTTGTTGGCTTTTGATATTACATGATTAATATGTTGGATGAAATTTAATTTAGAATCTAATATAACTCCCAAATCACGGATATGATCTACTTCCTTTATTCCCGAACTATTAAAAGTGTAAGTATAGTTGATTTTATTAATATTTCGAGTAAAAGTTATTTTGTTACACTTGGCTATGTTGAGTACAAGTTTGTTTGATTGACAGTATGCAAATAATCTGTTAAGGTCTTGTTGTAGGTTATTACAGTCAGTTGTAGATTTAATAGTCAAGTAAATTTTCATATCATCGGCAAATGCAAGATAATGAGAAAAAAAATAAAACATTTATAAATATCATAGGTATAGATATTAAAGAGTAAGGGGCCTAGGTGAGATCCTTGAGGGACCCCTGAGGGTGGATTGAAGAAGTCAGATTTGAACCCTTCGACCAACACCGACTGCAGTCTGTTCCGAACATATGAATCGAACCACCTGAGCAAGTCACCGTGAAAACCTATATGTTGCAATTTCGAAATGAGAATATTATGATCGACCTTGTCGAATGCCTTTGCATAGTCAGTATAGATAACATCCACTTGAGATCGTTCATCCATATTACTTGTGATGTATTCGGTGAAAATTGTTAAGTTCGAAAGAACTGAGCGATGACGTACATAGAAATCCGTGTTGTTGGTTTTGAATATTGAGTTTAACGGTTGAATAAATTTGATCATAAATAATACGTTCAAAAATTTTGCTAAAAACTGGAAGAATCGATATTGGACGATAATTTTGAATTTCATTAATTGGACCAGATTTATGAATTGGTATGACCAGCGCCTCTTTGAATTTCATCGGAAATTTACCCTTAGAAATTGACATCTTGAACAATAAACTAAGTGGGAAGGAGAGTGGTAGCGCATTGTTTTACAAAGAATGGTGATATGCCATCGTTGCCCGCCCCCTTCCTACTGTCAATGGCGTGTAAATATTTAAAAACTAAAGCATCATTAATATTGATATTTCCTAATCCATCAAACGAAGAATCAGTTATGAGATCAGTAGGCACAGATAAATTTTGGTTACTATAATCAATTACATATGTTGATTGAAAATGTTTGCTAAATAAATGACAAATTTTCTCACCCCCAGTACATGATTTATCATTTAAATGCATAGTTTGGGGTATTCCAACATTTTTCTTCTTTTTTTTTGCAAAAGACCAAAGTTTTTTATAATTAAATTGAATGTTGTTTTCAACGGAGGAAATATACTGATTAAAACAATCGTTTTGAACAGTCTTCTGTCTTGAACGTAGTAAAGAAAATTCTAAATAGTCTAAATAATTACGGTATTTCTTCCATTTTTTATGCATTTTATGTTTTTCTCTTATAATTTTAATAAGAGCATAAGAATACCAACAGGGATATTTAGTGTTTTTGATAAAAGTAAAAGGTACATGTTGAGATATTGTATCATGGAGTATATTGTAAAAATGTTCAATGGCGATATCTACATCATCATAATCTTCTAAAAATGACCAGTTAATTATCGATAGATGATTGTTAATGCTGTTATAGTCGGCTTTGTGAAAGGAAAATATTTTTTTAGGTGGAGCGATTATAGTCGGCAGTGAATTAACATTCAATTCAATAACAAGAGACGGATGGTGTAAATCTTCCTTAACTAGAGGATGCTGAGCATGGGTGACAATGCATTCAACGTTACTCAGTATGAGATCTAGGATACGATTATTAGCATTCAATATACCGTTAAATTGATTCAGTTCAGCATACGATGTAGTATCGAGAAAAGATGAATAATTTTGAGGAATGTCAACTGGTAAATAGTAGTTATTATTCAAGTGCTTCGTCCATCTAATATTAGGAATATTGAAGTCCCCCATTACAAATAATGCGTCATCAGGGTGACGATCACGAACAACAGCCAACAAGTTAAGAAAAGAGTTTAGAGCGACGTCGTAGTCTCGACCCTGAGGTAAATAGACACAAGCAACATGGATGATGCGATTAGATGTAATATAAGAGGAAGGAATAGTTATCAAAATGCATTAAGCATCGCAGACAAGGTCGTCCCTGGCATAAGCTTGCAGCTCTTTATGAGCAATTATCATTACGCCTCCTCCACGAGGATGCACTTGGGAGGGAAGGGCCGATCGCAAAGAAACATCTCAATAGAGATAAAGGAAGAGAGATTGTGGACAAAAACATGGAATATCGCAAAGAAACTCTTACATAATTATTATACTTCTCATCGGCTGGCTTTTAGTGAGCACTTTAAGCAGTTCATAGTACATACTTCTATACGTTTCATCGCTTCCATATATACCTATCATTGGTTTAATACAGAAAATGATATCCATAATACATTTAATGTTTCGAATGCTAGTAGTGGGATCATGCTGAAAATCAGCTCCTAAGAGCATGTCTTTGCGAAATATACTTAGCTGAGCATGGTGCATGTTAGCCAACTAAGAATTTGTATGTGATTGCTACTAGATGATAGCCACTAATAATTTGTATGTGATTGCTATTAGATGATAGCCAACTAAGAATTTATATGTGATTGCTACTAGATGATAGCCAACTAATAATTTGTATGGGATTGCTACTCTATGTGTACCTCTATGGACACAGTATTGCACAGGTATAGCTCGGAGGATTATATGTATGCGAGGCTGAGAAGGGGTTGTAGAGGTGAACCAATTCAACATTGCTTTCATATTCTGTCACCGTTTTAACGTGTACTGTGCTTGCCTTGCCTGGGTGCAAAAGTACTACAAATAAAGGATGTAAAATACGTGACGCATACACATATACACAGACGTACAATTTTCAATATATCTCGAACCATGTCCGATGCACTACGAACATAAAGAGGTCTGGTTAAAAGTTACGCAAGAAAAAAATATTTATAATTAGATTTATTGCATAGTAATATCTTTTTCGAATAACCCTAGCTAAAAAAATATTAAAAAAATTAAATCAAGTCTAAAGTATCATTTGAAACTGAAATGGGAAAACATCAACTTGAGGAAACGAAATTAAATGCATTTTGCAAATTCAAAGGTATTATAGGTTCAGCCAATGGTAATTATATCAATCATCTTTTTCATCATAGCTTTCAGTTTCACTAACATACATAATATGTAAGACGAAGAAAATATACAGAGCGGAAAGGAATGGAATGAGAGGTCGGGGACGCCCAAGAAAGGGATGACACGACCATGTGAACGAAATTTTGAAAGACGGAAATGTTAGAAGTGTGAGCAATAGACGAACATGTATGAGACGATGCATGAATGTGGACGAGGCGAGAGATGCATGCCAGGATAGAAAGATGTGGCGTTCGGTTCTCTCTGCCTACTCCGCAAGGGACATGGCGTGATGGTATGTATGTGTATGTATGTACATAATGTGTTCTATTCTGATTCGTCTAAATTTATCCGTCTGAATTTTAGTATATGAGAAATGTCAAAAAGTTCACTGCATTTATACGGTATTCATTACGTCACACCGCGCGGACAAAATCCTTTTATCCACGGTCGCCCCTTGGTTATAGACGTTTTCCTACTCTGAAACGAATCAGAATTGGACAGATTATGTAAATATGCACTATCCACTTTGTAATGACCTAATTAAATAATTTTTCTTTTCCATAAGTGAGCACGAGGGAGAAAATCTACGTGATTTAATGATTTTATTTTCAAATAAAGAAAGTAATTACGGGATTTTCAAATGCATGATAACCCAAGCAAGGCCACATCTTCTGTATATTTATAGATTATTATTATTATAGTCTTTTTGAGAAACTTTGAATCTCAATATAGATGATCGGATCAAATCTGACTGAAAACTGATGATTTTGTACTCGTATTTCTCTGTAATAAAATGTGACTGGAAAGCAATATCATTTCATTGGACACCATACTATCACCACCATAATTATGTGAGAAAAATATTATATTTATTTATTTAACTTTTTGTACATAATATAAACAAATATAATGCACACTGGCGGGCTTAAAAATGAAAGCTACAAAAGAACAAATAATATTATATACATACATAACACCAGGATAAATAAAAAAGATAAAAACATCATAGCAAATTTTTTTCAATATTAGGCACTATCACTTCGTGGTTGAACTCCATAATTAATTAAAACTATGAAAAAAAAATAATTTATATTTAATTTAACGTTCTACTTAAATTTTTCGCAACTTACATGCAAGACATTTTCTTACATGCAATACATGCTCAGTTATATATGTTGGTCAAACGGGTAGATCTTTAAATACTCGACTTAAAGAACATCTTGCGTGTTTCCGTTTGAAAAAAAAAGATACTTCGAACTTTGCGACACATTTACTTGAGAGTGAGCATTCGTTTAACTAAAAAACTGGGATAAATCTTATACATAGTTTAAGAAAAGGTAAAAAATTAGACAAACTTGAAATATTAGAGATAAATAGAGTAAAATGTAACAGCAACGTTCCTTTGATTAACGCACAAATAGATTTTAATACTTCTCCATTATTATTACCATTAGAATAGTTAATGTCGGGTTTTTCTGTTGGCCATTATTCAATATAATTGTTGTCCTTTTAAAACAATATTTGTATATTCATTCCTTCACTTCAATTTTATTTTTATTATACCTGCATACATATTTACCTTAATGTCTTTCGGGTATTTAATTTTTCTTAGAATTGCCCCCTTCCATATCTATTGTTGTTATCCTCCTTGTGAATCTATATAAAGATGGCCTTCATCATTATTGTTCACCATTCTGACGATGCTCATCATAGAGCGATACCGGTGAATGGGAGTCGCGTTTGCGAAAAATTTAAGTAAAACGTAAAATTAAATATATTTTTTTTTTTCATAGTTTTAATTAATCATAGCAAAAAAAAAGATTGGAAAGGAACAAGAACAGGAAATCGAGATCAGGTGTTTAGGGATGAATATTACGTAGTAAGGGGAAGGAAGGAAAAGGAGAGGGATCAGGTATTTTCGGAGAGATATCCATGCTTTAGTCTTTTCTTGAAAATGGAAAGCGAGTTTGACGAAGTTATATATTGTTGAACGTACTTCAAAGGAAGAGCTGAAAAATTCAGTGTTGTGAATGGGGATAGTTAATGTAGTACGTTCAGCAGATCGAAGCGATAGGCCGTGATCAGATAAATAGGTGAATTTGGTTTTAAGGTACTGTGGTGAATATTAGGATTAAAGAGCGTATTGCATAGAAGATGGAGAGAATAGCTATTACAAATAGCATTGTTATTCAACATTATGAAACAAAAATACAAACCAAGAAATTAAAAAAATTGTAACCACAGCACGTAAAAATCCATGGAGTCGATTTCCACGTTTTCTTTTAATAAAATATTATGTTGCAAAAATGAAGACTAATGTATTCCATATTTTTTTATAAACTGTAACAAGTATTTTATATTTAATTAAGGTGTTTATTCAGATCTTTAGATTAAATTCATAAATATATTATGTTTTTCGTAAGAAAAATGTAAGAGTTGTGAAACCCCTTACTTCTGATTGATACATCGCGTGTTTGATTCCGGTGAACGAACGCAGTCAATGGTTCTACAACGTGCCAGTATGAGTGAACACATAACGTACCTAGGCATTCTTCCTAGATACCTACATACACATCTACGTTAATATGCAATACTTTCAAGTAAACGACAAAATAGACAAAATACGTAACAAGCACACGGAAAAGATTGTGAAAATTTTTATATTTTACATTTATTGAGCATATTTTCATTCGTCAATATCTCAGGGGGTATCACATTATAGATTGCAACTTTGCAGATGAGAAAGATTTTTATATCTCGAAACCACGCAAAACATACAAAAAAAAACAATAAAATAAAGATGGATGAGAGTGATTCTTTAAAATATTATAATACATTATTTACTATAATATTTTATAATAGCTCTGCCGCTACTCATTTAATTGTTTATTCAATACTTGTTTCTTATATTTCTGTTTATTAATAAACATAAGAATATTTTTTTTCATTTATTTAAAGATATTTTATCCACCATCAAATAATGTAACATGTCTTTAAAGTGAAAATAACAATAAAACATAACACAAACAATAGGAAAAATATACAATTGAAATATAAAGTTATTAATAATATAATTAGCATATGAATACAAACAGATTAAAATACAAACAATTAAATACAAAACATATGTAAATTATCGAAACGAATAATTCCTCCCCTACACGAAGAACTATACTAGAACGAGCGACAACAAACACTTCGGTCAGCCACCACATCCATGATTGGCAAGTCAACTGAAATAAATATAGTTAACACCACATCGTGTGCTTTTGCTGTGGCTGGACCAGCCTCGTGGAATAAACTACCACCTGAACTGAGGCAAATCGACAACTTGGCCCTATTCAGGAAACACCTGAAGACTCACTTCTTCCGCGAGTCTTACAAAAACCTGTAATATATTCAAAAGTCATCACAAAAACGGCGCTATAAAAATCATCCCAATTTATTATTATTATATATTTCAATTAAGTACTTTAATTCACAAAGTAAAAGTTAAGTTACAAATTATTCACAAAGTAAAAAAAAATAATGTAACAAATAAGTCATAAAGTAATAAAAATTATGAAACATACAAATCTAAAAGTAAAAATTAATGTTTTTTAAATTATATATTGCAACTATTTCATGTATGGATATTTTGTATGAGGCCTCAGTACGAAGGTAGGTAATGGTTTAACACAAAAGTATATGGAAAATACTACACTCACGTGACCTGCTCATTTGGTATTGTATGAATGGCCAAATAGTTGTTTCATTAGGTTTTAATGTTCATCATTGTGCCAGGGTTTCACCTTTCTTCCGCGTTCCATTTTTTCTTTTATATTATAGTGAAAAGATTTTAAGATTACAAACTCTAGAAATAACGGAGACAATTTCAATGTCAGAATGTCAAATAAAAACCTTGGGAACGAATGTAAGCTGTGAGGCACCGGCTTAGAATAGTGCTTCCACTTTTTTCTATTATGGTTTTCGAGTGTCTCGTAAGAGCCGGGTAATCGAAAATACAACAGGCAACAATAACATCTCACATAGTTCAGCAATGAGGTTCACCACCCATTCTGAATGTAGTGCCTTTTAGGTGAGACGAGACTGGTTTGTGGGTATACAGAGATGTGTTGTGCTCCCTTTTATAAGGCAATCACACCCGCACACCTTTCGCTGGTTACCGCACTTTGTGGGATATGCCGTGATGGTATGTATGTACGAATGTATATTTAATTGATCACTAATTATATATGACATGCATGAATATAGTTGGTTGGGTTTTAATCCGTGCTAATTAAAAACAATACATTTCACAAATCGAGTTAATAAAGACGAATTGATAATACAGTTGTTTATAACCTCTATATGTGTGTGTTGAAGCTGAATTTTGGGTGATGCATCTCTCAAACCAGTGAATTTACACACCTAAACAAAAACAAGGAGAGAAAATGAATGCCTTGAGAGGTCAGGGATGATGAAGAGCATACCAGGAAGAAGACTACGAAGGAAATCACTGGTGAGATGAGATATATCGACCAGGACAAGGAAGCTACCAATTCCATGATTAAATTCAAAATGTGACACACATCGCTGGAGATAGAAAGGCCTGGAAGAGCGTTGTGCTAAGTAATGTGGA
Organism: Molanna angustata; assembly: GCA_963576475.1. NCBI lineage: Eukaryota > Metazoa > Arthropoda > Insecta > Trichoptera > Molannidae > Molanna > Molanna angustata. Next base: position 24,679,841 of record OY754977.1, read on the forward strand.
ATACATTGCAGAGAGAGAATCGTGACAATGATTTACTTTCATTATGTTTCAAGGTTGATAGACTTTTAATATTTCTCCGTCTTCTTCTTCTTCTTCTCCCGATGGCTCTACATCCCATATCGAGCCTTGGTCACCATCAATCCTCGCCTCCAACTCCTCCTGTCTCCTGCTGCTGTCCTCCAGTCTGCTACTTGCAGTAATTGTTCTGCAATTTAGCCTCCTAATTATCCCTTCCATACCTAATTGTGTGTTAGTGTGCGAGAGTGATTTATTGACTCTTATTGTTATCATATTGTTATAGATGGAATGCTTATTTTTGGCTCTGAATTGTACTAATTACTAAAGTCATGTATGATAATGTGTACAGTGGCGGATTTATTGCCATAAGGAAATTTTTCTTAATACCAACAAAAGCAACGTGAGTAAATAGTGCAGTGGTTAATAAATTAAATATATACCAACAAAAAACTAATAGGAAGACAAACACATAATATTATTAAATATATCACATCAATGAATAAAAGAAGGAGATATATTGGTTATGCGGTAGGTACTAATGGCATGTTCAATTAGTTCATTTGACAGAGTTTATTATAAAAAAAATGAGATTAATAAGAAAAGTATGATAAGAATTTATGCACTGCAGTTTGAAATAAAGGCACCTCAAGTTTACGCCAAAGAAACACAAACCATAACTTTATTAGGCCGGCAGATTCTAGCCTGAAGGGCCATATTATTCTGCAGCTTGGTTGTGTTGTTGAAACAATAATTTATTAATGCATAGATATTGAAATATTTACACAATTGATGTTGTGGAATTTTACAGGTGGTGAAAATAATACCGGTTGGAAATAGCTACGTCACAATGACAGTCAGAAAATGTTAAATAAGCGGCGATAGTATTGATGACAGCGGAGTATATAATATTGTACTACAGAGTGGCGGAGCTCACAGATGTAGGTACCTCAAACTCCAATAGAAGCCTGCCCGCCGATGGCCATTGGATCACCACATTGATAATCAAAATGGAGTGCAATATTAAATTGATTTTAAATGAAATGGCTCAAACATAGAGGTTGTGGGAGGAAAGAGAGGATTGAGGAATGTCAATTTAGAATTATTAGACAGGAATAAAAGGTTTAGTCTTTTATATGTTGAATCGATTGCGACATCATAATATCATCACATGAGGTGTTCCATAGTCTTGCTGATTTGTACATCAAAAGAGGAACTGTGAAGTGGATGGGAATATCAAGTGTGGCACGGTCAACAGATCGAAGTGGTAGTTACATATATCAAAATTTACATGAGCTGTTCCTTTAAAAATAAATTAATTTCACTAGCATTAGTCAAAATAAAAAAAAAGTAAATAAAAATGATATCAAAGTTTTTTGTCAATGTGATTTAATCCAGTGTCGTATAACAACAACAATAATTCTTATTCAATCTTGAGGACAAACGACATTTGGAAAGCATCATTAATTTGCTTGTCAGGTGGTTTGATCAAAGAAATGATTGAGTGGGAAGCAATTAGTAATGCCAACCCCACAGCTCGGCTTAAACTTTCACTCCAATCTCATTCCACAAACGTTCAGGGACAGAATTATCGGACGGAGTTAATCTTAGCAAACGTGAATTTGATTTCTTCGTTTTTAGCGAAAACTAATAAATTTCGTTAGTATAAATACATTTCATTCATTATAATTTCTTTAATTTACGGCAAATTATTGTTGGATAAAATATATATTAGAAATCAAAACCCTAGTGATTACCCATATCATTGATATAATTATCGTATATCAATGATATGGGTACACGGAGTTCTATGACATCTAAAGATATTATAAACCCCATAAAATAATTATATCCATGATATGGGTAATCGTGAGGGTTTTGATTTTGCCGATTGAACCAGACTTGCCCCCAAGGCCTAGAAACAGTAACTATTTTTAAACAAAGTGGCGAGAATCTGCTAGTCACTCAAAGAGCTATGGAAAGATTCGTGTTGGGTCTGCCGCTAAGAGATAAAACAAGAAATGAATCAGTGAGAGAAATATTAAATGTTACTGATATAATCCACCGTATAGCGATTTTATTTGTACTAGTGATCGCCCAGTGGTCAAAATTCGACCGTAATTCATTAAATAGAATATTTGGAATTAAGACTATTAAATTTTGAATCTTAATGAGGTTTTTTTGTCAAAGCCATTGCGTACACCTATAATTTTTTAAATTTTGTTATATTACGGCACCTGCAAGCGTATGCTTACAAATATTTCATTATTGCGTGTTATTTGCTTTTAATTCTCTGCAATACCTATGAAATTTATAATTTAATATAGATAGTGAACCCCCGGCAAACTTCGTATTGCTTGTATAATTAAATATGGTCCTTCATTACCACCCGTCACTTCAGACCCTTCAGTACTTAACTCCCGTCCCTTCAGTACCTCCCGTCCCTTCTGTACCTCCCGTCCCTTCTGTACCTCCCGTCCCTTCAGTACCTCCCGTCCCTTCAGTACCTCCCGTCCCTTCAGTACCTCCCGTCCCTTCAGTACCTCCCGTCCCTTCAGTACCTCCCGTCCCTTCAGTAGGTTAAGAAAATATAACGAAGAAGAAGAAGAAGATGATAAAAGATTAAATCCAGAAACCAGCGAAGAGATGGAAAGAAAATTGAACCTTCTCCCAGGATATTCCACCTTCACAGGTAAAATGACCTATTAGGTACCCGATGAAGAAGAAGAAGAAGAAAAATGTTTTAATCCAGAAACCATCCCGGGCATACGCACGACAATTCACCAAAATTTCACTGCAATCGGATGAACGGTTTCCAGTATAGTCCACCTTCATAGGTAAAATGACTTAATATTCGATGAAGAAGAAGAAGAAATTCTTTTTAATCTAGAAACCATCCCCGGAATACGCTCAATTATTCATCAAAGTTTCATTGCAATCGGATGAACGGTTCTCAGGATAGTCCACCTTCATAGGTAAAATGACCTAATACCCGATGAAGAAGAAGAAGAAGAAACATTTTTTTTGATCCAGAAACCATCCCTGGTATACTCTCAACAATTCTCCAAAGTTTCATAGCAATCGGATTAACAGTTTAGGAGTGCATTCAACACATGCATATATGGGTACATATTATGTACATATGTACAAACATTCAAATCTAAAGTAATAAAGCAATCAAAATGTTAGTGTCTGTGTGTGTGTGTGTGTGTGTGTGTGTGTTTGTCTCACGCCTTCTGAAAAACCAAGAGCATCTAAAAATCTAATTTATGTGCGAACGTGTACCTGTATACCTGATGCAGTGTCACGCTAAAAATAATGCGATAAAAATGCTGAATTTTAAAAATATTTCAATAATTATTTTTTTCATACAAAATTTTCCAAGTCGTATCTGTCAAAAAAGTGTATATTTTGCACGCAAATATCTGTTAGTTTAAAAGTTAGAAGTACGTATTTACACGAAAAAAATTTACTTTCAAGTATAACTTAGCGTTAAAGTGAAAAACATGGTGAATATTTTGTATAATTATAATGTTTAACTTATTTTTAAAGTAAGCGTTTTGTACATAAATGCCGCCATTTTAATATCTTTTCATACAATATTTCATTTTCCTACCGAATGAATATGTTCTTGAAAATAATAAACCTTTGAAATAAATATAATTATGAAATAATAAAATGAAACACAAGACATTACGGCAAGTTTTAAGACGTATATTGTAAAAGTCTGTTAATTATTAGTAAAGATATAGGCATAATAAAATTGCATAATTTGTATATATGTAATATTTGATATTTCGGACAATTTTCATTTTTATGGCATCGAACAAACCAATGTAGGTACCTACATATTATTCAAAAAATGTCTACAAACCATTTGATATTTTTTACATGTTCTATGGTTACTATGGTTACGGACACATTCTGATATTCAAATAAAATTTGTTATAAATCGAATTCGAATTAATTTAGAACATCATTGTAGGTAGGTACCTACATACCTAATACTACTTAAAAACCAACAATATACTAATTTCGTATAGGAAAATTATTAAACTATCTAAGGTTAACTACAATACACATGTCATTCAATCTACAAACTATTTCCTATAGTGAAATTCTTCTTTTATTTAAGAAGACCTTTGGGTGATTTTTTATACAAACTATTTCTTGGAGTATAATTCTTCTTCCTCTTCTTTTGTGAAGTCATTTGGGACAGTTCATAAATAAACTATTTCCTATAGTCTAATTTTTCTTTTTCTTAATTTATGTAGACCTTGGGTGAGTTTTTATACAAACTATTTCCTATAGTCTAATTCATCTTCTTCCTTTTCTTTTATGAAGCCCTTTGGGTGAGTTTTTATACAAACTTATTCCTATTATCTAATTCTTTTTCTTCTTATTTTATGTAGACCTCTGGGCCGGTTTCGATACCAACTATTTCTTTTAACGTATTTCTTCTTTTTCTAATTTTTAGTAGACCTTTGTTGAATTTTGTATAAACTAACTTCCTATAGTCTAATTTTTCCTCTTTTATGTAGACCAAGGGAGAGTTTTCATGCCAACTTTTCCTTTAGTCTAATTCTTCTTCGTCTTCTTTTATGTTGACCTTTGCGTTAGTTTTTATACAATCTATTTCCTGACGTATAATTATTCTTCTAATATGTAGACCTTTGGGTCAGTTTTTATATTAACTACTTTCTATAGTCTAATTCTTCTTTTTCTTATTTTTTGTAGATCTTTTGGTTAGTTTTTATACAAACTATTTCCTTTAGTCTAATTCTTCGTTTTCTTATTTAATGTAGACGTTGGGTGAATTTTATATAAAATATTTCCTATATTTCAATTCATCTTCTTCTTCTTTTATGAAGACCATTTGGTCAGTTTTTTATATAATACATTTACTATTGTGTAATTCTTCTATTGCATCTTTTATGTAGACCATTGGGTCAGTTTTTATTACAAACTATTTGTTATAGTCTTATACTTATTCTTTTTTTTCATTTAGTCTTTTGGGTTAGTTTTAAGTCTTATAGTCTATTGTATAGAAATATTATAAACAACATGCACACTTGACGAAAATACATAAAACGAATGGGATGTGACCATCACTAGAATCTTCTCAATACTTTTTTTCAATCGAAATTTACACCATTTATTATATCATATATTGCTTAATTTTCAATAACTACATATTTGATTTTGATGACAATATAATAAAAAATCGGGGTTGTGGCCATTACTGGACTCTTCACAACGTTTATATTCAAATTAAAAACTATTTGTCTTCTTCTGTAATGTAGATCAGTTTTATTGTGCAAAAATATAATAATCTATAGGTATGCACACTTGACAAAAAATATAAAAACAAATGGGATGAGACCAACACTAGAATCTTTTCTGTACTTTTGTTTATTTAATTTTTAAGCCATTTCCCATCATCCAAAATTACTAAATATTTAAAACACATTTGCGTTCGATGACAATATATAAAAATAGGGGTTGTGGCCAAATCCAAACTCTTTACAACGTTGTCTCTTAATAATCAGTCATATTTAAAACCATTTACCATAGTCCATGCGTGCAGAAATTGTATGTTCCTACTTATATATAAAAACAAATGGGTTGTGGCCATCACTTGAACATTTTACATCGCTTAAACTCAATTAAATTTCAAACTACCTTTCATACTACGAATTAGCAAATATTTTTTGTGACAATATTATATAAACGATTGCTTATTCCTTCACTTATTTACATTCTTGGCCAACGGCGGGACATAAAAGCTAGTTTATAATATAAATATCATGTTTTCATCAAGGAACACAGTTTTCTCTTCATGTATTGCAAGTCAATTTTATAAATGAAATTATTGTGTAAGTACCTACCATTTATATTGTTTCACAGTAGGTAGGTATACAAATATGTATTTTCCTTAATATACAACATATACAACACATAAATAAAAGAAAATTCGAATTTCAAACCGATTTTCAACCGACTTCACATAAAGGAGGTTACTCAATTCGACAATAAATTTTATAAGTTATATTATTGTTTAATGTAGATAGGTACCTACCAGGTATTCTTATATATATTTTTTCTGACATGTTCGAAATTTGAATTTCAAATCGATTTCATAAATTATATTATTGTTTAAGTAGGTACCTACCAGGTATTCAAATATGTATTTTACTAACATGTTCGAAATTCGAATTAAAACAAATGCGTCGTAAAAGTCACAATGACAGTTGAAACGTACGAAATAAATGAGATACATACAATTTCGAATTTTAGCTTCATTATAAGCAAATATCCCATACTAATTAAGTGTATAAAAGTTGTGTATCTCTTTACTTTTGCAATCTATGGAACTCAATGAATGGTTTGATGTGAAATATCTTTTTATGTAATTTATTGTATTAATAACGCATATTATGTATAAATATTATTACTCTCAATGATTAATATGAACACATATATAATTCCACAATTTATTTTATTTTTCTCCCGACGACCGTTTCGGCTTATAAGGCCATAATCAACTGGTTGATTATGGCCTTATAAGCCGAAACGGTCATCGGGAGAAAAATAAAATAAATTGTGGAATTATATATGTGTTCATATTAATCATTGTCATAATGGAATTCTACAAATTAGAAGCCGTCACATGATGATACGCAATACTTACATAATATGTACGCATATAATCTAAGATGTACGCCTTAGATTATATATGATATACGCAATACTTACATAATACGCAATACTTACATAATACGCATAGTAATTACATAGTTAATTTTTATTGACAAACATGTTTTCAACATCTCGATAGAGACGAAGTAGGGATATTGTAGAAGAACCAGGAACTCGAGGCACCTACAGGGCTTACGACCTGTCATCGGCTGGTTTACGTGATCACTTCATGCGCTTGCGCAACGTTCACCAATTATGCCTTCTTATTGAGTTCCCTTGTCGATGTAATTTTGAGTTAATTTTTATTTATTGTATTGGATATTTTTTACTCGTTCTGAATTTATCATTTTCTTGATACTTTAGCATATTGCTTCACATTTACCTTTTCGAGCAACGCCGGATATAAAAAAAATAGCCAAATACAAATCAAGAATCATAATAACACAATGAGTTCAATTCCGAAAACGCATTGCAATTTTCATAAAATGTTGAATTCATCAATTATAAGATTGAAAGGAAATCCATTACATGATTGAAACAAAGGAAAATAAAATGACAAATAAACACATGAGATCCAAATGTCTATGGCGATAGTATTTATAGTTCAATAATAGGTTCATACCAAACTATCAACCCTAAAATCCAAATTATTCAATATTTTAAGATAAATTGTTTTCTATACAAAACATGTAGGTATGTATGTAAGGTAAACTGGTGCACCTACCTTTGGACGCTTGTACCTTGTGACAGTACGAAAATTTCTAAAAAAAATCTCAGGAATTGAATTTTTAACATCTAGTGACACTTACCTACGTTCCAAATCTGTCATTGTGTGTACGGTATGATTTTAATTTTGTTCATATTTTTTTCTGTAAAATTTTTGGCAATAAATTATATACTTGCTGGAAACGATTTATGCAGCTGACTTACTACAGCATAAACAAACACAAGTAACTTCTTTTTATATATTATTTTTTTACCATTATATATTTTGAGACGTTTATGGTATACCTAAACATATATATGTATGTGTATATGTATGTGTGTATAAGTATGCGTATATTATATGTGTGTATGTTGTATATGTGTATGTGTGTGTATGTATGTGTATGTGTATATGTGTATTTGTATATTATGTGTATTTGTATATGTGAATTTTTATTTTTTTCTCCTTTTTGGATAAATTATGGTTTTTATTCTATATTCACTAAAAAAAAACAAAAATAAACTTTAATCATCTGTATGTATTAGCTGTAAGTTGAACTTGATTTACAATTTATTAAATGATTCTATTATTATAAGTAAAATGTATGTAATATGTTAAATGTATATGTTATTTGCTCCTGTCCCAAGCACAAGTTTTTAACTTTTTTGGGACAGTACCTATTGAAAAAAAAATTTGTATTATTTTAAATATTTATACTATGTGTATGTTCATATTATGTTACTCAATAAAAAAAAAAAAAAAACATAAACTATTTTGTGTACTTAGAATAAAATCCTGACATCCTCTCGTAGGGTAAGTGTTTATTGTATGGTACATATATGAATAAAATAAGGATCTATGCTTTTGAAAAAAAATAAAAGTACTGTACCAATATAATAAAAAAATAAAAGTACTGTAGTACTGTACCAATTTAACTAAGAGACTTTACGTTGCTCGGGTTGGTTGGAAGAAATTGCCTTATGGCAATAAACCTGCCTTTGTACACATGTACATAAATTATATAAATAAATAAATAAATAAAAAACAAGGGACATCCTAATATTATATATATAAACATAAAATATTCATATTTCCAAACTTAATACTTAGTGATATCGTAAATTTGTGTTCTTAAAACAAAAAACACATAGCTTGTTGTTCCTTTTTCACAAAGGTAATAAATTTAATATGCACTAAAAAGTCGCCGAAGCTTTGAGTTCAAACTTCAAAAAACTTCCAACGATATCAGAGTGACGTAATTAATTGCTCATATTTTACCAACCATTTTTATTTCCATTTTTGCTTTCAATATTTAAACAGCACGGGCGACTATGAAATATGTTACTCTATTAACAATAAAAGTGGAAATTTCTAAATGAAATTGTCCTTTAATACAATTTTTATAAAACGAACAAATATTTTTTTTAATAAAATATTTTTTAATGATGATGATCAATTAAGGAAACATCATAAATCTCATTTATCAATGAAATGGTCGTTGGTCGCCATTATAATACCATACTTCCAATATATTTTTTTTAAAATGATTTTTTGTTAACCAGTTAATCAAAAACATAATTTGTTTATTTCACTAGTTATGTGCTTGTAAACTGAGTGAATGGGATTGAAGCGGATAAAAATATATTATTCACGTCGATATTAAAATAATATCGACGTGATGAAAAATTGGAACTGTTGAAATTAATAAAAAATACCTTTTCTGGAATTAAGTTTAAGTTTCTAAGTTAACTCCCCGAAACCGGTCGGGGTATCGACGGAGTTGAGTGTATAACACAAACTATAAAGTGTAATAGACGAACATGAATCATGTATGAGAAAATGCATGAATGTGGACGAGGCGACGGATGCGTGCCAGGATAGAAAAATGTGGCGTTCGGTTCTCCCTGCCTACCCCGCAAGGGACATGGCGTGATGGTATGTATATATGTATGTATTTTTAAAATAAATAAAATTATTTCCAAATGAAACTCATCAATAAAATCAAGAAAATCGTTTTTGTAATTTTCACAAACTTTTAATTGTCTTGATAAATTCAGAAAAAGAGTAAAAATTATCCAAAACAATAAATAAAATATAACATAGGTACATAAGTAATTTCAGATATTCTTAGCCCAAATGTGAATTCCAAACTATGTATTCTGTCTCTGGAGTCCCTTCAATTATCCAGGTCCCCGACTAAAATCGATCTCAATCTAAAAATGTTTATAAATTTGTGTTGAGGTGTTTATAGTTTGGACGTATTCTTCAATTATACATAATATCGCCATCGATAGTTGAATCTCATGTGTTGCATGCAACTATGTAGTTTAGGTAAAATGTGCATGCTATTGCAGCGCAGCGGTCTATGATGCCAAGTTTTGTACCAATTGGTCGAATAATGTTAAGACAATTGTCGCTACACGATAGAAGAAAAAGAATGTGTAATTTATCAAAAATCATTATATAAAATTTCGCCTTCATTTGTTGGGTATGAAAGTAAAAAAAAACTTTACGAGTATTGTAAATATTATTGTGCCTTATCACCAAACCGCAAACAAAACTTTTCAAATCACGTTAGTAAATTAAAGTAGGAAAAAAAACGTGGGTGGAGGTTTTTATTTTTCCTGGGAGTCACTTTATAATATTATGATTGAATTTTTCCGATATCCCTCGAATCTGAGCCAGCATACCGCATGGCGCTGGGAAACGATTTTGTGGCCGTAATTTAGTTTGTGCGTTGAAACTTCATTTTGTTTTTCCTCTCCGAAACCCTTTGAGTGTATCGCACCACAGCCTCCGGGGTTTGTATTCTTTGGTCCAAGTTATTTTTTATCCAACCTTATGTTTTATAATTGGCTCCTAAATTTGCTTTGATAATTTCATTCCGTTTTACGAGTCATTTTATACGAATTTCTGTCGTTTGGCAATTTTTTGTAACATGAATATTATTAATAAAAAATGTATTTATACAAATTTTAAGATAACACTAGTTGCATGTAACACATGAGATCCAACTGTCGATATCGATATTATGTATAGTTGAAGAATATGTACCAAACTATAAACCCATAAATACAAATTATTGAATATTTTCAGATATTTTGTTTTCTATACAACATATGTAGGTATGTATGTCAAGATAGGATAGTATGGAGGAAGTTCCTTTTTTCCTACCCAGAATATGAAAATAGCATGATGGTATGTATGTTTGGAGATGAAGTATCAAACTATTAAGTCTTCTTACATATTGTGTATAGGCGACTGCCATACAAAATGTATCTAGCGATGTCGTCACTAAATTCAATTTTTAAAAAAATTGTTTAAAAAAATTGAGATCGTCTACTACAATGTTAATATTTTTTAAAGAAAATTAAATTATCTAGTTGGGGTGTTTCGGCTTTTTTCGATAATTGTATAAGTTTTGGAAATATAGGCAGTTAAACTCATAAATTTATCATAAAAAAAATATTTTTCTTAATAAAAAAATGTTTGAGAAACCCTGGAATTTTTTCGAAAAAATTAATTTGAGATTTTTTATGTTTGTACCAATTTTCAGCGTTCTAGCTTTTATGGTTTCTGAGATACATGGAAAAATAAAATAAAAATTAGATAAAAATTATTGAATATTTTCAGATATTTTGTTTTCTATACAACATATGTAGGTATGTATGTCAAGATAGGATAGTATGGAGGAAGATCCTTTTTCCTACCCAGAATATGCAAATAGCATGATGGTATGTATGTATGTTTGGAGATGAAGTATCAAACTATTAAGTCTTCTTACATATTGTGTATAGGCGACTGCCATACAAAATGTATGAAGCGATGTCGTCACTAAATTCAATTTTTAAAAAAATTGTTAAAAAAAAATTGAGATCTTCTACTACAATGTTAATATTTTTTATAGAAAATTAAATTATCTAGTTGGGGTGTTTCGGCTTTTTTCGATAATTGTAAAAGTTTTGGAAATATAGGCAGTTAAACTCATAAATTTATCATAAAAAAAATATTTTTCTTAATAAAAAATGTTTGAGAAACCCTGGAATTTTTTTGAAAAAATTAATTTGAGATTTTGTATTTGTCTATGTTTTTACCAATTTTCAGCGTTCTAGCGTTTATGGTTTCTGAGATATATGGAAAAATAAAATAAAAATTCAAAAGTTGATAACTCCTGACTGAAACAAAAATTCAAAATTCCGAGTATAAAAGTTTTGTAGGCCTGTAACTGTTTATATATTCTGAAATTTTAGACTCTGTAAATTGAGCGGATCAAAAGTTATAAGGGGGGACGGACACACACACACACACACAGACACACACACAGACACACACACAGACACACACACAGACACACACACACACACAGACACACGAAATGTTCTACTCCGAATTCTGAGTAAATCCGTGTATGGAACATATATGCTGCGAAGCCTCTAAGTTGGTGTTTTTTGACTTCAAAGTTGGAAAAGCCGTGAAAAAAGTAGACCTCTCCATACAATTCTCGCGTATTCTGGCTTGATACATTGTCGATATGTTAAGAGAACAAAGTTCTCCTGAACAAATCGACAGTTGGAATATGTCATATGTAGTTAAAATTTAATGATATCTATGAAAAGCTAATCAGTTCTAAGTTCAAGCTATTAATATTCTAATATCAATATGAAATCAATGAACTGAACATTGCCAAATATAAAAAAATTCTCTTGTTACATATAAGTTTCATACAAAAATCCATTAAATAAAATGTAATTTTTGAAACCGTTGAATATTTTTCTTTTTACATTGACCAACTTTGAATACAATTTTATAAATATTCTTGGTGTTGTATAAATAGTTGAAACCAAACTGAAATATCTCTAATTTCCAGGTCGTGAGAGCATTTTTTCAGTTTTAATGGATGAAATCATAAAGAAACATTGAGAAAAAATGAACCGTTGTCTATGGAAAACTAATCAGCTCTAAGTTTATGGACTAAACACATGTGATATCAATATGAAGTCAATCGGACTTATAGTTTGGGCTGCAGAGAGGACACAAAAAAGATAAATGCTACGGCCTACGGCGTGTACGCCGTATACGCCATACACAAAAACACAACACGACAAAACTCATAGTGTGCATTCTCTACATGATACCCATTGCGAAATTGATGTAAAAAAAATACGCTTAAATTTTGCGAAATCATGACTCTCCCCTATTCCATAGTGTGGAGAGTAAAAAACAAAAAAATCAATTAAGAAACTTCACAATACACATACATACATATACACACATACAAAACATATCTATATGTAATAAAAATTAAACATATTAAAAACAATTTTGATAATGGGAAAATAAAAAAAAGAGATTATCGACCAGAAACACAATAGAAATGGCTAGGAAAACAATACCGATATTAGTTTCATTTTATAGGTGTACAAGCTCACATTGAGAACGACAGCAACAAAGGCATACTAGTTACCCTGGCGATGGATTCTGGGAAATGGAGAATGCCTATGAGCTTCGGTCCTCATTATATCGCTATGAAATATTGGTGAATGTCTGGTAAATCTGTTGGGTATATGAAACTTAATCAAAGCAAGTAATGAAGGACAGTCAAACTCTGAATATATATGATTTTATACAGTACAATCAAGTCCGACATAGCTCTTCTACTAAAGACGAGATATAGGAGTAATTTGATTTATTTATTTATTAATTAAGAGAAAAAAACAATAAATTACACATCACACATATACATTTTTATTTTATAAATAATAAAGTTGATTTATATATTGTGCAATCACATAGACGTGCTGAGAGATTTAGATAGAGATAAAAGTAATAAAATATAAAAAATCAATACTCATTGAAAAAACATATTATGAAGTTTAGTTTGGAATACACAAGAATAAATATAACATAACTTCCTCAACAGTGCATTCCAGCCACACCCAGGTCCTAAGAGGTTGTATCAGTGATCTTTTTTAAAATTTCCCTTTTGAATATAGATTCAGATTCAATTGAAATGTCAATATGGTCATTAAGTTTTTACATATTCTATAAAGCGGTATACTGAATCCTGCATTAGTTCTCGGAGTATTTGTGAAAAAAAGTGGGCTCTTTCTCGTTATTCTAGATGGAATTTGTATTTGAAGCAAAGTATTTAATTGAATTTAATTTTACTATTGCATGAAAATGTAGTTATACTACTTATAGTTATACCATGTATATACATATATGTAGGTAAACTTTAAGTAATTTATGCCATACAATGTTATTCCTAGTTAATAATTTTAGATGGGTGGTTGCAGAGCGGTTAGTGCGCTGGGTTAGTAATCCAATTGATAAAACACAAAAAATTGTTTTGTACTATCTCGATACGTTTTACATGGACGTTATAATATGGGTTTAATAAAACCGAGTAGTATTTATTAATTTGGATCAGTATACGGTCAAATTAAAAATTATCGCAATATAAAAGATGTACAAAATAAGACCAAGAAGAATACATGATATTAGACATATAAGTTTAACTATAGTTTTATAAAATATTATTTAAGAACGACTATCCTGTAATTTAACTGGATTCGTTTACCCATTTCAAAAGATTCGTTCACCCAAAGTACAAGAATATGTATTTCATTGATTTGTTTAGGAAATGCATGGAACTGAAAATATACCTACTAGTTTGAATAAAAACTCTTCGCTGTTGAGATTAACGATGAATTTTTAAAATCTCTGATAACGTACATAAATATATATATTTTTAATATTCTTGTACATAGGTAGGTAATTTTATTTCACTTTCATATACCTACCTATGATTGTAAACGTCATTGAATTTACAAGATGAACAATGAGAAGCACTTTTTAACTCGATTATACGAAGCTGGTGCCAGGAATCCTATAAGGGAAACAAAGTAATATTTTTCAAAGAATTCATGAATTACTAAGCGCACTTTTCACAGCAAGGAACAAGATAGAAACACATTAGTGTTTGCTCTGCCTTTGTCAGGTGATTAAAAACCAATATTTATAACCCTTTTCTCTGGTTTGTATATATTTTGTCGCCTTACTACATAATTCCACACTGAATAAAAGTTAAGTATATTCATATTTATATATATATATATATATATATATATATATATATATATATATATATATATATATATATATATATATATATATATATATATATATATATATATATATATATATATATATATATATATATATATATATATATATATATATATATATATATATATATATATATATATATATATATATATATATATATATATATATATATATATTATATATATATATATATATATATATATATATATATATATATATATATATATTATATATATATATATATATATATATATATATATATATAATATATATATATATATATATATATATATATATATATATATATATATATATATATATATATATATATATATATATATATATATATATATATATATATATATATATATATATATATATAATATATATAATATATATATATATATATATATATATATATATATATTATAATATTTTTATCTCGGTGATATTCAGGCGAAACGTCGGAAGACAAATGGTCTTAGTCAAGACCTACTGACACGGGAAAACCGAGATAAAAATATTATAACATATTTCACCCGTGAAAACATCAGATATAACATATATATATATATATATATATATATATATATATATATATATATATATATATATATATATATATATATATATATATATATATATATATATATATATATATATATATATATATATATGTTATAATATTTTTATCTCGGTTTTCCCGTGTCAGTAGGTCTTGACTAAGACCATTTGTCTTCCGACGTTTCGCCTGAATATCACCAGGCATTTTCAAGGACTTAACGAAAAGCACGCGCGCGACACACGTCTACTCACACTGAAAGCTCAACGTCAAGTGACTCGTAGCGTACAAGATATATATATATATATATATATATATATATATATATATATATATATATATATATATATATATATATATATATATATATATATATATATATATATATATATATATATATATATAATATATATATATATATATATATATATATTAATATTTTTATCTCGGTGATATTCAGGCGAAACGTCGGAAGACAAATGGTCTTAGTCAAGGACCTACTGACACGGAAAACCGAGATAAAAATATTATAACATATTTCACCCG